>OX940877.1:57824946-58432446 GCA_954870665.1 Stratiomys singularior
TCTCATCAATCATCAAACATCAATCATCAATCATCAATCATCAATCATCAATCATCAATCATCAATCATCAATCATCAATCATCAATCATCAATACTCAATCATCAATCATCAATCATCAATCATCAATCATCAATCATCAATCATCAATCATCAATCATGTATCATCAATCATCAATCTTCACTCATCAATCATCAATCATCAATCATCAATCATCAATCATCAATCATCAATCATCAATCATCAAACATCAATCATCAATCATCAGTCATCAATCATCAATCATCAATCATCAATCATCCATCATCAATCATCAATAATCAATCATCAATCCTCAATCATCAATCATCAATCATCAATCATCAATCATCAATCATCAATAATCAATAGTCAATCATCTATCATCAATCATCAATCATCAATCATAAATCATCATCATCAATCATCAATCATCAATCATCAATCATCAATCATCAATCATCAATCATCAATCATCAAACATCAATCATCAATCATCAAACATCAAACATCAATCATCAATCATCAATCATCAATCATCAATCATCAATCATCAATCATCCATCACCAATCATCAATCATCAATCATCAACCATCAATCATCAATCAACAATCATCATCATCAATCATCAATCATCAATCATCAATCATCAATCATCAATAATCTATCATCAATCATCAATCATCAATCATGTATCATCAATCATCAATCTTCACTCATCAATAATCAATCATCAATCATCAATCATCAATCATCAATCATCAATCATCAATCATCAATCATCAATCATCAATCATCAATCATCGATCATCAATCATCAATCATAAAACATCAATCATCAATCATCAATCATCAATCATCATCATCAATCATCAATCATCCATCATCAATCATCAATTATCAATCATCAATCCTCAATCATCAATCATCAATCATCAATCATCAATCATCATTAATCAATAATCAATAATCAATAATCAATCATCAATCATCAATCATCAATCATCAATCATCAATCATCAATCATCAATCATCAATCATCAATCATCAATCATCAATCATCTATCATCAATCATCAATCATCAATCATCAATCATCAATAATCCATCATCAATCATCAATCATCAATCATCAATCATCAATCATCAATCATCAATCATCAATCATCAATCATCAATCATCAATCTTCAATCATCCATCATCCATCATCAATCATCAATCATCAATCATCAATCATCAATCATCAATCATCAATCATATATCATCAATCATCAATCATCAATCATCAATCATCGATCATCAATCATCAATCATCAATCATCAATCATCAATCATCACTCATCAATCATATATCATCAATCATCAATCATCAATCATCAATCATCAATCATCAATCATCAATCATCAAAGCATCAATCATCAATCATCAACCATCAATCATCAAACATCAAACATCAATCATCAATCATCAAACATCAATCATCAATCATCAATCATCCATCACCAATCATCAATCATCAATCATCAATCATCAATCATCAATCATCAATCATCTATAATCAATAATCAATAATCAATAATCAATCATCAATCATCAATCATCAATCATCAATCATCAATCATCAATCATCAATCATCAATCAGCAATCATCAATCATCAATCATCAATCATCTATCATCTATTATCTATCATCAATCATCAATCACCAATCATCAATCATCAATCATCAATCATTAATCATCAAACATCAATCATCAATCATCAATCATCTATCATCAATCATCAATCATCAATCATCAATCATCAATCATCAATCACCAATCATCAATCATCAATCTTCAATCATCGATCATCGATCATGATTCATCAATCATCAAACATCAATCATCAATCATCAAACATCAATCATCAATCATCAATCATCAATCATCGATCATCCATCATTAATCATCAATAATCAATCATCAATCATCAATAATCAATCATCAATCATCTATCACCAATCATCAATCATCAATCATCAGTCATCAATCATCAATCATCAATCATCAATCATCAATCATCAATCATCAATCATCAATCATCAATCATCAATCATCAATCATCAATCATCAATCATCAACCATCAATCATCAATCATCAATCATCGATCATCAATCATCAAACATCAATCATCAATCATCAATCATCAATCATCAATCATCAATCATCAATCATCAATCATCAATCATCTATCATCAATCATCAATCATCGATCATCAATCATCAATCATCAATCATCAATCATCAATCATCAATCATCACTCATCAATCATCAATCATCAATCATCAATCATTAATCATCAATCATCAATCATCAATCATCAATCATCAATCATCAATCATCAACCATCAAACATCAATCATCAATCATCAATCATCAAACATCAAACATCAATCATCAATCATCAATCGTCAATCATCAATCATCAATCATCCATCACCAATCATCAATCATCAATCATCAATCATCAATCATCAATCATCAATAATCAATAATCAATAATCAATAATCAATAATCAATCATCAATCATCAATCATCAATCATCAATCATCAATCAGCAATCATCAATCATCAATCATCAATCATCTATCATCTATCATCTATCATCAAACATCAATCACCAATCATCAATCATCAATCATCAATCATCAATCATTAATCATCAAACATCAATCATCAATCATCAATCATCTATCATCAATCATCAATCATCAATCATCAATCATCAATCATCAATCATCAATCACCAATCATCAATCATCAATCTTCAATCATCAATCATCAATCATCAATCATCAATCATCAATCACCAGTCATCAATCATCAATCATCAATCATCAATCATCAAACAACAATCATCAATCATCAATCATAAATCATCAATCATCAATCATTAACCATCAATCATCAATCATCAATCATCAATCATCAATCATCAATCATCAATCATCAATCATCAATCATCAATCATCAATCATCAATCATCAATCATCAATCATCAATCATCAAACATCAATTATCAATTATCAATTATCAATCATCAATCATCAATCATCAATCATCAATCATCCATCATCAATCATCGATCATCAATCATCAATCAGCAATCATCAATCATCAATAATCAATAATCAATCATCAATCATCAATCATCAATCATCAATCATCAAACATCAATCATCAATCATCAATCATCAATCATCAATCATCAATCATCAATCATCAATCATCAATCATCAATCATCAATCATCAATCATCAATCATCAATCATCAATCATCAATCATCAATCATCAATCATCAATCATCAATAATCAATCATCAATCATCAATCATCAATCATCAATCATCAATCATCAATCATCAATCATCAATCATCAATCATTAATCATCAATCATCAATCATAAATTATCAATCATCAATTATCAATCATCAATCATCAATCATCAATCATCAATCATCAAACATCAATCATCAATCATCAATCATCAATCATCAATCATCAATCATCAATCACCAATCATCAATCATCAATCATCAAACATCAATCATCAATCATCACTCATCAATCATCAATCATTAATCATCTATCATCAGTCATCAATCATCAATCATCAATCATCAATCATCAATTATCAATCATCAATCATCAATCATCAATCATCAATCATCAATCATCAATCATCCATCATCAATCATCAATCATCTATCATCAATCATCAATCATCAATCATCAATTATCAATAATCAATCATCAATCATCAATCATCAATCATCAATCATCAAATATAAATCATCAATAATCAATCATCAATCATCAATCATCTATCATCAATCATCAATCATCAATCATCAATCATCAATCATCAATCATCAATCATCAATCATCAATCATCAATCATCAATTATCAATCATCAATCATCAATCATCAATCATCAATCATCAATCATCAATCATCAATCATCAATCATCAATCATCTATCATCTATCATCAATCATCAATCATCAATCATCAATACAAATCATCAATCATCAATCATCGATCATCAATCATCAATCATCAATCATCAATCATCAATCATAAATCATAAATCATCACTCATCAATCATCAATCATCAATCATCAATCATCAAACATCAATCATCAATCATCAATCATCAATCATCAATCATCAATCATCAATCATCAATCATCAATCATCAATCATCAATCATCAATCATCAATCATCAATCATCGATCATCAATCATCAATCATCAAACATCAATCATCAATCATCAAACATCAATTATCAATCATCAATCATCAATCATCAATCATCGATCATCCATCATCAATCATCAATCATCAATCATCAATCATCAATCATCAATCATCAAACATCAATCATCAATCATCAATCATTAATAATCAATTATCAATAATCAATCATCAATCATCAATCACCAATCATCAATCATCAATCATCAATCATCAATCATCCATCATCAATCATCAATCATCAATCATGTATCATCAATCATCAATCATCAATCATCAATCATCAATCATCAATCATCAATCATCAATCATCAATCATCAATCATCAATCATCAATCATCAATCATCAATCATCAATCATCAATCATCAATCATCAATCATCAATCATCAATCATCAATCATCAATCAGCAATCATCAAACATCAATCATCAATCATCAATCATCAATCATCAATCATCCATCATCCATCATCAATCATCAATAACCAATCATCAATCATCAATCATCAATCATCAATCATCAATCATCAATCATCAATCATCAATCATCTATCATCAATCATCAATCATCAATCATCAATCATCAATCATCCATCATCAATCATCAATCATCAATCATCAACAATCATCAATCTTCAATCGTCTGTCATCAATCCTCAATCATCAATCATCAATCATCAATCATCAATCCTCACCCATCAATGATCAATCTTCGATCACTTGTCTTCTAACATCAATCATCAATCATTTATCAACAATCCTCTATCACCAAACATTAATCAACAGTCATCAATCATCAATCATCTATCATGTATCATCTATCATCTATCATCTATCATCTATCATGTATCATCTATCATCTATAATCAATCATCTATCATCTATCATCAATCATCAATCGTCGAATATCAATCATCAATCTTCAATCGTCAATCATCAATCATCAATCATCAATTTTCAACCATCAATCATCAATCTTCAATCGTCAACAATCAATCATCAGTCATCAATAATTAACCATCATTCATCATACATCAGTTTTTAAGCATCAATCATCATTCAATAATCATCTATCATCAATCATCAGTCATCAATCATCAATCATCAATCATCTATCATCAATCATCAATCATCAATCATCAATCATCAATCATCAATCATCAATCATCAATCATCAATCATCAATCATCAATCATCAATCATCAATCATCAATCATCAATCATCAATCATCAATCATCAATCATCAATCATCACTCATCAATCATCAACCATCAAATACAAATCATCAATCATCAATCATCAATCATCAATCATCTATCATCAATCATCAATCATCAATCATCAATCATCAATCATCAATCATCAATCATCAATCATCAATCATCAATCATCAATCATCAATCATCAATCATCACTCTTCAATCATCAATCATCAATCATCAATCATCAATCATCAATCATCAATCATCAATCATCAATCATCAATAATCCATCATCAATCATCAATCATCAATCATCAATCATCAATCATCAATCATCAATCATCAATCATCAATCATCAATCATCACTCATCAATCATCCATCATCCATCATCAATCATCAATCATCAATCATCAATCATATATCATCAATCATCAATCATCAATCATCAATCATCGATCATCAATCATCAATCATCAATCATCAATCATCAATCATCAATCATCAATCATCAATCATCACTCATCAATCATCAATCATCAATCATCAATCATCAATCATCAATCATCAATCATCAATCATCAATCATCAATCATCAAACATCAATCATCAATCATCAACCATCAATCATCAAACATCAAACATCAATCATCAATCATCAATCGTCAATCATCAATCATCAATCATCCATCACCAATCATCAATCATCAATCATCAATCATCAATCATCAATCATCAATCATCAATAATCAATAATCAATAATCAATCATCAATCATCAATCATCAATCATCAATCATCAATCATCAATCAGCAATCATCAATCATCAATCATCAATCATCTATCATCTATTATCTATCATCAATCATCAATCACCAATCATCAATCATCAATCATCAATCATTAATCATCAAACATCAATCATCAATCATCAATCATCTATCATCAATCATCAATCATCAATCATCAATCATCAATCATCAATCACCAATCATCAATCATCAATCTTCAATCATCGATCATCGATCATGATTCATCAATCATCAAACATCAATCATCAATCATCAAACATCAATCATCAATCATCAATCATCAATCATCAATCATCAATCATCAATCATCGATCATCCATCATTAATCATCAATAATCAATCATCAATCATCAATAATCAATCATCAATCATCTATCACCAATCATCAATCATCAATCATCAGTCATCAATCATCAATCATCAATCATCAATCATCAATCATCAATCATCAATCATCAATCATCAACCATCAATCATCAATCATCAATCATCAATCATCGATCATCAATCATCAAACATCAATCATCAATCATCAATCATCAATCATCAATCATCAATCATCAATCATCAATCATCAATCATCAATCATCTATCATCAATCATCAATCATCGATCATCAATCATCAATCATCAATCATCAATCATCAATCATCAATCATCACTCATCAATCATCAATCATCAATCATTAATCATCAATCATCAATCATCAATCATCAATCATCAATCATCAATCATCAACCATCAAACATCAATCATCAATCATCAATCATCAAACATCAAACATCAATCATCAATCATCAATCGTCAATCATCAATCATCAATCATCCATCACCAATCATCAATCATCAATCATCAATCATCAATCATCAATCATCAATCATCAATAATCAATAATCAATAATCAATCATCAATCATCAATCATCAATCATCAATCAGCAATCATCAATCATCAATCATCAATCATCTATCATCTATCATCTATCATCAATCATCAATCACCAATCATCAATCATCAATCATCAATCATCAATCATCAATCATTAATCATCAAACATCAATCATCAATCATCAATCATCTATCATCAATCATCAATCATCAATCATCAATCATCAATCACCAATCATCAATCATCAATCTTCAATCATCAATCATCAATCATCAATCATCAATCACCAGTCATCAATCATCAATCATCAATCATCAATCATCAAACAACAATCATCAATCATCAATCATCAATCATCAATCATCAATCATCAATCATCAATCATCAATCATCAATCATTAACCATCAATCATCAATCATCAATCATCAATCATCAATCATCAATCATCAATCATCAATCATCAATCATCAAACATCAATTATCAATTATCAATTATCAATCATCAATCATCAATCATCAATCATCAATCATCCATCATCAATCATCGATCGTCAATCATCAATCAGCAATCATCAATCATCAATAATCAATAATCAATCATAAATCATCAATCATCAATCATCAATCATCAATCATCAAACATCAATCATCAATCATCAATCATCAATCATCAATCATCAATCATCAATCATCAATCATCAATCATCAATCATCAATCATCAATCATCAATCATCAATCATCAATCATCAATCATCAATCATCAATCATCAATCATCAATCATCAATCATCAATCATCAATCATTAATCATCAATCATCAATCATAAATTATCAATCATCAATTATCAATCATCAATCATCAATCATCAATCATCAATCATCAAACATCAACCATCAATCATCAATCATCAATCATCAATCATCAATCACCAATCATCAATCATCAATCATCAAACATCAATCATCAATCATCACTCATCAATCATCAATCATTAATCATCTATCATCAGTCATCAATCATCAATCATCAATCATCAATCATCAATCATCAATCATCAATCATCAATCATCCATCATCAATCACCAATCATCTATCATCAATCATCAATCATCAATCATCAATCATCAATAATCAATCATCAATCATCAATCATCAATCATCAATCATCAAATATAAATCATCAATAATCAATCATCAATCATCAATCATCTATCATCAATCATCAATCATCAATCATCAATCATCAATCATCAATCATCACTCATCAATAATCAATCATCAATCATCAATCATCAATCATCAATAATCAATCATCAATCATCAATCATCAATCATCAATCATCAATCATCAATCATCACTCATCAATCATCAATCATCAATCATCAATCATCAATCATCAATCATCAATCATCAATCATCAATCATCAATCATCAATCATCAATCATCAATCATCACTCATCAATCATCAACCATCAAATATAAATCATCAATAATCAATCATCAATCATCAATCATCTATCATCAATCATCAATAATCAATCATCAATCATCAATCATCAATCATCAATCATCAATCATCAATCATCAATCATCAATCATCAATCATCAATCATCAATCATCAATCATCACTCATCAATCATCAATCATCAATCATCAATCATCAATCATCAATCATCAATCATCAATCATCAATCATCAATCATCAATCATCAATCATCAATCATCAATCATCCATCATCAATCATCAATCATCAATAATCTATCATCAATCATCAATCATCAATCATCAATCATCAATCATCAATCATCTATCATCTATCATCAATCATCAATCATCAATCATCAATCATCAATCATCAATCATCAATCATCACTCATCAATCATCAATCATCAATCATCAATCACCAATCATCATTCATCAATCATCAATCATCTATCATCAATCATCACTCATCAATCATTAATCATCAATTATCAATCATCAATCATCAATCATCAATCATCAATCATCAATCATCAATCATCAATCATCAATCATCAATCATCAATCATCAATCATCAATCATCAATCATCACTCATCAATCATCAATCATCAATTATCAATCATTAATCATCAATCATCAAACATCAATCATCAATCATCAATCATCAATCATCAATCATCAATCATCAATTATCTATCATCTATCATCAATCATCAATCATCAATCATCAATACAAATCATCAATCATCAATCATCGATCATCAATCATCAATCATCAATCATCAATCATCAATCATAAATCATAAATCATCACTCATCAATCATCAATCATCAATCATCAATCATCAATCATCAAACATCAATCATCAATCATCAATCATCGATCATCAATCATCAATCATCAATCATCAATCATCAATCATCAATCATCAATTATCAATCATCAATCATCGATCATCAATCATCAATCATCAAACATCAATCATCAATCATCAAACATCAATTATCAAACATCAATCATCAATCATCAATCATCGATCATCCATCATCAATCATCAATAATCAATCATCAATCATCAATCATCAAACATCAATCATCAATCATCAATCATTAATAATCAATTATCAATCAGCAATCATCAATCATCAATCACCAATCATCAATCATCAATCACCAGTCATCAATCATCAATCATCAATCATCAATCATCAATCATAAATCATCAATCATCAATCATCAATCATCAATCCTCAATCATCAAACATCAATCATCAATCATCAATCATCAATCATCAATCATCAATCATCAATCATCAATCATCAATCATCAATCATCAATCATCAATCATCAATCATCCATCATCAATCATCAATCATCAATCATGTATCATCAATCATCAATCATCAATCATCAATCATCAATCATCAATCATCAATCATCAATCATCAATCATCAATCATCAATCATCCATCATCCATCATTCATCATCAATAACCAATCATCAATCATCAATCATCAATCATCAATCATCAATCATCAATCATCAATCATCAATCATCAATCATCAATCATCAATCATCAATCATCTATCATCAATCATCAATCATCAATCATCAATCATCAATCATCCATCATCAATCATCAATCATCAATCATCAACAATCATCAATCTTCAATCGTCAGTCATCAATCCTCAATCATCAATCATCAATCATCAATCATCAATCATCAATCCTCACCCATCAATGATCAATCTTCGATCACTTGTCTTCTAACATCAATCATCAATCATTTATCAACAATCATCTATCACCAAACATTAATCAACAGTCATCAATCATCAATCATCTATCATGTATCATCTATCATCTATCATCTATCATCTATCATGTATCATCTATCATCTATAATCTATCATCTATCATCTATCATCAATCATCAATCGTCGAATATCAATCATCAATCTTCAATCGTCAATCATCAATCATCAATCATCAATTTTCAACCATCAATCATCAATCTTCAATCGTCAACAATCAATCATCAGTCATCAATAATTAACCATCATTCATCATACATCAGTTTTTAAGCATCAATCATCATTCAATAATCATCTATCATCAATCATCAGTCATCAATCATCAATCCTCAATCATCTATCATCAATCATCAATCATCAATCATCAATCATCAATCATCAATCATCAATCATCAATCATCAATCATCAATCATCAATCATCAATCATCACTCATCAATCATCAACCATCAAATACAAATCATCAATCATCAATCATCAATCATCAATCATCTATCATCAATCATCAATCATCAATCATCAATCATCAATCATCAATCATCAATCATCAATCATCAATCATCAATCATCAATCATCAATCATCACTCTTCAATCATCAATCATCAATCATCAATCATCAATCATCAATCATCAATCATCAATCATCAATCATCAATCATCAATCATCAATCATCAATCATCAATCATCCATCATCAATCATCAATCATCAATCATCTATCATCAATCATCAATCATCAATCATCAATCATCAATCATCTATCATCAATCATCAATCATCAATCATCAATCATCAATCATCAATCATCAATCATCAATCATCTATCATCAATCATCAATCATCAATCATCAATCATCAATTATCAATCATCAATCATCAATCATCAATCATCAATCATCAATCATCAATCATCAATCATCAATCATCAATCATCACTCATCAATCATCAATCATCAATTATCAATCATTAATCATCAATCATCAAACATCAATCATCAATCATCAATCATCAATCATCAATCATCTATCATCTAGCATCAATCATCAATCATCAATCATCAATACAAATCATCAATCATCAATCATCGATCATCAATCATCAATCTTCAATCATCAATCATAAATCATCACTCATCAATCATCAATCATCAATCATCAATCATCAATAGTCAAACATCATCATCAATCATCAATCATCAATCATCAATCATCAATCATCAATCATCAATCATCAATTATCAATCATCGATCATTAATCATCAATCATCAAACATCAATCATCAATCATCAAACATCAATTATCAATCATCAATCATATATCATCAATCATCAATCATCAATCATCAATCATCAATCATCAATAATCAATCATCAATCATCAATCATCAAACATCAATCATCAATCATCAACCATTAATAATCAATAATCAATAATCAATCATCAATCATCAATCACCAAACATCAATCATCAATCATCAATCATCAGTCATCAATCATCAATCATCAATCATCAATCATCAATCATCAATCATCAAACATCAATCATCAATCATCAATCATCAATCATCAAACATCAATCATCAATCATCAATCATCAATCATCAATCATCAATCATCAATCATCAATCATCAATCATCAATCATCAATCATCAATCATCAATCATCAATCATCAATCATCAATCATCAATCATCAATCATCAATCATCAATCATCCATCATCAATCATCAATCATCAATCATCTATCATCAATCATCAATCATCAATCATCAATCATCAATCATCAATCATCAATCATCAATCATCAATCATCAATCATCAATCATCAATCATCAATCAGCAATCATCAAACATCAATCATCAATCATCAATCATCAATCATCAATCATCAATCATCCATCATCCATCATCAATCATCAATAACTAATCATCAATCATCAATCATCAATCATCAATCATCAATCATCAATCATCAATCATCAATCATCTATCATCAATCATCTATCATCAATCATCAATCATCCATCATCAATCATCAATCAGCAACAATCATCCATCTTCAATCGTCAGTCATCAATCCTCAATCATCAATCATCAATCATCAATCATCAATCATCAATCATCAATCATCAATCATCAATCATCAATCATCAATCATCAATCATCCATCATCAATCATCAATCATCAATCATCTATCATCAATCATCAATCATCAATCATCAATCATCAATCATCAATCATCTATCATCAATCATCAATCATCAATCATCAATCATCAATCATCAATCATCAATCATCAATCATCTATCATCAATCATCAATCATCAATCATCAATCATCACTTATCAATCATCAATCATCAATCATCAATCATCAATCATCAATCATCACTCATCAATCATCAATCATCAATTATCAATCATTAATCATCAATCATCAAACATCAATCATCAATCATCAATCATCAATCATCAATCATCAATCATCTATCATCTATCATCAATCATCAATCATCAATCATCAATACAAATCATCAATCATCAATCATCGATCATCAATCATCAATCTTCAATCATCAATCATAAATCATCACTCATCAATCATCAATCATCAATCATCAATCATCAATCATCAATCATCAAACATCAATCATCAATCATCAATCATCAATCATCAATCATCAATCATCAATTATCAATCATCGATCATTAATCATCAATCATCAAACATCAATCATCAATCATCAAACATCAATTATCAATCATCAATCATATATCATCAATCATCAATCATCAATCATCAATCATCAATCATCAATAATCAATCATCAATCATCAATCATCAATCATCAAACATCAATCATCAATCATCAATCATTAATAATCAATAATCAATAATCAATCATCAATCATCAATCACCAATCATCAATCATCAATCATCAATCATCAGTCATCAATCATCAATCATCAATCATCAATCATCAATCATCAATCATAAATCATCAATCATCAATCATCAATCATCAATCATCAAACATCAATCATCAATCATCAATCATCAATCATCAATCATCAATCATCAATCATCAATCATCAATCATCAATCATCAATCATCAATCATCCATCATCAATCATCAATCATCAATCATCTATCATCAATCAACAATCATCAATCATCAATCATCAATCATCAATCATCAATCATCAATCATCAATCATCAATCATCAATCATCAATCATCAATCATCAATCATCAATCAGCAATCATCAAACATCAAACATCAATCATCAATCATCAATCATCAATCATCAATCATCAATCATCCATCATCCATCATCAATCATCAATAACTAATCATCAATCATCAATCATCAATCATCAATCATCAATCATCAATCATCAATCATCAATCATCAATCATCAATCATCAATCATCTATCATCAATCATCTATCATCAATCATCAATCATCCATCATCAATCATCAATCATCAACAATCATCAATCTTTAATCGTCAGTCATCAATCCTCAATCATCAATCATCAATCATCAATCATCAATCATCAATCCTCACCCATCAATGATCAATCTTCGATCACTTGTCTTCTAACATCAATCATCAATCATTTATCAACAATCATCTATCACCAAACATTAATCATCAGTCATCAATCATCAATCATCTATCATGTATCATCTATCATCTATCATCTATCATCTATCATGTATCATCTATCATCTATCATCTATCATCAATCATCAATCGTCGAATATCAATCATCAATCTTCAATCGTCAATCATCAATCATCAATCATCAATTTTCAACCATCAATCATCAATCTTCAATCGTCAACAATCAATCATCAGTCATCAATAATTAACCATCATTCATCATACATCAGTTTTCAACCATCAATCAACATTCAATAATCATCTATCATAAATCATCAATAATCAATCATTAATCATCAATGATCAATCATCAATAATAAATCATCAATCATCAGTCATCTATCATCATTCATCAATCATCAATTATCAAGCATCAATTTTCAATTGTAAATAACCAATCGTCAATTATCAATTATCAATCATCAATAATCAATCCTCATTTAATCATAATCAATCAACAATCATCAATCTTAAATCACATATTTCCAATCATCAATCACCAATCATTTAGCAAAAATCATCAATCACCAATTATTAATCATCCAATATCTATCATCAATCATCAACTATCAATCATTACTCATCAATCATCAGTCATCAATCATCAAACATCAATCATCAATTATCAATCGTCAATCATCAATCATCAATCATCGATAATCAATGATCCATCATCAATCATCAATCATCAACTTCACTACTCACTCATTAATTGTCAATAAACAATCATAAAACATCAACCACCAATCATGAATAATCAATCATCAATCATTAATCATCAATCATCAATCATCAATCATCAATTTTCAATAATAAATACTCAGTCATCAATCATCTATTATCAATAATCAATCATCGTTCATCAATCATCAATCATCCATCATCAATAATCAATCATCATTCATCACACATCAGTTTTCAACCATCAATTATCATTCAATAATCATCAATCATCAATAATCACTCATCAATCATCATTGGTCACTGATCAGTAATCAATCATCTATCGTCATTCATTAATCATCAATTATCAAGCATCAGTTTTCAATCGTCAATTACCAATCATCAATTATCAATTATCAATCATCAATCATCAATAATCAATTCTCATTCATCCATTCATCAATCCCTTATCCAAAATCATCAATCACCAATCTATAATCATCCATTATCAATCATCAACTGTCAATCATTACTCATCAATCATCAATCATCAAACATCAATCATCAATTATCAATCATCAATCATCAGTCATCAATTAACAATCATCAATCATCAAACATCAATAAACAATCATTAATCATGATTCACCAATCATGAATAATCAACCCTCAATCATCAATAATCCTTCATCAATCATCAATCTCCAATCACTAGTCTTTTATCAGAAATCAATAATCGCCAATCATCAATCATCAACCACCAACCATTACACATAAATAATCAATCATCGATCATCAATCATCGATCGACAATCATCCATCATCAACATCAATACTCACTAATTAATTTTCATTTTTTTATCAACAATCATCAATCATCAGACATTATTCGACAATCATCAATTATCAATCATCAATCATCAATCATCAATCATCAATTATCAGTTAACAATCATCTATTATCAATCATCAATTAAAAGTCATCAACCAGCAATCAGCAGTCATCAATCATCAAACATCAATACTCAATAATACATCACCAATCATAAATCATCAATAATCAAACCTCAATCATCAATAATCATTCATCAATCCTCAACCATCAATCATCAATCTTCAATCACTTGTCTTCAATCATCATTTATTAATCAACAATCATCAACCATCAACCATCAATTGGCAATCATGAATAATGAATCAACAATCATCAATCATACATTATCGATAATCAACGATCCATCATCAATCATCAATCATCAACTTCAATACACACTCATTAATTTTCAATCATCTATCATCAATAATCAATCATTAATCATCAACCGTCAGTCATCTATCATCATTCATCTATCATCAATCATCAAAAATCGACTATCAATCATCAATCGTCAATCGTCAATCATCAATCAACAATCATCAATAATCAATCATCAATCTTCAATGATCAATAATCAATAATCAGTCATCAATCATCAATCTTCAACCACTAGTCTTCAATCATCAATCACTAGTCATCAATCATCAATCCTGAATCATCAATCATCAATCAACAATCATCAATCTTCAATCATCAATCATCAATCCTCAAAAATCAATCATCAATCATCACTCATCAATAATCAATCATCAATCATCAATCATCAATTGTCTTGACATCAATCATCAATCATCAATCACCAATCATCAATAATCAATCATCAATCATTAATCTTCAATCCTTAATCATCAATCATCAATCATCAATTTTCAATAATCAATACTCAATCATCAATACTCAATCATGAATCCTCAGTCAAAAATCATCAATCATCGATCATCATTCATCAATCATCAAACATCAATCATCAATCATCTATCATCAAAAATCAATCATCATTCATAATACATCAGTTTTCAAACATCACTCATAATTCAATAATCATCTATCATAAATCATAAACAATCAATCATTAATCATCAATCACCAATCATCAATCATCACTCATCAATCATCAATCATCTACCACCATTCATCAATCATCAATTAACAATCATCATATTACAATCGCCAATCACCAATCATCAATTATCAATTATCAATCATCAATAATCAATCTTCATTCATCCATAATCAATCATCAATCTTCAATCACTTCTTTTCAATCATCAATCACCAATCATTTATCAAATATCATCCAATCATTAATCATCAACTTTCAATTATTACTCATCAATCATCAATCATCATTCATCAATCATCAGTCATCAATCATCTATTATCAAGCATCAATTAAGAGTCATCAATCGTCAATCATCATTCATCAATCATCAATCATCAATCATTAATCATCAAACATCATAATCAATCATTAATCATGAATCATCAATCATCAATAATCAACACTCAATCATCAATAATCCTTCATCAATCATCACTCTTCTATCACTTGTCTTCTATCATAAATCATTAATTATCAATAATCAATCATCAATCACCAATCATTACACATCAATAATCAGTAATCGATCATCAATCATCGATCATCAATCATCAATCATCAACATCAATACTCACTTATTAATTTTCATTCATTAACCAACAATCATGAATCATCAGACATTATTCGACAATCATCAATTATCAATCATCAATCATCAATCATCAAACATGAGTCATCAACCATATATTATCAATCATTAATTATTAGTCATCAATCGTCAATCATCAATCATCACTCACTAATCATCTATCATCAATCATCAATAATCAATCATTAATCAATAATCATCAATCATCAATCATCATTCATCAATCATGAATCATCAATCATCAATCATCAAACATCAATAATCAATCATCAATCATGAATCATCAATCATCAATAATCAACACTCAATCACCAATAAACCTTCATCAATCATCACTCTTCTATCACTTGTCTTCTATCATAAATCATTAGTTATCAATAATCAATCATCATTCACTAATCATTACACATCAATAAACAGTAATCGATCATCAATCATCGATCATCAATCATCAATCATCAACATCAATACTCACTTATTAATTTTCATTTATTAACCAACAATCTTCAATCATCAGACATTATTCGACAATCATCAATTATCAATCATCAATCATCAATCATCAAACATGAGTCATCAACCATATATTATCAATCATCAATTATTATACATCAATCGTCAATCATCAATCATCAATCATCACTCACTAATCATCTATCATTAATCATCAATCACCAATTACCAATCATTAATCATCAATCATCAATCATCAATCATTTATCATCAATCACCAATCATCAAGTATCAAGCAACAGTCTTCAATCGTCAATCATCAATCATCACTCATCAATCATCACTCATCAATAATCAATCATCAATGATCAATCATCAATTATCAAGCATCAATCATCAATCATCAATCATCAATTATCAATCATCCATCATCAATCATCAATCATCAATCATCAATCATCAATCATCAATCATCAATCATCAAACATCAATCATCACTCATCACTCATCAATCATCAATCATCTATCATCAATCATCATATTTCGTTCATCAATCATCAATCATCAATCATCAATGATAAGACATCAACCACCAGTTTTCAATCATTAATAAACAATCACCAAACATGAATCATCAATCCACGACATCAATCCTCACTCATCAAATTTCAATCATTATACAACAATCATGATTCAATGTCATCAGACATCAATCATCAATCATCAATAATCAATCATTATTCATCAATCATCAATCATCAATCATCAATCACCAATCATCAATCAACACTCATCAATCATCAATCAACCATCATCAATCATCTATCATCAACTTCAATACCCACTTATTAATTTTCAATCATAAATCATCAATAATAAATCATCAATCAACAATCATCAATCATCAATCATCAATAATCAACCATTTATCATCAATTATCAATCATTAAATATCAGTCATCAGAGATCAATCATCAATTATCAATCATCAATCATCAATCATCAATTATCCATCATAAATCATCTATCATCAATCATTACTCATTACTGATCAATCATCAATCATCTACCATCATTCATTAATCATAAATTATCAAGCATCAATTTTCAATCGTCAATTACCAATCATCAATTATCAATTATCAATCATCAATAATCAATCTTCATTCATCCATAATCAATCAACAATCATCAATCTTCAATCACTTATTTTCAATCATCAATCACCGATCATTAATTAAAAATCATCAATCACCAATCATTCATCATCCATTATCAATCATCAATCATCAGCTATCCATCATTTCTCATCAAACATCAATCATCAATCATCAAACATCAATAATCAAACATTAATCATGAATCATCAAACATCAATAACTAACCCTCAATTATCAATAATAATTCATCAATCATCAATCATCAATCACTTGACTTCTTTCATAAATCATTAATCAACAATCATCAATCACCAATCATTAAACATAAATAATTAATCATTGATCATCAATCATCGATCATCAATCATCAACATCAATACTCACTAATTAATTTTCATTTATTTATGAACAATCATCAATCATCAGACATTATTCGACAATCATCAATTTTAAATCATCAATCATCAATCATCAATCTTCAATCATCAATCATCAATCTTCAATCATCAATCATCAATCTTCAATAATCAATAATCAATCTTCAATCATCAACCATCAACCATCAATCATCAGTCATTTATAATCAATCATCAATCATCAATCATCAATCACCAATCATCAATAATCAATCATCAATCTTCTATCCTTAATCATCAATCATCAATTTTCAATAATAAATACTCAATCATCGATCCTCCGTCAAAAATCATCAATCATCAATCATCTTTCATCAATCATCAAACATCAATCATCCATCATCTATCATCTAGAATCAATCATCATTCATCATACATCAGTTTTTAATATCAATCATAATTCACTAATCATCCATCATCAATCATCAATAATCAATCATTAATCATCAATCACCAATCATCAATCACCAATCATGAAACATCACTAATCAGTAATCGATCATCAATCATAAATCATCAACATCAATACTCACTTATTAATTTGCATTTATTAATCAACTATCATCAATCATCAATCATCACTTTGCACTCATTAAACATCTACTCATAATCATCAATCTTCAAGCATCAATCATCAATCATCAATCACCATTATTCATTCATTAATCATCAATCATTAATCATCAATCATCAGTTATTCATCATTAATCATCAATCACCTGTCATCAATAATCAATCATCATTCATCATACAAAAGTTTTCAACCATCAAACACCACTCACTAATAATCTACCATGGATCATCAATATTCATTCATTAATCGTGAGTCATCAATCATCAATCTTCAATCATCAATCATCAATCATCAATCATCAATCATCAATCATCAATCAACAATCATCAATCATCAATAATCAGTCATCAATCATCAATCTTCAATCATCAATCATCAGTCCTCAATCATCAATAATCAGTAATCAATCATCAATCTTCAATCATCAATCATCACTCATCAATCATCAATCATCAATCATCAATCATCAATCATCAATCATCAATCATCAATCATCAATCATCAATCATCAATCATCAATCATCAAGCATCAATCATCAATCATCAATCGTCAATCATCAATCATCAATCATCAATGAACAATCATCAATCATCAATAATCTGTCATCAATCATCAATCTTCAATCATCAATCATCAATCCTCAATCATCAATAATCAATCATCAATCATTTATCATCAATCATCAATCATCACTCATCAATCATTAATCATTAACCAACAATCATCAATCATTAAACATCAATAATCAATCAGTTATCATCAATCAACAATCATCAATAATAAACCCTCAATCATCATTAATTATTCATCAATCCTCAGTCTACAATCATCAATCTTCTATCACTTGTCTTCTATCATCAATCATTAGTCAACAA
This sequence comes from Stratiomys singularior, assembly GCA_954870665.1. Lineage (NCBI taxonomy): Eukaryota > Metazoa > Arthropoda > Insecta > Diptera > Stratiomyidae > Stratiomys > Stratiomys singularior. The sequence goes on from OX940877.1 coordinate 57,845,875, forward strand.
TTATCATTCACGAATCATTATTCATCAATAATCAATCATCAATCATCAACATCAGAACTCAATAATTAATTTTCATTTATTAATCAACAAACATCAATCAGCTCTCATCAATCCTCAATCATCAATCACCAATAATCACTCATTAATCATCTATCATTAGTCATCAATAATCAATCATCAATAATCAATCATCAACCATCAATCATCAAAAATCAATAATCGATCATTAATATTCAATCATCAACAATCAATCATTAATCATCAATTCTCAATCATCAACCCTCAATCATAGCTCACCAATCACCTATCATCAATCATCAATAATCAATCATGAGTCACCAATTATTAATCATCAATCATCACTTTTCAATCATCACTCACCAGTCATCAATCATCTATCATCATTCATCATTAATCAATCATCAATAATCAATCATCAATATTCGATCCTTGATCATCAATCAACAATTACCAATCATCAATCATCAATCATCAATCATCAATAATCAATCTTCAATCATCAATAACCAATCAACAATCATCAATCTTCAATCACTTAAGTTCATTCATCAATCACCAACCATTTATCAAAAACCATCAGTCACCAATCATTAATCATCCATAATCAAGCATCAATCATCAACTATCAATCATTATTCATCAATCATCAAACATCAATAATCGATCATAATTTATCGATTATCAATCATCAATCATCAGCTTTCAATCATCTTTTATCAATCATCAACCATTAATCATCAAACATCAAACATCAATCATCAATCATCAGTCACCAATCATCAATCATCAATCATCAGTCAACAATCATTAGTCATCAATCGTCTATTATCAATCATCAATTATCAATAATCAATCATCAATTATCAATCATCAAGCCTCAATCAACAATCATCAATAATCAATTATCAATCATCAATCTTCAATCGTCAATCATCAATTATCAATAATCAATTATCAATAATCAATGTTCAATCATCAATAATGAATCAACAATCATCAATCTTAATACACATATTTTCAATCATCAATCACCAATCACTTATCAAAAATCATCAACCACCAATCATAAATTAATTATTATCAATCATCAATCATCAAGTATTACTCATCACTCATAAAACATTTATCATCAATCATCAATTATCAATCTTCAATCATCAATCATCAACCATCAATCATTAATCAATAATAATCAATCATCAATAATCATCCCACAATCATCAATGCTCATTCATCAGTCTTCAGTCATCCATCATCAAACTTCAATCACTTGTCTTCTATCATCAATCATTAATCAATAATCATCATTCACCAATCATTAATCATCAATCATCAATTATCAATCATCTATTATCAATTATCAATTAACATTCATCATTCGTCAATCATCAATCATCAGTCATCAATCTTTTATCATCAGACATCAATCGTCATTCATCAATCATCAATCATTAATAATCAATCATCAATCATCAATAATCATTCATCATACATTAATTTTCCACCTCCAATCATCACTCACTAATCATCTATCATCAATCATCAATCATCAATCATCAGTCATCAATCATTAATCAACAATCATCAATCACCAATCACCAACCATTAATCATCAATTCATCAATGATTGATACTCACTAATTAATTTTCATTTATTAATAAATAATCATCAATCACCAATCATCAATCTTCAATAATCAATCATCAATCAATAATAACCAATAATCAATCATCATTCACCATACATCAATTTTCAGCCATCAATCATTATTCACTAATCTTCTACCATCAATCATCAATCATCAATCTTCAATCATCAACCATCAAAAATCAATCATTAATCATTAATAATCAATCATCAATCATCAATAATCATCCCTCAATCATTAATACTCATTCATCAATCCTTAGTCATCAATCATCAATCGTCAATCACTTGTCTTCTATCACCAATCATTAATCAACAATCATCATTCACCACGCATTAACCATCAATAATCAATCATCAATCATCACTCATCAACATCAGTACTCACTAATTAATTTTCGTTTATTAATCAACAATCATCAATCACCTATCATCAATCCTCAACCATCAATCATCAATAATCACTCATTAATCATCTATCATTAATCATCAATCATCAATCATCAAGCATCAATCCTCAACCATCAAACATCAATTATCAATCATTAATCATCACTCATCTATCATCAATCACCAATCATCAATATTCAATCATCAATCTTCAATCATCAATCATCGATCATCAATAATCACTCATCATTCATCAATCATCAAACATCAATCATCAATAATCCATCTTCAATCCTTAATAATCAATCAACAGTCATCAATCTTCAATCACTTATTTTCAATCATCAATCACCAATAATTTAGCAAAAATCATAAATCACCAATCATTAAACATCTATAATCAATCATCAATCATCAATCATCAACTATCAAACATTAATCATCAATCACCAATCATCAATCTTTTAAAATCAATCACCAATCATCAACCATCAAGCGTCAATAATCAATCATCAATCATCAATCATCAAACATCAATCATCAATCATCGATCATCAATAATCAATCATCATTCATCATACATCAATTTTCAACCATCTATCATCACTCACTATTCATCTATAATCAATCATCAATAATCAATCATTAATAATCAATCATCAACCATCAATCATCAATTATCAATTATCACTCATCAGTTATCAATCATCTATCATCATTCATCATTCATCAATCATCAATCTTCAATCACTTATTTTCAATAATCAATCACCATTCATTTATCAAAAATCATCAATCACCAATCAATAATCATCCATAATCACTCATCAATCATCAACTATCAATCCATATTCATCAATCATCAATCATCAAACCTCAATCATCAATCATCAATCATCAATAATCAATAATCAATCATCAGTTAACATTCATCATTCGTCAATCCTTAATCATCAATCATCATTCACCAATAATCAGTCATCAATCATCAATCATCAGTCATCAATCATCAATCATCAATCATCAATCATCAATAATCAAACCTAAACCATCAATAATCATTCGTAAAGCCTCAGTCATCAATCATCAATCATCAATAATCAACCCTCAATCATCAATAATCATTCATCAATCCTCAGTCATCACTCATCAATCTTCAATCACTTGTCTTCTATCATCAAGCATTAATCAACGATCGTTAATCATCAACATCAGTACTCGCTAATTAATTTACATTTAATAATCAACAATCATCAATCATTTATCATCAATCCTCAACCATCAGTAATCACTTTTTAATCATCTATCATTAATCATCATTCATCAATCATCAATAATCAATCATCAACCATCAATCATCAAACATTAATAATCAATCATTAATCATCAATCATCAATAATCAGTCATTACACATCAAACCTCAATCATCAAACATCAAAAATCAATCATTCATCATCAATCATCAAACATCAATCATCAATCACCTATTACCAATAACCAATCATCATTCATCATACAACAATTTTCAACCATCACTCGTCTCTCACTAATCATCTATCATCAATCATCAATAATCAATCATTAATCATTAATCATCAATCATCAATCATCAATAATCACTTATCCATCATCAGTCATCAATCATCTATCCTCATTCATCATTACTCAATCATCAATTGTCAATCATCAATCTTCGACCGTCAATCAGCAATCGTCAATTATCAATCATCAATCATCAATCATTAATAATCAATCTTCAATCCTCAATAATCAATCAACAGTCATTAATCTTCAATCACTTAAGATCAATCAGCAATCACCAATTATTTATCAAAAATCATCAATCACCAATCATTAATCATCCATAATCACTCATCAATCATGAACTATCAATCATTAATCATAAATCATCAATCATCAAACACCAATCATCAATCATTGATCATCAATTATGAAGCATCAATAATCAGTCATCAGTAATCAATCATCAATCAACAATCATCAATCTTTAATCATCAACCATTAACTACCACTCATCACTCATCAATTATCAATCATCATCCATCAATCATCAACCATCAGTCATCAATAATCTATTAATAATCATCGATTAACACCCATCAATCGTTAGTCATCAATCGTCTAGTATTAATCATCGATTAACAGTCATCACTCGTCAATTTTCAATCATGAATCCTCAATCATCAACCATTAATTATCAATCATCTATCAGCAATCATCAATCATCAATCACCATGCATCAATCATCAATCACCAATCATTTATCAAAAATCATCAACAACCGATCACTTATCCTCCATTATAAATCATCAATCATCAAATATCATCCATCACTCATCAACCATCAATCATCAAACATCAACCGTCATTCATCAATCGTCTATTATTAATCATCGATTATCAGTCATCAATCATCTATCATCATTCATCAACATTCAATTATCAATCATCAATCTTCGACCGTCAATCATCGTTCATCAATTTTCAATTATCAATCATCAATCATCAATAATCAATCTTCAAATATCAATCATCTGTCATCAATCATCAATCATGAATCATCAATTATCAATCATCAATCATCAATCATCAATCGTCAATCATCAATCATCAATCATCTACCATCAATCATCAATCATCAAACATCAATAATCAATCATTAGTCATTAATCATATATCATCAATTATCAACCCTCAACCATCAATAATCACTTATCAATCCTCAGTAATCAATCATCAAGCATTACTCTTCGATCATCAATCATCAATCTTCTGTTATATACAATCAACCATTAATCATCAATCATCAATCATCAACAATCAATCATCAATCATCAACATCAATACTCACTAATTAATTTTTATTTATTAATCAACAATCATCAATAATCAAGCATGAATTATAAATCATCAAAAATCAAGAATCAATCATCAAATTGATAACTTACTAATTACATTTCATTTATTAATGAACAATCAACAATCATCAATAATCAATCATCAATCTACAACCGTCAATCATCAACTATCAATTTTCCATCTTCATCATCAGTCTTCAATCATCAATCTTGAATCATCAATCATCAATCACCAATCATCAATCGTCAATCATCAATCATCAACCATCAATCATCAATCTTCAATCTTCAATCATCAATCAGAAATCATCAATCATCAATCATCACTCATGAATCGTCAATCATCAACCATCAATCATCAATCTTCAATCATCAATCTTCGATCATCAATCATCAATCTTCAATAATAAATAACCAATCATTACTCATCAATCATCAATCATTAATAATCACTCATCGATCATCAACATCAATACCCACTAATTAATTTTAATTTAGTAATCAACAATCATCAATAATCAATCATCAATTATCAATCACCAATAATCAATCATAAATCATCAAATTGACTACTCACTAATTATATTTCATTTATTAATCAATAATCATCAATCATCTATCATCAATCCTCAATCATCAATACTCACTCGATAATCATTTATCATTAATCATCATAATTCAATCATCAATATTTAATCATTAATCATCAATCATCAATAATCAATCAGCATTCATCAATCATCAATCATCAATCATCAATCATCAATCATCAATCATCAAACATCAATCATCAATCTTCAATCATCAATCTTCAATCATCAATCTTCGATCATCAATCATCAATCTTCAATAATAAATAACTAATCATTAATCATCAATCATCAACATCAATACCCACTAATTAATTTTAATTTAGTAATCAACAATCATCAATAATCAATCATCAATCATCAATCATCAATAATCACTCATCAATCATCAACATCAATACCCACTTATTAATTTTAATTTAGTAATCAACAAACATCAATAATCAATCATCAATTATCAATCAGCAATAATCCGTCATCAATCATCAAATTGACTACTCACTAATTATATTTCATTCATTAATCAACAATCATCAATCATCTATCATCAATCCTCAATCATCAATAATCACTCGATAATCATATATCATTAATCATCATTAATCAATCTTCAATATTTAACCATTAATCATCAATCATCAATCATCAATCATCAACCATCTATCATCAATCATCACTCATCAATCATCAACATCAATACCCACTTATTAATTTTAATTTAGTAATCAACAAACATCAATAATCAATCATCAATTATCAATCAGCAATAATCCGTCATCAATCATCAAATTGATTACTCAGTAATTATATTTCATTCATTAATCAACAATCATCAATCATCTATCATCAATCCTCAATCATCAATAATCACTCGATAATCATCTATCATTAAATCATTGATCAATCATCAATCATCAATATTTAACCATTAATCATCAATCATCAATCATCAATCATCAATCATCATTCATCAATCATCAATCATCAATCATCAATCATCAATAATCTATCATCAATTATCACTCCTCAGTCAAAAAACATCATTCATCAATCATCAATAATTAATAATCAATCATCAAATATCAATCATCAATCATCAATCATCAATCATCAATCATCTATCTTCAATCATCAATCTTCAATCGTCAATCATCAATCATCAATTATCAATCTTCGATCGTCAATAATCAATCATCATTCATTAAACATCAGTTTTCAACCATCAATCATCACTTACTAATCATCAATCATCAATCATCGATTATTAATCATCAATCATCAATCTTCAACCGTCAATTGCCAATCATCAATCATCAATTACCAATCATCAATCTTTAATCACCACTCATCAATCACCAATCATCAATCACCAATCATCAATCATCAATCGTCAAACTTCAATCATAAATCATCAAACATCAATAATTAATCATCAAAAATCTATCTTTATTCATCAATCATCAATCATTCATTACCAATCATCAATCTTCCATCATCCATCATCAATCTTCGATAATCAATTTTCAATCATCAATAATCTATCATCAATCTTCAATCATCAATCATCAATCATAAATCATGAATCATGAATCATGAATCATCAAAAATCACTCATCGATCCTCAATAATCAATCATCAATCATCAATCAATTAATTTCAATCATAAATCATCAATCATAAATCCTCAGTCATCAATTATCAATCATCAATCATCAATCATCAATCGTCAACAATCAACCATCAATCATCAATCCTAAGTCATCAATCAACCATCTTCAATCCCTTGTCTTCAATCCTCAATCATCAATCATTTATCAACAATCATCAATCATCAATCATAAAACTTCAATCGCCAATCATCAAACATCAATCATCAATCATCAACCATCAATTATCAATCTTCAATCTTCAATCGTCAGTAATCATCTATCATCCATCAAACATCAATCATGAATTATCAATTATCAATAATCAATCATCATTCATCATACATCAATTTTCAACCATCATTCATCACTCACTAATCATCAATCATCAATCACCGATTATCAATCATCAATCTTGAATCGTCAATCATCAATCATCAATCATCAATCTTCAATCATCAACAATCAATCATCAATCATCAATCTTCAATCGTCAATCTTTAATCACCTACCATAAATCACCAATCATCAACTATCAATAATCAATCATCAATCGTATGTCTTCAATCATAAATCATCAATCGCCAATAATGAATCATCAATCATCAACACCAACACTCACTAATTAATTTTCATTTATTAATCAACAATCATCAATCATCGATCATCAATCCTCAATCATCAATCATCAATAATGACTCATTGATCAATCTATCATTAATCATCAATCAGTCATCACCAATCATCAATCTTCAATCACCCATCATCAATCTTCGATAATCAATTTTCAATCATCAATAATCTATCATCAATCTTCAATCATCAATCATCAATCATAAATCTTGAATCATGAATCATGAATCAGTAAAAATCAATCATCGATCCTCAATAATCAATCAACATTCATCAATCATCAATCATCAACTTCATACTCACTCATTAATTTTCAATCAATAATCAACAAACATCAATCATCTATCATTTATTATCAATCATCAACCATCGAGTATTAACCATCAATCTTGAATCGTCAATCATCAATCAACAATCATAAATCATCAATCATCAATCATCAATCTACCAATCATCAATCAGCAATCATCAGTCATCAATCATCAATCTTCAATCACATGTCTTCAATCATCAATCATCGATTATCAATCATCATTCTTCAATCGTCACTCATTAATTTTCAATCATCAATTAACAATCATCTATCATCAAGCATCAAAAATCATTCGTTAATCATCCATCATCAATCATCAATTATCAATCATCATTAATCAATAATCAATAATCAAACATCACTCCACAATCATCAATAATCTATCATCAATTATCACTCCTCAGTCAGAAAACATCATTCATCAATCATCAATCATTAACAATCAATCATCAATTATAAATCGTCAATCAACAATAACCAATCATCAATAATCAATCATCATTCATCATCATCAATACTCACTCATTAATTTTCAATCATTAATCAACCATCATCTATCATCAATCATCAAGCGTCAATAATCAATCCTCAATCATCAATCATCGATCACCAACATCAATTCTCACTAATTAATTTTCATTTATTAATCAACAATTATCTATCATAATTCTTCAATTATCAATCATCAATAGTCACTCATGAATCATCTATTATTTATCATCTATAATCAACCATCAATCATGAATCTAAAACCGTCAATCATCAATTATCAATTTTCCATCTTCATCATCAATCTTCAATCATCAATTTTCAATCATCAATCATCAATCGTCAATCATCAATCCTCAATCATCAATCATTAACATCAACACTCACTCATTAATTTTCAATCATTAATCAACATTCATCAATCAGCTATCATCAATCATCAATAATCACTCATTAATCATCTACCATCAGTCATCAATAATCAATACTCAATCATCAATCATCGATCACCAACATCAATACTTACTAATTAATTTTCATTTATTTATCAACAATTATCTATCATAATTCTTCAATCATCAATCATCTATAATCACTCATGAATCATCTATCATTAATCATCTATAATCAACAGTCAAGCATCAATTGTCAATCATCAATCTTCAACCGTATATCATCAATTATCAATTTTACATCTTCAACATCAATCTTCAATCATCAATCATCAATCATCAATCGTTAATCATCAATCATCAATCTTCAATCATCAATCATCAATCATATATAATCAATCATCAATCATTAACATCAACACACATTCATTACTTTTCAATCATTACTCAACATTCATCAATCAGCTATCATCAATCATCAATCATCAATAATCACTCATTAATCATCTATCATCAGTCATCAATCATTAACCATCAATCATCAATCGTCAATCATAAATGATCAATCCTCAATCATCGATAACCATTCCTCATTCGAAAATCATGAATCATCATCTATCAATTTTCAAACAACAATCATCAATCATCAATCATCAATCATCACTCATCAATCATCAATCATCAATCATCAGTCATCAATCATCAATCATCAGTCATCAATCATCTATCATCAGTCATCAATTATCAATTATCAATCATCAATCGTAAATCATCAATTATCAATAATCAACCAGCAATCATCAATCATCAATCATATAACATCTATCATCAACCATCAATTATCAATCACCAATCTTCAATCGTCAATTATCAATCAGAAATTATCAATCATCAATTAACAATTATCAATCTTCAATCATCAATAATGAATCAACAATCATCAATCTTCAATCATCAGTGATCAATCATTTATCATTAATCATCAATAATCAATCATCAATCATCAACCATCAATCATCAGTCATCAATCATCTATTATCAATCATCAATTAACAGTCATCAATCGTCAATCTTCAATCATCAATCACAAATCACCATTCATCAATCATCAGTCATCAATCATCAACCAACAACGATCAATCATCTGTCATCAATAAGCAGTCATCAACCATCAATTAGATATCTTCTATAATCAATCAGTTATCTTCAATCATCAATCATCAACCATGAATCATCAATCATCAATAATCATTCATTAATGCTCTATCATCAATCTTCAATCACTTGTCTTCAATTCTCAATAATCATTCATTAATCAACAATCATTAATAATCAGTCATCAATCATCAATCATCAATCATCAATCATGAACCATGAATCATGAATCATGAATCATTAATCATGAATCATGAATCATTAATCATGAATCATGAATCATCAATCATGAATCATCAATCATTAATCATTTATCATCAACCATCAATCATCAATTATCAATTATCAATCATCAATCAGCAATCATCAATCAGCAATCAATAATCACAAATCATCAATCATTAATCATCAATCAGCAGTCATCAATCATCAATCAATTATCTTCAATCATCAATCACCAATCATCATTGATTAATCATCAATCAGCAATCATCAATCATCAATAATCACTCATTTATCATCTATCATCAATCTTCTATCACTTGTCTTCAACACTCAATCATCAATCATTAAACAACAATCATCAATCACCAATCAGTAATCATTAGTCATCAATCCTCAATCATCAATAATCAATTATCAATCATCAATCATCAATCATCAATTATCATTTATCAATCACCAATCATCAACCATCAGTAATCAAACATTAATCATTACAAAGAAAGGTGGAAAGAGCTCAAGCTGGTTTTGAACACGCGTCCCTGCCGCTTCTCGTCAGGTGCCATTTCACAGGCCGGACCGCATCGATTGGCACTACCAATAGTGAGTTGGCACCTGACGTGAAGCGGCAGGGACGCGTGTTGGAAACCAGCTTGAGCTCTTTCCACCTTTCTTTGTAAATTCACCTTCGAGGTATTCGACAAATTGATCAGAACTTCCGTACCTAAGAGTCTTCGCTTAGTTAGCTAGCAGGGGTATAAATCGCTTATAAGTTCTAAGTGAAAATGGATAAATTGAGTCACCAATAACTTCACAAATTGATAAAAGCTTACCAAAGGCAAATTGGAACATAGGACAAGTTCAAGCTGAGAGCGAAAATGATAAAACGTAATTATAACCAGGCGACATTCTCCCAGCTGGTAGTGCCAATCGATGCGTCCCGGCCTGTGAGTTGGCACCTGACGAGAAGCGGCAGGGACGCGTGTTCGAAACCAGCTTGAGCTCTTTCCACCTTTCTTTGTAAATTCACCTTCGAGGTATTCGACAAATTGATCAGAACTTCCGTACCCAAGAGTCTTCGCTTAGTTAGCTAGCAGGGGTATAAATCACTTATAAGTTCTAAGTGAAAATGGATAAATTGATTCACCCATAACTTCAAAAATTGATTAATCATTAAGCATCAATCATCAATCGTCAAACATCAATAATCAATCATCAATCACAAATCATCAACCATCAATCATCAATCATCAATCATCTATCATCAATCATCAATCATCAATCATCAATCATCAATCATCAATCATCAATCATCAATCATCAATCATCAATCATCAATCATCAATCATCAATCATCAATCATCAATCATGAATCATCAATCATCAATAATCAATCATGAATCATCAATCATCAAAAATCAATCATCAATCATCAGTCATCAATCATCTATCATCTATCATCAATCATCAATCATCAATCATCAATCAACAATTATCAATCATCAATCTTCAATCGTCAATCATCAATCATCAATCATCAGTAATCGATCCTCAATCATGAACACTCAATCAACAATCATCAATCTTCAATCACTTCTTTTCAATATTCAATCACCAATCATTATTGAAAAATCATCAATCACCAATCATTGACCATCCATTTTCAATAATCAATCATCAGAAATCAATCATTAATCATTAATCATCAATCATCAATCAACAAGCATCAATTATCAATAATTAATCAACAATCATCAATCATCAGTCATCAATCATTTCTCATTTCTCATCAATCATCAATCATCAACCATCAATCATCAATCATCAGTCATCAATCATCAATTATCAATCATCAATTAACAGTCATCAATTGTCAATCTTCAATCATCAATCATAAATCACCATTTATCAATCATCAATCATCAGTCATCAATCATCAACCATCAACGATCAATCATCTGTCATCAATAAGCAGTCATGAACCATCAATCAGATATCTTCTATCATCAATCAGTTATCTTCAATCATCAATCATCAACCATGAACCATCAATCATCAACAATCACTCATTAATGCTCTATCATCAATCTTCAATCACTTGTCTTCAATTCTCAATCATCATTCATTACTCAACAATCATCAAACACCAAGCATTAATAATCAGTCATCAATCATCAATAATCAATCATCAATCACCAATTATCAATCATCAATTTTCAATCGTCAATCATCAATCATCTATCGTGAATCATCAATAATCAATCACCAATCATCATTCATCAGTAATTAATCATTAATCATCAATCATCAATCATCAAACATCAATAATCAATAATTAATCATCAATCATCAACCATCAATTATCAATCATCAATCATCAATCATCAAACATCAATCATCAATCATCAATCATCAATCATCACTCATCAATCTACAATCATCAATCTTAAATCGTCAATCATCAATCATCAATCATCACTCATCAATCATCAATCAATTATATTCAATCATCAATCATCAATCATAAATCATCAATCATCAATCACCAATCATCAATCATCAATAATCACTCATTAAACATCTATCATCAATCTTCAATCATTTGTCTTCAACACTCAATTATCAATCATAAAACAACAATCATCAATCATCAATCATTACGCATCAGTCATCAATCATCAATAATCAATCACTCATCATCACTCATCAACCATCCATCATCAATCATCAATCATTAATCAGCAGTAATCAAACGCCTATCATCAATCGTCAATCATCAGTCACCAATCATCTATTATCAATCATCATTCATCAATAATCATCCATATATCATCAATCATCAATCATTATTCATCAATTATTAATCATCAATCTTCAATCATCAATCATCAATCATCCATAATCAATCATCAATCACCAATCATCAATCATCAGTAACCAATCATTAATCATTAATCATCAATCATCAATCATCAATCATCAAACATCAATAATCAATAATCAATCATCAATCATCAATCATCTATCATCAATCATCAATCGTCAATTACCAATCATGAATCTTCAATCGTCAATCATCAATTATCAATCTTCAATTATCAATCATCAATTATCAATAATCAATCTTCAATCATCAATAATGAATCACTAATCATCAATCTTCAATCACTAATTTTCAATCATCAATCACCAATCATTTATCAACAACTATCAATCACCACTTATTCATTATCCATTATCTATAATCAATCGTCAATCATCAATTATCACGCAGCCATCTTCAATCATCAATAATCAATCATCATTCATCATACATCAATTTTCAACCATCAAACATCTTTCACTAGTCATCAACAATCAATCATTAACCATCAATCATCAATCATCAATCATCATTTATTAATCATCACTCATCAATCATCAGTCACCAATCATCTATTATCAATCATCATTCATCAATAATCAATAATCAACCATCATTCATCAATCATCAATCATCAATCATTAATCCTCAAATATTAATCATCAATCTTCAATCATCAATCATTCATCATCAATAATCAATCATCAATCACCAAACATCAATCATCAGTAATCAATCATTAATCATGAATTATCAATCATCAATCATCAAACATCAATAATAAATTATTCATCATCAATCATCTACCACCAATCATCAATCATCAATCGCCACTTATCAATCATGAATCTTCAATCATTAATCATCAATCATCAATTATCAATCATCTATTATCAATGATCAATCTTCAATCATTAATAATGAATCACTAATCATCAATCTTCAATCACTTATTTTCAATCATCAATAATCAATCATTTATCATCAATCATCAATTATCAATCATAAATCCTCAATCGTCAATCATCAACCATCAATGATCAATCATCAATCATTAATCATCAATCATCAGTCATCAATCATCTATCATCAATCGTCAATTTTCAATCATCAATCTTCAATCGTCAATCATCAATTATCAATAATCATTCTTCAATCATCAATAATGAATCACCAACCATCAATCTTCAATCCCTTATTTTCAATCATCAATCACCAATCATTTATCAAAAATCATCAGTCACCACTCATTAATCATCCATTATATATAATCCATCTTCAATCATCAATTATATATCGGCAATCCTGAGTCGTCAATCATCAATCATCAATCATCACTCATCAATCATCAAACATCAATCATCAATCATCAATCATCAATCATCAATCATCAATCATCAATCATCAATAATCAATAATCAATCATCAATCATCAATCATCAATCATCAATCATCAATAATCAATCATCTTTCATCATAAATCACTTTTCAACCATCAAACATGTCTCACTCATCATCTATCATCAATTATCAAACATCAATCCTCAATCATCAATAATCAATCAACAATCATCAATTTTCAATAAATTTTTTTTCAATCATCAATCACCACTCATTTATTAAAAATCATCGATCACCAATCATTGACCGTCCATTATCAATAATCTATCACCAATCAACAATCATCAACTATCAATCATCACTCATCAATCATCAATAATCACTCATTAATTCTCTATCATCAATGTCAATCACTTGTCTTCAATTCTCAATCATCAATCATTAATTAACAATCATCAAACACCAATCATTAATAATCAGTAATCAATCATCAAATTTCAATCATCAATCATCAATCATGAATCGTCAATCATCAATCATCAATCATCAATCATCAATTATCAATCATCAATCTTCAATCGTCAATCATCAATCGTCTATCATCAATCATCCATCATCAATAATCAATCATCACTCACCAATCATCAATCATCAGTAATTAATCATTAATCATCAATCATCAATCATCAAACATCAATAATCAATCATGAAAATTCAATATTCAATCGTCAATCATCAATTAACAAACATCAATTATCAATCATCAATCATCAGTAATCAATCTTCAATCATCAATAATGAATCATCAGTTATCAATTACATATTATCAATCATCAATCAACAGTCATCAGTCATCAATCATCAACCATCAAACATCAGTCATCTATCATCAATCAGCAGTGATCAATCATCAATCATCAATAAATTATCTTCAATCATCAATCATCAACCATCAATCATCAATAATCACTCATTCATCATCTATCATCAATCATGAATCATCAATCATCAATCTTCAAAAATCAATCATGAATTATCAATCATCAAAACTCACTCATCAATCATCAATTATCTATAATCAATCGTCAATCATCAATTGTCAATCAGCAACAGTCAATCATCAATATTCAATCATCAATCATCAATCACCTATCATCAATCATCAATCATCAATCATTTATCTTCAGTCGTCAATTATCAATCATCAATCGTCAATCATCAATTATCAATAATAAATCATCAATCATCAATAATGAATCACCAATCATCAAGCTTCAGTCACTTATTTTCAATCATCAATTACCAATCATTTATTAAAAATCATAAATCAACACTCAAAAATCATCCATTATCTATAATCAATCGTCAATCGACAATTATCAATCAGCCATCTTCACCAATCACTTATCAAAAATCATCAATTACCAATCACTGACAATCCATTACCAATAATCAATCATCAATCACCAATTAGCACCTCTCAATAATCAAAGATAAATCATCAATCATCAAACATCATTCATCAATGATCAATAATCAATCATCAATTTTCAATCATCAAGTCTCAATCATCAATCACCAATAATCAATTATCAATCATCAATCTTCAATCGTCAATCATCAATTATCAATCATCAATTATCAATAATCAATGTTCAATTCTCAATCATCAATCATTGAACAACAATCATCAAACAATAATCATCAATAATCAATCATTAATCATCAATCGTCAATCATCAATAATCAATTGTCCATCATCAATCTTCAATTGTCAATCATCAATCATCAATAATCAATAATCAATTATCAATAATCAATGTTCAATCATCAATAATGAATCAACAATCATCAATCCTCAAACACAAATTTTCAATCATCAATCACCAATCATTTATCAAAAATCATCACTCATCAATCATCAATCATAAATCAAACATTATCAATCATCAATCATCAAGTATCTCTTATCACTCATCAATCAGCTATCATCAAACATTTATCATCAATCATCAATTATCACTCATCAATAATCGGTCATCAGTCATCATTCATCTATTATCAATCATCAATCATCAACAATCAATCATCTATCACCAATCATCAATCATCGATAATTAAAAATTAATCATCGATAATCAATCATCAAACATCAATGATCAACCATTACCCATCAATCATCAATCATCAATCATCAATAATCAATCACCAATCATCAATAATCATTCATCAAACATCAATCCTCAGTCATCAATCATCTATCTCCAATCACTTGTCTTCAATCATCAATCATTAATCAACAATCATCAATCCCCAATCAATCATCAATCATCAAAAATCAATCATAATTCACCAATCATCAATCACCAATAATCAACTGTTAATCATCAAACATCAATAATAAATCACTACTCATCAATCATCCATAATAAATATTTATTCATCAATCATCAATCTTCTAACATCAATCATTAATCATCAATTACCAATCACCAATCATCAATTATCAATCAACAATCTTCAATCGTCAATCATCAACCATCAGCAATCAATCATCAATCTTCAACCATTAATCATCAATCATCATTCTTCAATCATCAATAATCAATCAACAGTCATCACTCATCAATCTTCAACATCAATACTCACTCATTAATTTTCAATTATTAATCAACAATCATCAAACATCTATCATCAATCTTCAATCATAAATTATCAATTATAACTCATTAATCATCTATCATCTATCATCAATCATCAATAATCAATCATCAATCATCAATCATCAATATTCAATCATCAATAATCAATCCTCAATCATCAATAATCAATCATCAATCCTCAGTCAAAAGTCATCAACCATCAATCATCATTCACCAATCATCAACCATCAATCATGTACAATCAATTATCATCAATCATCATTCATCATACATCGATCTTTTCATCAATCATCATTCATCAATCATCGATCAGCAATCATCAATCATCAATGATCAATCATTAATCGTCAATCATCTATCATCAATTATCAATCATCAATCATCAATAATCAGTCCTCAATCACCAATAATCAATCAGCAACCATCAATCTTCAATCACTTATTTTCAATCATCAATCACCAATCATTTATCAAAAATCACCAATCACCAATATATCAATAATCAATCATCAATCATCAATCATCAAAGATCAATCAACAATCATCAATCATCTATCATCAATCATCTGTCATCAATCATCTATTATCAATCATCAATTAACAGTCATCAATCGTCAATCTTCAATCATCAATCATAAGTCACCATTCATCAATCATCAATCATCAGTCATCAATCATCAACCAACAACGATCAATCATCTGTCCTCAATAAGCAGTCATCAACCATCAATCAGATATCTTCTATAATCAATCAGTTATCTTCAATCATCAATCATCAACCATGAATCATCAATCATCAATAATCACTCATTAATGCTCTATCATCAATCTTCAATCACTTGTCTTCAATTCTCAATAATCATTCATTAATCAACAATCATTAATAATCAGTCATCAATCATCAATCATCATTCATGAACCATGAATCATGAATCATTAATCATGAATCATGAATCATTAATCATGAATCATGAATCATCAATCATGAATCATCAATCATTAATCATTTATCATCAATCATCAATCATCAATTATCAATTATCAATCATCAATCAGCAATCATCAATCATCAATCAACAATCACAAATCATCAATCATTAATCATCAATCAGCAGTCATCAATCATCAATCAATTATCTTCAATCATCAATCACCAATCATCATTGATTAATCATCAATCAGCAATCATCAATCATCAATAATCACTCATTTATCATCTATCATCAATCTTCTATCACTTGTCTTCAACACTCAATCATCAATCATTAAACAACAATCATCAATCACCAATCAGTAATCATTAGTCATCAATCCTCAATCATCAATAATCAATTATCAATCATCAATCATCAATTATCATTTATCAATCACCAATCATCAACCATCAGTAATCAAACATTAATCATTACAAAGAAAGGTGGAAAGAGCTCAAGCTGGTTTCGAACACGCGTCCCTGCCGCTTCTCGTCAGGTGCCAACTCACAGGCCGGACCGCATCGATTGGCACTACCAATAGTGAGTTGGCACCTGACGAGAAGCGGCAGGGACGCGTGTTGGAAACCAGCTTGAGCTCTTTCCACCTTTCTTTGTAAATTCACCTTCGAGGTATTCGACAAATTGATCAGAACTTCCGTACCCAAGAGTCTTCGCTAAGTTAGCTAGCAGGGGTATAAATCGCTTATAAGTTCTAAGTGAAAATGGATAAATTGATTCACCAATAACTTCAAAAATTGCTAAAAGCTTACCAAAGGCAAATTGGAACATAGGACAAGTTCAAGCTGAGAGCGAAAATGATAAAACGTAATTATAACCAGACGACATTCTCCCAGCTGGTAGTGCCAATCGATGCGTCCCGGCCTGTGAGTTGGCACCTGACGAGAAGCGGCAGGCACGCGTGTTCGAAACTAGCTTGAGCTCTTTCCACCTTTCTTTGTAAATTCACCTTCGAGGTATTCGACAAATTGATCAGAACTTCCGTACCCAAGAGTCTTCGCTTAGTTAGCTAGCAGGGGTATAAATCACTTATAAGTTCTAAGTGAAAATGGATAAATTGATTCACCCATAACTTCAAAAATTGATTAATCATTAAGCATCAATCATCAATCGTCAAACATCAATAATCAATCATCAATCACAAATCATCAACCATCAATCATCAATTATCAATTATAAATCATCAATCATCAATCATCAATCATCAATCATCAATCATCAATCATCAATCATGAATCATCAATCATCAATAATCAATATTGAATCATCAATCAACAAAAATCAATCATCAATCATCAGTCATCAATCATCTATCATCTATCATCAATCATCAATCATCAATCAACAATTATCAATCATCAATCTTCAATCGTCAATCATCAATCATCAGTAATCGATCCTCAATCATGAACACTCAATCAACAATCATCAATCTTCAATCACTTCTTTTCAATATTCAATCACCAATCATTATTGAAAAATCATCAATCACCAATCATTGACCATCCATTTTCAATAATCAAACATCAGAAATCAATCATTAATCATTAATCATCAATCATCAATCAACAAGCATCAATTATCAATAATTAATCAACAGTCATCAATCGTCAGTCATCAATCATTTCTCATTTCTCATCAATCATCAATCATCAACCATCAATCATCAATCATCAGTCATCAATCATCAATTATCAATCATCAATTAACAGTCATCAATCGTCAATCTTCAATCATCAATCATAAATCACCATTCATCAATCATCAATCATCAGTCATCAATCATCAACCATCAACGATCAATCATCTGTCATCAATAAGCAGTCATCAACCATCAATCAGATATCTTCTATCATCAATCAGTTATCTTCAATCATCAATCATCAAACATGAATCATCAATCATCAACAATCACTCATTAATGCTCTATCATCAATCTTCAATCACTTGTCTTCAATTCTCAATCATCATTCATTACTCAACAATCATCAAACACCAAGCATTAATAATCAGTCATCAATCATCAATTATCAATCATCAATCACCAATTATCAATCATCAATTTTCAATCGTCAATCATCAATCATCTATCGTGAATCATCAATAATCAATCACCAACCATCATTCATCAGTAATTAATCATTAATCATCAATCATCAATCATCAAACATCAATAATCAATAATTAATCATCAATCATCAATCATCAATCATCAACCATCAATTATCAATCATCAATCATCAATCATCAATCATCAAACATCAATCATCAATCATCAATCATCAATCATCACTCATCAATCTACAATCATCAATCTTAAATCGTCAATCATCAATCATCAATCATCACTCATCAATCATCAATCAATTATATTCAATCATCAATCATCAATCATAAATCATCAATCATCAATCACCAATCATCAATCATCAATAATCACTCATTAAACATCTATCATCAATCTTCAATCATTTGTCTTCAACACTCAATTATCAATCATAAAACAACAATCATCAATCATCAATCATTACGCATCAGTCATCAATCATCAATCATCAATAATCAATCACTCATCATCAATCATCAACCATCCATCATCAATCATCAATCATTAATCAGCAGTAATCAAACGCCTATCATCAATCGTCAATCATCAGTCATCAATCATCTATTATCAATCATCATTCATCAATAATCATCCATATATCATCAATCATCAATCATCAATCATTATTCATCAATTATTAATCATCAATCTTCAATCATCAATCATCAATCATCAATCATCCATCATCAATCATCAATCACCAATCATCAATCATCAGTAACCAATCATTAATCATTAATCATCAATCATCAATCATCAAACATCAATAATCAATAATCAATCATCAATCATCAATCATCTATCATCAATCATCAATTGTCAATTACCAACCATGAATCTTCAATCGTCAATCATCAATCATCAATTATCAATCTTCAATTATCAATCACCAATTATCAATAATCAATCTTCAATCATCAATAATGAATCACTAATCACCAATCTTCAATCACTAATTTTCAATCATCAATCAGCAATTATTTATAAACAACTATCAATCACCACTTATTCATTATCCATTACCTATAATCAATCGTCAATCATCAATTATCACGCAGCCATCTTCAATCATCAATAATCAATCATCATTCATCATACATCAATTTTCAACCATCAAACATCTTTCACTAGTCATCAACAATCAATCATTAACCATCTATCATCAATCAACAATCATCATTTATTAATCATCAATCATCAATCAACAGCCACCAATCATCTATTATCAATCATCATTCATCAATAATCAATAATCAACCATCATTCATCAATCATCAATCATTAATCATCAAATATTAATCATCAATCTTCAATCATCAATCATCAATCATTCATCATCAATAATCAATCATCAATCACCAAACATCAATCATCAGTAATCAATCATTAATCATGAATTATCAATCATCAATCATCAAACATCAATAATAAATTAGTCATCATCAATCATCTACCACCAATCATCAATCATCAATCGCCAATTATCAATCATGAATCTTCAATCATTAATAATCAATCATCAATTATCAATCATCAATTATCAATGATCAATCTTCAATCATTAATAATGAATCACTAATCATCAATCTTCAATCACTTATTTTCAATCATCAATAACCAATCATTTATCATCAATCATCAATTATCAATCATAAATCCTCAATCGTCAATCATCAACCATCAATGATCAATCATCAATCATTAATCATCAATCATCAGTCATCAATCATCTATCATCAATCGTCAATTTTCAATCATCAATCTTCAATCGTCAATCATCAATTATCAATAATCATTCTTCAATCATCAATAATGAATCACCAACCATTAATCTTCAATCCCTTATTTTCAATCATCAATCACCAATCATTTATCAAAAATCATCAGTCACCACTCATTAATCATCCATTATATATAATCAATCTTCAATTATATATCGGCAATCCTGAATCGTCAATCATCAATCATCACTCATCAATCATCAAACATCAATGATCAATCATCAATCATCAATCATAAATCATCAATAATCAATCATCAATCATCAATCATCAATAATCAATCATCTTTCATCATAAATCACTTTTCAACCATCAAACATGTCTCACTCATCATCTATCATCAATTATCAATCATCAATCCTCAATCATCAATAATCAATCAACAATCATCAATTTTCAATAAATTTTTTTTCAATCATCAATCACCACTCATTTATTAAAAATCATCGATCACCAATCATTGACCGTCCATTATCAATAATCTATCACCAATCACCAATCATCAACTATCAATCATCACTCATCAATCATCAATAATCACTCATTAATTCTCTATCATCAATATCAATCACTTATCTTCAATTCTCAATCATCAATCATTAATTAACAATCATCAAACACCAATCATTAATAATCAGTAATCAATCATCAAATTTCAATCATCAATCATCAATCATGAATCGTCAATCATCAATCATCAATCATCAATCATCAATTATCAATCATCAATCTTCAATCGTCAATCATCAATCGTCTATCATCAATCATCCATCATCAATAATCAATCATCACTCACCAATCATCAATCATCAGTAATTAATCATTAATCATCAATCATCAATCATCAATCATCAATCATCAAACATCAATAATCAATCATGAAAATTCAATATTCAATCGTCAATCATCAATTTACAAACATCAATTATCAATCATCAATCATCAGTAATCAATCTTCAATCATCAATAATGAATCATCAGTCATCAATTATATATTATCAATCATCAATCAACAGTCATCAGTCATCAATCATCAACCATCAAACATCAGTCATCTATCATCAATCAGCAGTGATCAATCATCAATCATCAATAAATTATCTTCAATCATCAATCATCAACCATCAATCATCAATAATGACTCATTCATCATCTATCATCAATCATGAATCATCAATCTTCAAAAATCAATCATGAATTATCAATCATCAAAACTCAATCATCAATCATCAATTATCTATAATCAATCGTCAATCATCAATTATCAATCAGCAACAGTCAATCATCAATATTCAATCATCAATCATCAATCACCTATCATCAATCATCAATCATCGAACATCAATAATCAATCATCGATCATCAATCATCAATCATCAATCATCAATTATCATTCATCAATCATCAATCATCAATCATCAATCATCAATCATCAATCATTTATCTTCAGTCGTCAATTCTCAATCATCAATCGTCAATCATCAATTATCAATAATAAATCTTCAATCATCAATAATGAATCACCAATCATCAAGCTTCAGTCACTTATTTTCAATCATCAATTACCAATCATTTATTAAAAATCATCAATCAACACTCAAAAATCATCCATTATCTATAATCAATCGTCAATCGACAATTATCAATCAGCCATCTTCACCAATCACTTATCAAAAATCATCAATTTCCAATCACTGACAATCCATTACCAATAATCACTCATCAATCACCAATTAGCACCTCTCAATAATCAAAGATAAATCATCAATCATCAAACATCAATCATCAATGATCAATAATCAATCATCAATTTTCAATCATCAAGTCTCAATCATCAATCACCAATAATCAATTATCAATCATCAATCTTCAATCGTCAATCATCAATTATCAATCATCAATCATCAATAATCAATGTTCAATTCTCAATCATCAATCATTGAACAACAATCATCAAACAATAATCATCAATAATCAATCATTAATCATCAATCGTCAATCATCAATAATCAATTGTCCATCATCAATCTTCAATTGTCAATCATCAATCATCAATAATCAATAATCAATTATCAATAATCAATGTTCAATCATCAATAATGAATCAACAATCATCAATCCTCAAACACAAATTTTCAATCATCAATCACCAATCATTTATCAAAAATCATCACTCATCAATCATCAATCATAAGTCAAACATGATCAATCATCAATCATCAAGTATCTCTTATCACTCATCAATCAGCTATCATCAAACATTTATCATCAATCATCAATCATCGATAATTAATAATTAATCATCGATAATCAATCATCAAACATCAATGATCAACCATTACCCATCAATCATCAATCATCAATCATCAATAATCAATCACCAATCATCAATAATCATTCATCAATCATCAATCCTCAGTCATCAATCATCTATCTCCAATCACTTGTCTTCAATCATCAATCATTAATCAACAATCATCAATCCCCAATCAATCATCAATCATCAAAAATCAATCATAATTCACCAATCATCAATCACCAATAATCAACTGTTAATCATCAAACATCAATAATAAATCACTACTCATCAATCATCCATAATAAATATTTATTCATCAATCATCAATCTTCAAACATCAATCATTAATCATCAATTACCAATCACCAATCATCAATTATCAATCAACAATCTTCAATCGTCAATCATCAACGATCAGCAATCAATCATCAATCTTCAACCATCAATCATCAATCATCATTCTTCAATCATCAATAATCAATCAACAGTCATCATTCATCAATCTTCAACATCAATACTAACTCATTAATTTTCAATTATTAATCAACAATCATCAAACATCTATCATCAATCTTCAATCATAAATTATCAATTATAACTCATTAATCATCTATCATCTATCATCAATCATCAATAATCAATCATCAATCATCAATCATCAATATTCAATCATCAATAATCAATCCTCAATCATCAATAATCAATCATCAATCCTCAGTCAAAAGTCATCAACCATCAATCATCATTCACCAATCATCAACCATCAATCATGTACAATCAATTATCATCAATCATCATTCATCATACATCGATCTTTTCATCAATCATCATTCATCAATCATCGATCAGCAATCATCAATCATCAATGATCAATCTTTAATCGTCAATCATCTATCATCAATTATCAATCATCAATCATCAAAAATCAGTCCTCAATCACCAATAATCAATCAACAACCATCAATCTTCAATCACTTATTTTCAATCATCAATCACAAATCATTTATCAAAAATCACCAATCACCAATATATCAATAATCAATCATCAATCATCAAAGATCAATCAACAATCATCAATCATCTATCATCAATCATCTGTCATCAATCATCTATTATCAATCATCAATTAACAGTCATCAATCGTCAATCATCAATCATCAATCATCAAACATCACCCATCTATCAACACTCATCAACTAATTATCTTCAACCATCAATCATCAATCATCTATCATAAATCAACAATCATCAATCACCAATCATAACTCATTAATCATCTATCATCAATCACCAATCATGAATCATCAATGATCATTCATCAATAATCACTCATTAATCTTCTATCATCAATCATCAATAATCAATCATTGACAATCAATCATCAATAATCAATCATCAGTCATCAAGCATCAGTCAGCAGACATCAATCATCACTAATCAATCATCCATCATCGATCAATAATCATTAATCATCAATAATCCATCATCCATCATCAATCATTAATCATCACTAATCAATCAACGATCATCAACAATCAATTGTTAATCAACAATTGTCAATAATCGATTATCAATCATCAGACATCATTAATCAATCATAAATCATCAATCATCACTCATCAATCATCGACAATCATTCGTCACTCATCAATCATCAATCAATAATCATTAATCATTAATAATCAATAATTATTCAACAATCATCAATCGTCAATAATCAATCAGCAATCATCAATTATCAATTATGAATCATCAATTATCAATCATCCATCATCAAACCTCAATGACCAATCATCAAACATCAATCATCAAACATCAATCATCAATCATCACTCAACAATCCACAAACATCAATCATCAGTCAACATTCATCAATCATCAATCATTACACATCAATCGGCAATTATTAATCTTCAATCATTGACCATCAATCATCAATCATAAATCATTCAATATCAACCATCATTCATCAATCATCATTCAGCACTCATGAATCATCGATAATCAGTCATCACTCATCAATCTTCAGTCATCAACCATCAGTCATTAATCATTAATCATCAATCACCAATCATCAATAATTTATCATCATTCATCAACCATGAATCATCAATCTTCAATCAGCAATTATCAACCTGCCATCATCCATCATCAATCATGAATCATGAATAATCAATCAATAAAAACCAAACACCAACCATCAATCAGCAACCGTCAATCACCAATCTTCAATTACCAATCACCAATATCCAATAATCAATCGTCAGTCGCCAATCGTCAATCATCAAGCATCATTCATAGGTCATCAATCATCAATATTCAATCGTCAATCATCAATCAGCAATTATCAATCATTAATCAGCAATAATCAATCAACAATCATCAAATTGCAATCATCAATTATCAATCATCTATCATCAATAATCTATCATCTATTATCAATCTTCAATCACCAAGCATCAATTATCATTCATCAATCATTAGTTATCAACCATCTTTCATCAAGCATAAATCATGAATCATCAATCATCAATCATCAATTATCAATCATGAATCATTCATCTTCAATAATTAATCAACAATCATCAGTTATCAATGGTCAATCATCAATCAACAATTCTCAATTATCACTCATCAACCGGTAATCATCAATCTTCAATCATTAGCCATCAATAATCAATCAACAATCGTAAATCATCAATTATCAATCATCAATAGTCGACAATCAATTATCAATTATCAATCATCTATCATTAATAATCAATCATCAATAATCAATCTTCCATCATCAATCATCATTCATCTATCATCAATCGTCAATCGTCAATTATAAATAAATGATCAATCATCAATTTAAATGTCTATCAGCCACAGGAGCAGGCTAGTTTCATACACAGGATACAGCAGGATACTTAACTTTACACGGTATCCATTCATTACGGGAAGTCTTGAGTAGATATAAAGAGTATGTCCAACCCCTACCACTCTCCTTCATAGACTTTGAGAAAACCTTTAACTCAGTATTCACTGATGCAATAATTGAAGCATTAATGACGCAAGGCATAGACAAACCATACGTGGAAGTACTAGGTAAGTACTAGAAGACACTCCAGAGTTTCCCACACAAAGAGTGTTAATATAGGGAGACATCATTTCGCCAATGCTCTTCATCGCCTCATTAGAGAGCATCTTCCGAACTCTACATTGGGAGAATAAAGGATTGAAACACGATGGTGAGAACCTCAACCACTTGAGATTCGCAGGTGACATCGTCCTGATAGACAACAGCTAAGCGGAATTACAAGAACAGCTGAATGAGCTCAACGCATCTAGCGGGAAAATAGTTTTGAAAATGAACCTTAGTAAAACTAAAATCATATTCAAGGATTTTATAAGCATGCAAGGACATACAAAAGTGAACAACACCACACTAGAAATAGTTGGGGAATATGTATATGATTCAAATCCGATTCATTACTAAAAAAAATAAATCGACGAATCAAGATGACATGGAGTACTTTCGGAAAGAACTCGATTATATTCAAGTCTTAAATGCAAATATACTTGAAAAAGAAAACCTGCGATCCTACCAGTCCTGCTATACAGTAGTGAAATATGGGCGCTAACAACAGGGATAAGGAGGTAACTGTAGGTAGCTTAAAGAGTCATGGAAATGGAAAGATGCATGCGGGTAACAGACGCGATGAATTTTAGTGTGTTACATATATATAAATAAATGTAATATGTATTTAAATATATATATGTAACACACTAATTCCATCAGTATATTTTATTTTACCAACATATTGTTTAAAGCTTTTAACAAATTTTAAAATATCATCGAAGTTGTCGGCGCATAATGCCCGCTTCAAGGTAGGTGCATAAATGTTACGGGAATTCAGAATATCGAAGGCGTTATTCATATATCGAATGAATCTAACTGCCCCTTCTGAATTGAATAAAGCTAGTAGTTTTATCACTTCACTGCAATATTCACTTAGGAACTGAAAACTTGTGTTGTAAGGCGAATTTTCATTTAATGTGTCAAGAAACTTATATGAGGCTTTCTTAATTTATTTGCTAAATGAAACTCCTCCTTCTCTTTAAGATCATGTAATTCGGTCACGAAGTTCCAATCAATTATTTGTTCATTTTTATCAACAATAGGATCTGTTTCAGCTCAAGCATTTCTCGCAAGTTTAATCATATGTGAGTCATCCAAGGAAAGAGTTACATCATGAGAATCAAAGTGAAAAGAATGTTTTGAGACTTTGTAAAATCACATCCTAAGGTGATGCCATGCTGATGTTAGAATGAAACTTAACATTAACGTTAGAATTCTAACGTTGCAAGAATCAAACGTAACATCAAACGCAACACTAACATTTATGCCTATCTTAAACAGTTCGCGCAAACCAGCCTCAAGAAGACATTTTCTCTGATCACCTCATAAAGAAGTAATGAAAAATTACCGCAATCGAAGCTTCCATGTTCCATTTATTGCCACCAACATGAAAACAATAACTTGAGTGGCTAATGTTTCAGGATTGTCTTCGGATTCTCAAAAACTCACGTATCCACAGTGAGTTTTGCCATCAATCTCAGTTTGCCTACTAATGAACATTTCATCAATGCAAAGACTGCAAGCCACTTCAATTCAATTCACTAAAATGACCAGAGTTTTGAAAGATTCCGCTGTAAATCCCGGTTTCATTCTGAAATAGTTCTCCGATGTGGCAGACATGTCTAAAAAGTTGCATGAACGTAATTATACGCCCTTGGGGATAAAAAAAGGGTAAGGACAATTTTTGAACTAAGTAAATAAGAGAGGGGAACAGAGTAGCCATGAAGTTTTTTTATTAACCCTGTCTTACAACTCAACAATTACATTTGAGCCTTTTAGCCGTTCCGAATCATCTACAGTGATTAAATTTTCTTTAGATAGTTCTTCTACGAATGTATCTATATTTATTACCTTTCGTTTGAGCCTTCGTATCTTCCTATCTATGTCTATCTATCCCTCCTAAAATTGTTGGTTTTTGGAAATCTGCAAAGGATGTAGAAATTTTATGGGTTTATGAGGTACAGGAAATCCCACACAAGGAGAATTCTGTAGGTTAAGTTAGTATATAAGGGAATCAGTTGTAAAATAAAAATCAGAGTAAGATCAGAACTCATTGTGTTTGAATCGATCAGCTCGGCGAATTATTAAGTTCCTGGATTAGGTTTCCTAAGCCAGTTGACAAGGCAAAGTTTATATTTATCAATTAGAGAACGCGTAATATCTGGATTAGAGCTTCTTAAGCCAGTGTACGTAGCGATCTATTGTTAAACGGATAAAAGGAGTTTTTACCAGGCCCATTGTCGATCAAAGACAATTCCGGTTTAAATAAACATTTTGGTGACCCCGACGTGATCAACATGGATCAACTAGCAAGGACGTAATCAGAGTTGATAAAGCAGCTGAAGGCGCTTAACGTAGGATACGATCAGCTAGCAGTAGAAAGGCGGACGCTTAAGCTCGTGCAGGAGAAACGGAACAAGTTGGAGGATCTATGGGAGCAGTTTAACGCAATCGACGACCAAATACGGAAGGAGCATCCCGACAGAGTGGATCACCTATATTTTACGGAAGACCTGCACAGCGAAGCATGGAAGATTTACGAAGGATTTAAACGAGTTCTACAGCAGACAATGTTGGAGTTGAGAGAACCATCAGAAGGATGTTATGCTTCAACTGAAGCTGAGGACAGCGGTGAAAAAGAAGTGCGTAAAGTTATTCGCATGTGTCTCAAGAAGCAAGCGGCGTTACAAGCAGCTATCGACAGGATTCAGTTCGAGAATCAATCAAGGGAATATTATGAGACCAAAATCGAAAGGCTCAAGGAAGATTGGGGAAGTATTGAACAGCAGAATCTGTTGATATACGAGTTAACCGACAAGGAAGCTGAATACGGATACAACGATCGAGAGCTGTATGAATTGGATGACAAGGTGCAGAGTACAATGATAAGGTTAAAGGAGAATTTGAACCGCATATAATTAAAGAGTATGAAACAGGACAGAACCATAGATCAAGTGAACAAGGTTTCTGTAAGACTGCCGAAGATCACAATCCCGCAATTTGATGGGGAGTACTTAAAATGGCCACAATTTCATGATATGTTCTCACAGATGGTAGACAAGCAAGCCATGGAAGATGTGGAAAAGATGTGGTACTTAAAGACGAATCTAACCGGAGATGCAGAGAGGTTGATCAGACATCTGAACGTATCGACGCGGAATTACGCGGTCGCATGGCAGATATTAACTGATCGATACAATAATAAACGGCTATTGGTAACATCAATTCTGGAGAAGCTGGAGAGAAGAACAATGGATTCAGCCAGCTCAGTGAAAAGGATGTTCGATACAACAAGGGAGTGCATACTGATGTTAGAGAATGCTGGAATAAAAGTGAAAGGCTCCTGGGATCCACTGTTGTTGCATATACTGCTAAAGAAGCTGGACAAAACGACACACACGTATTTCGAACAAGCATTGAAGAAACCTAAAGAATTACAAGAATTGTCCGAGTTTTTGGATTTTCTTGAATCAAGGTTTCAATCTTTGGAAGCTTTGGGAACCAAAACTAGCAATAGTGGAAGCAGTCAAAGATACGCTAAAGTGGCATCAGTTACAGTCAGCACTGAGGAAATGAAATGTTTTATTTGTGGCAAAGGACATGTGGTTAATAATTGTGAAGCCTTCGTGAAGATGTCCAGACAAGAAAGGGAGCAAGCAGTAAACGAAAATAAACTATGCTTCAATTGTCTAAGGAAAGGACATTACAGAGTTACATGTCAGTCCATCGGATGTCGCAAATGCACTCAAAGGCATCACACTTTGTTACACGAGAATAGAGCAGAAGACAATCAACGAAGAAGTCAAAACATCCAGACGGTCGCCGCAAATATCGCTGCACAAGATGAGTAAACACCAAATAGCATGGGATAAACATCTACGCTAAACCACAGGTCAATAAATGATTATGTATTCCTGGGAACAGCGATAGCAACCATTTACATGAAGGAGCAAAAACCAGTTGACTGTAGAATTCTGTTAGATTCAGGATCACAAATTAATTTTATTTCCGAAAGACTACAGAATAAGTTGCGGCTCAATACAAACAATGCACATCTACAGGTAGTTGGCATCGGAAAGACACAGCTACAATCTAAAGATCGCGTGAATATACAAATTAAATCCAAGATTAGCGATGTCAACAATGGTGGAGGCACACGTTATCAAGGAAATAACAAACTATCAGCCACAAAGATTCATAGATATCTCGTCATGGAAGATACCAAGCGACATGACTCTAGCAGATCCAAAATTTAACAAACCTCAGAAGGTAGATATCCTGCTTGGAGCAGAAATATATGGAGAAATTGTGCGATCAGGACAAATCAGACTGCAGCCTAACCTACCAATGCTACAGCGCACTGTCTTTGGGTGGATGATATTGGGAAAAATGTCAACCGCTCCAAGAGAAAAGAATGTGTTAGCAGGCGTATCGAGTCAAGGACTGGATCAACAGTTGGAGAAATTTTGGGAGATCGAAGAGATACAAAGGGAAAAACCTATAAGCAGCGTAGATCTCCACTGTGAGGAGTTTTTCAAAAATACAACAGTGAGAAATAGTGAAGGAAGGTTTACAGTGAACTTGCCAATATTATCATCACCAGAGTTGTTGGGAAGGTCAAAGGACATTGCCATGCGAAGGTACTTCAACTTGGAGAGAAGATTGGTAAAAAATCCTGAGCTACATCAAGAATACTCACGATTCCTTGAAGAGTACCTTCAGTTAGGACACATGAAGGAAATTAAGGAAGAAGAGATTCCAGAAAACCATTATTTTATGCCACATCACAGTGTAATAAAAACGGCAAGTAGCACTACCAAACTCAGGTTCGTATTTGATGCATCATGTAAAACATCAACAAATTTATCGCTGAATGATATCATGATGACGGGATGCAAGGTACAAGATGACCTATTCGATATACTGTTAAGGTTCAGGACCTATAAATACGTATTGATAACAGACATCAAACAAATGTACAGACAAATTAAGGTGGCAGAAGAAGTTCAGCGGTTCCAGTTAATCATATGGCGTAACACACCACAAGAAAAACTACGTTTCTTTCAATTGACAACAGTCACTTATGGAACTAAGCCTGCTCCATATCTAGCAACGAGGTGCTTAAAACAACTCGCTGACGACGAAAGCATCAGATATCCGCAAGGGGTAAAGGCATTGAAGGATTGTTATGTGGACGACATTATAACCG
Organism: Stratiomys singularior; assembly: GCA_954870665.1. Classification (NCBI taxonomy): domain Eukaryota; kingdom Metazoa; phylum Arthropoda; class Insecta; order Diptera; family Stratiomyidae; genus Stratiomys; species Stratiomys singularior. The sequence goes on from OX940877.1 coordinate 57,878,633, forward strand.
GCGCCAACTCATTGACAGAGACCGTTGAAGTCCGGAAGCAACTCACCAAGGTACTTCGATCAGCTGGATTTAATCTTCATAAATGGGCATCTAACGATGAAAGGATCTTAGAAGGAATTCCAACAAGCGATAGAGAAAAACAAAAAGAGTTTGAAAATGGAGAATCGGGCTTCATTAAAAACTTGGGGTTAACATGGCAACTGTCGCAAGATGTTTTTACGTTCATGATTACTAAACCAACAAAGCAGGACTCGTGTACAAAAAGGATCATATTATCGGAAGTAGCGCAGCTGTTCGATCCGTTAGGATTGGTAAATCCAGTTATAGTAACAGCAAAGTTGTTCATACAGCAGCTATGGAAATTGAATGTTGAATGGGATCAAGAATTGACTCACGAGTTGAAACAAAAATGGGAAGAGTATCGCAGGTCATTGAAAGTACTAAATCAGCTCAAAACTCGGCGGCATGTACTGAGTTCGGTAGATATAAATCGGGTAGAACTACATATGTTTGCAGATGCCAGCGAGGAGGCTTATGGTGTGTGGCATAGTTAAGAACAATCGACATAAAGGGAATAACACGCACGAGGCTCCTATGCTCACAGTCACGAGTAGCGCCAGTCAAAATAATTACATTACCAAGACTGGAACTTTGTGCGGCACAACTCGCCGCAGAACTAATGGAAAAAATAAAAGGTACGTTAAGGATAACGATTGATGAAACGTATCTATGGACCGACTCCCAGATAGTGTTATCATGGATTCAAGGAGATCCTGGAACATTCAAAACGTATGTAGCACACAGGATTGCGGATATTCAAAAACTCACGAAGCGAAGAGATTGGAATTACATAAATACCAAGATGAACCCGGCTGACTTAATATCTCGAGGTGTGTCAGCGGAGAATTTAATTAAGTCAGAGTTATGGTTCGGTGGACCAACATTTTTGAAACTGGAAGAGAATCAGTGGACAAAAAGAACGATCTCAAATGCTCGACTAGAAGAGGAGGAACGTAAATCAACGGCAATGGTCAGTACTGTCAACCACAACCTGAACGAGGGACATCCAATGTACAGCATAAATCATAGGAACTCATTTATACATTTACAACGAAGTATGGCCTACGTTCTACGCGCAATAAGAAAAATGAAAAAGGACACAACAGAGATAACGAATTTATGGCTATCTACAAGGGAACTCGATGCCGCGCTTACGGAGATAATCATACAAATTCAAAAGGAAAATTTCAAGGATGAAATTCAACAATTGAAAAACGAAAACCAAGTCAAAAAACAGAATCGCTTAGCAACTCTGGCACCATTTATTGATAAGAAAGGAGTATTACGAGTAGGGGGACGACTAGGAAATGCACCAATATCGTATGATGCAAAACACCCTATACTATTGCCAGGAGTAGACTTCGTCTCGAAATTAATCTTTGCATTTGCACGCAGAACCTTTGGCATTACTTGCTATCTCAAGGCAAAGGTTCTGGATAATTCGTGGTCGAGAAATAGCGCGGACTACGGTTAGCAATTGCGTAAGCTGCGCAAAAAGCAATCCACAGTTATTAACTCAGATGATGGCCAATCTACCGGAGTGTAGAGTTTTTCCAATGCGACCTTTTCATACATCGGCCGTAGATTTTTGCGGACCAATTTGGACCCATTACCATATACGAGGAAAGAAACCGCAAAAAAGCTATATTGCGGTATTTTGCTGCTTCACAACAAAGGCGATCCACATGGAAGTAGTCTCCGATTTGACGACCGAGGGATTTATTGGAGCACTACGAAGATTCATGGCTCGACGAGAATATTGTGCGGAATTATTTTGCGATAATGCAACAAACTTTGTAGGCGCACGGAATAAATTGGAAGAACTGTCATAAGAATTCAGTAAACAATCAAATCAGGAGAAGGTGACGAATGATTGCAGCACAAAAGGTGTGCAATTTCATTTTTCACCACCAAGAGCACCACATTTTGGAGGGTTGTGGGAAGCAGCAGTGAAGTCTGTAAAACGGTTGTTACAGCAAACACTGTCATCAGCAGCATTAACAATGGAAGAATTAAGCACAGTGGTATCAGAAACTGAAGCGATTTTGAATTCAAGACCGATAACCCCCTTATCTTCCAATCCAAACGACGACACGGCACTAACACCAGGTCACTTCCTAATTGGAGAACCACTGGTTACGATCCCAGAATCCAGCACAAATTATCAAGAAATGTCCAAGTTGTCCAGGTGGAAACTTGTATCAGCCATTCGACGAGAAATATGGAGAAAATGGGCAAAGGAGTACCTGGGACAGTTACAACAGAGGAATAAATGGAAAGAAGCAAAAACTAACATTGAGCCAGGAATGTTAGTCATCTTGAAGGAGGAAAACAGCCCACCACTTAAGTGGCCGTTAGGACGAATTGAAGAGGTGTTTAAAGGTAAGGATGGTCTAGTCAGAGTAGTTAACGTCAGGATGTCCAGAGGGATTTACAAACGAGCGATCCATCAATTAGCACCTTTACCCATAGCAGCAAGTGAAACCAACCCAATAAACGCAATCGACACCAACAAAACAACAGGAACGAATAAGCGGAAAAGGGAAAAAACACAAGGACCATCTAGAAATAAGCACGCGAGGCGATTAGACGATGTGCGATAATGCAACTCGAAATTTCATCTCATGATGACGAGTCATCATCATCAACCAACACACGCAAAAACAAAAGTCTATTGATGGATAAATCATCAACGCGGGGAGGATGTTTAGTATAGATAAGTAAAATGTATGTTTATATACGATGTTTAGTATAGATAAGTAAAATGTATAAGGTGTGAATTCTCATTGTGTGGGCAATGTGTTCCGGGTTAAGAATAGTTTTATAGTTTCAGCATAGACAATGCATTCAAAAATTGAATGCATTGGTAATTACGGATAGGTTTATTGAATTAGTATGGGCAATTCATTAAGTGTCGGAATGTATTGTTTATTAGGGTTCAAAGATATGTTAATGTGTTAGCATAGATAGATATGTAATAATAAAATTGATGGTTTTTGGAAATCTGCAAAGAATGTAGAAATTTTATGGATTTATGAGGTACAGGAAATCCCACACAAGGAGAATTCTGTAGGTTAAGTTAGTATATAAGGGAATCAGTTGTAAAATAAAAATCAGAGTAAGATCAGAACTCATTGTGTTTGAATCGATCAGCTCGGCGAATTATTAAGTTCCTGGATTAGGTTTCCTAAGCCAGTTGACAAGGCAAAGTTTATCTTTATCAATTAGAAAACGCGTAATATCTGGATTAGAGCTTCCTAAGCCAGTGTACGTAGCGATCTATTGGTAAACGGATAAAAGGAGTTTTTACCAGGCCCATTGTCGATCAAAGACAATTCCGGTTTAAATAAACAGTTCCAATATCCAGTTCTGTAATGGAACCTTCGTCCCGTTTTGTTTTGAAGCAAGCAGTATTGATAAAAAAGCATTATTTAGTTTGCTTTAGATTTATAATATTATTTTCGTTATTGTATGTATAGATAGTATTATTTATTTTGACTATATTCTCTGTTTCAAATTTAATTTCGTATTTGTCTTTATCTGGTAGTGGTACAACTATGTACTTAAAAACAGTGACAATAATGTGAGGTACCTTTATAACAAACATCAGTTCCTTCCGATTTTTATTGTTTATTCCAACTGCTATTTCTAAATGCTTTACTTTGTTTATATCTATATCCAATTCAATAATCTCTTCTTTAGTAAGCATGTTACGGCTCATTAAACCAAATCTAGATGGCATTAAGTTATCCTGAATAATTTCCAACTCGTCCCGAACTACCTGAATGTTTAAAATTGTTGCTAAATAAGAAATTTCTGTTTTCCAGTTCTGTATGGTGCTATTTAGACTTTGTTCTATGATTATGCGATCAATTTTAACAGTTTCAATTACTTTTTGCATGGTTCTCTCTAGTCTGTCATTTATTGTTATTTGTCTGTTCATTCTGTCTATTATTTCGTGATTGTTGTAATCTATAGCTTTAAAATGTTCTTCAATATTCTGTCTATCGTTAGAGTCCATCAGTCCGAAAATCAAATTATAAATATTACCTACTGGATCTAGTAATCCTCTTTTATTTCGATTATTTGTTAGGTTCTGACAAACTTCGATATAGCCTTGTATTTTTCCTAGAATTGAATTGCATGTTTCTTGTAATAATTATATTTATCTTAGGCCTTTTTATATTTATTTTTGCTATTTTGTGGTTATATTTAATTTTCTTAAATTTAGGCTCTAGTTTATTCGTTTCGGCTTTTGGATTTTTAACAAAAATTTCTTCTCTAACTTCCTCATAATTTTCACGTCTTTTATTTTCACGCATCAACGCTGCTTGTTTGGCTTTTATTGTTCTTTCATACACGACGTTTTTGTCTACTCGTCCTTGTTGTATATCTAATGGCCTTTCTCCTGTTGTTGAGTGGATTTGTCGGTTATAAAATTCAATAGATTCGAAAAATTTTTCTTGAGTTGTTTGATTAGGTATTTGAGTACAAGCACTTCTCATTTTCTCCTGTATTGTTTCATGTAGTCTCTCGATGTCAGCATTTCTGGTGTGTGAATGGGGTTTTGTAATATGTATCTTTATATCTTTTATTTGATAAACTTGGAGATTTCTCCATCTCCAACTATTAATTCAGGTCGTCCCGTAATTGCTAATATCTTTAATAGGCCTTCTCGTATATCCAACATATTTTTAGAATTCAATATAATTCCTATTGCAAATTTTGAAAACTTATCGATTGATGTTAAAATGATCAATCCTTTTACAAATAGCAAATCCATATGTAATATTTTCCCCACGTCATTTGGTGTCTCAGACTGTTCTAAGATTGGTTTGATCGGATTTCGATCTACCTTTGCAATATTACGAATTTCGCAAATGTTAATAAATCTGTTTACGTATTCTCGCAATTTTGGATAGTATATTTGTCGTTTTAATCTTTCGTAATTTTCCCTTACTCCTGCGTGTCCGGTTTCTTGCTCATGATAATATTTGATAATTTTTAAAAGTTCTTCCTCTGTTTCAATTTCAGTAATAAATTTTGTTACTTTTACAAATTTTGTTTGAAGTCGATCGAATTCCTTAATCAAGACTTGTTGCAGTATATTGTAATCTGCATCACTTAATTCACTGAATATTGCTATTAATCCAGGTTTCAAATATTCCTTGATCTTGGTTATTACTGCTTTCTCGTCATTTAACAGCTGTTTTTCTATTATGATTCTCCTTCTGTTAGGTATTTTTAAATTATGCTCATTGCTTTCTTTTTCTACTAATAGTATTTGTTGCTTAAATCGATTTACTATATCGTCTCTAATTGGAAAATGGTCGTTAAAGTTTTCAGCTTGAGAATGTATTGTCGATAAATCTTGTTCCTCATTATTTGTTACTTTAGTTATTTCTGGATAAAACTGTAATTACTTTTTAGATTACTTTCTAGATTACTTTCTAGATTACTTTTATGTAATCAAGATTAATATTATATTCTCCTAATTTGAGTATCCAGCGCTGCAATCGGGGTGTAATATCTTTACCTCTAAATTTCTGGTATAACCACTTAATTGGTTGGTGGTCCGTTTGAAGATCGAATTCTCCACCGTAAAGGTATGGTCTCAGGTAATTAACGGCCCAAACAATGGCTAACATTTCCTTCTCAATAGTTGAATAACGTTTCTCATGATCGTTCAAGGATCTGCTTATATAGCATACAGGATGTTCATTTTGACTAAGCACTGCTCCAAGCGCATGATTAGTAGCATCTGTTGTTACTTTAAATTTCTGTGAAAAGTCGGGATGTCCAAGCACTGGTGCGGATGTTATAAGAATTTTGAGTTTTTCGAAGGCTCCTATGTATTCGCTATCATTTATGTTTATAGGGGTATTTTTTTTTTGAGGTATTTTATTAATGGCCGGGCTATTTTGGCATAGTCCTTAATAAATTTTCTGTAGTACCCTGTCAATCCAAGGAATGATTTAATTTCCTTTGTTGTTCGTGGAATTTCTACTTTTAAAATTTTTTCAATTTTGTCCATATTCGGCTTTATCCCATTTGTATTAATAGTATGACCCAGAAATTTAGTTTCTTTCCTCAAAAATTCACACTTATCGACTTGAATTTTAAGATTTGCGGCTTTTAATCGATTAAACACTTTCTGAACATTTTGTACATGTTCAGTTAGTGATGTTCCAAATATAATTATGTCGTCCAAATATACCAAGCAAATTTTGTTAACAAGGTCATTCATAATACTGTTCATGAGGCGCTGAAAATTCGCTGGTGCGTTTTTTAACCCGAATGGCATCCGAGTATATTTGTAATGCCCAGTGCTAGTAGAAAACACCGTCTTCTCTATATCACTTTCCTTCATCTGAATTTGGTGAAAACCTTTTGCCAAATCGATGGTGGTGAAATACTGCGCTCTCCCGAGTTTCTTCAATATACCTTCGATATTAGGATTGGATATTTGTCGCTTTTTGTGACAGCGTTTAGTTTTCGATAATCAATTGCCATTCGCCACTTCATTTTTCCCGAATTGCCTGATTTTTTAGCAACTACTACTATCGGTGAATTATATGGTGACGAGCATTTGCTTTTCGATTTCGATATCATGTACCTGAGGATTTCGATACATTTTTGAGTATATTGGATCCTCCATCGTTGTTTGGATCTCATTTTTAATTTTGTTCGTTGCTGACAAATAATCTCCTTCCATGTAAAAAAGATCTCTATTATTTTTAATCAGCTTCCGCAATTCCGCTTTTTCTTCTGGGTTCAAATGGTCCATATGGATAACTTTTTCGATGGGTTCCATAGAGTGTATTTCTTCATACTGAATTTCGTGTTTATCTTCCATTTTACTGTCGAAAGGGCATATTTGTTCCATAGGTAACCACTTTGTTGGAAAAATCTATTTTTGCGTTGGCTGGTCATAGAATGTTGGTTGCTAGTATGGCTCGAAATCGGTAATTCTTCAAATCTGCCAACCTCCATTTGGTAAAATTTCTGATTCCTATTTCGGGTGGTGTTTCGGTCACTGTCTCATAATTAATTTTTTGTATTCCTGTTAATGTTCTGATGCGTACATTATCTACTTTTGTTTTGGGGTTGTTTCTTATTTTGTCATGATCTAACATAGAAGTTGAAGAACCTGAATCTACCAGAACTTTTATTGGTTCATCATCAATATGAATAGTGATTATTGGTAGGTTTGTGTCTCCGAGGCCTGTATGGGAAAATTTTCTTCTACTTCGATCGGGTTAATATCCATTGGTTCTATCTGATTTCCCATGTAATTTTCTGCTTGATTTCTGCTGAACTGATTATTATGCCTAGACCTGTTAGAATTATTATTAAAGTTTTGTCTATAGTTATTGTGGTTGTAATTTGGTCTATAATTGTTAAAGTTTGGTTGATAATTTTGTCTATAATTGTTAAAGTTTGGTTGATAATCTGGGCGGTTACGCCCAATTATTGTTACGATTCTGTCTGTGATATCCAGAATTATGAAACTGAAAATTTATATTTTGAGGACTGTTGTTGGCAAAACCCTTTCTTCTAATAGTATTTTCACTGTCTTTATAACCGGTTTGTAGTAATTCATGATAGGCATCTTGTAAGGTAATAACATTCTTTGTTCGTAGATACATACTATCAGTTCGATTAATTTTACTTAGAAATTTCTCCAAAATGCTTGCCTCATTCATCTCGGGTGAAAATTCAACTTGATTCCTATTGTCTAAAGCATATTTTAAATTTAACTTATCCAGTATATCACTTAAAAAACTAAAAGTTTGGTGCACACTTTGGTTCTGAAATCGATCAGCATCCTCCTTTAATTTAAGATAAATTTCTTGCACTCCAAATGTTCGAATTAAGACCTGCTTCACATTTTCCCATGTTTTATTTGACAACCTCCTGGCTGCCATTGCTGCTCTCCTTTGAAGTTTCGAAAACAATATTTCCGATATGTAATTAGTTGGCTGGTCCGGCGGAACCAGTGCCATTAACGATTCAACTTCCAGGATATAACTCTAGAGCTGGAATCCGTCATCTCCACGAAAAGGAGGCATTGCCCTTGCTTCTCGTAGAAGCTCCGAAAATGGGATAGCCATGATTTTATAAGTATCGATAAATGTCTTTATATATTTTTATACATATATAATATATAAAAGTTTTATGATTTACCAACTGTACTGGAACATTTTTTATCTTTTTCAGGGGCGACTCTTCCCAAAAAAGTGTTTTTAATAATTTTTATTAAATATTTTTGGATTTTAGCCTTGTCAGTACGGCGAGTGTACAGCAAGGGAGCGAATTCTCTTACAATTCTGCTCAGACAATGCAAGTCAGTTGTTAAGGGTAGTTTGATGGTAATTACAATTGATTGTTATAGTATCTTTATTTTATTATTTAACAAATTCACTTTGTTTGTGCATTTGAATCACTCTACTCTTACTATATTTAAAAATTCTCGATCGGTTGCACTTTAACACTGTTATTTTTTTTCACTTTTGGTTCGAAATCTAAAATGGATCTGCGGATACACCTCCCCCTTTTAGACGACGACTGCGTCACTTAAGTTTGTACTTTAAAACCGAAATAAAAAAAATTTAAATCACTGTACAAGTTTGCAAGGATACCGCTCCTCTGATTATACAGGATTAATATTTTAAATGACAACACAGGATAAGTTTTATTACTATTTATTTTATTTCACTTCGTTTGAAGTTACGTACACGGTTCTATCTTCACTCCCTCACAAAACATATCTAAAGGTCTTTTATACTTTTATTTCGATGCACAATTCCATTTGATCAGCACTTTTACATCTTACTTATTTATTTCTGTCGATAATCTTAATATGTGTTTAAATAAACAGATCAGCATAATTTTATCTTAAGAGCACAATTTCTGTTTATAATATACAATTTTTCCCAAGTCTTTGTTTCCATTTTAGTCTTTTATTGGTTTGGCAAATTGTGCTGACCCCATGGTTTTTGTTCTTGTAGTCGAGGTTGGTTCTAACATAACACGCCTCATATATTTTACGGATTTTGATATGTATGTAGAGGACATATAAATTGTCTGCACTTTTAATATATTTCTTCAGTTATGCACCATTTGGTAAAATTGTAGAATAGTTTATTACGTGGCTATATAATTATGTAAATAAGATATAGGATGTAGGTTCAGTATTAATAGGAAGTACTTATTTTGTTACCACGCCAGTAAGTAACCAACCACGGAAGATGGAATAAAATATAAATTTATAGAAACTAATTTTTGTTAGTTTTTCTAATTTAAAGAACAAATATAGGACATTTACATGCATACTTGTAAATGGCGCCGTCGAGATTGCACTTGAAATGTACTTCGTTTTAGCTGGAGCAATTCCATAACGAGTTCTGAGACTGGAACTTAACAAAAACAATGAAAAAAAGTGTATGAGCCAAATGCACGGGCTTATCAATCTCCTTATTCGGTCGACTTTAGAAGATCAACAAGAACTTTTGGTGAAGTTGTGAAACATGACCTTCATTCATTTATCCAGGCGGTCAATACTATTTCACCACATATAACAGCTAATGCAAACAGCGAAATAATATTCTAGTAAGTATTATCCAAAATCATTACGATCGCAATCGCACTGCTCTAAATTGTCATACGGTTCCAACGTGGAAAAAAACAAAAAGTGTCTTAATTCGACATTTCGGCACTCAGGAGTACGAAACACAACTAATTGGAAAAATGCAAGCTGCAAGACTCACAATGGGAACTCAATTCTAAAATTACATACGAAAGTCTTTAAGCAAAATTAATAAGATTAAATGTATTGAAGATTTAAGTGAAGAAGTGAAGTTAAGCAAAATTAGTTTGTGTACATCTTCAGCTAAAAATTTATTTGTGAAGAAATGCCCCGAACCTTTACGCGGAATCGTTTGTGCGCGAAATCCTAACTTATTAGAAAAGGCATACGAAATTTTAGAAAAATGGGCTTCACATATAAATTGAAATGTCCTACAGCTCGAGCTAGGATTGCTACAATGTTTTAGTCTGTAGTCCTGGTCTATTCGAAAAAAACTCAGAGAACAGCCGAACTTAAGTCGTTAAGGCAATATTCATACTGCTGAACTATATAAATTAGCTGAAAAAAAATTCACAATGTATAATAATATGGAATACTTATCTTTATACATTGATTAACTTCACTTCCATTTAACTTACTCATGTGCAGGTTATATGTTTATGATAATTTTTGATATATGTACACGAATCATTCATACGAAAACTATAATAACTTCAATTATGAAACTATCAAGTGCAACGTTCCCTGAAAACTCGTTACATATAACAAATTATTTCTCGGCACTTACTATGGTCGAAGTGCGCAGTAATTATAATCAATTGAGATCACTAATTAATATAATTAGTCACTAATCTCAATACTTGAATACAATGCTATCAAAAATGACTATTTTCAATTAAAAGGAACTTGTTAATCATGCTCATTAATATATTTATATATACCCATAACTCTACGTTCCCGACAATACTTTTTATTCTTTTCAGTGGAATGTTCTCCCCTAATCTTCTACAGATTATAGTACAATCAAATATTCTCTCTTCTTGTTGAATGTTCTTCCATTCATTCATAGTTTAATTCCAAAAACATGAAACCATCTTGGTAAAAAAGTACTTTATAATCATTGTAAATATTAAAAACTATTAGAAAGTTTTTAAAATTTACTTTGAAGTATGCATTTCTAATTTTATATAATACTCTTCACATTTCAATTCAATACTCACAATTATCAAAATAATTAGCAAAATAAACTACAATACAGAAAGCATGCAAAATTTGTGTGCTCATCAAATGCTTCTTTCAATAAGCTGATGGTTGCTCGAGCTGTATAGCATGTGACACCATCCTGTTGAAACCAGAGGTCCTTTGTAATGGGGACAGTCCATTCCGGAACGAGAAAGTCATTGATAATGGCTCTTTAGTGGTCACCATAGACTGTAATGTAATCCAGCAACATTTCAACAGCAACATGATTCAACCAACTCATAAAGCACAACAAAAGGTGACTTCCTCCGGATATTATGATGTTGGGACAATCACCTGTAGCTGATTATCACTCCAAACGCGGCAGTTTTGTTATTTAGGTAGCCATTCAACAGAAATGAGCTTCGTCGCTAAACAAAATTTTCTTATGAAATTCGGGATCTGTAACAATTTTTTCTTGAGCCCATATACTTGATGGCGATTCGACTTGAATTCTTGCATGAGTTGTTTTTAGTAGACCACAAACCAAGATCCTTCCACACAACCTTCCATAATGTGGCTGGGCACAGGTTTAAAAGTTGAACACGATGTCGAATTGACTCCTTGCTTCTTCCTTAATACTACGCTCTACAGCTGCTGTGGTTTCTTCATTACAAACTGTGCGTCGTCTGGATGTATGCGTTTTATCGGTGAGAGTAATCATGGTGCGGAAACGATCCATGGTTAATCTTATTAATTGTTCTGATGGACGATTGTGTTGGCTATAAAATTAACGGAGTACACGGTCAGGTTCTAGAACAGAATTTTTTTTAAATAAATCTGCACCATTTGCAGAATTTACTCAGCAGTCAAACTATTCATGATAAAAATGCAAATCAAACTAATTATAAAACGCACGACAGCTATCTCACCGTTCATAGTATTATGAACTGTTACCATCTCAAAGTTCTATACCTTTAAAAAAAAACTTTATAAGATCTAGAGAGGCCCTAAGCGCAAAGTTTTGTCTGCGTTTTCCAAAATTGACGCACATAGAGGAATAAGATATACAGAGGCCACACCCGTTTACATAAGCGTACGTGAGATTCAGCTGTTCAAATGTTCGGTTCTATTCTTACCTTACGTAGAGCAATATGCAACATTATATCCAGAATTCTATCGAAATCTTGATGCTTTTTTAGAAAAACATATACTTAATATTTGCAATGTACTATCCAATCATATGCAAAAATATGGATACTACTTTCAGAAATATTTGATAAGCTTCTATATACTTTATATTAGCTGAAAATTGCATTTTCCTCATGTTCATTCGGCTCCAGTACATTAAATCCGAAGTCGAATCTGTCAAAATCGTATGGAAAGGGCGTGGCTTTTTCTTTGGGAAATAATTTTCGTCTGGAATTAACATTCCTTTTCAGTCGATTCACCCTTATCCATATGCAGCACAAATTTATTGACAGACTTATTTATATATCACTTATTGTAATGTTATGTCTTTCTAATTTAATCGATGGAATATGCGAACGGCGCATGCAAACCAACTTCATACAGTTCGAACTGTGTAAAGTATTCTGTGAATTTGTAAGAACCGGAATATCCTGACTTATCTCCTGCAGCATATTCTTTACTATCTTCTGAAGGGCCGACTTAGTTTTTTTCGAGTATTTGTTCAATGAAGAAAACCAGGATTTAAGAATGTATACCCTTTTTCTAGCTTCGGTTGCTCGGCATATCACTGCTTTATATAAGCCAACAGGCTTTCTAGTAATTCTCATTGTGCTCCCATTCTAGCTGCGGTTGAATAAGGAGTTTTTAAGAACGGTAGTAGAGAAGAAGAGACGGCCATCAGAGAATTTAAATCAAAGATGAATAAATAATAAAATTTCCTCATAAAATTTCAAAAAATCTAAACAGAAGCGCAGTGTGAAAAGAGTGACCACACGTGGTTGAACATCTACATTTCTGTTAGAATTGGATTTTGAAATGCACTTCTTGGGGGGTAATCAACATACTGCTTCGATGGGCTGATTCCCAGCACTAATGCTATTAACGTGTTATAGAAAGATATAATGAGCATTCAGTAGTATTTAATTACCTAGCACTTTAATGAGGATCCTATCGAAAACATGATTTTCAAACCTTTCGACCCATAATTTGTATAAAAATTTGAAACCACATATATCAATACCATATATACCACATAAAATTTGAAACCACGAGTGTACAAGCTACTACGATAGCCAATTTGAAACATATGGGGTTTCTTTCCAACTTCTGAGTCTTCTCCTCACAATGTCTCACACAAACAAAATTGAAGCCCTGCCTCAGAAGGAGAAATATATTGTGGCGGCCTATAGGAAATAAACTCACACTTAATACAAAACTTTACATTACATTCACATTATTAAGTTACACTTACAAACTACAAAACTAATTGTAGGAGTCCGGTTATAGGGGTTGCTCGCGCCTGGAGATGCTGGCGGTGACTGATTAACAGGAAACAAGTTTCACTGAGGCAAAGATTTATACTTAACATTAACATGGTTTTTTTTAAAAAACTTAATACTAGCTTATGATGATACAACATTTAGTCTTATTGCTAAATTTTCCTGTACATTCTCTTTATTTTACATGTTTCTTTATGATTCTTTTACGCTTTATCTTTACATTCTTTAGTCTATGGGGAAAGCCCCTAAAACCCCATTTAAGTTACATGTATTTGAGGATTATATATAATATTTATAATGGATATTTACGTTTATTTAAGGAAATTTGTGTTGACATAGTTTATTGACCTTATGTATTAATTAGCTCTTCTAAATTATTAGAGTTGTACCTCCGTCTGTAGAAAGTAAATTCATTAGCTTTGTGTGCGAGTCCCCTCAGATATAGATAATAAATGAATGAAGGGGAAAGTACTTTATATTTATATTTTGCTTCATATGTAGAGTACCGGTTTTGCAAGTAGTTCGCATCACTCAGTTGTTTTAAATGTTCTATTTCTGAGTTTTGAAGATTTAGTAATTTTTTCATCAAAGAGTTAAACAGTATTACATCAATCGGTACGAATTTCTTGAATTTTGTATACAGCCGTGTTTTGTTAATTTTTACATGAATCTCTCTGTCATTTTTCTGGATAGTTTTGTATGCTTCCTGTATTGGTAGGCATTGGTATAGGCATCTTCGCTCGAAGATCTTTAGCTTCTTCATTTGATTAGCTGAGACATTACACCAGGCTTCAAATCCATATGTGCACATCGGTCGGGCCATTTGTTTGTATATTAGGTATTTGAGGTCATAAGCCAGATTTTGGGTTTTGAAAATATTTCTTAGCGTAATGTGAGCTGCGTTTGCGTTTCGTATGATATTATCAACGTGTGTGTTAGCGTTCCATCTATTTGAAAGCGTGACACCTAAATATTTCATATGATCTACGACTCTGAGCAGCGTATTTTGAATTTTGATTATAATGCTTTCAGATTTTCCAAATTTCTTCGGTTTTACGTGCTTTTCAAGTTGCCTGAAGAGAATAGTTTGGCATTTGCTGACATTAATCTTAAGTCTCCATTGTTTGTAGTATTCTTCAATTGATTGAAGGTAGCTGTTAATTCTTGCCTGAAGCGTTATCATGCTTAAACCAGTCGGTGATTAACAGGACTGGACATAGCGCGCTTTATATGCTAAACTCGCTCGGTCGTTCCTGATTTTTATTTCTACTACATGGACAGTAGAAAGTATTTAGTATATGTTCGTTGTTGTCTATGGTTGAGACTTAGCCGCTACAATACTCCCCCCGAGTAATTTGGTTACGATTAATTATAACTGGAAATTGACTTTTTCCCAGGGTAAGCTCGCAGATTCCTGTTTGTATTTGGTTGGATAACCGATACGTCCGTGTCTTCATTTTCAATAAACGCCGGTTTAAGTCGTTCGGTGGAAACTGTTGTTTCATTTTCTCCCACTTGAATTTTAAAAACCTGGTCAGTTATCCGTTTGATGATTTTGTGTGGGCCAGTATACGGAGTTGTTAGAGGCCGCTTCATTGGTCCTTGTCGTAGGAAGACGTGTGTGCACGTAAACAAATCCTTAATGGTGAACGCTCGATCTCGTCGATGATGCGCTGTTGGTACAGGTCGTAGCTTTTGCATATCACGGCGAAATTTTTCGATGAAAATTTCAGGATCGCTTGTCATTTCTTCTTCCAAGAAAAATTCACCGGGCAATCGAATAGTACTGCCGTAGAGCATTTCTGCTGCCGATACGTTGATATCTTCCTTAAAAGCGACTCGTAGACCTAACAGTACTGTAGGCAATGTTTCAGTCCATCTTGCTTGATCGTGGCATCTCAATGCAGTTTTGAGCGATCGGTGCCAGCGCTCTACCATTCCACTTGCAGATGGATGATAAGCTGTAGTCCTTACCAGTTGTGTTAACGCTTGAAACAAGGTAGACTCAAATTGTGATCCACGATCGGTTGTGATACGTTGTGGCGCGCCGAATCTGCAAATCCAGTTAGTGTAGATATTTGTCACGATAGTATCTACAGAAGTGTCTTCTATTGGTATCGCTTCCGGCCATCTGGTAAATCGATCTATAATGGGTAGTATATAAGATTTACTTTGTGATGGTGGTATCGGTTCAACAATGTCAGCATGGATATGGTCAAATCTTTGATCCGGAGTCTGAAATGCTTGTGGTATGTTTCGCACATGTCTGCTAATTTTGGTACGTTGACATTTTAGGCATGTTCTCGCCCAAGCAATAATGTCCTTGGATACACTTGGCCAAACATATTTAGTCAGCACCTGCTTCCTGGTGGCTCGTCCACTAGGGTGTGAAAATACATGCACCGAGTCGAAAACTTGACGTCGTAGGCGAGATGGGATATAAGGTCGTATCGTACCTGTTGAGACATCGCAATAAATACTTTTTGTGTTGCTGATGTCTAATTTTTGTAGTTGTAGGCCTGTATTCGATTTTAACAAGAGTGGAAGATCTTCGTCGGCAGCTTGTTCCTTTGATATGTTACAGCTAAATGTTCGCGGTCGTAGGTGCTGTAGTTTCTCTGCGTCTCCGTTAATTTCCGTGAGAAAAATGCAAGTGGTAAAAATTGATTACCTTCTTGCTGTTCAAGCACACTTACTATCGCAGTTTCGGAAGCGTCTGTGGTTAAACGAAGTATGGCGTTTTCTCTAGGATGAACAAGAAGAGCTGCGTTCTGTAGAAGGTATTTGCTATTTTCGAACGCCTTCTCTGCTTCTGATGTCCATTGTACCTTTCGTTTGTCGTTCTTCCGGCAGTCTTCTAGATATTTGTTCAAAGTAGCAAGAACTTCAGCGGCATTTTTGAGAAATCCGCGGTAGAAATTAATGGCTCCTAAGTATCGCCGTAGCTCCATTATTGTTTTGGGTTTCATTATATTTAGGATTGCAGTTACCTTTTCCGTAGTTGGTTTTGCTCCTACGCTCGAAATGTTGTAACCTAGGAATTCCAACTCTTGAACGCCGAAGATGCATTTACCTGGATTAATTCGGATTCCGTATTGCTGCAGACGTTGAAATACGTCACGAAGATGAAGTGCATGTTCTTCCATATTTGATGAAGCTATCAGGATGTCATCAATGTAGAGTAGACAAAGTCTGCGCCTCTTAATACAGTGTCCAAAAACCTTTGGAATGATTGCGCGGCATTTCGCAATCCAAACGGCATTACCAGAAATTCGAAAAGACCAAATGTTGTAATAACGGCCGTTTTTTCAATGTCCTCTTCCGCCATTGGTATCCCATGGTACGCTCGCGTTAAGTCCAACCGAGTGAAGATTGTTTTGCTGTGGAGACGATTTGCAAAATCTTGTATATTAGCGATTGGATAACGATCCGGACACGTCACTGCATTTCAATGCCTGTAATCGCCGCAAGCTCTCCATTCACCAGACTTCTTGGGGACAATATAGAGAGGGCTTGCCCATGGGCTTTCCGATGGCCTGCAGATGCCTTTCGCCAGCATATATTCAAATTCCGCTTTAGCAGCATTGAATTTCTCAGGTGGAAGCCGCCTAAATTTTTCAGCTATGGGGGATCCTCTGGTCTCTATATAGTGCTTGACGGAATGTTTTGCTGTGCCTGCACAGTTGCTTGATTTCGTTATGCCTGGAAAATCAACAAGAATGTTTTTATGAAGCTGTTGTTGGCGACAGTAGTAATTGATCGTGTAACTGATGCCGTAGATATTGCTTTGGTGGACATTAAAGTTTGTCCATCAATAATGCGTTTGTTGCGTAGGTCCACAAGCAAGTTGTGCTTCCTCAAGAAATCCGCTCCAAGTATTGGTCGTTGGACGTTTGCGATGTGGAAGTACCATTGAAGTCGTCGTCGTAAACCAAAATCCAAGGTTAGTAACTTCTCACCGTAGGTGTTGATGATGGACCCGTTAGCACACAATTTAAAACAACTCGCTTTCAGTGATTGACGAGTTTTGGGAATAACCGAGACTTCGGCGCCTGTATCAACTAAATACAGCATGCCAGAGTTATTATTTCGGACGAGTAAACGGTGCGTGAGGCTTTCGTCGTCGTTCTTCGCACTTGCTGAAGACGACGAATCTAGTTTCCCTGATTCACCCAAATTTGCAAGGGAGCTTTCAATTTCGCGCTTTGTTACCTAAGCGTTGGTGAAAGAAACAGAATGATGTTTTGTCCTTTGAAGCTAAGCGAGAGAGGTCACGAGGTCGCGTTGTCAAGTTCCGTATACTTGGCTCCAACCTGCTAAATCGGCTAGTAAGCATAAGTATTGGATCTGACAATTCTTTCGCTACGGATTCGACAGAATTTGAAAATGGCCAGGTGTTGAATTCAGCCACAATTTTGTCAGCCATCTCCGCCAAAGCACCGGTCTCCACCTGTGAAGTCATTGTTAATATCGCCGTTACTCGTACAGGCAGTCGTCACAACCATAAGGTTTTCAGAGTGTCATCCGATAACTGCCCAGAAATGGTTGCTCCCATGTCTCGGTAAAGTTGTGAAAGTCGCTTGGCTCCTAGTTCGATCTCTGTCAGCACTTTCGTCAAACATACCTCTTTACTCTCCGAAAAGCGAGCGTGGGTTGCTTTTTGACATTCTCGTATTTTCCAACCGTTGGTGGTAACTCGACCGTATCAGCTACTTGATCCAAAATGGCAGAATCTAGCAATAGAGGTGTGCGTTGAATCTTGCGGTGTCGCTGAATTGCGCCTCGACCTGCTGAAACCATAAGCACGGACGTCGTTCCCAGAACGATGGCAACTTTAGTGCGGAAACTGCCTCGATCTTCCCAGGAATTTCGGTCCTTCGGACTGGTGTTGGTACATCTCCATCCTCCATGAAAGACATTATTGGATCGTTTGTCGTAGCCATTTTCCGGATTTTTTACCTACTCGTTTTGAAAAACAACTAGATAATTTACTCAATCAGCTTTGAAAAAACTAGGCTTTTACTCAATCCGTTTTGAAAAAAACTAGATTTAGTTTTGATGAGAACGAGATATCACGTCGGGGTCACAAATTATAGGAACTAAACTCACACTTAATACAAAACTTCACATTACATTTAAATTATTAAGTTACACTTAATGCAAAACTAATTGTAGGAGTCCGGTTATAGGGGTTGCTCGCGCCTTGAGATGCTGGCCGTGACTGATTAAAGGCTGAAATACAATAGCGCGAGACCGCGATACGAGAGCGGGACGACAGTATCGCAGCAAATGTCAAGCAGTTTTCGTAACATGCATTTGTATGCGACATCGTACAACGATTGCGATGCGTCGATGCGAGGCGGGAAATATTCGGGAAAACGAAAATTCATCGCAATGAGGTGCGTGACGTTTATCAAATGCAATATGGCGCTTAAGTGAAATTTGAAATTCAAACGTCTTAATTAATTTTTAAGGACTATGGTTATTTCAAATGAATTTTGAATGAAAATTTCATGCATCCTAGTTAAGGCTTTTATTTGCTAGACGAAGGAAAAATCCAAATTCAAAACTTTTAAAAAATCAAAAACAATTTCATTTGAAACGTCACCTATTTGACATTTGTCATATGAACATTATTGTTCCTCGCATCGCGTGCATTGTAAATTGAATGCGTTGCGTGACAACGAGCGAAAATCTCGTCGCGCTAACGTATCGTCGTCTCGCGGTTTGTATTTCGGTTTGTTTGTATTTATTTTGTATATTATTTTGTATTACACTCTTTCCATATTTTATAGAGGTGGTTTTTCCTATATAATAAATATATTTTATTACATTGTATCCAACGTGTTTTTATATGGACTTAGGTTGAGTGAATCCCTAAAGCCTACGTATACCCACGCCACCTGTTGATAACAAGTCAATGAATAAATCTTCCGTTAAGTTATATTTTTTTCATTTTTGGCAATTATATTTGTAAATCAAGTACGGATACTTTTCCGGTTTTTGTATAATAAATTTTTGTATTGTATAGTATTGTAAAGTATTGTATAATAAAATTACATATAATTTTTCTTGTACTCTGTCTGGAATGATGTTGCGCTGCATAAAATGTTAAATTGTCTTAATTTTAGGAATATGGGTACAATGTGTAAATATACAGGCATACTTCAGATGTACCCAATTGTACAGTTACAGTTTGATCCATTGGAGCACGCACACACACAAAATGCTATTGACAACACAGCTGGTCAACAGCACACAATTTAGATTACACAAAGATTTACGGTTGTGGCATTGATACTCAGAACAATATAAAAAAATACCAACATTTACCACAGAAGATTCGACACGACCCAACCGATAAAGACGACTCACTCCGGCCGGTTTACTCAAAACCATCGCTGCGTTAGAGTTAAATTTTCAATAAACCAACTTAGTTCTCACATAGAATTTATCATTTACACTTTATAATGAATATTTAACTTTAGTATAGAAGAATAAAAAAAATTACGAAAAATTCAACTATAACTCATGTAGACTATAACTCATTATTGATCAATGAAGCTCCATTTAATAATCATAGATATGCTATAATCAAATTTCTCAAGCTTGAAACCAAGATGAATATTATTGGTTTAAGTTTTATTTTACTCCATTTCATTTGGAAGTCAATGCCTCAGAAATGTGCTAAAACTAACATAATAAATTAATTACGAGAGCTTGAATGAATCGCTCCTTCTCCCATGCTTTCAATTCAAAGTCAAATTTTCTGTCTATTATAATGATATCTTTTTTTGAACGGAAGCGCAGCAGTGAACATAAATTGAAATAATTGGTAGTTGCGTAAAATTTTCAATTACTTTTAAATAACTCTGTAGGATCTGATTGTAGATATGCCCTTTCTTATCAAAGCTAAGACTGCATGATATATGACCACTTCTTTGATTAGTATTGTGCCGTGCTCAGGTTACGCGTACTGTAGTCGGCTCAAGCGAAAAGTCGTAAGCATGTTTACAACTACCAATACATCGATTGTTCTCGAATGCGTAAACATTAACACGTCGCGCGCATTGAGTACAACAAATCCTGGTGCAAGCGACTCAACGCGTAAACACGAGAAAAATTTGTATGGAAGATTCTGGGATGGTTGGTAGTTGTATAAAAGCGACCACAGCGAGCGACGAGAGCAGTATTATGAATGAAACGAAATAGTGAGCGACAGTGCGCGCAAAAATAAAAGTGCGGTGAAGTAATTACGAAGAAAATAAAAGTTTAATAAGTGTTTAATTACGTTTAGTAAGTGCTTAATTAATTAATTAAAAAGGAGGACTTATTAAAGTGAAGCAGTGGTTTAAGTGCAACTAATTTTAAAGTGTAGAGGAAATTTAGAATAAAACTTTAAGAATTAATTTTAAATTATTCGTGAGTGTTTTATTTTCACTATTGCCAATATTTGCGAATAGCGAACAGGTCGCGCACCTGGTAAAGCGCAACACTGGTGTCAGAAGTGGGATTCTTCGTGCAATAGTGAAGTGAACAACCTCACTTAGAAAAAAAAAACGCAAACAATAGTGAAAACTTTTTGTGAACTTTTGCATTAAAGAAAATTCGTAAGAAAAATGCCGCGTAAAATTAACGCTCTCCCTTTACCGGAACTAAAGGAGGAATCGGAAAAGCGGAAAATTACCACCGAAGGAAGCAAGGCTAGATTAATAACCCGGTTAAACAAGCGCTGGTAGCGGAAGGAATGGATCCAGAGACGTTTGAGTTTCCCGATGCTGAAAGTTGCACTGGAGGCGAGGAGGAGGAGGAAATTCTGACTGCGAAAGGGCTGATGCGGATGCTGCTGGTAATGCAAAAGCAATCAACCGAATTGCACGCGAAGCTCGACCGGCAGTCAACCGACTTAAACGAGAAGTTCAACCGGCAGTCAACCGACTTAAACGAGAAATTCGACCGGCAGTCAACCGACTTAAACGAGAAGCTCGACCGGCAGTCAACAGCGTTCAACCAGCAATCAGCTGAATTAAGAGCAGATTTAGGTGAACTAAGCCGAAAGCTTAACCATCAAATAGAAGGTTTCCAAGAAAGGATGGATAAAGTGGAAGAAAGGATGAGCAAAGTGGAGACGGTTCGGGAAGAGATCGAAAGAATAAAAGAAGACTTAAAACAAGCCAAAGAAACGATAGCGAGTAACCCGAGCCCAATAGCGAGTACAGCCAGTATCACAACGAGGAATGTAAAGGCATCAACTTTCGATGGGCAAATGGCTTGGAGCATTTATGAAACCCAGTTTGAAGCTGCCCCTCAAACGAACCACTGGAATGACCAGGAGCGAGCAACAGCCTTAATTCTTGCCCTGAGGGGTCCAGCTGCGGAAACACTTCAAACTGTCCCTGTCGAGTTGCAGTCAAGCTCCGTCGCTATCACGAACGCACTCGACATGAGGTATGGAGATAATCACCTGAAGCAGATCTACAAATCGCAGCTACGCAACCGGTTGCAGAATCCAGGTGAAACCCTACAGCAGTTGGCGCAGGATACTGAAAGGCTTGCACTTTTGGCTTACCCTACCTACGACCCAGATCGTCGGGACGATGTAGCAACGGACGCTTTCATTAGTGCGTTACAGGACAGGGAAATGCAACAAGCTGTCCGCCTAACCGAAAAATGCTCAGTGAAGGACGCACTGGCATATTGTTTAAACTTCGAAGCTGCCAAAACAACCACTCGTAACACAGCCAGGATTCGACAGGTTACCACAGAAGAATGTAGATGCGAGCGTGTTGACATCAGCGAAGAAGCGCAGGTGAATGGTGCGCCTATATGCTGGAATTGTGGTGAACGAGGGCATCTCCAACGAAACTGCAAGCAGCAAAGGAAATTAAGCTATTGCCCGGCATGTGCCGCTAGAAGGAGATTAAGGCCAAAAACAGAGCCTGGCAATAACGCCCCTCAATCCAAAGGGTCGGGAAACGCCAACTTCGCGGGGCAGAGGTTGGCTAGGAGGATCGAAGTCCCCAGCACCACCATCATAGTGTCTAGGCTACATCGGGGAGAGGCAGACTTAAGTGTTCATGGGCAAGTCGACGGTGAATCTTGCACCCTCACAATTGATACTGGTGCAACAAGGTCAATATTGCGAACAGATTTGGTGAGCGGGCGTGTTCTCTCCAAAGGCAAACCACTTTTGCTACGAACAGCAACGGGAGAAGCAGCACCCGTATACGGCGAGATCCAACTCCAAGTACAAGTAGGGGATATACTGTTTCAACATGAGTTTCTTGTTGCCGATATAATAGACGACTGCATCGTGGGAATGGATTTCCTAAGACCACACGGGTTCACGTTGGATTTGGGCAGACGGGTCTTGAAATGGCGAAATGCTGAGATCTTAATGGAAGGTCATTACGACAACATCTCAACACAGAAAGTGGTCGTAAGTACCGACACTGATGTGCCAAAATCCTCCGAGAGCATTGTATGGGCCAAATTTGAAGGTGATCCTGGAGACCATAGATCCTACCTTATTGAGCCAACAAAAACACCGGCACTGCGTAATTTAATATTCGGACGGACACTTGTAACAACAAATAAGAGTGGATGCGTGCCGGTTAGAGTCCTTAACACCTCGGACTCAGTTACCCACATCAAAGCTGGAGACATTATTGGGAGCTGTCAGCTTGTCTCTACTGTAACATCTTTGGAAGTAGGAGATAGCCAATATCCAGCTAGGAAACAAAATACAGGGGAATCCCGTGAGTTAATGTCGACCTTATTGGAACCAACCAAGATATCACCAGAGCAGTTCAAGAAAACCTCGGAATTGGTGAACAAATATCGCCATATTTTCTCAACTGGTCACGACGATCAAGGACGTACGCGTATGGTGACTCACGTTATAGACACACAAGACGCTAAGCTGATTCGACAAGCACTAAGACGACTTACATTAGCCAAGCAGGGAGAAGTAAGCGCAATGATCTCCGACATGGAAAAACAAGGAGTCATCGAGCTCTCAATCAGCCCGTGGGCCTCACCTGTAGTCCTGGTAAAGAAAAAGGATGGAAGCGCTCGGTTTTGTGTTGACTACAGGCAGCTCAAAGATATCACGAAAAAAGACAGCTACCCACTTCCACGCATCGACGACATTATGGATACAATGGCGGATTCGACGTGGTTTTCTACTCTTGACTTAAAGAGTGGATACTGGCAGGTTGAAATCGATAAGAAAGACAGAGGGAAAACTGCATTCTCAGTGGGTACTGGATTGTGGCAATTTATAGTGATGCCATTTGGGCTTTGCAATGCTCCAGCAACATTCGAACGCCTCATGGAATGTGTACTCCGTGGGTTAAGCTGGAAAACGTGCTTGGTATATCTGGATGACATCATTGTCATAGGGAGGACGTTTGACGAACATGTGCGCAACTGCGCAACGACGGGCCAACTTGAAGCTAAGTCCACAGAAGTGCACACTTTTCGCAGCTGAGGTAAAGTACCTAGGACATGTTGTATCGGCAAAAGGTGTGAAAACGGACATTGAGAAAATAGAAGCTGTGAGAAGCTGGCCAAAACCTAATAACAAACGACAACTTCGAAGTTTCCTTGGACTGGCGACCTATTATCGCCGATTCGTTAAAGACTTTGCAAAAATAGCGAAGTGTCTCCATCAGCTCACGGAAAAGAATCGCCCTTTTATCTGGAATGAACAGTGTGAAAAAGCCTTCGAGACGTTGAAGAATAAACTCTGTGAATCACTAGTTCTAGCGTACCCTAAGCCAGGAAAAATGTTCGTAGTAGACACCGATGCGAGTAACAATGGGATTGGGACCGTATTGTCACTGCAAGTCGACGGTGAGGAGCGAGTTATCTCATACTACAGTCGAGTTCTGTCAAAGAGTGAAAGGAACTACTGCGTAACCAAGAAAGAACTACTAGCTATAATTGAAGCAACAAAACAGTTCCACATGTACCTTTACGGACAGAAATTCTTTCTTCGAACAGATCATGCTTCCCTGAGATGGCTGCTCCATTTCAAAAACCCAGAAGGACAAGTTGCTAGATGGATCGAAAGGCTACAGTCCTATGATTACGAAATCGTCCATCGAAAAGGAGGAATGCATGGGAATGCCGACGCTTTATCCCGTCGCCCATGTCCAGCGGCTTGTAAACAATGCCGACGGTCTGAGGAAAAAGAACAAGGTGTGGATCTGCGTGTAATCACAACGGAAGCCGACGAGAGTTGGACGCAGCACGAACTACGGGACGCTCAGCTAGCAGATGATGATATTGGACCATTGTTGGTGTGGAAGGAGACAACTGGACGGCCCGAGTGGAAGGACATATCAGTACGCGGCACGGTGTTAAAAAGTTATTGGGCTCAATGGAGTTCTGAAACGGAAATGGGAAACGGCAGACAGCACTTCACATAGGATGCAAATTGTTCTTCCTTAGATTCGGGTCAAAGGAATACTGAAGGAGATGCATGAAGGCACATCGGGAGGTCACCTTGGGGTGAACAAGACCCTGGCAAAGCTGCGAGAAAGGTTCTATTGGCTCCACGCTCGAGAGGATGTTCTTGACTGGTGTCGGAAATGCACAATATGTGCTTCCGTTAAAGGCCCAAGTCGAAGAACGAGAGGGCGAATGCAGACATATAACGTGGGGGTACCATTCGAAAGAATAGCTGTGGACATCGCAGGACCCTTTCCCGAGTCCGAATGGGGAAATCGGTATTTACTCGTTGTAGCAGATTATTTCAGTAAGTGGCCAGAAGTCTACCCAATTCCTAACGAGGTAGCAACTACTGTAGCGGAGCAAATCGTTTCTCAGTGGGTTAGTAGATATGGCGTACCCCATGAACTACATTCAGACCAAGGCGTAAAAATCCGAATAGGATTGAATTGAGTGAAAAAAAAAGAAAGAAAAATCAATAGACAGTAAAAAAATTTTAAGTGACGAGTGTTCAAGTGTTCCTTAAAATATAGTTTTGCTTGAAAAATGATGCGTTCCATGTCGGCTATGCAATGGCGTCCATACGATTGAGATTTGCTATAAAATTTTGATTACTCGCCGGCTGCTTTAATTCATGCAAGTTCTGTGGACAGTGGAATCGATCGTTGGAGTTTGCGCGGCGATTTAAACCACGCGCTGTGGGGTGTCCATTTTGCAAGACCAGGGCGTCCGATTCGAATGTTTGCCGTATTGTAATCGACCCGACCGAGCCACCACTCGATCGACGGCGCTCAGCATCAAGAGCAGAAAAGTGCAGGGGCCGCACGACGGGCGCAGCACGGACGGTTAACTTGAGGCTTGTAACCAGTGGAATCTGCTTCCTGTTTTCAGACTGCAAACTGCATTGAAGTCCATCTGTCTGAGTTGAAATTGAGGAAGCTTACCACTCATAAAATTGCTGAGGCATTCAAAAATAATCAAATCGCTAAAATATCTTCAAGTATTAGCTCTTAAACAAAAGCATGGATCCATACAACCATCACGCAACCCACAAAGTCTACAATGATTTCTCTTCTTATTCGTGAAATGCTGCCACTACGTTGAAACAACCAGTGCAACAACTGAAAGCAGTACAGTTGTTGTAATTGTGGCGTAAGGTAAACCTAAACTATTAAGTATTTAAACAATTACTAAGCCAGGTTAATTTGTTCATATGTTCATATGTATATTTTTATCAGAATTATATTTAATTTATGTAAATTTTCCATCGAACCGAAAAACACAACATACTAACTAACAAACTTAACTTTTCCTTCCCAATACCATTCTTGAAATAAATTTAACGTTAAGCGATAAATTTAACAGTCAAACCAGTGTAAAGGTAGATGGAAATATAAACAACGCATTGATAGTTAAGAAACTTACGCTCTATTATTTTACTAGTACTCTAGAATAGAAACCTCTCAGATGCAACAAAAATTAACATACATTATATTTTAACAGAAAAGAAGCAACATTTATTTCGTTTTAGTTACTCTCCATTTTTGTTTTATTATTCATAAACTAGAAGTATATATATTCAAATAAAATTATTTAAAAAAAAAAATGAAAACAATATAACAGATACTAAACTAATTGCTTAAGTTAGTTAAATTTTAATTGTAATTTAAACATTTAAAAGAGCCAGGAAATAATTAGAAGTAAAAGAAAAGGAATAAATAATTCATTGGATTATTCGAAATGTACAAGCGATTTACTCGAGTTGGGATTTATTTTTATTTTTTTTTTTTCCAAGCTATTTTTGTTTTCATTTTTATTTCTCTTAATTTCCTCATATCCAGTTTTTTTTGTAGTTTGTAATCGTTGCATTTTTTTCTTGGAGAAGTAGTACGTAGAATCAAAATACACTCTTTATATTGATAAAATTGATAAAAATACATAAAAATGAAGTGCTAAAAGAAAAACCACATTCTTTCCTTCTAACAACCTTTTCTTTCAGGTGGAAATGGCGCGAAGGTAAGTGCAGGATGATGTAGGGTCAACAATGTGTTTCGTCGCTCGGGTTCCGCGGTGCTGTAGTTTTGTTCCGGTAATAATTTGTAGTCGTGTCGCGGACTACTAGTTCGGTTTTTCGGGTTCGCGTGTTTTACGGTCGCAAAATTAAAGTAGTTTGTTTTTAGGCACCGCGGTATATCGGTTCGCGAATGCGCGTTAGTCGGGGAGTTTGATTCTTTGATTGTATCTTGATGGTAAAAATTAGAGTAAAGTAACGTAATTTGTTTAGAAACGTCGCATAGTAAATCGGGCTTTTCGGTGGCTGGCTCAAATGGAACCAAGAGCGGAAGTTCACTTGGGTCCGACCCCCGTCCGCAATCCTCGCCGCACTGAGCTAGCTAGCCAGCAGCCACCACGCGAGGGAACTTCCGAGTGGCCGAGTTGTTGACCCGCGGGGTACGACTCGTTGTCACGTCTCAGGGACTGCACGTCCAAGTGTCGGTGCGAGGCCGACTTCCATCCCGAGTCGTCGCCGTGACGACCTGGGAGTCGAAACCCATTACAATGGCGCCCAACGTGGGGCCCTCTAACCGTTAGTTTTCGGTCAGTTTCTGACCTAGCATGATCAATTCGATCCGGATGTACTCCGAATGAGGACGCCCACACACACGGAGTTGTGAGAATTTGTGTCTAACACCAATGAGTCGCTTCACGCGAGCCGTATTGTTCACTCTCCGCTCAATTTTTTTTTGTTTTGTAATTATACGCGATAGAGTTTCTCCGACGTGTCGTCGTTGGTAGAGATACCAGTAAGGACGGTTAGGCTCTCGATGAGAATGGCCACTAGTGGGGTCATACTCCGCTAGTTGGACTCTCAAGAGTACTAACCCCCTCCTTATCTTAGTGTATCGGGGAAACTCT
Source organism: Stratiomys singularior (assembly GCA_954870665.1). Classification (NCBI taxonomy): domain Eukaryota; kingdom Metazoa; phylum Arthropoda; class Insecta; order Diptera; family Stratiomyidae; genus Stratiomys; species Stratiomys singularior. The sequence continues at coordinate 57,906,305 of OX940877.1, forward strand.
CGTTTTTTTTTTCATGCGTGATAAGGGATGAGTGGATCCGCGTAATGGCGATCATAGCTGGAATTACGAAACGCTGAATGCCATGGGCGTCGCGTTTTCGTCCGCCTTGATCGTTGTTATAGTCGGGTTTACTCATTTGCCTCGTAGTTGTAACGTAGATTAATCAATAACGCGAGAATCTTGTAATGGTACAACACGAAACACTGGCTGATCCTGCATTAGTCATGGCACCCCTGAGCGCTTACTTTCCGACTGAGGAAATTGGTTTGTTGGAAGGGAAGAAGAAAATCATTGTACTCGCTTATCTCTAACGATCTAAATTTGTTAAATTTTACTTATTTCAACTTTAATCTTAACTATAAATTCAAATCAGATATTGGTTTGTTTGTCAGCAACGAACGCGTTATGGCAGTACGTCGGAGCCCACAGCTAGTAGGCCCCATGATTGATGTTCCCCAGTGTGTGATCTGCTGCAACGAATTCCTCGCGGCAGATCCCGTAATGCTGACCCCCTGCGGTCATTCGTTTCACCCGAGCTGCATTACGGGCTGGGTCAAGCACTCCAAGGCTTGTCCTCTGTGCCGGAAACCAATCACTCCCGGAGAACTGACCCGGAAGAAGGAGCACGCACGACTCTCCGAGCTCGGAGCTGTCGGCTCCCCAAGGCAACAAGGTGCGATTCCCAAGGAGGCACCCTATCAACTGAGGTCAAGAGGCCCACTCCTTCCGGCATCGTCACCGATCCCAGCAGTAGCCGACCGATCGGGTCGGGAAGTAGGCCAAAATACTAGCGGCGATGCTGCATACATTCCGCTGAGGTCAACTCTGCCTACCCCGCCTCCGATAAATTCCCCCGCGGATGAAAATCCCGATCAGTCGGGGAGTTCGGAGCTACAACAGGTCCTGAGGCTCCTGCAAAACCTAAATAACCGGATCGACTGGCTGGAAGCAGGCCAGAGGATGCCTAACACCACTGTTCCCCCACCCCCCACCTGGAACAACACGACACCACCCCGATCGGACGCGGCCCCACTCCATCAGAGGGCATATCCGAACGATACCGTGCGAACCTTGGTGCGAGATCCAACCCCACGGATCATTGAGAGTTGGCACATCAAGTTCAGTGGGCGCCACTCCAGTACTCCAGTGGACCGCTTCATATTCCAGGTGCAGTCGTTGACAGAGATGTCCTTGGAAGGGGATTTTACGGCCCTTATGCAGCACATCTACCTGCTGTTGACTGGAGATGCAGCCGAGTGGTTTTGGGGTTACATTCAGCTAGTTCGACGCCGAGATTGGACCGCTTTCTGTGCCGCGTTACGAAATCAATGTGACGACGGCCTGACCGATCGAGAGATCCGGGAGCGAATGAGGACGCGAAGGCAAGGAGCACACGAGTCCTTTGACGATTACTACGACGAAGTCATGAGGATTGCAGCACGACTAAGGTCACCCATGTACGAAGAAGACCTGCTGGGTCTGATTCAAGACAACATGCGGATCGAGCTGCGAAACAGTCTGCTACACGTCCCCATTTCCAACATCCACGCTTTACGAATGCATGCCTGGAAACAGGAGCGATTAGACGAGCTGCGAGGGGTTTTCCGTCTTCCCCAACGTTCCGCAGGTTCCGTCGTACGAACCCGCAACACTTCTGAAGTAGCCGTACCCTTGGAAGCCGTAGTCGAATCACAACCGCCAGTCCCCGAATTTCAGCCGCAGACAACAATTCCACAGGCCGATACGGACACGCTTGCCGCCGTAGCAGTGGTGAAACCCGCGGTCTGTTTGAACTGTCGAAAGCCTGGTCACAGGTTTACGACATGTACAATAGAACCGACGATTTTCTGCTACCGCTGTGGTAAGGCGAATACATATGCTCCGGATTGCCAAGACTGCAGGGCTCATAAAAAAAACTGGCAACCGAGTGCTCAGACCACCCCGAAGCACTCGAGGACACCCCACTAATCAGTCCTACGAATGTTAACGGACCCCGCGATTTGACCCAGCCCTTGACACCGCCAACACTTCACCCCGAAACACCGCTCATTCAAATTTTGACCCCGACAACGACTGCTTCACCGTCAGAGACCCCTAACTCCGAAAAGCCGCAGACCATTCCACCATACAAGCGGCCATACCACGTCCGACTGCGGGAATACCAGCTAGCCCGTGAACGAATCTTTGCCGAAGAATTGGGCCCAAAGTTACCTCATCAACCCCGAAGATCCACTTTACGCCTGCGGACGTACTGGAAGAGGGTCCGACAGTCCCGAAGGTTTCTGCGAAAGGCGCAGATATTAGAACTGGACTGGACAAGGAAGTCCTGGAGAGGCATAGAGATCGACTTCAGCGTCTCACATTCCACCTGAACACTGCGGACGGAACTCGACATTCCATCCTGGGCAAGCTCACTGCCGACGTCACCTTCAAGGGCGTGAGCAAAGCACTGGAATTCTACATCGTGCCCCAACTGACCCAGAATTTATATTTGGGAGTCGATTTCGTCCGACAGTTCAACCTGGCCCCGACCCTATTTGGCTCGACCCTACTTAGGACTGTCGCGACCTTAAGCGACCCAACACCTACACCGCTTCCCTTCCAACATGGCCTGGATAGCGCACAGCAGCGACGGTTGGACGCGGCCATATCAGCTTTTCCATCATACGAAAGTGAAGGTCTAGGCCGGACCGGCTTGGCATCTCACATTATCGATGTGGGAGATGCCAAGCCGATCAAGCAAAGGCACTTCGCCATATCGCCCGCAAAGGAAAAGCTGCTATATGCGGAAGTCGACCGAATGCTATCACTAGGCGTCATAGAAGAGTCGCAGAGCGCATGGGCGTCACCGGTAACGTTGGTCGTTAAACCCAACAAGGTTCGGCTATGCCTGGACGCTCGACGTGTGAATGCCGTCACTATCAAAGATGCGTACCCTCTCCCTCTGATCGATGGTATCCTAAGTCGACTGCCGAGAGCGCACTTCATTACAAGTCTCGACCTGAAGGACGCCTTCTGGCAAATCCCACTAGACCCTGGCTCAAAGGATAAGACCGCCTTCACCGTGCCCGGCCGGCCTCTGTATCAATTCGTCACCATGCCCTTCGGACTTTGCAACGCACCTCAAACCATGACGCGGTAGATGGATAAGGTCATACCACCAAACCTACGCCACCAAGTGTTTGTGTATTTGGACGACTTACTGCTGATCTCCGAGACTTTGGACGACCATCTAGTCCTACTGCAGGAAGTCGCCCTACACATCAGAAAGGCGGGTCTTACCATCAACGTGCGTAAAAGCAAGTTCGTGATGACGGAGGTTCGTTATCTGGGGCATATTATTGGACACGGCACCATCAAAACAGATCCGGAGAAGACCCGAACCATCGAGGAGTTCCCGCTGCCCAAGACCACCAAACAGCTGCGACGCTTCTTAGGCGTGTGCGGATGGTACCGAAGGTTCGTCCGAAACTATGCCACGTTGTCATCGCCGCTGACAGACATGTTGCAGAAAGGCCACAAGTTTCTCTGGACTGAGTCCAGCTTGCAGGCCTTTGAAGAGCTCAAGAAAAGCTTGACCACTGCTCCCGTGCTTCACAGCCCCGACTTCACCAAGCCCTTCTCCATCCATTGTGACGCCAGTCAACATGGAGTAGGGGCCGTTCTGGTGCAGCTCACTGAAGCCGGTGAGGAAGCTCCCATAGCCTTCATGTCACACAAGTTGAACTCAGCCCAGCGAAACTACACCGTCTCTGAGCAGGAATGTCTGGCAGCAGTGATGGCAATAAAGAAGTTTCGGGCGTACGTAGAAGGCCATCCGTTCGAAATTATCACTGACCACGCCTCCCTGAAGTGGCTCATGAGCCAGTCCGACCTGCATGGCCGACTTGCCCGATGGGCCCTAAAATTACAGGGCTTTGACTTCACCATCCGGCACCGCAAGGGTGCTCAAAATGTGGTCCCAGACACGCTGTCCCGAATGTTCGCACCAGAAGGAGCTGAACTGGCGCGGGACGATGATAACACCTTGGAAATAGATCTGACCAGTCCACACTTCCAGTCGGACAGCTACAAGGAACTGAGGCAAACCATTGATACCCAGCAAGCACAGCTGCCCGATCTGAAGGTGTTGGACGGGTTTATATACAGACGGATGGAATACCCAAGTGAAGATCCAATGTCCGAACAGGACGAGTGGAAATTGTGGATACCGGAAGAAATGACCGGTGAGCTAATCGCTCGCGCTCATGACCACCCTTTGAGCGCGCATGGTGGCTACGGCCGCACCATCCGGCGATTAAAGACATACTTCTTCTGGCCTAAAATGTCATCTCAGGTCAGGGAGTATGTCCGTGCTTGCGACACCTGCAAGAGCACGAAAGCTCCGAACCAGACCACTCGTCCTCCCATGGGAAAACTCCAGATCCCAGAACGTGTGTTCCAGCGTCTGTATATCGACCTAATCGGTCCATACCCACGTACCACCTCAGGGTATATTGGTGCTATCGTCGTTCTCGACCAGCTCTCCAAATTTCCATTGGTCGAACCCATCCGGAAGTTCACTGCACCACCAATAGTGGACTTCCTCGAGCGGCGTGTCTTCCACGTATTCGGAGTGCCGGAATACGTGCTATCCGACAATGGGGTCCAGTTTAGGTCCAGGCAGTTTCAAGGATTACTGGAGAAGTATGGCGTCACCCAACAGCTCACCGCCCTCTACTCTCCACAAGCAAATGCTTCGGAACGCCTGAACCGGACACTACTGGCTGCTATTCGCGCCTATATCCATCCGAACCAGAAGGACTGGGATCGCAAGTTGTCCGCTATCACTTGTGCCTTGCGTTCCTCGTACCACTCTGCCACGGGTTTCGCACCTTACTTTGCCGCGTTCGGGCAACATATGATCTGCCACGGTGGATCATATAAGTTGCTCCGGCAATTAAAATGTTTGGGCGAACCCGTCGTCGCCGTAGAGCCTCACGAAAAACTCCGGACTCTGCGCGATCAGATTCGGCAAAACCTGCAGGACGCAAGATGTAGGAACGAAACGCAATACAACCTGCGATCTCGTCCTTCTGTGTTCCAAGTCGGAGACGAAATCTTCCGGCGAAACTTTAAGCCCAGTAGTGCCGCGAACCATTACAACTCAAAACTGGACTACAAATTCGTGAAGTGCCGAGTTGGGAAGGTGTTGGGACCCACTCGGTACCTCATCACAGACCTGAACGGTCAGACCGTTGCAGTATACCACCCTAGGGACCTCCGGAGGTGAAGCAAAGTCAGGCCTCAACCTCATCATCAGCATCATCATCTGGTCCGCACGAATAACACAGCGGCAGACCTTCAGTCTCTCCATGCTGTAAACAGCATCGTAGAGACTGCCCTGTAGTGACTACCGACCTGAAGATGGTGTCACCATCTTTTCCCGCAGGCGAAAGTTCAGTGGACAGGTCGAAAGTCAGCTGACCTACGACCTCGCGACGACTTCAGGTCGGAAGAGGGAGAGAGCGAGGGACATTTCCGGAACGGGGGGTTCTCGAGTCGCGCATGGTGTAAAAATCCGAATAGGATTGAATTGAGTGAAAAAAAAAGAAAGAAAAATCAATAGACAGTAAAAAAATTTTAAGTGACGAGTGTTCAAGTGTTCCTTAAAATATAGTTTTGCTTGAAAAATGATGCGTTCCATGTCGGCTATGTAATGGCGTCCATACGATTGAGATTTGCTATAAAATTTTGATTACTCGCCGGCTGCTTTAATTCATGCAAGTTCTGTGGACAGTGGAATCGATCGTTGGAGTTTGCGCGGCGATTTAAACCACGCGCTGTGGGGTGTCCATTTTGCAAGACCAGGGCGTCCGATTCGAATGTTTGCCGTATTGTAATCGACCCGACCGAGCCACCACTCGATCGACGGCGCTCAGCATCAAGAGCAGAAAAGTGCAGGGGCCGCACGACGGGCGCAGCACGGACGGTTGACTTGAGGCTTGTAACCAGTGGAATCTGCTTCCTGTTTTCAGACTGCAAACTGCATTGAAGTCCATCTGTCTGAGTTGAAATTGAGGAAGCTTACCACTCATAAAATTGCTGAGGCATTCAAAAATAATCAAATCGCTAAAATATCTTCAAGTATTAGCTCTTAAACAAAAGCATGGATCCATACAACCATCACGCAACCCACAAAGTCTACAATGATTTCTCTTCTTATTCGTGAAATGCTGCCACTACGTTGAAACAACCAGTGTAACAACTGAAAGCAGTACAGTTGTTGTAATTGCGGCGTAAGGTAAACCTAAACTATTAAGTATTTAAACAATTACTAAGCCAGGTTAATTTGTTCATATGTTCATATGTATATTTTTATCAGAATTATATTTAATTTATGTAAATTTTCCATCGAACCGAAAAACACAACATACTAACTAACAACCTTAACTTTTCCTTCCCAATACCATTCTTGAAATAAATTTAACGTTAAGCGATAAATTTAACAGTCAAACCAGTGTAAAGGTAGATGGAAATATAAACAAAGCATTGATAGTTAAGAAACTTACGCTCTATTATTTTACTAGTACTCTAGAATAGAAACCTCTTAGATGCAACAAAAATTAACATACATTATATTTTAACAGAAAAGAAGCAACATTTATTTCGTTTTAGTTACTCTCCATTTTTGTTTTATTATTCATAAACTAGAAGTATATATATTCAAATAAAATTATTTAAAAAAAAAAAAATGAAAACAATATAACAGATACTAAACTAATTGCTTAAGTTAGTTAAATTTTAATTGTAATTTAAACATTTAAAAGAGCCAGGAAATAATTAGAAGTAAAAGAAAAGGAATAAATAATTCATTGGATTATTCAAAATGTACAAGCGATTTACTCGAGTTGGGATTTATTTTTATTTTTTTTTTCCAAGCTATTTTTGTTTTCATTTTTATTTCTCTTAATTTCCTCATATCCAGTTTTTTTTGTAGTTTGTAATCGTTGCATTTTTTTCTTGGAGAAGTAGTACGTAGAATCAAAATACACTCTTTATATTGATAAAATTGATAAAAATACATAAAAATGAAGTGCTAAAAGAAAAACCACATTCTTTCCTTCCAACAACCTTTTCTTTCAGGTGGAAATGGCGCGAAGGTAAGTGCAGGATGATGTAGGGTCAACAATGTGTTTCGTCGCTCGGGTTCCGCGGTGCTGTAGTTTTGTTCCGGTAATAATTTGTAGTCGTGTCGCGGACTACTAGTTCGGTTTTTCGGGTTCGCGTGTTTTACGGTCGCAAAATTAAAGTAGTTTGTTTTTAGGCACCGCGGTATATCGGTTCGCGAATGCGCGTTAGTCGGGGAGTTTGATTCTTTGATTGTATCTTGATGGTAAAAATTAGAGTAAAGTAACGTAATTTGTTTAGAAACGTCGCATAGTAAATCGGGCTTTTCGGTGGCTGGCTCAAATGGAACCAAGAGCGGAAGTTCACTTGGGTCCGACCCACGTCCGCAATCCTCGCCGCACTGAGCTAGCTAGCCAGCAGCCACCACGCGAGGGAACTTCCGAGTGGCCGAGTTGTTGACCCGCGGGGTACGACTCGTTGTCACGTCTCAGGGACTGCACGTCCAAGTGTCGGTGCGAGGCCGACTTTCATCCCGAGTCGTCGCCGTGACGACCTGGGAGTCGAAACCCATTACAATGGCGCCCAACGTGGGGCCCTCTAACCGTTAGTTTTCGGTCAGTTTCTGACCTAGCATGATCAATTCGATCCGGATGTACTCCGAATGAGGACGCCCACACACACGGAGTTGTGAGAATTTGTGTCTAACACCAATGAGTCGCTTCACGCGAGCCGTATCGTTCACTCTCCGCTCAATTTTTTTTTGTTTTGTAATTATACGCGATAGAGTTTCTCCGACGTGTCGTCGTTGGTAGAGATACCAGTAAGGACGGTTAGGCTCTCGATGAGAATGGCCACTAGTGGGGTCATACTCCGCTAGTTGGACTCTCAAGAGTACTAACCCCCTCCTTATCTTAGTGTATCGGGGAAACTCTCGTTTTTTTTTTCATGCGTGATAAGGGATGAGTGGATCCGCGTAATGGCGATCATAGCTGGAATTACGAAACGCTGAATGCCATGGGCGTCGCGTTTTCGTCCGCCTTGATCGTTGTTATAGTCGGGTTTACTCATTTGCCTCGTAGTTGTAACGTAGATTAATCAATAACGCGAGAATCTTGTAATGGTACAACACGAAACACTGGCTGATCCTGCATTAGTCATGGCACCCCTGAGCGCTTACTTTCCGACTGAGGAAATTGGTTTGTTGGAAGGGAAGAAGAAAATCATTGTACTCGCTTATCTCTAACGATCTAAATTTGTTAAATTTTACTTATTTCAACTTTAATCTTAACTATAAATTCAAATCAGATATTGGTTTGTTTGTCAGCAACGAACGCGTTATGGCAGTACGTCGGAGCCCACAGCTAGTAGGCCCCATGATTGATGTTCCCCAGTGTGTGATCTGCTGCAACGAATTCCTCGCGGCAGATCCCGTAATGCTGACCCCCTGCGGTCATTCGTTTCACCCGAGCTGCATTACGGGCTGGGTCAAGCACTCAAAGGCTTGTCCTCTGTGCCGGAAACCAATCACTCCCGGAGAACTGACCCGGAAGAAGGAGCACGCACGACTCTCCGAGCTCGGAGCTGTCGGCTCCCCAAGGCAACAAGGTGCGATTCCCAAGGAGGCACCCTATCAACTGAGGTCAAGAGGCCCACTCCTTCCGGCATCGTCACCGATCCCAGCAGTAGCCGACCGATCGGGTCGGGAAGTAGGCCAAAATACTAGCGGCGATGCTGCATACATTCCGCTGAGGTCAACTCTGCCTACCCCGCCTCCGATAAATTCCCCCGCGGATGAAAATCCCGATCAGTCGGGGAGTTCGGAGCTACAACAGGTCCTGAGGCTCCTGCAAAACCTAAATAACCGGATCGACTGGCTGGAAGCAGGCCAGAGGATGCCTAACACCACTGTTCCCCCACCCCCCACCTGGAACAACACGACACCACCCCGATCGGACGCGGCCCCACTCCATCAGAGGGCATATCCGAACGATACCGTGCGAACCTTGGTGCGAGATCCAACCCCACGGATCATTGAGAGTTGGCACATCAAGTTCAGTGGGCGCCACTCCAGTACTCCAGTGGACCGCTTCATATTCCAGGTGCAGTCGTTGACAGAGATGTCCTTGGAAGGGGATTTTACGGCCCTTATGCAGCACATCTACCTGCTGTTGACTGGAGATGCAGCCGAGTGGTTTTGGGGTTACATTCAGCTAGTTCGACGCCGAGATTGGACCGCTTTCTGTGCCGCGTTACGAAATCAATGTGACGACGGCCTGACCGATCGAGAGATCCGGGAGCGAATGAGGACGCGAAGGCAAGGAGCACACGAGTCCTTTGACGATTACTACGACGAAGTCATGAGGATTGCAGCACGACTAAGGTCACCCATGTACGAAGAAGACCTGCAGGGTCTGATTCAAGACAACATGCGGATCGAGCTGCGAAACAGTCTGCTACACGTCCCCATTTCCAACATCCACGCTTTACGAATGCATGCCTGGAAACAGGAGCGATTAGACGAGCTGCGAGGGGTTTTCCGTCTTCCCCAACGTTCCGCAGGTTCCGTCGTACGAACCCGCAACACTTCTGAAGTAGCCGTACCCTTGGAAGCCGTAGTCGAATCACAACCGCCAGTCCCCGAATTTCAGCCGCAGACAACAATTCCACAGGCCGATACGGACACGCTTGCCGCCGTAGCAGTGGTGAAACCCGCGGTCTGTTTGAACTGTCGAAAGCCTGGTCACAGGTTTACGACATGTACAATAGAACCGACGATTTTCTGCTACCGCTGTGGTAAGGCGAATACATATGCTCCGGATTGCCAAGACTGCAGGGCTCATAAAAAAAACTGGCAACCGAGTGCTCAGACCACCCCGAAGCACTCGAGGACACCCCACTAATCAGTCCTACGAATGTTAACGGACCCCGCGATTTGACCCAGCCCTTGACACCGCCAACACTTCACCCCGAAACACCGCTCATTCAAATTTTGACCCCGACAACGACTGCTTCACCGTCAGAGACCCCTAACTCCGAAAAGCCGCAGACCATTCCACCATACAAGCGGCCATACCACGTCCGACTGCGGGAATACCAGCTAGCCCGTGAACGAATCTTTGCCGAAGAATTGGGCCCAAAGTTACCTCATCAACCCCGAAGATCCACTTTACGCCTGCGGACGTACTGGAAGAGGGTCCGACAGTCCCGAAGGTTTCTGCGAAAGGCGCAGATATTAGAACTGGACTGGACAAGGAAGTCCTGGAGAGGCATAGAGATCGACTTCAGCGTCTCACATTCCACCTGAACACTGCGGACGGAACTCGACATTCCATCCTGGGCAAGCTCACTGCCGACGTCACCTTCAAGGGCGTGAGCAAAGCACTGGAATTCTACATCGTGCCCCAACTGACCCAGAATTTATATTTGGGAGTCGATTTCGTCCGACAGTTCAACCTGGCCCCGACCCTATTTGGCTCGACCCTACTTAGGACTGTCGCGACCTTAAGCGACCCAACACCTACACCGCTTCCCTTCCAACATGGCCTGGATAGCGCACAGCAGCGACGGTTGGACGCGGCCATATCAGCTTTTCCATCATACGAAAGTGAAGGTCTAGGCCGGACCGGCTTGGCATCTCACATTATCGATGTGGGAGATGCCAAGCCGATCAAGCAAAGGCACTTCGCCATATCGCCCGCAAAGGAAAAGCTGCTATATGCGGAAGTCGACCGAATGCTATCACTAGGCGTCATAGAAGAGTCGCAGAGCGCATGGGCGTCACCGGTAACGTTGGTCGTTAAACCCAACAAGGTTCGGCTATGCCTGGACGCTCGACGTGTGAATGCCGTCACTATCAAAGATGCGTACCCTCTCCCTCTGATCGATGGTATCCTAAGTCGACTGCCGAGAGCGCACTTCATTACAAGTCTCGACCTGAAGGACGCCTTCTGGCAAATCCCACTAGACCCTGGCTCAAAGGATAAGACCGCCTTCACCGTGCCCGGCCGGCCTCTGTATCAATTCGTCACCATGCCCTTCGGACTTTGCAACGCACCTCAAACCATGACGCGGTAGATGGATAAGGTCATACCACCAAACCTACGCCACCAAGTGTTTGTGTATTTGGACGACTTACTGCTGATCTCCGAGACTTTGGACGACCATCTAGTCCTACTGCAGGAAGTCGCCCTACACATCAGAAAGGCGGGCCTTACCATCAACGTGCGCAAAAGCAAGTTCGTGATGACGGAGGTTCGGTATCTGGGGCATATTATCGGGCACGGCACCATCAAGACCGACCCGGAGAAGACCCGAGCCATCGAGGAGTTCTCGCTGCCCAAGACCACCAAACACCCGCGACGCTTCTTAGGCGCGTGCGGATGGTACCGAAGGTTCGTCCGAAACTATGCCACGTTGTCATCGCCGCTGACAGACATGTTGCAGAAAGGCCACAAGTTTCTCTGGACTGAGTCCAGCTTGCAGGCATTTGAAGAGCTCAAGAAAAGCTTGACCACTGCTCCCGTGCTTCACAGCCCCGACTTCACCAAGCCCTTCTCCATCCATTGTGACGCCAGTCAACATGGAGTAGGGGCCGTTCTGGTGCAGCTCACTGAAGCCGGTGAGGAAGCTCCCATAGCCTTCATGTCACACAAGTTGAACTCAGCCCAGCGAAACTACACCGTCTCTGAGCAGGAATGTCTGGCAGCAGTGATGGCAATAAAGAAGTTTCGGGCGTACGTAGAAGGCCATCCGTTCGAAATTATCACTGACCACGCCTCCCTGAAGTGGCTCATGAGCCAGTCCGACCTGCATGGCCGACTTGCCCGATGGGCCCTAAAATTACAGGGCTTTGACTTCACCATCCGGCACCGCAAGGGTGCTCAAAATGTGGTCCCAGACACGCTGTCCCGAATGTTCGCACCAGAAGGAGCTGAACTGGCGCGGGACGATGATAACACCTTGGAAATAGATCTGACCAGTCCACACTTCCAGTCGGACAGCTACAAGGAACTGAGGCAAACCATTGATACCCAGCAAGCACAGCTGCCCGATCTGAAGGTGTTGGACGGGTTTATATACAGACGGATGGAATACCCAAGTGAAGATCCAATGTCCGAACAGGACGAGTGGAAATTGTGGATACCGGAAGAAATGACCGGTGAGCTAATCGCTCGCGCTCATGACCACCCTTTGAGCGCGCATGGTGGCTACGGCCGCACCATCCGGCGATTAAAGACATACTTCTTCTGGCCTAAAATGTCATCTCAGGTCAGGGAGTATGTCCGTGCTTGCGACACCTGCAAGAGCACGAAAGCTCCGAACCAGACCACTCGTCCTCCCATGGGAAAACTCCAGATCCCAGAACGTGTGTTCCAGCGTCTGTATATCGACCTAATCGGTCCATACCCACGTACCACCTCAGGGTATATTGGTGCTATCGTCGTTCTCGACCAGCTCTCAAAATTTCCATTGGTCGAACCCATCCGGAAGTTCACTGCACCACCAATAGTGGACTTCCTCGAGCGGCGTGTCTTCCACGTATTCGGAGTGCCGGAATACGTGCTATCCGACAATGGGGTCCAGTTTAGGTCCAGGCAGTTTCAAGGATTACTGGAGAAGTATGGCGTCACCCAACAGCTCACCGCCCTCTACTCTCCACAAGCAAATGCTTCGGAACGCCTGAACCGGACACTACTGGCTGCTATTCGCGCCTATATCCATCCGAACCAGAAGGACTGGGATCGCAAGTTGTCCGCTATCACTTGTGCCTTGCGTTCCTCGTACCACTCTGCCACGGGTTTCGCACCTTACTTTGCCGCGTTCGGGCAACATATGATCTGCCACGGTGGATCATATAAGTTGCTCCGGCAATTAAAATGTTTGGGCGAACCCGTCGTCGCCGTAGAGCCTCACGAAAAACTCCGGACTCTGCGCGATCAGATTCGGCAAAACCTGCAGGACGCAAGATGTAGGAACGAAACGCAATACAACCTGCGATCTCGTCCTTCTGTGTTCCAAGTCGGAGACGAAATCTTCCGGCGAAACTTTAAGCCCAGTAGTGCCGCGAACCATTACAACTCAAAACTGGACTACAAATTCGTGAAGTGCCGAGTTGGGAAGGTGTTGGGACCCACTCGGTACCTCATCACAGACCTGAACGGTCAGACCGTTGCAGTATACCACCCTAGGGACCTCCGGAGGTGAAGCAAAGTCAGGCCTCAACCTCATCATCAGCATCATCATCTGGTCCGCACGAATAACACAGCGGCAGACCTTCAGTCTCTCCATGCTGTAAACAGCATCGTAGAGACTGCCCTGTAGTGACTACCGACCTGAAGATGGTGTCACCATCTTTTCCCGCAGGCGAAAGTTCAGTGGACAGGTCGAAAGTCAGCTGACCTACGACCTGGCGACGACTTCAGGTCGGAAGAGGGAGAGAGCGAGGGACATTTCCGGAACGGGGGGTTCTCGACTCGCGCATGGTGTAAAAATCCGAATAGGATTGAATTGAGTGAAAAAAAAAGAAAGAAAAATCAATAGACAGTAAAAAAATTTTAAGTGACGAGTGTTCAAGTGTTCCTTAAAATATAGTTTTGCTTGAAAAATGATGCGTTCCATGTCGGCTATGCAATGGCGTCCATACGATTGAGATTTGCTATAAAATTTTGATTACTCGCCGGCTGCTTTAATTCATGCAAGTTCTGTGGACAGTGGAATCGATCGTTGGAGTTTGCGCGGCGATTTAAACCACGCGCTGTGGGGTGTCCATTTTGCAAGACCAGGGCGTCCGATTCGAATGTTTGCCGTATTGTAATCGACCCGACCGAGCCACCACTCGATCGACGGCGCTCAGCATCAAGAGCAGAAAAGTGCAGGGGCCGCACGACGGGCGCAGCACGGACGGTTGACTTGAGGCTTGTAACCAGTGGAATCTGCTTCCTGTTTTCAGACTGCAAACTGCATTGAAGTCCATCTGTCTGAGTTGAAATTGAGGAAGCTTACCACTCATAAAATTGCTGAGGCATTCAAAAATAATCAAATCGCTAAAATATCTTCAAGTATTAGCTCTTAAACAAAAGCATGGATCCATACAACCATCACGCAACCCACAAAGTCTACAATGATTTCTCTTCTTATTCGTGAAATGCTGCCACTACGTTGAAACAACCAGTGTAACAACTGAAAGCAGTACAGTTGTTGCAATTGTGGCGTAAGGTAAACCTAAACTATTAAGTATTTAAACAATTACTAAGCCAGGTTAATTTGTTCATATGTTCATATGTATATTTTTATCAGAATTATATTTAATTTATGTAAATTTTCCATCGAACCGAAAAACACAACATACTAACTAACAACCTTAACTTTTCCTTCCCAATACCATTCTTGAAATAAATTTAACGTTAAGCGATAAATTTAACAGTCAAACCAGTGTAAAGGTAGATGGAAATATAAACAACGCATTGATAGTTAAGAAACTTACGCTCTATTATTTTACTAGTACTCTAGAATAGAAACCTCTTAGATGCAACAAAAATTAACATACATTATATTTTAACAGAAAAGAAGCAACATTTATTTCGTTTTAGTTACTCTCCATTTTTGTTTTATTATTCATAAACTAGAAGTATATATATTCAAATAAAATTATTTAAAAAAAAAAAAAATGAAAACAATATAACAGATACTAAACTAATTGCTTAAGTTAGTTAAATTTTAATTGTAATTTAAACATTTAAAAGAGCCAGGAAATAATTAGAAGTAAAAGAAAAGGAATAAATAATTCATTGGATTATTCAAAGTGTACAAGCGATTTACTCGAGTTGGGATTTATTTTTATTTTTTTTTTCCAAGCAATTTTTGTTTTCATTTTTATTTCTCTTAATTTCCTCATATCCAGTTTTTTTTGTAGTTTGTAATCGTTGCATTTTTTTCTTGGAGAAGTAGTACGTAGAATCAAAATACACTCTTTATATTGATAAAATTGATAAAAATACATAAAAATGAAGTGCTAAAAGAAAAACCACATTCTTTCCTTCCAACAACCTTTTCTTTCAGGTGGAAATGGCGCGAAGGTAAGTGCAGGATGATGTAGGGTCAACAATGTGTTTCGTCGCTCGGGTTCCGCGGTGCTGTAGTTTTGTTCCGGTAATAATTTGTAGTCGTGTCGCGGACTACTAGTTCGGTTTTTCGGGTTCGCGTGTTTTACGGTCGCAAAATTAAAGTAGTTTGTTTTTAGGCACCGCGGTATATCGGTTCGCGAATGCGCGTTAGTCGGGGAGTTTGATTCTTTGATTGTATCTTGATGGTAAAAATTAGAGTAAAGTAACGTAATTTGTTTAGAAACGTCGCATAGTAAATCGGGCTTTTCGGTGGCTGGCTCAAATGGAACCAAGAGCGGAAGTTCACTTGGGTCCGACCCACGTCCGCAATCCTCGCCGCACTGAGCTAGCTAGCCAGCAGCCACCACGCGAGGGAACTTCCGAGTGGCCGAGTTGTTGACCCGCGGGGTACGACTCGTTGTCACGTCTCAGGGACTGCACGTCCAAGTGTCGGTGCGAGGCCGACTTTCATCCCGAGTCGTCGCCGTGACGACCTGGGAGTCGAAACCCATTACAATGGCGCCCAACGTGGGGCCCTCTAACCGTTAGTTTTCGGTCAGTTTCTGACCTAGCATGATCAATTCGATCCGGATGTACTCCGAATGAGGACGCCCACACACACGGAGTTGTGAGAATTTGTGTCTAACACCAATGAGTCGCTTCACACGAGCCGTATCGTTCACTCTCCGCTCAATTTTTTTTTGTTTTGTAATTATACGCGATAGAGTTTCTCCGACGTGTCGTCGTTGGTAGAGATACCAGTAAGGACGGTTAGGCTCTCGATGAGAATGGCCACTAGTGGGGTCATACTCCGCTAGTTGGACTCTCAAGAGTACTAACCCCCTCCTTATCTTAGTGTATCGGGGAAACTCTCGTTTTTTTTTTTCATGCGTGATAAGGGATGAGTGGATCCGCGTAATGGCGATCATAGCTGGAATTACGAAACGCTGAATGCCATGGGCGTCGCGTTTTCGTCCGCCTTGATCGTTGTTATAGTCGGGTTTACTCATTTGCCTCGTAGTTGTAACGTAGATTAATCAATAACGCGAGAATCTTGTAATGGTACAACACGAAACACTGGCTGATCCTGCATTAGTCATGGCACCCCTGAGCGCTTACTTTCCGACTGAGGAAATTGGTTTGTTGGAAGGGAAGAAGAAAATCATTGTACTCGCTTATCTCTAACGATCTAAATTTGTTAAATTTTACTTATTTCAACTTTAATCTTAACTATAAATTCAAATCAGATATTGGTTTGTTTGTCAGCAACGAACGCGTTATGGCAGTACGTCGGAGCCCACAGCTAGTAGGCCCCATGATTGATGTTCCCCAGTGTGTGATCTGCTGCAACGAATTCCTCGCGGCAGATCCCGTAATGCTGACCCCCTGCGGTCATTCGTTTCACCCGAGCTGCATTACGGGCTGGGTCAAGCACTCAAAGGCTTGTCCTCTGTGCCGGAAACCAATCACTCCCGGAGAACTGACCCGGAAGAAGGAGCACGCACGACTCTCCGAGCTCGGAGCTGTCGGCTCCCCAAGGCAACAAGGTGCGATTCCCAAGGAGGCACCCTATCAACTGAGGTCAAGAGGCCCACTCCTTCCGGCATCGTCACCGATCCCAGCAGTAGCCGACCGATCGGGTCGGGAAGTAGGCCAAAATACTAGCGGCGATGCTGCATACATTCCGCTGAGGTCAACTCTGCCTACCCCGCCTCCGATAAATTCCCCCGCGGATGAAAATCCCGATCAGTCGGGGAGTTCGGAGCTACAACAGGTCCTGAGGCTCCTGCAAAACCTAAATAACCGGATCGACTGGCTGGAAGCAGGCCAGAGGATGCCTAACACCACTGTTCCCCCACCCCCCACCTGGAACAACACGACACCACCCCGATCGGACGCGGCCCCACTCCATCAGAGGGCATATCCGAACGATACCGTGCGAACCTTGGTGCGAGATCTAACCCCACGGATCATTGAGAGTTGGCACATCAAGTTCAGTGGGCGCCACTCCAGTACTCCAGTGGACCGCTTCATATTCCAGGTGCAGTCGTTGACAGAGATGTCCTTGGAAGGGGATTTTACGGCCCTTATGCAGCACATCTACCTGCTGTTGACTGGAGATGCAGCCGAGTGGTTTTGGGGTTACATTCAGCTAGTTCGACGCCGAGATTGGACCGCTTTCTGTGCCGCGTTACGAAATCAATGTGACGACGGCCTGACCGATCGAGAGATCCGGGAGCGAATGAGGACGCGAAGGCAAGGAGCACACGAGTCCTTTGACGATTACTACGACGAAGTCATGAGGATTGCAGCACGACTAAGGTCACCCATGTACGAAGAAGACCTGCAGGGTCTGATTCAAGACAACATGCGGATCGAGCTGCGAAACAGTCTGCTACACGTCCCCATTTCCAACATCCACGCTTTACGAATGCATGCCTGGAAACAGGAGCGATTAGACGAGCTGCGAGGGGTTTTCCGTCTTCCCCAACGTTCCGCAGGTTCCGTCGTACGAACCCGCAACACTTCTGAAGTAGCCGTACCCTTGGAAGCCGTAGTCGAATCACAACCGCCAGTCCCCGAATTTCAGCCGCAGACAACAATTCCACAGGCCGATACGGACACGCTTGCCGCCGTAGCAGTGGTGAAACCCGCGGTCTGTTTGAACTGTCGAAAGCCTGGTCACAGGTTTACGACATGTACAATAGAACCGACGATTTTCTGCTACCGCTGTGGTAAGGCGAATACATATGCTCCGGATTGCCAAGACTGCAGGGCTCATAAAAAAAACTGGCAACCGAGTGCTCAGACCACCCCGAAGCACTCGAGGACACCCCACTAATCAGTCCTACGAATGTTAACGGACCCCGCGATTTGACCCAGCCCTTGACACCGCCAACACTTCACCCCGAAACACCGCTCATTCAAATTTTGACCCCGACAACGACTGCTTCACCGTCAGAGACCCCTAACTCCGAAAAGCCGCAGACCATTCCACCATACAAGCGGCCATACCACGTCCGACTGCGGGAATACCAGCTAGCCCGTGAACGAATCTTTGCCGAAGAATTGGGCCCAAAGTTACCTCATCAACCCCGAAGATCCACTTTACGCCTGCGGACGTACTGGAAGAGGGTCCGACAGTCCCGAAGGTTTCTGCGAAAGGCGCAGATATTAGAACTGGACTGGACAAGGAAGTCCTGGAGAGGCATAGAGATCGACTTCAGCGTCTCACATTCCACCTGAACACTGCGGACGGAACTCGACATTCCATCCTGGGCAAGCTCACTGCCGACGTCACCTTCAAGGGCGTGAGCAAAGCACTGGAATTCTACATCGTGCCCCAACTGACCCAGAATTTATATTTGGGAGTCGATTTCGTCCGACAGTTCAACCTGGCCCCGACCCTATTTGGCTCGACCCTACTTAGGACTGTCGCGACCTTAAGCGACCCAACACCTACACCGCTTCCCTTCCAACATGGCCTGGATAGCGCACAGCAGCGACGGTTGGACGCGGCCATATCAGCTTTTCCATCATACGAAAGTGAAGGTCTAGGCCGGACCGGCTTGGCATCTCACATTATCGATGTGGGAGATGCCAAGCCGATCAAGCAAAGGCACTTCGCCATATCGCCCGCAAAGGAAAAGCTGCTATATGCGGAAGTCGACCGAATGCTATCACTAGGCGTCATAGAAGAGTCGCAGAGCGCATGGGCGTCACCGGTAACGTTGGTCGTTAAACCCAACAAGGTTCGGCTATGCCTGGACGCTCGACGTGTGAATGCCGTCACTATCAAAGATGCGTACCCTCTCCCTCTGATCGATGGTATCCTAAGTCGACTGCCGAGAGCGCACTTCATTACAAGTCTCGACCTGAAGGACGCCTTCTGGCAAATCCCACTAGACCCTGGCTCAAAGGATAAGACCGCCTTCACCGTGCCCGGCCGGCCTCTGTATCAATTCGTCACCATGCCCTTCGGACTTTGCAACGCACCTCAAACCATGACGCGGTAGATGGATAAGGTCATACCACCAAACCTACGCCACCAAGTGTTTGTGTATTTGGACGACTTACTGCTGATCTCCGAGACTTTGGACGACCATCTAGTCCTACTGCAGGAAGTCGCCCTACACATCAGAAAGGCGGGCCTTACCATCAACGTGCGCAAAAGCAAGTTCGTGATGACGGAGGTTCGGTATCTGGGGCATATTATCGGGCACGGCACCATCAAGACCGACCCGGAGAAGACCCGAGCCATCGAGGAGTTCTCGCTGCCCAAGACCACCAAACACCCGCGACGCTTCTTAGGCGTGTGCGGATGGTACCGAAGGTTCGTCCGAAACTATGCCACGTTGTCATCGCCGCTGACAGACATGTTGCAGAAAGGCCACAAGTTTCTCTGGACTGAGTCCAGCTTGCAGGCATTTGAAGAGCTCAAGAAAAGCTTGACCACTGCTCCCGTGCTTCACAGCCCCGACTTCACCAAGCCCTTCTCCATCCATTGTGACGCCAGTCAACATGGAGTAGGGGCCGTTCTGGTGCAGCTCACTGAAGCCGGTGAGGAAGCTCCCATAGCCTTCATGTCACACAAGTTGAACTCAGCCCAGCGAAACTACACCGTCTCTGAGCAGGAATGTCTGGCAGCAGTGATGGCAATAAAGAAGTTTCGGGCGTACGTAGAAGGCCATCCGTTCGAAATTATCACTGACCACGCCTCCCTGAAGTGGCTCATGAGCCAGTCCGACCTGCATGGCCGACTTGCCCGATGGGCCCTAAAATTACAGGGCTTTGACTTCACCATCCGGCACCGCAAGGGTGCTCAAAATGTGGTCCCAGACACGCTGTCCCGAATGTTCGCACCAGAAGGAGCTGAACTGGCGCGGGACGATGATAACACCTTGGAAATAGATCTGACCAGTCCACACTTCCAGTCGGACAGCTACAAGGAACTGAGGCAAACCATTGATACCCAGCAAGCACAGCTGCCCGATCTGAAGGTGTTGGACGGGTTTATATACAGACGGATGGAATACCCAAGTGAAGATCCAATGTCCGAACAGGACGAGTGGAAATTGTGGATACCGGAAGAAATGACCGGTGAGCTAATCGCTCGCGCTCATGACCACCCTTTGAGCGCGCATGGTGGCTACGGCCGCACCATCCGGCGATTAAAGACATACTTCTTCTGGCCTAAAATGTCATCTCAGGTCAGGGAGTATGTCCGTGCTTGCGACACCTGCAAGAGCACGAAAGCTCCGAACCAGACCACTCGTCCTCCCATGGGAAAACTCCAGATCCCAGAACGTGTGTTCCAGCGTCTGTATATCGACCTAATCGGTCCATACCCACGTACCACCTCAGGGTATATTGGTGCTATCGTCGTTCTCGACCAGCTCTCAAAATTTCCATTGGTCGAACCCATCCGGAAGTTCACTGCACCACCAATAGTGGACTTCCTCGAGCGGCGTGTCTTCCACGTATTCGGAGTGCCGGAATACGTGCTATCCGACAATGGGGTCCAGTTTAGGTCCAGGCAGTTTCAAGGATTACTGGAGAAGTATGGCGTCACCCAACAGCTCACCGCCCTCTACTCTCCACAAGCAAATGCTTCGGAACGCCTGAACCGGACACTACTGGCTGCTATTCGCGCCTATATCCATCCGAACCAGAAGGACTGGGATCGCAAGTTGTCCGCTATCACTTGTGCCTTGCGTTCCTCGTACCACTCTGCCACGGGTTTCGCACCTTACTTTGCCGCGTTCGGGCAACATATGATCTGCCACGGTGGATCATATAAGTTGCTCCGGCAATTAAAATGTTTGGGCGAACCCGTCGTCGCCGTAGAGCCTCACGAAAAACTCCGGACTCTGCGCGATCAGATTCGGCAAAACCTGCAGGACGCAAGATGTAGGAACGAAACGCAATACAACCTGCGATCTCGTCCTTCTGTGTTCCAAGTCGGAGACGAAATCTTCCGGCGAAACTTTAAGCCCAGTAGTGCCGCGAACCATTACAACTCAAAACTGGACTACAAATTCGTGAAGTGCCGAGTTGGGAAGGTGTTGGGACCCACTCGGTACCTCATCACAGACCTGAACGGTCAGACCGTTGCAGTATACCACCCTAGGGACCTCCGGAGGTGAAGCAAAGTCAGGCCTCAACCTCATCATCAGCATCATCATCTGGTCCGCACGAATAACACAGCGGCAGACCTTCAGTCTCTCCATGCTGTAAACAGCATCGTAGAGACTGCCCTGTAGTGACTACCGACCTGAAGATGGTGTCACCATCTTTTCCCGCAGGCGAAAGTTCAGTGGACAGGTCGAAAGTCAGCTGACCTACGACCTGGCGACGACTTCAGGTCGGAAGAGGGAGAGAGCGAGGGGCATTTCCGGAACGGGGGGTTCTCGACTCGCGCATGGTGTAAAAATCCGAATAGGATTGAATTGAGTGAAAAAAAAAAGAAAGAAAAATCAATAGACAGTAAAAAAATTTTAAGTGACGAGTGTTCAAGTGTTCCTTAAAATATAGTTTTGCTTGAAAAATGATGCGTTCCATGTCGGCTATGCAATGGCGTCCATACGATTGAGATTTGCTATAAAATTTTGATTACTCGCCGGCTGCTTTAATTCATGCAAGTTCTGTGGACAGTGGAATCGATCGTTGGAGTTTGCGCGGCGATTTAAACCACGCGCTGTGGGGTGTCCATTTTGCAAGACCAGGGCGTCCGATTCGAATGTTTGCCGTATTGTAATCGACCCGACCGAGCCACCACTCGATCGACGGCGCTCAGCATCAAGAGCAGAAAAGTGCAGGGGCCGCACGACGGGCGCAGCACGGACGGTTGACTTGAGGCTTGTAACCAGTGGAATCTGCTTCCTGTTTTCAGACTGCAAACTGCATTGAAGTCCATCTGTCTGAGTTGAAATTGAGGAAGCTTACCACTCATAAAATTGCTGAGGCATTCAAAAATAATCAAATCGCTAAAATATCTTCAAGTATTAGCTCTTAAACAAAAGCATGGATCCATACAACCATCACGCAACCCACAAAGTCTACAATGATTTCTCTTCTTATTCGTGAAATGCTGCCACTACGTTGAAACAACCAGTGTAACAACTGAAAGCAGTACAGTTGTTGCAATTGTGGCGTAAGGTAAACCTAAACTATTAAGTATTTAAACAATTACTAAGCCAGGTTAATTTGTTCATATGTTCATATGTATATTTTTATCAGAATTATATTTAATTTATGTAAATTTTCCATCGAACCGAAAAACACAACATACTAACTAACAACCTTAACTTTTCCTTCCCAATACCATTCTTGAAATAAATTTAACGTTAAGCGATAAATTTAACAGTCAAACCAGTGTAAAGGTAGATGGAAATATAAACAACGCATTGATAGTTAAGAAACTTACGCTCTATTATTTTACTAGTACTCTAGAATAGAAACCTCTTAGATGCAACAAAAATTAACATACATTATATTTTAACAGAAAAGAAGCAACATTTATTTCGTTTTAGTTACTCTCCATTTTTGTTTTATTATTCATAAACTAGAAGTATATATATTCAAATAAAATTATTTAAAAAAAAAAAAAAATGAAAACAATATAACAGATACTAAACTAATTGCTTAAGTTAGTTAAATTTTAATTGTAATTTAAACATTTAAAAGAGCCAGGAAATAATTAGAAGTAAAAGAAAAGGAATAAATAATTCATTGGATTATTCAAAGTGTACAAGCGATTTACTCGAGTTGGGATTTATTTTTATTTTTTTTTTCCAAGCAATTTTTGTTTTCATTTTTATTTCTCTTAATTTCCTCATATCCAGTTTTTTTTGTAGTTTGTAATCGTTGCATTTTTTTCTTGGAGAAGTAGTACGTAGAATCAAAATACACTCTTTATATTGATAAAATTGATAAAAATACATAAAAATGAAGTGCTAAAAGAAAAACCACATTCTTTCCTTCCAACAACCTTTTCTTTCAGGTGGAAATGGCGCGAAGGTAAGTGCAGGATGATGTAGGGTCAACAATGTGTTTCGTCGCTCGGGTTCCGCGGTGCTGTAGTTTTGTTCCGGTAATAATTTGTAGTCGTGTCGCGGACTACTAGTTCGGTTTTTCGGGTTCGCGTGTTTTACGGTCGCAAAATTAAAGTAGTTTGTTTTTAGGCACCGCGGTATATCGGTTCGCGAATGCGCGTTAGTCGGGGAGTTTGATTCTTTGATTGTATCTTGATGGTAAAAATTAGAGTAAAGTAACGTAATTTGTTTAGAAACGTCGCATAGTAAATCGGGCTTTTCGGTGGCTGGCTCAAATGGAACCAAGAGCGGAAGTTCACTTGGGTCCGACCCACGTCCGCAATCCTCGCCGCACTGAGCTAGCTAGCCAGCAGCCACCACGCGAGGGAACTTCCGAGTGGCCGAGTTGTTGACCCGCGGGGTACGACTCGTTGTCACGTCTCAGGGACTGCACGTCCAAGTGTCGGTGCGAGGCCGACTTTCATCCCGAGTCGTCGCCGTGACGACCTGGGATTCGAAATCCATTATAAGACCCCCCCCCCCGCGAAAGTCATCTTTGGAAACATGATTTGTCTACCAGCTGATGTAAAGTTTGGGACACCCCCTGAGAAGCCCCAACCTATTTCGGAGTATACAAGTGACTTAAGGGAACGGCTGAATCAGATACACCAACAAGTGCGGAAACAAATAGAGTCAACCACTGATCGCATGAAAACCAGATATGACTTAATGGCAAACTCATCTGGATTTCAGCTGGACGATTTGGTGTAGCTATATAACCCCTGGCGTCGGAAAGTCAAATCTCCGAAGTTACAGCCGAATCGGGAAGGACCCTATAGAATCATCAAACGGATCAACGATGTGGTATACCGGATACAGGAACACCAGAAACATAGGGCAAAAATGAAAATTGTGCATCTGGACCGCCCAACCCCATATTATCAGCAAGAAGACGCGGAGATGGCTAATGTGACACTTTTTCGGGACGAAAAAAATATAAGACGGGGATAGTGTGACGTGCTCAGGTTACGCGTACTGTAGTCGGCTCAAGCAAAAAGTCGTAAGCATGTTTACAACTACCATACATCGACTGTTCTCGAATGCGTAAACATTAACACGTCGCGCGCATTGAGTACAACAAATCCTGGTGCAAGCAACTCAACTCGTAAACACGAGAACAATTTGTATGGAAGATTCTGGGATGGTTGGTAGTTGTATAAAAGCGACCACAGCGAGCGACGAGAGCAGTATTATGAATGAAACGAAATAGTGAGCGACAGTGCGCGCAAAAATAAAAGTGCGGTGAAGTAATTACGAAGAAAATAAAAGTTTAATAAGTGTTTAATTACGTTTAGTAAGTGCTTAATTAATTAATTAAAAAGGAGGACTTATTAAAGTGAAGCAGTGGTTTAAGTGCAACTAATTTTAAAGTGTAGAGGAAATTTAGAATAAAACTTTAAGAATTAATTTTAAATTATTCGCGAGTGTTTTATTTTCACTATTGCCAATATTTGCGAATAGTAAACAGGTCGCGCACCTGGTAAAGCGCAACACTGGTGTCAGAAGTGGGATTCTTCGTGCAATAGTGAAGTGAACAACCTCACTTAGAAAAAAAAAACGCAAACAATAGTGAAAACTTTTTGTGAACTTTTGCATTAAAGAAAATTCGTAAGAAAAATGCCGCGTAAAATTAACGCTCTCCCTTTACCGGAACTAAAGGAGGAATCGGAAAAGCGGAAAATTTCCACCGAAGGAAGCAAGGCTAGATTAATAACCCGGTTAAACGAGCGCTGGTAGCGGAAGGAATGGATCCAGAGACGTTTGAGTTTCCCGATGCTGAAAGTTGCACTGGAGACGAGGAGGAGGAGGAAATTCTGACTGCGAAAGGGCTGATGCGGATGCTGCTGGTAATGCAAAAGCAATCAACCGAATTGCACGCGAAGCTCGACCGGCAGTCAACCGACTTAAACGAGAAGTTCAACCGGCAGTCAACCGACTTAAACGAGAAATTCGACCGGCAGTCAACCGACTTAAACGAGAAGCTCGACCGGCAGTCAACAGCGTTCAACCAGCAATCAGCTGAATTAAGAGCAGATTTAGGTGAACTAAGCCGAAAGCTTAACCATCAAATAGAAGGTTTCCAAGAAAGGATGGATAAAGTGGAAGAAAGGATGAGCAAAGTGGAGACGGTTCGGGAAGAGATCGAAAGAATAAAAGAAGACTTAAAACAAGCCAAAGAAACGATAGCGAGTAACCCGAGCCCAATAGCGAGTACAGCCAGTATCACAACGAGGAATGTAAAGGCATCAACTTTCGATGGGCAAATGGCTTGGAGCATTTATGAAACCCAGTTTGAAGCTGCCCCTCAAACGAACCACTGGAATGACCAGGAGCGAGCAACAGCCTTAATTCTTGCCCTGAGGGGTCCAGCTGCGGAAACACTTCAAACTGTCCCTGTCGAGTTGCAGTCAAGCTCCGTCGCTATCACGAACGCACTCGACATGAGGTATGGAGATAATCACCTGAAGCAGATCTACAAATCGCAGCTACGCAACCGGTTGCAGAAACCAGGTGAAACCCTACAGCAGTTGGCGCAGGATATTGAAAGGCTTGCACTTTTGGCTTACCCTACCTACGACCCAGATCGTCGGGACGATGTAGCAACGGACGCTTTCATTAGTGCGTTACAGGACAGGGAAATGCAACAAGCTGTCCACCTAACCGAAAAATGCTCAGTGAAGGACGCACTGGCATATTGTTTAAACTTCGAAGCTGCCAAAACAACCACTCGTAACACAGCCAGGATTCGACAGGTTACCACAGAAGAATGTAGATGCGAGCGTGTTGACATCAGCGAAGAAGCGCAGGTGAATGGTGCGCCTATATGCTGGAATTGTGGTGAACGAGGGCATCTCCAACGAAACTGCAAGCAGCAAAGGAAATTAAGCTATTGCCCGGCATGTGCCGCTAGAAGGAGATTAAGGCCAAAAACAGAGCCTGGCAATAACGCCCCTCAATCCAAAGGGTCGGGAAACGCCAACTTCGCGGGGCAGAGGTTGGCTAGGAGGATCGAAGTCCCCAGCACCACCATCATAGTGTCTAGGCTACATCGGGGAGAGGCAGACTTAAGTGTTCATGGGCAAGTCGACGGTGAATCTTGCACCCTCACAATTGATACTGGTGCAACAAGGTCAATATTGCGAACAGATTTGGTGAGCGGGCGTGTTCTCTCCAAAGGCAAACCACTTTTGCTACGAACAGCAACGGGAGAAGCAGCACCCGTATACGGCGAGATCCAACTCCAAGTACAAGTAGGGGATATACTGTTTCAACATGAGTTTCTTGTTGCCGATATAATAGACGACTGCATCGTGGGAATGGATTTCCTAAGACCACACGGGTTCACGTTGGATTTGGGCAGACGGGTCTTGAAATGGCGAAATGCTGAGATCTTAATGGAAGGTCATTACGACAACATCTCAACACAGAAAGTGGTCGTAAGTACCGACACTGATGTGCCAAAATCCTCCGAGAGCATTGTATGGGCCAAATTTGAAGGTGATCCTGGAGACCATAGATCCTACCTTATTGAGCCAACAAAAACACCGGCACTGCGTAATTTAATATTCGGACGGACACTTGTAACAACAAATAAGAGTGGATGCGTGCCGGTTAGAGTCCTTAACACCTCGGACTCAGTTACCCACATCAAAGCTGGAGACATTATTGGGAGCTGTCAGCTTGTCTCTACTGTAACATCTTTGGAAGTAGGAGATAGCCAATATCCAGCTAGGAAACAAAATACAGGGGAATCCCGTGAGTTAATGTCGACCTTATTGGAACCAACCAAGATATCACCAGAGCAGTTCAAGAAAACCTCGGAATTGGTGAACAAATATCGCCATATTTTCTCAACTGGTCACGACGATCAAGGACGTACGCGTATGGTGACTCACGTTATAGACACACAAGACGCTAAGCTGATTCGACAAGCACTAAGACGACTTACATTAGCCAAGCAGGGAGAAGTAAGCGCAATGATCTCCGACATGGAAAAACAAGGAGTCATCGAGCTCTCAATCAGCCCGTGGGCCTCACCTGTAGTCCTGGTAAAGAAAAAGGATGGAAGCGCTCGGTTTTGTGTTGACTACAGGCAGCTCAAAGATGTCACGAAAAAAGACAGCTACCCACTTCCACGCATCGACGACATTATGGATACAATGGCGGATTCGACGTGGTTTTCTACTCTTGACTTAAAGAGTGGATACTGGCAGGTTGAAATCGATAAGAAAGACAGAGGGAAAACTGCATTCTCAGTGGGTACTGGATTGTGGCAATTTATAGTGATGCCATTTGGGCTTTGCAATGCTCCAGCAACATTCGAACGCCTCATGGAATGTGTACTCCTTGGGTTAAGCTGGAAAACGTGCTTGGTATATCTGGATGACATCATTGTCATAGGGAGGACGTTTGACGAACATGTGCGCAACTGCGCAACGACGGGCCAACTTGAAGCTGAGTCCACAGAAGTGCACACTTTTCGCAGCTGAGGTAAAGTACCTAGGACATGTTGTATCGGCAAAAGGTGTGAAAACGGACATTGAGAAAATAGAAGCTGTGAGAAGCTGGCCAAAACCTAATAACAAACGACAACTTCGAAGTTTCCTTGGACTGGCGACCTATTATCGCCGATTCGTTAAAGACTTTGCAAAAATAGCGAAGTGTCTCCATCAGCTCACGGAAAAGAATCGCCCTTTTATCTGGAATGAACAGTGTGAAAAAGCCTTCGAGACGTTGAAGAATAAGCTCTGTAAATCACTAGTTCTAGCGTACCCTAAGCCAGGAAAAATGTTCGTAGTAGACACCGATGCGAGTAACAATGGGATTCGGACCGTATTGTCACAGCAAGTCGACGGTGAGGAGCGAGTTATCTCATACTACAGTCGAGTTCTGTCAAAGAGTGAAAGGAACTACTGCGTAACCAAGAAAGAACTACTAGCTATAATTGAAGCAACAAAACAGTTCCACATGTACCTTTACGGACAGAAATTCTTTCTTCGAACATTTCAAAAACCCAGAAGGACAAGTTGCTAGATGGATCGAAAGGCTACAGTCCTATGATTACGAAATCGTCCATCGAAAAGGAGGAATGCATGGGAATGCCGACGCTTTATCCCGTCGCCCATGTCCAGCGGCTTGTAAACAATGCCGACGGTCTGAGGAAAAAGAACAAGGTGTGGATCTGCGTGTAATCACAACGGAAGCCGACGAGGGTTGGACGCAGCATGAACTACGGGACGCTCAGCTAGCAGATGATGATATTGGACCATTGTTGGTATAGAAGGAGACAACTGGACGTCCCGAGTGGAAGGACATATCAGTACGCGGCACGGTGTTAAAAAGTTATTGGGCTCAATGGAGTTCTGAAACGGAAATGGGAAACGGCAGACAGCACTTCACATAGGATGCAAATTGTTCTTCCTTAGATTCGGGTCAAAGGAATACTGAAGGAGATGCATGAAGGCACATCGGGAGGTCACCTTGGGGTGAACAAGACCCTGGCAAAGCTGCGAGAAAGGTTCTATTGGCTCCACGCTCGAGAGGATGTTCTTGACTGGTGTCGGAAATGCACAATATGTGCTTCCGTTAAAGGCCCAAGTCGAAGAACGAGAGGGCGAATGCAGACATATAACGTGGGGGTACCATTCGAAAGAATAGCTGTGGACATCGCAGGACCCTTTCCCGAGTCCGAATGGGGAAATCGGTATTTACTCGTTGTAGCAGATTATTTCAGTAAGTGGCCAGAAGTCTACCCAATTCCTAACGAGGAAGCAACTACTGTAGCGGAGCAAATCGTTTCTCAGTGGGTTAGTAGATATGGCGTACCCCATGAACTACATTCAGACCAAGGCAGGAACTTCGAGTCACAAGTTTTTGCCGGAATGTGTGAACTGCTAGGTATACGGAAAACACGGACAACGCCACTTCAGCCTCAGTCCGATGGAATGGTCGAACGGTTCAATGACACGCTTAATAAACATTTGGCCAAGATGGTTGATGAAAATCAAAGAGACTGGGATCGACGAAGGAATACGTTTGATACGTTTTGATGGCTTACCGAACTGCGGAACATGCATCGACAGGAGACCCCCCCCCCCCGCGAAAGTCATCTTTGGAAAAATGATTCGTCTACCAGCTGATGTAAAGTTTGGGACACCCCCTGCGAAGCCCCAACCTATTTCGGAGTATACAAGTGACTTAAGGGAACGGCTGAATCAGATACCCCAACAAGTGCGGAAACAAATAGAGTCAACCACTGATCGCATGAAAACCAGATATGACTTAATGGCAAACTCATCTGGATTTCAGCTGGACGACTTGGTGTGGCTATATAACCCCCGGCGTCGGAAAGTCAAATCTCCGAAGTTACAGCCGAATCGGGAAGGACCCTATAGAATCATCAAACGGATCAACGATGTGGTATACCGGATACAGGAACACCAGAAACATAGGGCAAAAATGAAAATTGTGCATCTGGACCGCCCAACCCCATATTATCAGCAAGAAGACGCGAAGATGGCTAATGTGACACTTTTTCGGGACGAAAAAAATATAAGACGGGGATAGTGTGACGTGCTCAGGTTACGCGTACTGTAGTCGGCTCAAGCAAAAAGTCGTAAGCATGTTTACAACTACCATACATCGATTGTTCTCGAATGCGTAAACATTAACACGTCGCGCGCATTGAGTACAACAAATCCCGGTGCAAGCGACTCAACTCGTAAACACGAGAACAATTTGTATGGAAGATTCTGGGATGGTTGGTAGTTGTATAAAAGCGACCACAGCGAGCGACGAGAGCAGTATTATGAATGAAACGAAATAGTGAGCGACAGTGCGCGCAAAAATAAAAGTGCGGTGAAGTAATTACGAAGAAAATAAAAGTTTAATAAGTGTTTAATTACGTTTAGTAAGTGCTTAATTAATTAATTAAAAAGGTGGACTTATTAAAGTGAAGCAGTGGTTTAAGTGCAATTAATTTTAAAGTGTAGAGGAAATTTAGAATAAAACTTTAAGAATTAATTTTAAATTATTCGCGAGTGTTTTATTTTCACTATTACCAATATTTGCGCATAGTAAACAGGTCGCGCACCTGGTAAAGCGCAACACTGGTGTCAGAAGTGGGATTCTTCGTGCAATAGTGAAGTGAACAACCTCACTTAGAAAAAAAAACGCAAACAATAGTGAAAACTTTTTGTGAACTTTTGCATTAAAGAAAATTCGTAAGAAAAATGCCGCGTAAAATTAACGCTCTCCCTTTACCGGAACTAAAGGAGGAATCGGAAAAGCGGAAAATTTCCACCGAAGGAAGCAAGGCTAGATTAATAACCCGGTTAAACGAGCGCTGGTAGCGGAAGGAATGGATCCAGAGACGTTTGAGTTTCCCGATGCTGAAAGTTGCACTGGAGACGAGGAGGAGGAGGAAATTCTGACTGCGAAAGGGCTGATGCGGATGCTGCTGGTAATGCAAAAGCAATCAACCGAATTGCACGCGAAGCTCGACCGGCAGTCAACCGACTTAAACGAGAAGTTCAACCGGCAGTCAACCGACTTAAACGAGAAATTCGACCGGCAGTCAACCGACTTAAACGAGAAGCTCGACCGGCAGTCAACAGCGTTCAACCAGCAATCAGCTGAATTAAGAGCAGATTTAGGTGAACTAAGCCGAAAGCTTAACCATCAAATAGAAGGTTTCCAAGAAAGGATGGATAAAGTGGAAGAAAGGATGAGCAAAGTGGAGACGGTTCGGGAAGAGATCGAAAGAATAAAAGAAGACTTAAAACAAGCCAAAGAAACGATAGCGAGTAACCCGAGCCCAATAGCGAGTACAGCCAGTATCACAACGAGGAATGTAAAGGCATCAACTTTCGATGGGCAAATGGCTTGGAGCATTTATGAAACCCAGTTTGAAGCTGCCCCTCAAACGAACCACTGGAATGACCAGGAGCGAGCAACAGCCTTAATTCTTGCCCTGAGGGGTCCAGCTGCGGAAACACTTCAAACTGTCCCTGTCGAGTTGCAGTCAAGCTCCGTCGCTATCACGAACGCACTCGACATGAGGTATGGAGATAATCACCTGAAGCAGATCTACAAATCGCAGCTACGCAACCGGTTGCAGAAACCAGGTGAAACCCTACAGCAGTTGGCGCAGGATACTGAAAGGCTTGCACTTTTGGCTTACCCTACCTACGACCCAGATCGTCGGGACGATGCAGCAACGGACGCTTTCATTAGTGCGTTACAGGACAGGGAAATGCAACAAGCTGTCCACCTAACCGAAAAATGCTCAGTGAAGGACGCACTGGCATATTGTTTAAACTTCGAAGCTGCCAAAACAACCACTCGTAACACAGCCAGGATTCGACAGGTTACCACAGAAGAATGTAGATGCGAGCGTGTTGACATCAGCGAAGAAGCGCAGGTGAATGGTGCGCCTATATGCTGGAATTGTGGTGAACGAGGGCATCTCCAACGAAACTGCAAGCAGCAAAGGAAATTAAGCTATTGCCCGGCATGTGCCGCTAGAAGGAGATTAAGGCCAAAAACAGAGCCTGGCAATAACGCCCCTCAATCCAAAGGGTCGGGAAACGCCAACTTCGCGGGGCAGAGGTTGGCTAGGAGGATCGAAGTCCCCAGCACCACCATCATAGTGTCTAGGCTACATCGGGGAGAGGCAGACTTAAGTGTTCATGGGCAAGTCGACGGTGAATCTTGCACCCTCACAATTGATACTGGTGCAACAAGGTCAATATTGCGAACAGATTTGGTGAGCGGGCGTGTTCTCTCCAAAGGCAAACCACTTTTGCTACGAACAGCAACGGGAGAAGCAGCACCCGTATACGGCGAGATCCAACTCCAAGTACAAGTAGGGGATATACTGTTTCAACATGAGTTTCTTGTTGCCGATATAATAGACGACTGCATCGTGGGAATGGATTTCCTAAGACCACACGGGTTCACGTTGGATTTGGGCAGACGGGTCTTGAAATGGCGAAATGCTGAGATCTTAATGGAAGGTCATTACGACAACATCTCAACACAGAAAGTGGTCGTAAGTACCGACGCTGATGTGCCAAAATCCTCCGAGAGCATTGTATGGGCCAAATTTGAAGGTGATCCTGGAGACCATGGATCCTACCTTATTGAGCCAACAAAAACACCGGCACTGCGTAATTTAATATTCGGACGGACACTTGTAACAACAAATAAGAGTGGATGCGTGCCGGTTAGAGTCCTTAACACCTCGGACTCAGTTACCCACATCAAAGCTGGAGACATTATTGGGAGCTGTCAGCTTGTCTCTACTGTAACATCTTTGGAAGTAGGAGATAGCCAATATCCAGCTAGGAAACAAAATACAGGGGAATCCTGTGAGTTAATGTCGACCTTATTGGAACCAACCAAGATATCACCAGAGCAGTTCAAGAAAACCTCGGAATTGGTGAACAAATATCGCCATATTTTCTCAACTGGTCACGACGATCAAGGACGTACGTGTATGGTGACTCACGTTATAGACACACAAGACGCTAAGCTGATTCGACAAGCACTAAGACGACTTACATTAGCCAAGCAGGGAGAAGTAAGCGCAATGATCTCCGAGATGGAAAAACAAGGAGTCATCGAGCTCTCAATCAGCCCATGGGCCTCACCTGTAGTCCTGGTAAAGAAAAAGGATGGAAGCGCTCGGTTTTGTGTTGACTACAGGCAGCTCAAAGATGTCACGAAAAAAGATAGCTACCCACTTCCACGCATCGACGACATTATGGATACAATGGCGGATTCGACGTGGTTTTCTACTCTTGACTTAAAGAGTGGATACTGGCAGGTTGAAATCGATAAGAAAGACAGAGGGAAAACTGCATTCTCAGTGGGTACTGGATTGTGGCAATTTATAGTGATGCCATTTGGGCTTTGCAATGCTCCAGCAACATTCGAACGCCTCATGGAATGTGTACTCCGTGGGTTAAGCTGGAAAACGTGCTTGGTATATCTGGATGACATCATTGTCATAGGGAGGACGTTTGACGAACATGTGCGCAACTGCGCAACGACGGGCCAACTTGAAGCTGAGTCCACAGAAGTGCACACTTTTCGCAGCTGAGGTAAAGTACCTAGGACATGTTGTATCGGCAAAAGGTGTGAAAACGGACATTGAGAAAATAGAAGCTGTGAGAAGCTGGCCAAAACCTAATAACAAACGACAACTTCGAAGTTTCCTTGGACTGGCGACCTATTATCGCCGATTCGTTAAAGACTTTGCAAAAATAGCGAAGTGTCTCCATCAGCTCACGGAAAAGAATCGCCCTTTTATCTGGAATGAACAGTGTGAAAAAGCCTTCGAGACGTTGAAGAATAAACTCTGTGAATCACTAGTTCTAGCGTACCCTAAGCCAGGAAAAATGTTCGTAGTAGACACCGATGCGAGTAACAATGGGATTGGGACCGTATTGTCACTGCAAGTCGACGGTGAGGAGCGAGTTATCTCATACTACAGTCGAGTTCTGTCAAAGAGTGAAAGGAACTACTGCGTAACCAAGAAAGAACTACTAGCTATAATTGAAGCAACAAAACAGTTCCACATGTACCTTTACGGACAGAAATTCTTTCTTCGAACAGATCATGCTTCCCTGAGATGGCTGCTCCATTTCAAAAACCCAGAAGGACAAGTTGCTAGATGGATCGAAAGGCTACAGTCCTATGATTACGAAATCGTCCATCGAAAAGGAGGAATGCATGGGAATGCCGACGCTTTATCCCGTCGCCCATGTCCAGCGGCTTGTAAACAATGCCGACGGTCTGAGGAAAAAGAACAAGGTGTGGATCTGCGTGTAATCACAACGGAAGCCGACGAGGGTTGGACGCAGCACGAACTACGGGACGCTCAGCTAGCAGATGATGATATTGGACCATTGTTGGTATAGAAGGAGACAACTGGACGTCCCGAGTGGAAGGACATATCAGTACGCGGCACGGTGTTAAAAAGTTATTGGGCTCAATGGAGTTCTGAAACGGAAATGGGAAACGGCAGACAGCACTTCACATAGGATGCAAATTGTTCTTCCTTAGATTCGGGTCAAAGGAATACTGAAGGAGATGCATGAAGGCACATCGGGAGGTCACCTTGGGGTGAACAAGACCCTGGCAAAGCTGCGAGAAAGGTTCTATTGGCTCCACGCTCGAGAGGATGTTCTTGACTGGTGTCGGAAATGCACAATATGTGCTTCCGTTAAAGGCCCAAGTCGAAGAACGAGAGGGCGAATGCAGACATATAACGTGGGGGTACCATTCGAAAGAATAGCTGTGGACATCGCAGGACCCTTTCCCGAGTCCGAATGGGGA
The DNA here is from genome assembly GCA_954870665.1 of Stratiomys singularior. Classification (NCBI taxonomy): domain Eukaryota; kingdom Metazoa; phylum Arthropoda; class Insecta; order Diptera; family Stratiomyidae; genus Stratiomys; species Stratiomys singularior. The sequence goes on from OX940877.1 coordinate 57,940,953, forward strand.
AATCGGTATTTACTCGTTGTAGCAGATTATTTCAGTAAGTGGCCAGAAGTCTACCCAATTCCTAACGAGGTAGCAACTACTGTAGCGGAGCAAATCGTTTCTCAGTGGGTTAGTAGATATGGCGTACCCCATGAACTACATTCAGACCAAGGCAGGAACTTCGAGTCACAAGTTTTTGCCGGAATGTGTGAACTGCTAGGTATACGGAAAACACGGACAACGCCACTTCAGCCTCAGTCCGATGGAATGGTCGAACGGTTCAATGACACGCTTAATAAACATTTGGCCAAGATGGTTGATGAAAATCAAAGAGACTGGGATCGACGATGGAATACGTTTGATACGTTTTGATGGCTTACCGAACTGCGGAACATGCATCGACAGGAGACCCCCCCCCCGCGAAAGTCATCTTTGGAAAAATGATTCGTCTACCAGCTGATGTAAAGTTTGGGACACCCCCTGCGAAGCCCCAACCTATTTCGGAGTATACAAGTGACTTAAGGGAACGGCTGAATCAGATACCCCAACAAGTGCGGAAACAAATAGAGTCAACCACTGATCGCATGAAAACCAGATATGACTTAATGGCAAACTCATCTGGATTTCAGCTGGACGACTTGGTGTGGCTATATAACCCCCGGCGTCGGAAAGTCAAATCTCCGAAGTTACAGCCGAATCGGGAAGGACCCTATAGAATCATCAAACGGATCAACGATGTGGTATACCGGATACAGGAACACCAGAAACATAGGGCAAAAATGAAAATTGTGCATCTGGACCGCCCAACCCCATATTATCAGCAAGAAGACGCGGAGATGGCTAATGTGACACTTTTTCGGGACGAAAAAAATATAAGACGGGGATAGTGTGACGTGCTCAGGTTACGCGTACTGTAGTCGGCTCAAGCAAAAAGTCGTAAGCATGTTTACAACTACCATACATCGACTGTTCTCGAATGCGTAAACATTAACACGTCGCGCGCATTGAGTACAACAAATCCTGGTGCAAGCAACTCAACTCGTAAACACGAGAACAATTTGTATGGAAGATTCTGGGATGGTTGGTAGTTGTATAAAAGCGACCACAGCGAGCGACGAGAGCAGTATTATGAATGAAACGAAATAGTGAGCGACAGTGCGCGCAAAAATAAAAGTGCGGTGAAGTAATTACGAAGAAAATAAAAGTTTAATAAGTGTTTAATTACGTTTAGTAAGTGCTTAATTAATTAATTAAAAAGGAGGACTTATTAAAGTGAAGCAGTGGTTTAAGTGCAACTAATTTTAAAGTGTAGAGGAAATTTAGAATAAAACTTTAAGAATTAATTTTAAATTATTCGCGAGTGTTTTATTTTCACTATTGCCAATATTTGCGAATAGTAAACAGGTCGCGCACCTGGTAAAGCGCAACACTGGTGTCAGAAGTGGGATTCTTCGTGCAATAGTGAAGTGAACAACCTCACTTAGAAAAAAAAACGCAAACAATAGTGAAAACTTTTTGTGAACTTTTGCATTAAAGAAAATTCGTAAGAAAAATGCCGCGTAAAATTAACGCTCTCCCTTTACCGGAACTAAAGGAGGAATCGGAAAAGCGGAAAATTTCCACCGAAGGAAGCAAGGCTAGATTAATAACCCGGTTAAACGAGCGCTGGTAGCGGAAGGAATGGATCCAGAGACGTTTGAGTTTCCCGATGCTGAAAGTTGCACTGGAGACGAGGAGGAGGAGGAAATTCTGACTGCGAAAGGGCTGATGCGGATGCTGCTGGTAATGCAAAAGCAATCAACCGAATTGCACGCGAAGCTCGACCGGCAGTCAACCGACTTAAACGAGAAGTTCAACCGGCAGTCAACCGACTTAAACGAGAAATTCGACCGGCAGTCAACCGACTTAAACGAGAAGCTCGACCGGCAGTCAACAGCGTTCAACCAGCAATCAGCTGAATTAAGAGCAGATTTAGGTGAACTAAGCCGAAAGCTTAACCATCAAATAGAAGGTTTCCAAGAAAGGATGGATAAAGTGGAAGAAAGGATGAGCAAAGTGGAGACGGTTCGGGAAGAGATCGAAAGAATAAAAGAAGACTTAAAACAAGCCAAAGAAACGATAGCGAGTAACCCGAGCCCAATAGCGAGTACAGCCAGTATCACAACGAGGAATGTAAAGGCATCAACTTTCGATGGGCAAATGGCTTGGAGCATTTATGAAACCCAGTTTGAAGCTGCCCCTCAAACGAACCACTGGAATGACCAGGAGCGAGCAACAGCCTTAATTCTTGCCCTGAGGGGTCCAGCTGCGGAAACACTTCAAACTGTCCCTGTCGAGTTGCAGTCAAGCTCCGTCGCTATCACGAACGCACTCGACATGAGGTATGGAGATAATCACCTGAAGCAGATCTACAAATCGCAGCTACGCAACCGGTTGCAGAAACCAGGTGAAACCCTACAGCAGTTGGCGCAGGATATTGAAAGGCTTGCACTTTTGGCTTACCCTACCTACGACCCAGATCGTCGGGACGATGTAGCAACGGACGCTTTCATTAGTGCGTTACAGGACAGGGAAATGCAACAAGCTGTCCACCTAACCGAAAAATGCTCAGTGAAGGACGCACTGGCATATTGTTTAAACTTCGAAGCTGCCAAAACAACCACTCGTAACACAGCCAGGATTCGACAGGTTACCACAGAAGAATGTAGATGCGAGCGTGTTGACATCAGCGAAGAAGCGCAGGTGAATGGTGCGCCTATATGCTGGAATTGTGGTGAACGAGGGCATCTCCAACGAAACTGCAAGCAGCAAAGGAAATTAAGCTATTGCCCGGCATGTGCCGCTAGAAGGAGATTAAGGCCAAAAACAGAGCCTGGCAATAACGCCCCTCAATCCAAAGGGTCGGGAAACGCCAACTTCGCGGGGCAGAGGTTGGCTAGGAGGATCGAAGTCCCCAGCACCACCATCATAGTGTCTAGGCTACATCGGGGAGAGGCAGACTTAAGTGTTCATGGGCAAGTCGACGGTGAATCTTGCACCCTCACAATTGATACTGGTGCAACAAGGTCAATATTGCGAACAGATTTGGTGAGCGGGCGTGTTCTCTCCAAAGGCAAACCACTTTTGCTACGAACAGCAACGGGAGAAGCAGCACCCGTATACGGCGAGATCCAACTCCAAGTACAAGTAGGGGATATACTGTTTCAACATGAGTTTCTTGTTGCCGATATAATAGACGACTGCATCGTGGGAATGGATTTCCTAAGACCACACGGGTTCACGTTGGATTTGGGCAGACGGGTCTTGAAATGGCGAAATGCTGAGATCTTAATGGAAGGTCATTACGACAACATCTCAACACAGAAAGTGGTCGTAAGTACCGACACTGATGTGCCAAAATCCTCCGAGAGCATTGTATGGGCCAAATTTGAAGGTGATCCTGGAGACCATAGATCCTACCTTATTGAGCCAACAAAAACACCGGCACTGCGTAATTTAATATTCGGACGGACACTTGTAACAACAAATAAGAGTGGATGCGTGCCGGTTAGAGTCCTTAACACCTCGGACTCAGTTACCCACATCAAAGCTGGAGACATTATTGGGAGCTGTCAGCTTGTCTCTACTGTAACATCTTTGGAAGTAGGAGATAGCCAATATCCAGCTAGGAAACAAAATACAGGGGAATCCCGTGAGTTAATGTCGACCTTATTGGAACCAACCAAGATATCACCAGAGCAGTTCAAGAAAACCTCGGAATTGGTGAACAAATATCGCCATATTTTCTCAACTGGTCACGACGATCAAGGACGTACGCGTATGGTGACTCACGTTATAGACACACAAGACGCTAAGCTGATTCGACAAGCACTAAGACGACTTACATTAGCCAAGCAGGGAGAAGTAAGCGCAATGATCTCCGACATGGAAAAACAAGGAGTCATCGAGCTCTCAATCAGCCCGTGGGCCTCACCTGTAGTCCTGGTAAAGAAAAAGGATGGAAGCGCTCGGTTTTGTGTTGACTACAGGCAGCTCAAAGATGTCACGAAAAAAGACAGCTACCCACTTCCACGCATCGACGACATTATGGATACAATGGCGGATTCGACGTGGTTTTCTACTCTTGACTTAAAGAGTGGATACTGGCAGGTTGAAATCGATAAGAAAGACAGAGGGAAAACTGCATTCTCAGTGGGTACTGGATTGTGGCAATTTATAGTGATGCCATTTGGGCTTTGCAATGCTCCAGCAACATTCGAACGCCTCATGGAATGTGTACTCCTTGGGTTAAGCTGGAAAACGTGCTTGGTATATCTGGATGACATCATTGTCATAGGGAGGACGTTTGACGAACATGTGCGCAACTGCGCAACGACGGGCCAACTTGAAGCTGAGTCCACAGAAGTGCACACTTTTCGCAGCTGAGGTAAAGTACCTAGGACATGTTGTATCGGCAAAAGGTGTGAAAACGGACATTGAGAAAATAGAAGCTGTGAGAAGCTGGCCAAAACCTAATAACAAACGACAACTTCGAAGTTTCCTTGGACTGGCGACCTATTATCGCCGATTCGTTAAAGACTTTGCAAAAATAGCGAAGTGTCTCCATCAGCTCACGGAAAAGAATCGCCCTTTTATCTGGAATGAACAGTGTGAAAAAGCCTTCGAGACGTTGAAGAATAAGCTCTGTAAATCACTAGTTCTAGCGTACCCTAAGCCAGGAAAAATGTTCGTAGTAGACACCGATGCGAGTAACAATGGGATTCGGACCGTATTGTCACAGCAAGTCGACGGTGAGGAGCGAGTTATCTCATACTACAGTCGAGTTCTGTCAAAGAGTGAAAGGAACTACTGCGTAACCAAGAAAGAACTACTAGCTATAATTGAAGCAACAAAACAGTTCCACATGTACCTTTACGGACAGAAATTCTTTCTTCGAACATTTCAAAAACCCAGAAGGACAAGTTGCTAGATGGATCGAAAGGCTACAGTCCTATGATTACGAAATCGTCCATCGAAAAGGAGGAATGCATGGGAATGCCGACGCTTTATCCCGTCGCCCATGTCCAGCGGCTTGTAAACAATGCCGACGGTCTGAGGAAAAAGAACAAGGTGTGGATCTGCGTGTAATCACAACGGAAGCCGACGAGGGTTGGACGCAGCATGAACTACGGGACGCTCAGCTAGCAGATGATGATATTGGACCATTGTTGGTATAGAAGGAGACAACTGGACGTCCCGAGTGGAAGGACATATCAGTACGCGGCACGGTGTTAAAAAGTTATTGGGCTCAATGGAGTTCTGAAACGGAAATGGGAAACGGCAGACAGCACTTCACATAGGATGCAAATTGTTCTTCCTTAGATTCGGGTCAAAGGAATACTGAAGGAGATGCATGAAGGCACATCGGGAGGTCACCTTGGGGTGAACAAGACCCTGGCAAAGCTGCGAGAAAGGTTCTATTGGCTCCACGCTCGAGAGGATGTTCTTGACTGGTGTCGGAAATGCACAATATGTGCTTCCGTTAAAGGCCCAAGTCGAAGAACGAGAGGGCGAATGCAGACATATAACGTGGGGGTACCATTCGAAAGAATAGCTGTGGACATCGCAGGACCCTTTCCCGAGTCCGAATGGGGAAATCGGTATTTACTCGTTGTAGCAGATTATTTCAGTAAGTGGCCAGAAGTCTACCCAATTCCTAACGAGGAAGCAACTACTGTAGCGGAGCAAATCGTTTCTCAGTGGGTTAGTAGATATGGCGTACCCCATGAACTACATTCAGACCAAGGCAGGAACTTCGAGTCACAAGTTTTTGCCGGAATGTGTGAACTGCTAGGTATACGGAAAACACGGACAACGCCACTTCAGCCTCAGTCCGATGGAATGGTCGAACGGTTCAATGACACGCTTAATAAACATTTGGCCAAGATGGTTGATGAAAATCAAAGAGACTGGGATCGACGAAGGAATACGTTTGATACGTTTTGATGGCTTACCGAACTGCGGAACATGCATCGACAGGAGACCCCCCCCCCCCCGCGAAAGTCATCTTTGGAAAAATGATTCGTCTACCAGCTGATGTAAAGTTTGGGACACCCCCTGCGAAGCCCCAACCTATTTCGGAGTATACAAGTGACTTAAGGGAACGGCTGAATCAGATACCCCAACAAGTGCGGAAACAAATAGAGTCAACCACTGATCGCATGAAAACCAGATATGACTTAATGGCAAACTCATCTGGATTTCAGCTGGACGACTTGGTGTGGCTATATAACCCCCGGCGTCGGAAAGTCAAATCTCCGAAGTTACAGCCGAATCGGGAAGGACCCTATAGAATCATCAAACGGATCAACGATGTGGTATACCGGATACAGGAACACCAGAAACATAGGGCAAAAATGAAAATTGTGCATCTGGACCGCCCAACCCCATATTATCAGCAAGAAGACGCGAAGATGGCTAATGTGACACTTTTTCGGGACGAAAAAAATATAAGACGGGGATAGTGTGACGTGCTCAGGTTACGCGTACTGTAGTCGGCTCAAGCAAAAAGTCGTAAGCATGTTTACAACTACCATACATCGATTGTTCTCGAATGCGTAAACATTAACACGTCGCGCGCATTGAGTACAACAAATCCCGGTGCAAGCGACTCAACTCGTAAACACGAGAACAATTTGTATGGAAGATTCTGGGATGGTTGGTAGTTGTATAAAAGCGACCACAGCGAGCGACGAGAGCAGTATTATGAATGAAACGAAATAGTGAGCGACAGTGCGCGCAAAAATAAAAGTGCGGTGAAGTAATTACGAAGAAAATAAAAGTTTAATAAGTGTTTAATTACGTTTAGTAAGTGCTTAATTAATTAATTAAAAAGGTGGACTTATTAAAGTGAAGCAGTGGTTTAAGTGCAATTAATTTTAAAGTGTAGAGGAAATTTAGAATAAAACTTTAAGAATTAATTTTAAATTATTCGCGAGTGTTTTATTTTCACTATTACCAATATTTGCGCATAGTAAACAGGTCGCGCACCTGGTAAAGCGCAACACTGGTGTCAGAAGTGGGATTCTTCGTGCAATAGTGAAGTGAACAACCTCACTTAGAAAAAAAAACGCAAACAATAGTGAAAACTTTTTGTGAACTTTTGCATTAAAGAAAATTCGTAAGAAAAATGCCGCGTAAAATTAACGCTCTCCCTTTACCGGAACTAAAGGAGGAATCGGAAAAGCGGAAAATTTCCACCGAAGGAAGCAAGGCTAGATTAATAACCCGGTTAAACGAGCGCTGGTAGCGGAAGGAATGGATCCAGAGACGTTTGAGTTTCCCGATGCTGAAAGTTGCACTGGAGACGAGGAGGAGGAGGAAATTCTGACTGCGAAAGGGCTGATGCGGATGCTGCTGGTAATGCAAAAGCAATCAACCGAATTGCACGCGAAGCTCGACCGGCAGTCAACCGACTTAAACGAGAAGTTCAACCGGCAGTCAACCGACTTAAACGAGAAATTCGACCGGCAGTCAACCGACTTAAACGAGAAGCTCGACCGGCAGTCAACAGCGTTCAACCAGCAATCAGCTGAATTAAGAGCAGATTTAGGTGAACTAAGCCGAAAGCTTAACCATCAAATAGAAGGTTTCCAAGAAAGGATGGATAAAGTGGAAGAAAGGATGAGCAAAGTGGAGACGGTTCGGGAAGAGATCGAAAGAATAAAAGAAGACTTAAAACAAGCCAAAGAAACGATAGCGAGTAACCCGAGCCCAATAGCGAGTACAGCCAGTATCACAACGAGGAATGTAAAGGCATCAACTTTCGATGGGCAAATGGCTTGGAGCATTTATGAAACCCAGTTTGAAGCTGCCCCTCAAACGAACCACTGGAATGACCAGGAGCGAGCAACAGCCTTAATTCTTGCCCTGAGGGGTCCAGCTGCGGAAACACTTCAAACTGTCCCTGTCGAGTTGCAGTCAAGCTCCGTCGCTATCACGAACGCACTCGACATGAGGTATGGAGATAATCACCTGAAGCAGATCTACAAATCGCAGCTACGCAACCGGTTGCAGAAACCAGGTGAAACCCTACAGCAGTTGGCGCAGGATACTGAAAGGCTTGCACTTTTGGCTTACCCTACCTACGACCCAGATCGTCGGGACGATGCAGCAACGGACGCTTTCATTAGTGCGTTACAGGACAGGGAAATGCAACAAGCTGTCCACCTAACCGAAAAATGCTCAGTGAAGGACGCACTGGCATATTGTTTAAACTTCGAAGCTGCCAAAACAACCACTCGTAACACAGCCAGGATTCGACAGGTTACCACAGAAGAATGTAGATGCGAGCGTGTTGACATCAGCGAAGAAGCGCAGGTGAATGGTGCGCCTATATGCTGGAATTGTGGTGAACGAGGGCATCTCCAACGAAACTGCAAGCAGCAAAGGAAATTAAGCTATTGCCCGGCATGTGCCGCTAGAAGGAGATTAAGGCCAAAAACAGAGCCTGGCAATAACGCCCCTCAATCCAAAGGGTCGGGAAACGCCAACTTCGCGGGGCAGAGGTTGGCTAGGAGGATCGAAGTCCCCAGCACCACCATCATAGTGTCTAGGCTACATCGGGGAGAGGCAGACTTAAGTGTTCATGGGCAAGTCGACGGTGAATCTTGCACCCTCACAATTGATACTGGTGCAACAAGGTCAATATTGCGAACAGATTTGGTGAGCGGGCGTGTTCTCTCCAAAGGCAAACCACTTTTGCTACGAACAGCAACGGGAGAAGCAGCACCCGTATACGGCGAGATCCAACTCCAAGTACAAGTAGGGGATATACTGTTTCAACATGAGTTTCTTGTTGCCGATATAATAGACGACTGCATCGTGGGAATGGATTTCCTAAGACCACACGGGTTCACGTTGGATTTGGGCAGACGGGTCTTGAAATGGCGAAATGCTGAGATCTTAATGGAAGGTCATTACGACAACATCTCAACACAGAAAGTGGTCGTAAGTACCGACGCTGATGTGCCAAAATCCTCCGAGAGCATTGTATGGGCCAAATTTGAAGGTGATCCTGGAGACCATGGATCCTACCTTATTGAGCCAACAAAAACACCGGCACTGCGTAATTTAATATTCGGACGGACACTTGTAACAACAAATAAGAGTGGATGCGTGCCGGTTAGAGTCCTTAACACCTCGGACTCAGTTACCCACATCAAAGCTGGAGACATTATTGGGAGCTGTCAGCTTGTCTCTACTGTAACATCTTTGGAAGTAGGAGATAGCCAATATCCAGCTAGGAAACAAAATACAGGGGAATCCTGTGAGTTAATGTCGACCTTATTGGAACCAACCAAGATATCACCAGAGCAGTTCAAGAAAACCTCGGAATTGGTGAACAAATATCGCCATATTTTCTCAACTGGTCACGACGATCAAGGACGTACGTGTATGGTGACTCACGTTATAGACACACAAGACGCTAAGCTGATTCGACAAGCACTAAGACGACTTACATTAGCCAAGCAGGGAGAAGTAAGCGCAATGATCTCCGAGATGGAAAAACAAGGAGTCATCGAGCTCTCAATCAGCCCATGGGCCTCACCTGTAGTCCTGGTAAAGAAAAAGGATGGAAGCGCTCGGTTTTGTGTTGACTACAGGCAGCTCAAAGATGTCACGAAAAAAGATAGCTACCCACTTCCACGCATCGACGACATTATGGATACAATGGCGGATTCGACGTGGTTTTCTACTCTTGACTTAAAGAGTGGATACTGGCAGGTTGAAATCGATAAGAAAGACAGAGGGAAAACTGCATTCTCAGTGGGTACTGGATTGTGGCAATTTATAGTGATGCCATTTGGGCTTTGCAATGCTCCAGCAACATTCGAACGCCTCATGGAATGTGTACTCCGTGGGTTAAGCTGGAAAACGTGCTTGGTATATCTGGATGACATCATTGTCATAGGGAGGACGTTTGACGAACATGTGCGCAACTGCGCAACGACGGGCCAACTTGAAGCTGAGTCCACAGAAGTGCACACTTTTCGCAGCTGAGGTAAAGTACCTAGGACATGTTGTATCGGCAAAAGGTGTGAAAACGGACATTGAGAAAATAGAAGCTGTGAGAAGCTGGCCAAAACCTAATAACAAACGACAACTTCGAAGTTTCCTTGGACTGGCGACCTATTATCGCCGATTCGTTAAAGACTTTGCAAAAATAGCGAAGTGTCTCCATCAGCTCACGGAAAAGAATCGCCCTTTTATCTGGAATGAACAGTGTGAAAAAGCCTTCGAGACGTTGAAGAATAAACTCTGTGAATCACTAGTTCTAGCGTACCCTAAGCCAGGAAAAATGTTCGTAGTAGACACCGATGCGAGTAACAATGGGATTGGGACCGTATTGTCACTGCAAGTCGACGGTGAGGAGCGAGTTATCTCATACTACAGTCGAGTTCTGTCAAAGAGTGAAAGGAACTACTGCGTAACCAAGAAAGAACTACTAGCTATAATTGAAGCAACAAAACAGTTCCACATGTACCTTTACGGACAGAAATTCTTTCTTCGAACAGATCATGCTTCCCTGAGATGGCTGCTCCATTTCAAAAACCCAGAAGGACAAGTTGCTAGATGGATCGAAAGGCTACAGTCCTATGATTACGAAATCGTCCATCGAAAAGGAGGAATGCATGGGAATGCCGACGCTTTATCCCGTCGCCCATGTCCAGCGGCTTGTAAACAATGCCGACGGTCTGAGGAAAAAGAACAAGGTGTGGATCTGCGTGTAATCACAACGGAAGCCGACGAGGGTTGGACGCAGCACGAACTACGGGACGCTCAGCTAGCAGATGATGATATTGGACCATTGTTGGTATAGAAGGAGACAACTGGACGTCCCGAGTGGAAGGACATATCAGTACGCGGCACGGTGTTAAAAAGTTATTGGGCTCAATGGAGTTCTGAAACGGAAATGGGAAACGGCAGACAGCACTTCACATAGGATGCAAATTGTTCTTCCTTAGATTCGGGTCAAAGGAATACTGAAGGAGATGCATGAAGGCACATCGGGAGGTCACCTTGGGGTGAACAAGACCCTGGCAAAGCTGCGAGAAAGGTTCTATTGGCTCCACGCTCGAGAGGATGTTCTTGACTGGTGTCGGAAATGCACAATATGTGCTTCCGTTAAAGGCCCAAGTCGAAGAACGAGAGGGCGAATGCAGACATATAACGTGGGGGTACCATTCGAAAGAATAGCTGTGGACATCGCAGGACCCTTTCCCGAGTCCGAATGGGGAAATCGGTATTTACTCGTTGTAGCAGATTATTTCAGTAAGTGGCCAGAAGTCTACCCAATTCCTAACGAGGTAGCAACTACTGTAGCGGAGCAAATCGTTTCTCAGTGGGTTAGTAGATATGGCGTACCCCATGAACTACATTCAGACCAAGGCAGGAACTTCGAGTCACAAGTTTTTGCCGGAATGTGTGAACTGCTAGGTATACGGAAAACACGGACAACGCCACTTCAGCCTCAGTCCGATGGAATGGTCGAACGGTTCAATGACACGCTTAATAAACATTTGGCCAAGATGGTTGATGAAAATCAAAGAGACTGGGATCGACGATGGAATACGTTTGATACGTTTTGATGGCTTACCGAACTGCGGAACATGCATCGACAGGAGACCCCCCCCCCCCCCGCGAAAGTCATCTTTGGAAAAATGATTCGTCTACCAGCTGATGTAAAGTTTGGGACACCCCCTGCGAAGCCCCAACCTATTTCGGAGTATACAAGTGACTTAAGGGAACGGCTGAATCAGATACCCCAACAAGTGCGGAAACAAATAGAGTCAACCACTGATCGCATGAAAACCAGATATGACTTAATGGCAAACTCATCTGGATTTCAGCTGGACGACTTGGTGTGGCTATATAACCCCCGGCGTCGGAAAGTCAAATCTCCGAAGTTACAGCCGAATCGGGAAGGACCCTATAGAATCATCAAACGGATCAACGATGTGGTATACCGGATACAGGAACACCAGAAACATAGGGCAAAAATGAAAATTGTGCATCTGGACCGCCCAACCCCATATTATCAGCAAGAAGACGCGGAGATGGCTAATGTGACACTTTTTCGGGACGAAAAAAATATAAGACGGGGATAGTGTGACGTGCTCAGGTTACGCGTACTGTAGTCGGCTCAAGCAAAAAGTCGTAAGCATGTTTACAACTACCATACATCGACTGTTCTCGAATGCGTAAACATTAACACGTCGCGCGCATTGAGTACAACAAATCCCGGTGCAAGCGACTCAACGCGTAAACACGAGAACAATCCGTATGGAAGATTCTGGGATGGTTGGTACTTGTATAAAAGCGACTACGGCGAGCGACGAGAGCAGTATTATGAATGAAACGAAATAGTGAGCGACAGTGCGCGCAAAAATAAAAGTGCGGTGAAGTAATTACGAAGAAAATAAAAGTTTAATAAGTGTTTAATTACGTTTAGTAAGTGCTTAATTAATTAATTAAAAAGGAGGACTTATTAAAGTGAAGCAGTGGTTTAAGTGCAATTAATTTTAAAGTGTAGAGGAAATTTAGAATAAAACTTTAAGAATTAATTTTAAATTATTCGCGAGTGTTTTATTTTCACTATTGCCAATATTTGCGAATAGCGAACAGGTCGCGCACCTGGTAAAGCGCAACAGTATTTTCATTAAATGACACTACAATTTGAATCATTCTCATAGTAGGCAATATATCTAGCAAAAGTTTTTAAATCAAATTATGAAAAAATTGTCTAGATCAAAAGAAATTTCCTTATTTTTCTCTTTGTGAAAATTAATTAAGTGGTAGGAAAATCACTTTTTGATCTATTGTCAGTTATAATTTCATAAATTACAGCGAATACATTGATAATTGTGATTTTGGAACATTAATAAATGTTCTAAAGCAATTATCAATCATACAATATTTAATATTCTCTCAGCGAGAACGGTATAGAAACAAATCACCAAGGCTTAAAATAGTTGTAGTTTTTGAAGTCTTCAATTCAAGATGTACCATACTTGAAATATTTTCCAGTCGAAATTTGTATCGTTGGATAATAGCAGCACTACGAAACGGATTTTGTTAAAATAAAACATGAAATGAATAAAAAGAGTTGTACAAATTTACAGAGTTTAAACTTCGTAATTTCGTTTGTCTTAATTTATCTATTTAAACGTAAGATTTTACACGTGTCTAGTCTAGGAAACTTATAAAGTAATTCCTTGCCTTACAATAAAGTGCGTAGTGTTTTTTATTGTATTGTACCTTTTTGTGGTTTCCCCCCTATGCGTTCAGTTCATGCACTTCTGGAAACAGACTTCTCCCCAGGATAGACTGTTAACAATTCAAAAGTTTGAAATATAGGGACTCTTGCACACTGATCAATTTACCGTCGCAAAAATACTCATCTAAAGAAAATTGTTTGCCCATTGTTAATGTAAAATTCAATATAAGTAACTAGGCAGATCTCATTAGATTCTGCATTTTACAAGGAATTAAATATCGAATCGGTATAAAATTGGTATAAAATGAATAAAATTGAATTGGTAGGAAATTATCAACATTAATTGAAAATATTTAAGAGAAATGAAATCATAACACATGGTAGATAGCATTTCTCGCTCGTTCTTTTCACTGGATATACTACCTACTTTGTATTATATTTTTCTTCTTGAAAGCAATCATAGTGAGAATTGCAGTATCATGAAATGGGAATACTTCTCGAGGAAGTGATCGTGCGTCATATGTATAATTAGTTTTAATAAGAAAGCGCGAATCACCAATCAATTCCTACAGAGTTGTTTAAAAGTAATTGGCAATGATACACGAATTGCAAACGATTACACGAATTATTCAAATTCCTAATGATTGAAGTTGTTCCGTGAATTTGACTTTGAAATAAAAAATAAGAGAACGAGTTTTGCATTGAAACTCTTGCAAATAATTCGCTATATAAGTTTTTTATATCTTTTCCATGATGAACATGCAGGTGAATGAATTGGAGCAAAATAAATTATATACCAATAAAATTGTGAACGCATTGCAATTAAAACAATTATAAAGTGAAATACTGTTTCAACCGCAACTGAAATGGCTGCAGAAGCAGAATTAATAAAAACCCGAGTAGCTTATTTGACTGACATTTTGTCTAAAATGCCTGACTTCAAACGAACGTCTGTTTGCTTATGTAATGTGGTGATAACATTATTATCAAACATGTGCACCTTTTTGTTCATCTCCCATAAGACGATATCACCATCGTAATAAATTGTACGACTCAAAAGAATTATTCTAACGCTTTTGAACTAGCGTAAGATACATAAAACTTTTATGCTGTCTACTTCAAACCAAACCAACTTAAATGACCTTCCTTTTGTTACTTATTACAATGGGAACAGGGAACCTCCTTCAGGTGAGCCAAGAACATAGCCGAATAGGCTATGTAATTATTACTTAACCCACGTAAAGTTGATTTTAGTTTATTTGCCGGCCCCCTGTTTCCATAATCATAAAGTTCATAAATAACCCCTTCTATGGAGATATATTCTAATTTGATTGGATTGATATCTCAGCAATCACAATATCGTTCTAAAGTTTGCATGTCGTAAACTTTTCTTTAAAGAAGATCTTTTATCGAATCGGAGATGCCCGTTCTGAACTACGAACGCGCGATACCCTAAAATGGTTATAAGAGAAGAACACAAAACCCATTTTTTATATATTCTCTGTAAATAGAGAGAGATTTATATCACTTTATTCCAATAAAAACTCTGTTCCTCTTTTTTCCCAGGACATACGATTTATGTAAAGACTGTGAACATATTACTACCTGAACACCCTGACTTCTTCAGCAACTTCAGAGTTATTCAGCAAATAAGTCACTTTCTTCTGAAGTTCAAGCTTAGTTTTCTTTTTATATAAAACACTAGTTAAGAATAAAAATATTGCAACAATGAAGATAGACATTCTTTTATGATGTTCCATTTCTCTATCTTCGATCCCCCGGCAGCGGTCTGAATAACGAAGCTGTGATTGGTATTCACTCAGATTACAACGCTTTGAAGTGAGTTTTAAATTTTGTAAATAGATTTTATCGCTCGGATTTTTTAAGCACTACAGTGAACATGGCAAGTTAATAGACACAATAGATTATACAATAGGTTTGCATGTACCAAGTGAATAAGTACACCAGATGAGTGTGTATTGATGCAATTTGAAACGATGACGGGCTTAGATGAGTAAGAAATTCTTTGAAATAAAATAAATGAAGATTTTGCATGCCTCTAGTATAATATGTAGTTGATTTGAATAGAACACTCTATTGCAATTGATAAAGAGTACTTTCAGGAATGCATAATTACGGGTATATAGAAATATATTATCTATAGTGAACAGCAACTACCTTATAATTTATAAAATTCAATATTTATTATTTTTTGAAAAAATGTCGGATAAACAAGCCATTTCAGCTGCGGATGAATTACGATGGTTTCGGCCTGGTCGTCAAGAAGCAGAGACTTCCATAACTACGACCGACCTTATACCAAAGAAGAATAAACATTTCGATAATTTTACCAGTGTCTCTAAATTGTTAAGAAATCCAAACTCAAGTGCAATTTCAAAAGAAGAACCGCACGTGTAAGATTATCGTTTCTTCTGTAAGAACTTCTTTGAAGCGAGTCAATAGGCCCTTTTGCTACGATGAACTGATCCACAACATCAATGCTATTAACATTAGAGATGAAACGGATATCCGGTAACTATCCGGTATCCGGCCTATCCGGCCGCATACCGGATAGCTAACTACTATTCGGCCAGATAGGCATCCCGCCGAGTTAAAAAAAATCTGAATAAAAAAATATACTTTTAAGTAATTATTTGCTTTATTCAGTTAGTCTTTGTATCACTTAAGTTTATAATTAGTTAAGTTATAATTAGTTTTAGTAGTAAAATTTAATCACACAATAGTAAATGAGTCTAAGAAAATGAATTTCTTAATTAGTACTCATAATGCACTAAGGGCAAATTATGGTGAATAAATACTAATTTCTCTGCATTGAGAGGTAGCAAGCGGTTTCGCTTCTCTTTATAAACGAGACCAGCTTCAGAAAACAGTCTTTCGCTATACACACTGCTGCAAGGTGCTGAAAGATAGATTTTCGCAAACTTTGTTAAATTTGGGTATTGTTTGGCATTCGCTGCCCACCAAGAATAAGGGTCACGATTGCGATCAATTCGCACTGACTTGAGATAAAAATCCAGCTCACAGGTTATCGCGTTTCTTTCTTCACGTTGAACCTGGTCAGTATTGTTTTCATTTGCTACCTCATCAAAGCAATCCCAAAACGTGTCATGAGCTTTGCGAGATACAGCTGACTCCGCCTCCTCTCCTCTACTCTTTTTAGCCGGTGTTGAAGACGAACTGCTACTTGAGGACTCTTCACAAGACATTTTCAAATATTCCAATAAGATCTCCTGGCGAGCTCTTGCAGCATCAATCACCCCCAAGTAATTTGTTTTGAATCTCGGGTCTAGGTAAGTTGCAATCAAGTAGTTTGAGTCTTGACTTATGGAGTTAAAACGAGTTTCTAATTCAGCTTTTAACGAGGCTCGCATATGTGACAAATCAAGAGTTCTTTGCTCAGTTTCAGCTTTACCCAAGTATTTTTTTAAAGCAGTAACGTGTGGTACAACTTCCGACACGCAGGATAGTCCAGAACTTGTTATTTTAGTAATTTCTTCGAAGGACTTTAATAAATTGATACACTGCTCCATCAAACTCCACTGTTGAGCTGTCAAATTTATGAGTGTATCGTGATCAGCAACATACAATGATATGGCCCGCTTTTGTTCAAACAAACGTTCAATCATGTAATAAGTGGAATTCCACCTAGTGCTAATATCTTGCACTAACTGATGCTCGGGTAAACTGAGCTCTTTTTGAATTGTCAGCAGTTTTTCTTGAGCTAAACCTGAATGATAGAAGTGCGTCACAAGTCGCCTTCCAGCAGCAATCATTGCTGTCACTTCAGTCTGGACTTTGAGTGACTGGTTTATAGCTCTTTGAGGCGTATGTATAAAACATCGAGCAGAATCGTACTTGGCCAAACGAACACCCTTCAACATATTAGCACAACTATCATGAATGAATAAATGTATTTTAGTGTGCTCAATAGCCCAGCGGTTTGCGACAATGTTAAGTTCCATTGCTATATTTTCTCTTGTGTGTGAACCTGAGAATAGCTTCATTGCAAGAACCCCGTGTTCTAGTTTAAATTCAGATGATATCCAATGAGCTGTGAAGCTCAGAAAGCTAGCATTATTGTGTAAGCAAGTCCATATGTCAGATGTCACTGAAATAGCGAAGGCACTCGAAATGTTACGTTTGATTTTCTCGTAAATTCTGTCATATATATCAGGAACGATTTTTTGGGTAATATAAGTCCGGCTTGGTAATTTATAGCGGGGTAGAGCTTGTTCTAAGAGTCTGGTAATTCCGGTTCTTTCCACTATCGACAATGGCTCGTTGTCGAGTGCAATCATTTCGGCAACTAAATAATGGTACTTTCTGGCTTTAGTATCATTTATATCCCAGAGCAATTTCCTTTCGTAAGATTCTCTCATAGTCAATTGCTTTTTTGATACTGAAGAAGAACTTGTCCCCGCAATGGCTACAGAAATTGTACTAGGATTAACAGCGGCCTTATCTTTATTCACTGCACGAAATTTATCTGGATGTTTTGATTTTAAATGATTTTTCATGGCAGATGTACCTAGAAAAAAATGTGAATACTTCATTAGGTATAAATAAATAAAGGTAAAATAAGTAGGTATACCATAAAAAGACTACTATAAATCTCACCAAAAGCGATGCTCAAAAGCCCAAATGCCCAAAAGCATCGATTTATTTGTCATTTGTCATATACTATTCCTGAAATTATTGCTTAATATCTAAAATTTTGCTCTAACTGCATTCAATAAAACTATTAATTATTAAACTTTCATTTAGATTATATATCATTTGCGCAATGTTTACGGCATTGTATCTACATTTTAATATTACTTAATGCGATAAATAAAGAATTGCAATTAGATTATTATTAGATACATACCTGCTTTTTTCCCTTCGCCGCCACGAGAAATGTTTACATTGCATAATAAACAAACAGCTAACTTATTATTTTCACTGTTTATTTCAAAGTATTCCCATAAAGGCGATTTTCTCTTCACCGATGCCATTGCTCGTCGCTAAATCTTTTAGAATTATTATATACCTACTTCAAATAACAAGAGCACAAATAAAATGATAACCTAAAACGATCACGCACGTGTCTGCACTGCAATCAACACAATAAGACAACAAATGAAACAATTGCTAACTCCGCTCATCAACGAAAAGACCCGAATCGAACTGAGTCCACTCAATCGTTCGCGCGCCGCGTACTCAAGTATGTGTGTGCGCTACACCATACGGCTAAGTCCCACCGGATATCCGGCTATTCGGCCACGTGGTTGGCCGAATATCCGGTATCCGGCCAAACTGCTATCCGTTGCATCTCTAATTAACATGCTATAGAAAGCTATAATGAGGTCTCAACTGTACCTAAATTTATTATACACCAAAAAAGATCCCGTCGAAAATATGTTTTTTTTGCTATTATCTGCTAAAGCATATAAAAAATTTAAAAAAAATTCGATAAGGTATTTGAGCTATATGTATAGATATTAGAATATAATTTGCTAAATAAACTTTTTAATATAATTTCACACAAATTTAGTATGCAGTAGCAATGCGATCACAATGTTATTTGTTTAAAATTTATTTTACTTTAGTTCTTTCATGTTTATCATGTAAACAAAATCCTCCGGAAGGATAATAATAATAACAGAGCAAATTATCTGCAAAGACTTGAATAAACCACTCCTTTTCTAATACTTGACATTCAAAGTCAAATGTTCTGTAAAAATTATAATTGTATCGGAACCGCAGTAATGTTCGTCTTTTGAAAATCGTTTCAATTCTGTAGGAACTGATTGCAGATGCGCCTCTTCGTATAATATATATATATAAACTTTTCTTAATATATAACACATGACCACTTCTTCAATTATAATCCCCGTTTTATGATAGTTTCTCATCTTATTTGGTTTTCGTTCTTATAAAAACATCGGTCTAAATCCGACCATAGAGATCTTATGAAGGACAAAATGAGGATATCAATATTAATAATTGTTCTATTACCAAAAGGCTGACAATTAGATAATGATATGATTGTTGTGAATACATATTGGAGGGAGTAATGAGTCAGAATTTCTAGGAGCCCAGTTGCACTTTCGCCCATAATATCGTATAGCATATGCAGACCATAGACAAATTTGCAGTACAAAATCAATTATTAAAATTATCAACCTATTAAGTCTTCATTTATTTATAGATTAGCTTCAAAAACATGGAATAAACTTGATAGTAAAGTAATTAATAATTATCGTTTGATTGATGATTGAATAAGTATTAGAAAGTTATTACTAATTTGCTTAGTAATATGCATTTCTAATTTTATATAATACTCTATACATTTCATTTCTATACTCCCAATCAATACGATTCGAGAGATTTTGTTCCAACTTAACGAAAAAGAAGTTGTTAGAAATGTTATAAGGTTTTCGATCCAAGAGGATCCAAACAAAGCTAGGAGTAAAAATTCGTCATTGCCAATCCAGGTGTTCAGACCTGATTCTTCGTAGTGGATCCATTTCCAACTTTCCGAAAGCTTGATTCGCCATTCATGATGATGATGTGTATGATTTAATCCTGCACCATCGTTCTTCCTGGCCATTCAAAATTATTGTGTAGGTTCACTGCGGTTAATTTGATGCTTTGTTTTTATGACTACTAATTAATCTTTATTGGCGCGAAAATATTTTTCGCGCCAATATAATAGTAATATTGCGATTCACTGTTTTAAACGATTCACTCTTGTTAATTAAATTTTTTGAACACTCTTAACAAAAGAGTGTTAATTTTAAATTATTCTCAATAAATGCGCTGTACGTATTTATGCTATGCCATTATGATTTCAATCTTGACTTATATTTTATTATTCTAAGGATGCGCGGAGAAGGCAAACGGCAACGTCGAATTTAATTTAATAAAGTTAGGAAACGCACACAACACAATATGAGAATTGATGCTCGTCGATTTGTTACTTTTTCCCTAAAGTTAAAATTATATAAAGAAGTAACTCGCATGCAGTCATATTCCTCAGTTTTATCTATCTCATTTTTCTATCTATCTAATGCTATTCTATCTCATTTGGCGATATAATTTTGGCTCATTACATTTTTGTATTTATTGTTATAAATAACGATAAGGAATCCTTTTCGCAGAACACGATAAATATAGAATGTTAACTGAACACAATGATTCAAATATATTTCATTTATTAATATCGTGTCATAATGATATCCATATGTCTCTTAATTCTCGGGCACGTACGAGTTTATTGATGTCATTGTATGTTGAAAGCATAACTGGGTTATCTGTTTCTTTCAAATCTACACATTCCTTATATATAGATTTACAGTCCAATCCATCTTGGCCATCTTTAGCGGCTTTCATATATTCGAAAAACCGGAGGATTTCTGGGTTGTCAACAGTGGGCTTGCGTAGCTCATTTAGTTCTCTGAAAAGGAAAATCAGCTTTTAATGGTTATCTTTATCAAAAAGTTTTTAAACAAATGAGGTGATATATTGTTTCCGATAAAAAAGCACATATGTGGGAAAACTATGACATAAATAAAACAAGTACACACGGTAGTTGATATCACAAATAAGAAACACAATATTAAAATAGAATTAATCAAACTATATATTAGCGGAAGTGAGAGAGGTGAGAGAAATTTAGAAGAGCAAATGTGGGATTTATTGGGCATATGTCACCTTCATCTCTAGCGATCTTTGACGTCTTGCTTGATGTTACATATATAATAGTAAGTTAATTTTTTAGGGACCCTTTGAACAGAAATTTGTTCATAATATTTATACTATAGCATAAACACATACTGCACAATTATGAGGACATATACAATACATACTGATTCTGAGGACACTTGGAACTTATATTTCGAACGCGAATGTTGTTATTAATTTCGACTGGTGCTCATGAGGCCAAAATAGTCATTTAAATTAATGATTGTTTTGTTGTTTGGTTTTTTTTTGTGTTGTTTTTCAACGAAATCCCATAAGAGCTGCATCAAAGTGAACTTCACCTAGCTAAAGCGTGCGGAATATCTGTGCTCGAAACTTGAATTTTCCTTCAAAATGAAAACTGGCAGATTTAATTCCCAAACGGCAAGCATACTTTTTAGCAGAAAATTCAAGAGCAACGAAAAAAATTGAAATAATGTAATTTTTAGAAGTGTTACAGAAGCAGTGGAGTGCTCTACTTAAAATTTCAATTTTAATCTTTTGAGTTACACATTTTATTTTTATTTTTTCACAACATTCGTCATCATTTTCGTTTTACCAGGGGTTTAGTTCATATTACTATCATTTTGGTGCTGTGGAAAGCAATCAATCTCTGTATGCACAGGGAAACCTTGGAAGAACAGACGGAAACATTTTCGATATTGAAATATTTTGCCATAGACATTATGATGGACAAAATAATGTTTAACAGACGCTCTTGTTCGATCACATACCTTTACACTTTGCACTAAGCGTGGCTGATGCAGACATTTGTTATATTTAAAACGATACATACGTAAAACTCTCTCAGTGCATTTATGAACCGAAATGAAAGTGAGGGTAGATTTTTTTAACGTATTCGCTGCCAAGGACGAATATACTCGTCTTTGGTAAGATATTATGCATTACCAAGACGAATATAATCGTCGTGCTCTCGATATTTTATAACGTTCAGGTTGGAAATAATATGGAAATGACTTGAAAAAAATACTATAAAAATTATTACACAAAATAAACATACAAACATATAAATTAATACACAAAATAATACTTCCACTAATGATCTGTGATATATATATACTGTTTTCGTTGCGCAGCCCGTACATTTTCGAGTCGGATTAATCTTTTTGGTGTAAAATAGAATCAAGATAATAAATGGAATTTTGTTTTTGGGGACTGTTCGATGTAGATGGTTGCAATTGAAGGAATTCATATTGGTTTACGTTTAGCAAATGTCCAACAATACCTGCTCTAAGTTGAAGAGATGTTTTACTTTTTGCGTTCAGTTGCTAACAATAAAATATGTTCGCATTATGAACAGTCGTTTCAAAAATGTGTACGGCTATTTACTTATACAGCATTTGATCCGAACGATCTACACCTGCCCTATCTTTTGTCTGATCCCTTGCAATGTTGGGTTTAATGGAGACTTGACCATTTCGATAAGCAACTTCAACCGATTAAGCTTTGTGCTTATTTGATCCGACTATCGCTTTCATCCGTCCATTTGCAAATAACGACCGACTCGGAGCGCCTCCAGATGAACTGTTTCTGCTTTAGCTTTTTTTTGGACCAATTCTGTTGGATTGAATTTGCGATTGGATTGTGAAGTTCTACTAATATATATCGATCGCAATGTTAGCTCTTTTCCGAGCGATACGATTGTAGAGCGATTGTAGAAATTATCTATATACAGAGCATGGCATTTATCTAGAAAATCACCCATAAAAGAAAGCACTACTGAAGTAATGTGACTCCGCTCGTCTGACGCAATTTCCGATCTTCCACAATAAATTTTAATTCGTAGAATGATACCCTTCGCGCATTTCATATTTTACGACAAATTTAAGTCTTTTGCTTTTTATATATTCCCGAAAGGAACACCGTCCATGCCATAATACTAACCCAAGGACTAAATTTTTACCAAGATTTTAGATACAATTCATCACGTTATTAAAATGAATAACTATTGGTTCGATCTTCTGTAGCTTACTGTTTTCGGTGTTTGAACCATTCGAAAAGTGTACGAACCGTCATAATACTTGAAATCGGCACATATGAGTTTTCCAAAATGGCAAGTTATGAAAAGTGATCTTATTCCAATGCTGCTCGATGGTAGGCAAATTTTAGATCCCACGTGAAGAACCAATTCCCAGACTTTTTCCATTTCTCCGCGGTTATTTGGTCTTCTCTGGATGGTTTTCTCTTAAACCTGGATGAGCCCTTGTATTTTGTTTTTGCTCTATTACTTTTGCAGTATACTGATTTGTTTCTTGGACCAACATATCAATAAATTCATCGGAAAGGAATATATATTAATCAGTTTCAAATATTTATTTCACAACTAATTTTTATCCGAACTTCTCACTTCTCACACTAAAGTATTCTGATAACACATCTCAAAGCTATAATTACAATTATGTCCACAATATCACGTTTATGTATTGCGACGTTGTTGGCTCTCTTGCTTGATCGAAAATAGTGAATAAATTGTAAATTTACGGCAAGTTGTGTCTTGTTTTCCTACTTTTTTATTTGTTTTATCTACCTGTTCTCTTTTTGGTGTCTTTTTCTAAAAAAAAATTCAATAATACGGAAAAGGATAAAAAGATAAAAAAGTATATACAAATGAGTTTAACTAAGAAATAGCATCACTTAGATAACAAAAACACTTAAAATGGACATGGAAAAGGAAATAACTTCATATAATTTGGGCTTGGTATCGAATCGGTTAATTAAGTGTTAGAAAAATTCATTGACTTGGAAATCAAATACTCATTTTATTTCGCTATAGTAAACCGAAATCTCAGCGGAATAAGTTAAAGCTTCCATGTAGTACGAAGAACACAAAAACTACTGTTCGATTAGTCACGAAAAAAAGTTAATCACGGCAAGTAAAATTGAAGATGACAGAGCGGTTAGTTATTTTGAAGGTTAAAAATTGTACAAATTATTTTACGGCAATTACAACGGTAATGGTCAAATTAAAACTTATACAGAAGCCGTTAATTCAACACACAATCAAGAGAGCTTCAATCTATATAAATTATAATGCAGTCTTCACGAAGATAAGCGCTAATAATTTTTTAGAAAAGAGTTAATTTGAATATTGGAATTTAAAAGAAAATACACTTAAAGAAAAAAGCGTTAATAAAAAAAATAAAAAGCTTCAAGAATCGACGTAGCCTTTCAACAGTTTACCACATCTTCAACAGCCATCGCCCACAAAAAGACGAAATTCTTCTTTGATATACTCGATATCACGAAGAATTTGGTGAACAAAAATTGTAACAAGCAAAACAGTTATTAAATAAATAAAATCAAACATTTTTTCAGCGATGTCAGCAATAAATCAATTCAAATTGGCACCTATTGATACTCGCAGTTCCCACACATGTAAAGCAATTGAAAATGCCTGTTTCACCAAATAGCAGTCTGAAACTTTTAACCACTTGTTTTCTATTTCAAGAAATAAACGGCCCTCAACGAATTTATACAAACCATGATAGAGACGTACTGATTTTTTATCCTTTTTATTCATTTTTCAATGTCCCTTTCTTTCTAACATTGATTTCATTGCTTTGCCAAATGCCGCAATCTTTTAAAAAATTACATTGGTCGCTTTTAATTTCAAAAATACATCGATCGACTACTAGCAAAATAAACATCATAAGGTTAATTTTGCAACACGTTAGCTAAGTGATAAAAAGTCCGAATGAGTTTGGAACTTAGTGTTCATTAAATACCGATTTCAAATCTCGCATGGCCTTTTTGGTTTGTAATACCACATTATGGAATGAACAAGGCGACGACATGTGCGAATGAAGATTGCGGCTATAAGGAGGACCTTATTACTGAGTTATTTGAAAAAAGAAATACTAACTGATGATGACCATGAAAAGCGTCAGGAACGGAGAACGTTAGAGACCACTAATGAACCGAAGTTTTATCTGACAATTGGACGCCGCACAATGAAAGTTCGTTCACAGAAATGGCAAAGTCAAGTTTCCTACATAATCATAGTCATAAACTAGTTCAAGTTGAGCCTAATAACAGTAACAAAATAAATAAAAAGCATTCGTCGGGCTGGTAATGCTAATCGATGCGTCACGCCGAAAGAGTTGGCTCCTGATGAAATTCAGCAGCAAGGCGTTTTTGAAGCCAATTTGATCTCTTCCTCTTTACTTTGTAACATAGGAGGATTTGTTTATTCACAATATTTAAAAATTGTAATTAAATTGAATATTATATTATCATTTCTGGTGAAACGGACTATCTTGTTGATTTTCTACGGGCTTCATGATCCATCAAGTTTCAAAAATGTCTAGCTTCTTGGTATCCTTGTCTTATCAGCTATTGTCACATTTGCCTGTTAAAATCATAATTTCCAACGAATTTCAGGAAATATGTGCCATACTCTTACACGTAAATCCCTCAGACTTCCATGACTTCTATTGAGATTTCCGGCTGTCTACAAATACAAATTATACGCTCTTAATGATACCACACCAAGTTTTCGATAAAACCTGTTCAACCTTTCTCTCCATTTGCACTTTTCGTTTAGGACTACCTCCCACGGTTGTGCCAAATTGAACTCTTGTTTTGTAAAATGTAAAATGTATAACATTCCGACATATTTTACAGGCAATTTCATGTTTTGAACAAATTTAATTAATTAAGAAAATTCTTTAAAATCTATTCTAATTATTTGAATTAGTTTAACTTCCGCACAATTCAATTCAACTGCAAACTATTTATGAAACGAATAACAGCAATTACCACCCGACACAACGTTGCTTACACGATCACATGAAGGTATAAAAGGGAGCCGACCAGATTTCATTTCTCTGATTTCTAGAATCACATGGAATGCACTAATTCCATGTAAATTTTATTAGTTATTTGTCGCAAAAGCTGTGTACGGATTTAAAGATCTAATTAACAAAGTTTCATAGGTTACATGTGCATATAGTTCGTGTTTTTGTGAGAGGGTAAATTTTATTAGTTATTTGTCGCAAAAGCTGTGTACGGATTTAAAGATCTAATTAACAAAGTTTCATAGGTTACATGTGCATATAGTTCGTGTTTTTGTGAGAGGGCTTGATTTTTTTCGAAATTCACCTGTTACGAGTTGATTTGAATTAAGTAAGGTTTTTAATTTTCCAAGAAATTGGCAACGAGCGGTAATATGAGCTAGGATAATCTAAAAATTATGGCATATATAGCCAAAACAATCCAGGATGTTACATGTAAGTGGCGATCAATTTTAGGCGTAGAATATTGCGCAGTCGAGAACTCGAAAACTCATATTATATCGATTTGATGGTGATCAAATGAATAAATTATTTTTTAATTTACAATGGATTACTGAAGTCTGTTGATTTGGCATGATTCTCTTATTTTTATTTACATACACAAATCGATTCAAAAGATCAAATTCTCTTTCGATAAATTTACTGTAATATTTTGATAAATTCGCAACCTGCAAGGAAACATATAATGTATATATAACGTATGTGGTACATGTATTATGCATTTTTTCTATAGTAACGAAAGTTGATATAGTAAATCATTTTTTTAATTTTAAATATCTAGACGCAGTAGGTATAGATAAAATAACAAATCATACTTATCCAGATTGATAATATTTTAAAGATCAGATCAGTCCAGAACAGTCTCGAAAAAATTGTCTTATTATTAAAAGATATATATATATATATATATATATATATATATATATATATATATATATATTCAGAGTATCTGTGTTCAGACGGAGGGGTATTTTGATATCATTCGATAGAAGAGGACAGATGAACTGAGTAAATAACTGTACGCTGGGTAATTATGCTTTCCCAAATGATGTATAAAAAGAATATAATTCCTTATTCCTTATATATATATATATATATATATATATATATATATATATATATATATATATATAATATAATATGAACATCAACCAAAGCAATCATATTTTTCCTTTCTTATTTTTACTTTAAAGACATATTCTGGAACTTTAAGGGAATAGAGATGGACAAATATGGGCCAATATTTATATGACAAATTTTTATTTATTAAAAAATATAGGAGAAAGGTTAAGTTTTACCTGCTTAATTGCGCTGAAACCAAATTACTGTACGGCGCATATTTAGCTGGATTCGAATACATGAGGCAGACTATTTTTTTTCTACATACTTCGCTTTTCTTCTGCAATCCTATTTGCTGAAAGACTGCATCTAGTCTTGATAATAATGGGCTGTAAAATGGATCATAATTTGTTAACAGTAATGAGGACGCTGGTATATCCAAAAAGCTTTCAAAATTATTTTTCATTCCTGAATACAAATTAATATTTGAGTTTATTGGGGAGTTAATATGAGTTAGTTTTTGATCACTGCTGCCGAGCCTCGAAACGGGGTTATTCAAATCGAATAAAATACCGTTTTTTTGTGCTGTATACTGGTTCGAATCCTCTAGGGCAAAACAAATATAAAAATTTCAACGTTATAACTTGCTTGTCAAAAATACCTCCGTGGGAATACTCATAATCATTATATTTCGCTTCCTGATTTACTGTGAATGAATTGTGGTTGAAGTCAAGATCATGTATAACATCCGTTGGTTGATTGTACCCAGATACAGAGGATATACCTAAAAATATAATATTTCGCCATATAAAATATTCTTATTCAGCTTGTTGCCCAATTATGTATAGTTGGAATGGAATCAAAGAATTTTTGTCTTTATTATAATATTGATACTGATATTAACATTCTGCATTGTCAAACGTATCAATATATAGCGATGAAAATTAAATAAGAATTTATGCGTTCACAGTTCTGATTCAAGGTTTACGCAACAGTAGCCTAAAATTTAAAGTTTCTGATCAAAATTTATTACGGGAAGTAAAATTGGACCAGGAAAACAAGAAACAGCCTATATGTCAGTCAAGATTGTATGTAGTTTATCAAAGACAACAAAAGATGCTGACGGGCCAAATCAACATAGTGTGAACGTTTCCCAAACACTGATTGCAAAGGCAATTGCATACCCAGAAAAGATAAGTTTAAACATGAATTAATAACCATTTTTATGACAAATGAACAAAATGATGCATGGTACGTAAGTATGTGTATCATATCGACTTGAGTCGTAAGCGAGTATCGATTTTCATCTTCTGTACTTCTGTACTTTCCTTATTTATCTAAGTAACAATAATCTATAATATTTTACAACCTCCGACAAATGCAAATTGAGCCATAAATATTCGTTGGCCCTTCACCATCTAGCGCATATCCTTTTGAGAAGAGGGGAAACTATTTTTAACGATGTTTCTTGATGTGTTGGGTTTATTGTTTATGCCAGCGATTTGGGCAAAGGAGCTTTTGAATAGTACCTTTTGCGTGTCCTGTTGGGGGTTTCTGGTATTGTGTCTTTCCGCGTTCGTTAGACTGGGGAAGTTGGCTTCATTAAGGTCCACTACATCTAAACCCGCAAATTTGTTTCTGTTGATAATAACTCTTGCTTCTCTGTTTGTGATGTTCAGGATAGAGCTAACATCTACCTCTTGTTTATATGCTACCCATTTGGGGCATCTTTGATGTGTTGCCTCGTGCTCCTCGCTCTTACATAATACACACATGATTTTTGTGCATTTGTTGTCGCAATCGTCCGCACCACATTTAAGGCAGGTTTTCTTTTTGTTTTTGCAAAACTGCGCCGAGTGACCTAGGAGGCCGCAGTTTGTGCATTGTCTTGGTCTAAATTTAAAATAGCTAACTTTGCTTATTATGTATTCGAATTTCAGAGAGTCCGGGAGGTCAGTTCCTGCGAAGGTTGTCTTGAGTGTTGTGGTTGGTATGAATTTGTTAGGGCCGTTTCTATCTCTGGTATTCAGCCTTTGTGCTTGTAGTATCTTTATGTTTTCGAATAGAATTCCCATTCTATTACAAGGCTTAGCTGAGTTTACTATCTCATCTGTGTTAATTTCGTGCGGGATGTCTCTGATGACTCCATATCTGTAAACAAAATTGCCGGGGATAAAGGCCCTGAGGTTGAATTCTTTCAACTTGGTGTTGTCGACTGCATTGTTTGCTTCTGTAGCAGTTTCAAAGATTACCCTGAGTCTATTGAACCCAGCTTGCTTAACATCTTTAATGCCTTGGATGTTAAAGCTTATGTTGTATACGAACATCTTCATTGGGGTTAGTCTAACCCTGTCACCATTTGTATCAACACTATCGATGAGGATTGCAAAGGATTTACCTTTCGCATTGGGTTGATATTTATTGACTTTCATGTTGGCTAGCGGGGCTTGAGATGGTGTGGCACGTGGTATGTCTTCAGAGGAGTTTGAGTACAAGGATGTGTTATTTGGTACAAAGCTTTTCAACTCTCCCTTGCTTTTTGTATTACCGTTGTTTTCAACTAATCTTCTTTTTTTGAGAGTTTTGGTGTTCGGGTCCCCTGGGTCTGGGGGTCTATCCTCATAGTTTTCTTCCATGTCGCAATTCACAGAATGAAATATTAAGGTGCTAGATGTATGCTATATTATGCTCGCCAATTGTTCACTTCACTTAAGAAAGTAAAAGGGTACTCACTGTTCTTTTCCTTTGTGAAAGTATTCCAGTATGTCAGTCAAAGTCCAAAGATCGTAATTACGCTAGGAACCATGGTATGGCGTTCGTAGGATTCTGAGAAAAACAATAGATGCTCGGGGAAAACCCTTCACTTCACTGATCTGAATACGTCCTTCCACTATCACGTTCCACATAGGAATGGTTTCGTCGGTTAGTGGATACTATGACGTGACACGTGTGTTGAACTCTCTGATATGCTTAGTTAAACATTTTTGGAAGACTGACAATGACGTTGTAACTCAGTTGAGTATTTCAACGTTGAGCTAATGAGTGTTAGTTGTTCTCGATAAAGAACCTCAATTGGTTGAAACCAGTGTTTTAGTGAGATGTTCTATAGTAGCATAGGATATGGCATAGGAAATTGTTTCACCTAATTATTTTTTGATAAATGGAGATGAAAACTGTCGATGTAATTGGAACGACCATTGGAGCATTTCTTCTTTCACCTAAACTCTGTAGTATATTTTCTGATTTATTTATTATGACCATTTATTTATTATACGTTTATGACAATTTATTAGGTCAGTTAAAAAACAACAACTTATGTTTCCTATCATTTTCATACTCGACTTCTTGCATGTAACTTTCCATTGATTGCATACATACATTTCATTGATTACATACATTGAGATACATTTCCATTGATTATAACCTGTTTTGCGTTTTTTTTTTAAATTTTTATACTCGATTGTGTACCGTATTAACGATGAGGTGTATGAGCGCGAATTCATTAATATTTTGTTTTATACCATTAATGTTTGATTTTCAATAAACGTTGAGATTTGCACACACGAAGCTTTGTATTACTTTCTCTGGTTATATGTTTAGGATCGAAGACTTGCACCAATTATCTTTTACTTCAGTAACACAATTATTCAAGTGAAATCCTTTACTGATTTCCTGCCTTTAGCATAACCCGATAGGATAGTCATATCATATTTTTTCCTGACATTAATCCTACTTTACATTCTAAATTATCCATTTTATGTTTACAAAATGTGTTTACCTTATATATCAAATCTTGACGGTTAAATCTTGACGACCTGGTTTTTGGCGCTCGGAGTTCCCGCACGGTGGTTTTTGACTTCATAATAATATAAAATGGAAGGATCATTTGGATTACCACACTAATTAACTCTTTATTTTCATGGTTTCAGACAATGTTGAATTAGTATGAATTTCGTTTGAATCTTGCCATGGGCCAAAATTAGCTTGGTGTTGCTTGGGTCCGCCGGGCCTTGCTTTTTCTATGTCGAGGTCGCGTTTCGGCTGTATGCAGCCATCTTCAAGTTGGAGTCAGTTTTATTGTCTGTAAACGAATGTAGATGTTCCTTATATCTGGTCATTAGTTGCCGTGTCTTTTTCCTATGTATACCATGTCGCAGTCCCTGCATGTAAGTTTGTATATGCAAACTTGGGTGGGCTTCGGTGTTAGTTTATTTTCGATATTGTTGTTGGTTTTAAATGTTGGTTTTGGTATGTAGTTTGTTTTTATCTGAAGAAGCTTGCCAACTGGCATGTTTCCTTGCCTACGTATGTCAATGTTGCCCATTTATGTGCGTCCTTTGGTGTGTCTGATTGTTAGCGTTTTTGTTTCTTCTTGGGCTGTGCGATCAGTTTGTTGATATCACGTTTCGTGTATCCGTTATTGTCGGCTAGAGATTTTCATAGTTCAAATTCATAGAAATGGAGTGTAGTCTCTGCACCATTGATCTATACGCTGCTTGTTCGTGCTGGTCGGGATGGTTAGATGAAGCGTGTATGGTGTGGTCCGTAGTAGTTGGTTTTCTGTAAATTTTGTGCTCTAAATGGGTTTCTTTGCGTATGATGGTCGTAGGTAGGTCCATGTAGTAGCATTCTTTGTTTGATTATTTCTCCAGGGCGAACTTGATGCTTTATGTTGCGGTGAATATTGTTCATATGCGTGCGTAAATCGTCTTCCGCGTTTGAGTCGATGATACTAAAGCAGTCATCCAATTATCGTTTATAGTATATGACTTTGAATTTTTCCACTATTCTCGGTATATGTACTTCTTCTATGCGTAACACCCAGCTGAAATTAATATACCTATTTCGGTTATTATTTTAAAGCGTTTATAGTTTCTCTTGGTCTAAATTTCTCTGTCAGCACTTTCGACCATATCTAAAATGTCCTGGAAATTTGAGAAATTACTTGTTATTATCTTCTCTTTTATCATATGCGATATCCGGCCTTTTCTGAAGAATTAAACCAGTATTTTGTTTTTTAAACTCTGCTTCATCTATAGAGCTATGCAAATGCAGATATGGATACTCATTAAGTATCTACACATATTTTGATCCTAAATTAATCAATTTAACATCAAAATCCGACAAGTAAATCTTAATTTATTGTCGAATTTCTTAGGAAAGCAACGGTTTTTAATTATAATTCAACTCGTCTTTTCCACTTAAAAGTATAATTACAAAGTTTTGTAGAAACTCTGGACCCGTTAAAAAAAATTCCAAATATATAAATCTGCAAGCGTCGGTGACAAGAAATTCTTATGAAATCAAAAGACGTTTGACTTTTAGCATGCGTTTACTTGGAGTAGGATTAACTAGCATAAATATGTTTTGTTCATTTATGGAATTTCTAAGTAGATTAATTAAAAGTGTAGTGTAGATCAGATTAAAGTTTCTGGCGATGATTCAGGCTCCAAGTGGGGATTGACTTCACTTTCAGGTATTGTTTCGTTAATTGGGAAACAAATTTAGATGTGATAGCAAGATGGAAAGCGTGCAAAGCTTGCGAACAGTAGTCAGGGAAAGAAGAACCTGAAGCCAAAAAACCACTTGAAGAAGCCAAAAAAAAAAAATCCTGCAAAGCATCAAGTTGAAGTTAAACCAAAAAGAAGTAGCAGTACAAATAAAAGTAGCGCTGGATATAATGAATAAGCCCAGCGTCATGGTGGAAGTACCAAAAATTATAGTATCAATATAAAGGAAGTACTTTTAAACATCCGCCCGCATTTGATGAAGATAAAGTAATGCTTTTGTTACCAATTTATGAGGAATTATCCGCACCTAGTCTCCTTGAACGAAGTCTTGAAAAAAATCTGCAAAATAACAATGAGTCTTAAACACTGCGTATGAAATTTTGCATCCAAACATATTTTTGTCAGCAAAAACACATTGGAAATGGCAACTTTAACAGCTCCCGGGATATTTAATGAAGGATATATGCCTGTGTTAAAAATAAAGGACGCATTTGGCGAGGAAATAGGCCCCAAATCAATGGAGTACGCACAGAAGTACAACAGGCAACGGATCAGCAACGCAGATAAGACAACTTCTGATGCTTCAAAAATCAGGCTAAATCGCAGGGCCGAAAAAGTTGAAAAAAAATGATGTGTACATGTAAGTACATTTTATCATTTGAAAACTGCAAAATTTAACTTTGAACGAGTTTTCCTTGAAGCAACATTTCTATATGCGGCGCAGGGGATTTAGAAAAAACTAATCAATCGATTTGACTGGACTTTTAAGACGTTATTGTTCACAGCAATGGCTCCGTCCAGAATCAGAATCATTCATTTTTTGTGAACGTTTTTTTAACCAGCTTTGATACGAAAAAATACATGTTTTTGAAAATTTTTTTTAATAAAATTGTATTCTAGGTTGGGACAGAGTCAAAAGCATGTAGGATAATAACCAATGTAGTTTTCCCATGTCAACTCACCTGAAATTTAAGGTGTCAATTTTGTTGATCAAAATAAAAATATCTTTTATCTTTCGATAACTTCTCCATCGTACCGCTGTCGCCAATGTATGTCGTACACTTAAATTAAATATTTTATCTAAAGGTTATATATTTTCTAAACATCCTCTGTAAGCATCACAGCTTGACTCTCAGGTGCGACTGACTCATTTTCTTTCATTTGTTTTTTGTCTATTTTTATGTCTATTATATTATATATATTTCGCTTAGGAATATCTACTTCTTTTCTTACTCTAGGTCATATCTCTAACGTACTTGTTTTCGACGATGCCATTGCACTGATTAACAAGATTATTAATTAAGAACCTTATGAGTGTTAATGATTTAGGTTACATTTTCGGAAATTCAGAGAAAAAAGTCATAACCATTTTATAATCCGCCTTCTCTACCCTTTTGTTCTTTGTGTCTTTTTGTTTCCTTATGTTCTCGAAAAAAATTATAACTATTCATGCATAGGTTAAACATGATACACCATGGCTGTACAGCGGATTCTATTTGATCGTATTTGTGCCTTATGCTTGTGCTAAAACACAATCTAATATCACAAACCTGTGAACCAAGAACAGGTTGTAAAGGCTGTTGTATTTTCTGCAGCTAGAATAACAAGGATATCAAACAGATGTAAACAAACACTGAACAAAATTCTGATTTCGGCGATTTTGGATGACAACTACCCAAACATGTGAATTATAACGCTCGACCTTCTGTCTCTACTCAAACTCAGGCCCTGCTGACCGATTTGGTCGAAAATGTCATGACACACCTCTCTTACAGGCTTGCTCTAAGCCCAAGCGATTATTATTATTCCAAAAGTTGAAGAAGCATTCGGGAATGTACTTAGTCACTGTCAAAGAAGAGATTATTCGGTTCTGAATGGGTTAGAATCAGAATTTTATAAGATAGGCATGGAAAATATAAAGCATCGTATGCCACATAAACGGCGATGTAGAAATATAAATAGTAAAGTGCAAAGCAAACCTTATTTGACAGACTCCCACGTAATACATTTTAAAGCAAAAAATCCTTAGTAGAACCAAAAAAACTCCATACTACTTCAACTCATCGACCATGCCATCATTTTGTACCAGAAACATTCCATATACTCCAAAGGAAACAACTCTTTTTGAAAGGCTGTATTTAAACTAAACAACACAAATATCAAATGGTATGAAAACACACATACAAAAGTTCACTTCTAAATAACCTAACCAAGAAGATAAATTGTTTTAAACACTCGTATTCTTTCGGAAGCTATTCAAATTATTATGATTTTTTATATTGAACAAAATAAACTCGTATAAATCTCACATTGTGGGATTCTAGTAGTAATCTCACTACTGCTAGAATCCCACAATTAGCGCAAACATATCAAAATTTAGTATGTCGAACATTCCATTCAAATCACGAGAAGTCCACTAATATTTTGCCAGAAAAAGAGCGTTTCAATTTTATCTAATCCACAAAAAACTAGAGAAAATTGGTAAGCTATTAAAGGGCAAGCCATAGCAAAATGCTTTCAGCAAACGAGGATCATGGTTTCATATGAATGAAGAATGGAGGAAATTGTATAGAATTGACCTCCTGTCAAATTTCCCTTTGAGTAGGCAAGTAATCGGAGATTCCCTGTTTATGTGTATTATGGGCATTGTGCATTATAGCATAACCACTTAAAAACGATGGTGGTACACAGGAGCAAAGAAAGTGAGACGAATACAGATAGATAGAGCATAGAAATTAACGGCATAGATTAGTAAACGGCTCGTGATGGCTAACTTTCGAAACTTTCGAAATGTGTATGAAAATAATTATTTTTCAAAATTTAAAAGCATGCTAATGTCCATCTCTCCGCATCTTTGTCTTGACGTTCCCTCTCCAGCATGTTTTACTTACAAATACCAATGCCTCGTAGTACAATGCCGTTAGAGTTTAGCTTTCGTAGTCTTAGCGCTAACGGTTTCAATGCAGTTGTCTTTCGAACATAAAATCCTATCAACTACGCTTTATGCAGAGCGCACACCTTGTTTTGTCAGCATAATGCAAATGATACTTCTCCCTGATTTAACAAAGGGAAAACGGAAAAAATAAGAGGTTGGATAGAGTTTGCTCGGCGATGCGCTCGGGAAATAAAACCGCTTAGTCATCTGTTCAACCAGTTACATGCTCAAATTCTGCATTAAGGTTAAAGACAGATCCCTAAATTTTCTCATATTGTAAGAAAAAAACACCCAAAAATAGTACAAACAAAGGAAAAAAAATTTGTTATCTGAACTTTGATAACAAATATCATGTTATTTGCTGATTCTTTGCTTAGGTCTTCAATCAGAACGAGAACAACCCTGGAGATCTGCTTCTTCGTCAACAAAACAAAACGGGCGCAAGGCGGAACCCACGATCGGACATCGACTCACTCACTCGACGCGTCTTTAAACGCATTCGAGTTACTTTTGCACTATGGTGCGCCCGGTGTCTAATGCGCTAAAAGTATAGCAGATAAAAGGCTTGATTTGGTAGCTAATCCTCAAAAGTTTATTAAGAAGACGTTCTTAAATCTGGGCTAATAACAAAATCTTCTGCTACCTCTTATATTACCAAGGAATATCCTAGCCGACTTGTTTGCCAACAGTCGATAGTGTGACACTTTCTGAATCTTGAACGTCTCCTGTGATGTTCTCTTTCCTTTCCGGGAATTGCTGCTGACCACCAGTACAAAACATACTCATCATGTCGCGGCCGTTGGTCGGCAAAGAGAAAGTGAAAGCAAAGGTGGTGTTGCATAGCAGAGTTAATGACGTTTCTTATTGGACTAACGTAGTCCCCGTAGTGATGCTCATCATAGCTTAGTGCCTCCTAAATTTCAAGTTTTGCTGATATTAGATTTTTGGATTTGCGAATGAGGCAATCCATCCCTTCTGCTCACATCTGTTTCAATGTAATGATGACAGTGATTCTAAATAAAGTTTATATTTTCTTTATAAGTAGATTTCTTTTATCCTTTCAATAAGCTCACCATCAGACGACAATGTTTATGAGACTTATGCTAACTTTTTCATATAATAAGATATGTTGCACATTCTCCTTTGTTTGTTATTTTGTAACTTAACATTTGTAAAAACTTGTCTTTAACTTTGCTATGCTAGCAAGAGAGTATCTATAATGAGAGTATCTATTGTCTGAGAAATTAATCATTAACAACAAAGACTTTAATATTTACAAAGAAAGGTGGAAAGAGCTCAAGCTGGTTTCGAACACGCGTCCCTGCCGCTTCTCGTCAGGTGCCAACTCACAGGCTGGGACGCTTCGATTGGCACTACCAGCTAGGTGGATGTCGTCTGGTTATTTTTACGTGTTATGATTAGCTAGCTAGCTAGCTAGTTAGCTAGCAAAGGTATAAATCACTTATAAGTTCTAAGTGAAAATGGATAAATTGATCTACCAAAAACTTCTAGAATTAACAAAGACTTGTTGCCTGGTACGCAAAGACACTATTCCGTCAAAAAAAATGCTTTGACTGAAAGCCCAAGCGCTTGATAAAACATAACAAAGCATAAACATAATTCAAAACAAGTGTAAATCGCACCCATTTTTTGGGTTCCATATTACTTATTGATTTTAGAATTATATCTGAAAAAAGTTTTTCTATAATTTTCAGAACGGAAATGATAATTTGATTAAAAGCATCAAAATTTATGATTTACTTTGGTTATAAAAAGTTAGCCTCTTACCTTTTCCAACCATTTTTCCTAATGATCCAAGAATACTAGGCAAAAATAATGCAAGAAGAATGGTCTTTACAACTTGCAAACCAACGAAGATGGTCCACATAATCTTTTTCATACCTGAAATTAATAGAAATTGTATTACTGAATAGGCTATTTTGTGAGAAATGCAAAACTTTATTCGGTATCGTATTAAATAATTTATTTTTTCATCACTAATTTATTTAAACTTTATCTAATATAAAATCACCATTTTTATCGGTGACATGTCTCGAACACCCTGAAAGTTGCTGTATCCCTTTTCTCTAGAAATCTCCCTCTTACCCTAGAAAAAGTTTGCTAGTCCTGTACGAAGGTCCTCTTCAGCATTGTATTCCCGTCCATTAAGGTAGTTGTCCAGAGACCGAAACATGTAAAAATTCATTGGAGTAAAATCAGGAAAATTTGGTCAGTGGATTAAAAGTCCCCAACCAATCTCCATTTATTTGCGCTGCAGCTTTGCGCGGCCTCGAATAGTCCGGTGCCGTTTCACATTATTGTACAGGACCCAATTTTCATCTA
This sequence comes from Stratiomys singularior, assembly GCA_954870665.1. Classification (NCBI taxonomy): domain Eukaryota; kingdom Metazoa; phylum Arthropoda; class Insecta; order Diptera; family Stratiomyidae; genus Stratiomys; species Stratiomys singularior. The sequence continues at coordinate 57,978,594 of OX940877.1, forward strand.
CAGTAACTACCTTTCGGAAAAATCCTTCTTTAATTCGAGCAAGATGGGAAACACAGAAAGCTTCCTTGTGCCTTTGTGAAAGTACGTGGTTTAGCGATGCATCCAACATTACCACATACCTTAACGCATGGATTAGTGAATAGTGGTTCTGTGGGCCTGTGTAGTGTAATACGACACACCAATGATTACACAAATAAACTAGCAATGCACTATAATATAATATAGAACATTTAAACAAGTTATTTATAGTAAATTCCGCTAACTGGTCATAAATTTTACAACTGACCTTTTCTTCATTAACGCGACCCACTTGAGAATGAATCCGAAATCACATACAGTTAAATACATAGGATTTTTGTTTACATTCGAAAATAACTCACATTTGTAGCACGCGACAAAATTAATTAGCGAAGAAGACGTACTTGTTTTCCCACGAACTAATATCACATATGTGTGGTCTGGAATGAATTATGACCTGGTAATCGATATACGTGGGTTACCATAGAGTGATTAACTGATGTAAATACGTTTGTCTAGTTTTAGAATTGGGCTAAGAAAAGTGTATAAATAGTAAGAGAATTTTAAATAAAAATAAATTCTGATCGTAAGACGAAACAGTGCGTTTCATTGTTCTTACCCCAGGAAGATTCGCAAAGCATTTCCGCGACAAAACACTAACTGTAGAACATCACGGCGTAGTGGACAATGTCAACATCGTCCTCGCCACTCTATCTGCGGCCTAGCCGCTTGTTTAGGTAAACTAACAATAACATTGTGACATGTTCGAATAATGTCACGCGCCACTGTAGTGGCCCAAAAAGCAAGTATCAATAACAAATGCATGCATTATTCTCGGAAGGGAAAACGCCATGACGTAAACAAATTGCGTGCATTGAGTACGACAATGCATGTGCAAATGACTAAATGAAGATTCCGGATTGGTTGAATCGTGTATACAAGCGGCTACAGCAGGCGGCGAAGGGGAAGTCTTGTTGATTAAGCGAAGAACGACAGTGCGCGTTCGTATTAGTGCGATAACCAAATAGTGAGTCAAATTGTACGCGGATTTCAAACGCGAGTGAAAGTGATTTTTGTAAAAGTGATAACTAATTAAAGTGAATAACTAATAGTGAAATTGGTGAAGTAGTAATTAAGTTAAAAATAATTACGTGTGAAGTGTTAGTGAAATTTATTGGAGGTTAATAAATCATTAGACAATTTTAAATTAATTCGTGCGTGTTTAATTCACTTGCAATAACATTTGCGAAGCAAAAATGTGTCGCACCTGAATAAGCGCGTTAATATATCTGAAATTCTATATGTACAACAACACGTTGTTTAGCGACAACCGGCATTACATAGCGATCCTGACATAATAAATACATTACACCTGGACACTCTTCGGTAATTCTTATCACTCCTTTGAATGACTTCCATCTGCCACCTCCTTGGCCGTTCTCCATTACAAAACGCTGAAAACACTGTTCTAATGATAGTTTGTTCAAACCATTTTTTATAAATTCTGCTTTTATTCTGTTGAGCCTCCGGTATGCGTTATCCAAAATCAAACAAGTATACTAAACAATGTCTAAACAAAAATACTAAACAATCTCTAAACAAAAATACTAAACAATGTATCAGATTTGCTTGAAAACTTAATTGCAAATGCAACGGTGATTTCCTTTTTATAGGCGCGACAACGAGATTTCCAAAATGCTACCTGCTGCCGAAATGGGATCAAGACTTACTTTTCCAAAAAAATTCTATATGGAAAAATCTAAAAAATATTACACACACCCAATAAAAAAGAACAGACAGTTGTTTTATGTTTTTCACATAAGGGGAATTGAAGCTGTTTAAATAAAATAAAACGAATCTCAAGGAACCAGCAAATTTCGTTCGTTACATCCGAGGTTCGTGATATAGGGAAAACGAACAAAATTGTAAGTTTTTAAAAATGGCCGCTTCGATCTGTTTTTCTTATAAGATGTAACTCTACAAGAATTTACCCAAAAATTTCATTATTTTAGGTCTTCATCTCAAACTGTGTACGTAAAATATCTATGAAGAAAATTTTGAGAAAAAAGTTTAATCTCGTTGATTTCTTATTTTTCGATGACAAATGTTTAATTTACGTGTGACTCTTCTCCTGCAAAGCAATTAAGATTGTCTCTTGTTTTGCATCACATTGGTAAAGGGCGAAACTAATTCTATATCGTAGAGCTCTACGCATTTTACTTTGTGGTCGTCGATGCTACACAAGACATAATTAGCTCGTCGATCAGAAGTTCAGTGCTGATAAAGTTCTCGTTGATTCGAATATACTCATTCAGTTATAACGCTGTTCCAGCAATGATAGTTGGGCCGCTTTGTCTCAATCTTTCAGCAAGTGTAAGGTCTTCTTCTGCATCAAATGCTTCTCCTTTCCACACCAGCTATAATCTTTCAAAAATCTTGCATGAACAAAAGAGTTTATGATTGTTTGTAAAGACACTTTTTCCCATGCCATGTGAAGGAATTGATTGCATCCAACAAACTGGTATTAAATTTATTTCTATCATGTCATGAATTTGATACACTGCACACTCTTCACATCTGAATGAGCAGAACACTTGTCAACACATAATCAGATTTTGCAAATTCTTCTACACCATTCACTGTTCCAATGTGGTAAAATATTAAATAACATATTTGCATTAATGTAGTTTACATGCAGCTCGAGTTATTGGATTAGTCAGATTACAAGCAAGATCGCCTTAGCCCAGTGGCTGTACAGGGGTTCCTGCTATTCTTCAGGATGTCCGTCATGTCCGTTTAAAATTAAATCCAATAATGTCCATTTAAACTTACATTCATCAATGTCCGCTTAAAATTAAATTGATTTGTGGATCCCTCTGAACAACAATCAAGGTAAATATAAAATAAAAGAATTGTGATATATTTTTAATTATATGAAAGTTGAAAAGAATAACAATGAATAAATTATTATTTTTTTTTACGTTCGAAGTAAAATATTTATAATCATACATATTTGGTTCTATAATTATTATAATGCAACATAAGTTAATGGTTTCTATTTTATGTTTTTGTGGTTAATTTATTTCTGAATTATTTTTCTTGGGAAATTAATTCTAATTTTATCACAATATGTGATATTTACATGATCATTTTAGTTACATGATCAATGATTTAAATCTCAAATAATAATATCAAAAGAGCATTCATTCCAGCACACGATTTTTATTGTAATTACCAGTAGTTTGTTGCAAATAAAATGTTTGATTTTGTAACGGTCTACGAGTAAGTAAGTTGCAAGAACATTGGAGAAATCGCGTGAATGTTTCAGATCACACGAGAACGTTCGAAATCTCGGTCGACCATATGGAAACGACGATAAACCAGCTGCGAATATAAAAGGTGCACATTGCACACGGTGTGATTATGTTCACCAGTTTTCGGATGTGAAATGTTCACTCTTTTTATTTTGTAAAGTAGCTCCGCTTAAATCTACGATCACAAGTCATTTTATACCTATATATAGTACATACATATACCTATATACTTGCCTATATAATACCTATATAATAACCAACTATCTTAAATTGTATATTATCTATTGTTCTAAACCTTCTTCGTTTCCTTTTACAAAACATATTTTCTAACACATAGGTGCTAATTTAATGACACGTAATATGTCCTAGAAAAAAGGTCGTGAACAATAAAATATTTATTCTTACATTTATTGCTTCAAATACTAATTTACATATTCTTGCTTATTAAAATATTATGACGTAACTCTTCCTCTCTAGGTGTGAAGCTCGTTATCGAGATTCTTTGAAGCTATTGTAAATTTGATTGAAGAGTTTTAATTTAACAAATGAAAGAAGATAGAGTTCTAGTTTATAACACTTCTTACTTGCCCATCGTGCAAAATTGTTAATTGCATTTAGTTTCTCTAGTTACATCTTTATAATATACTTTTTCTTTTTGTATCTTTGTGCGTGTATTTTGCCAGAATGCACTTTTACATATCTGGGATCTAATTTTTTCCCATGCAGATTCTTAACAAACCGTGTATTGGACTCGGATGGCCTTCTATTGAGGTCCGTTTTGTGTATTATTTTACGTTTTGTGTCATATAATTGTGTACCTCACTATCAAAAATATTTGTTTCATTTTGAAAAATATCTATTGGCTTGAGACGATGTGTAAAGTGGATCATATTATTGTAATAGTTAACACATTCCTTTACCGGATTGTAATCAGCTAGATCTTTGTTTTCCGGCTTTTGCCTAAGTAGGTAGACTCTTAAATGCTCATTCAATTATCTTTGTGCAATTTCAATATCTGAATTACCAGTTTTATGATGTGGACTATAAAACTCGTAAGTAATGGTAGCAACTCAGTGGTAACTCGATATACAAGTGCCCTAATATACGAGTGATTTCAGATTCGAGCCGCTGAGCGAGCGATATTTTGCTTTGAAATGAGAGCAAGGTTTGAGATACGAGGAATCGCACATTACACCACTGCACACGGCACTAACATGCGCCTCGCATGTTGGGGTCGTGTGCAGCGGTGTCTAACGGTTTCTCCCGTCTCTGACTAGACCTCAGTCTGTGTGCTTGTTTTCCTAGTTTTCGAAGCATTTTTGAGAAGTTGGGTTCGCGTTTTTTGCTTTTTGTACATTTACAAAACATTATCACATTTATTTTTATAATCATGAATCCGAAGAAGAAGATGATGTCTATTGAATTAAAGCGTGAAATCATAGAAAAACATGAGCAAGGTGTGCGACTATTAATTGACTTGGCGAGGATGTACGGGCGTGGCACATCAACAATATGTGCTGTGCTTAAACAGGAGTGGATAAAGGGAATAACACTAGCTAAGGGCGTTAGAATTATTTCAAATAATTTTTAAGGTCCGGACCTCTCTCCATGAAAAGATGGAGAAACTACTGATGTTGTGGGTGACAGAGAAGCAGCTTCACGGAGGAACATTAGCACAAAGCATCATATTTGCATTTGCTGAAGCAGATCACATACACTTCCAAAAATGAGGAATCGGAAGACTCGTTTAAAGCCAGTCGGGGCTGGTTTGACAACATTCGGAAAAGGACCGGCATTCACTCCGTCATCAGGTGAGGTGAGGCAGCAAGTTCGATTGTGAAGGCCGCTGAGGTTTATATCAAAACGTTTTCCGATCTGAAAGAAGCCAAAGAATTCATCCCCAGCAATTCTCCAAATGTGACGAGACAGGGCTTTTCTGCAAAAGGATGCTAAAGAGGAATCACATAACGGCGGAGGAGAAGACGATGCCAGGTCACAAACCCATGAAGGATAGATTAACTCTAGCACTTTGCGCCAATACGAGTGGCGACTACAAAATCAAGCCTCTGCTAGTAAACCATTCGGAGAATCCCAGAGCCACATAAGATTTTAAAAGAAACTGCAAGGTATGTGGAGGGCAAATCTGAAGGCGTGGGTCACGAGGAAATTCTTTGTGGAGGGGATAAACCAGGTGTTTGGCCCTTCTGTTAAAAAATCTACAGGAAAACAACCTACCCATGCTCAGCCGCTAATCTTCGAGATTTACTCGAAGAATTCCAGTTGATAAAGGTTCTCTACCTACCGCCCAACACCACTCCTATCCTGCAGGCCATGGATCAGCAGGTGATTTCTAATTTTAAGAAGCTACACTCTAAACATAATATCGATGTGATATATTTCCGTAACCTTTTTGGGTGTTATTGTTTCTTTGCAAAATTTTCGTATTTTGCTTGATTCCAAATGCTGCAATTATTTATAATTATTATTTTGTCTCGTTATAACAATTTTGAGATCTTGAAAATAATATTTGTCTTTGAGTTACATATAGGTTTTATTAATACCAGTATGGTTCTATGGATTGTAGCAAATAACTCTTTTATTTCTTGGGATAAACAATCATATGGTACTTTACTTGCTAGTACAATAGTTCCTTTCGGATTTGAATTCTTCCAATCGTTATAGTGCTTTTACGTAAGAAGCATTTTCTTTACTATGAAGATTTAAACCTGTTGTACCTTTTGTTGGTATATGATGTTGCAAAATATATTTTGCGTTTTGTCTTGAAAATCTTCAAATTGAAATATAAGTCTAACTTTATTATGATTTATTTCTGTTTTGGCATGGTTATTTGTTTCCCTTTGTATCATAATTTGCTTTTTGTATGCATTGATTTGCTTTTCTGATATGAAGATGTAATAATTATACTTTACTAAGGCTGTGTGTTGCGTGGCTAAAGATTAATTTTCGTTATTATTGAGTGTGTATTTTTCGACTAGTGATAATGCGTCTGCAACGGAATCGTTTTTGCCTTTGGCATATTTTATGACAAAATCATATTCTAGAAGTTTTAACTTCCATGTGTTTTTGCATTTTAGGTTAGTGGTTTGTGATCCGTTAGTGAAATGAATTTTCTGCACCTATTGTGAAATTGGAGGCATCCGTAGTCAAAGTAAAATGTTTTGTAATGTCAGGATGCCTTAGTATCGGATCATTCATTATGTACAATTTGAGTTTTTCGAAAGCTTCTATATAACCATGTTCGTTCGGATTAATGCTAAAGTCGTTTTCAATTGCGCGGTCAATGGTTTTGCAATTTTCGCAGAATCCTTTATAAATTTTCTATAGAAACCCATTAATCCGAGAAATTACTTGATATCTTTCTGGTTTTTGGGTATAGGAAACTTTTTGCTGGCTTCTATTTTTTCAGGGCTGGCTTTGATATATAGTCTTTTATTATAGTCGTCTTTTGTTATAATATGTCCAAGAAAGCCTGTTCTTTTTTGTAAAAATGAAGTTTTAGCCATTTGAACTTTAAGATTTGCTTCACGAAGTGTATTGAAGACGGCCCTGAGTGCGCTTTAATGTTCTATTAGTGATGAACTGAACACCAATATATCGTCCATATATACAGTGCATATTTTCCCGATACGCTTATGCAACATAGAATTCATGAGCCTTCGGAACACTGCCGGAGAATTTTTCAATCCAAAGGGCTTTCTTGTGAATTCAAAGTGACCTTCATCGGTCGAAAAAGCTCTTATTTATCTGTCTTCTGGTTTGGTTTTGATTTGGTGGAAACCCTTTGTCAAATCAATTGTCGTCAAGTAATTTGCGTTACTAAGCTTTCCCAGAATATCATCGCCCTCTACAGTGAAGTTATTTGTTTTCCTGAAATCGATAACAAGTCTATGCCCTTTTTTAGGAACTATCCAGATAGGAGAATTGTATGGAGATTTTGAAAGTTGAATGATACCTTGTTCATGATCTTCTTTTATTTGATTTTTCATAAATTCTCTGAGTACATATGGGTATCTATAATTTCATTGGTAGTTTGGATTTTGGGGGGGGGGGGGGTCAAATCAACTTCGTGCTTAATTTCGTGGGTAAAAGATAGTTTTTGGTTTGCATTTTCTTTTTCTGTAAGATGGATGTTGCATTCTGGCTCAAAGTTTGCTGCTTCGGCCGTATACACCAATTCTTGTTGGATACTTATAGGTAAAGCAATACTATGAATTGAAATGGTATTATTTTCATAAAGTATTTCAAAAAAAAGGTAGTAATTTCCACTCAATTGTATCCTTAAATTAAAATTCTTGTAGAAATTCAGTGTAAAATCCCTTGTAAGTGGATGAACCTCCGTTTACATAACAAATTTGTAACGGTTTAGATAATTTATGTTACCTATCTTCGGGTAATAACTTTGAATTTACTATTGAAGTAGAGCGGCCAGTGTCGATTAAACAACGGAGCTCATTCCATAGTTAGTCGAATAATGGGTAGTTGAGTCTCTCCTCCGAAGCACGTAGCCGAAAATCCGCATTTGCATGAAGAGAAGTAGAGAAGTAGCTGTGCTTCATAGACAAATCAGAAGAAAGAGAAAAATCTGCGCTATTTGGAATCCTATTATTTCTTGTAGGAGGTACGTCCTGCACTTTCGAATAATTTTTATTTTTGATTTGTATTGCTATTCGTATATTTAACACAACTGTAACTAACGTGTCCTGTTTCAACTAGCAACTTATATGCACTTTCAAGTGAATCCCGTTTGAAGGCATGTAAGATGCCTTTTATAGGTTCGGTATACTTGTTAATAAATGTATTTTTTGTTATTTGATTTTTTAGTTTAATCATTTCGGACGTTTCATATACAGCATATGCAATATTATACTTAATGTTAAAGTTAATTTTAAATAAGCACTTACATACGTATTCTTAGAGTTGTCCTGCTGTTGTAAATCAAGCTGATAGCAGTCCTCCGGTGAGCTGGATCTCGTTTTCAGGTGTGTTCAAATCATTGATGGGCCTTAACATTTGACAAGCATTCTGTGATATGAGTGTGCAATATTTCCCTTGCGTTTCCGATAGTACGTCCTAATATCAGCTGATGAAGAATAGCAGCTGAGAAGCTGCTATTTACCTCGTTTATGATTGCGTCCAACGCGTCAATAAAAGAAAATATATCCAGCTACGTTCTATCAAAAGTTGAAAAAGCTGCAATATAGCCAGACAAGCTTTTGAAATCCATTCTGACGTTGTTCAGCGTTAGAAGCGAAAAATCTTCAATGAGTTCCACCAGGTTACTTTATGCTGTGACTGATAAATCATTTTATCTTTGAGTTGATGCTTTCATCTAGCATATCAGAATTTAATTTTCGATGCGATGTTCGTTGAGGTTCTTTTGTTTAAGCGATTTGAAAAAAAATTGCAATCCGACTGCGCCAATTATGTTCTTAAATCTACGATCACATGTCCTTTTATACCTATATCTTACTTGCTAACAAACTATCTAAACTTGTATATTATTCTATTGTTCTGTTCTCGTGTTCTTTTACAAAATTTATTTTCTAACACATGGGTGCTAATTTCATGACGTAATGTGTCCTCGTGAGCAATGAAAAATTTATTCTTACATTTTTTGCTTAAAATACTAATTTACGTTTTCCTGTGTCGGCATCGGCCTTTGTCGACGACAACACATTGGTTCCTCATTGAAATGTTATGACGTAACTGTGCAATGAATACATTACAAGAGAACGTCTTTTACATATAATTAAATATATCCAAAGAACTGTTAAATAAATATGTTCGAGCCATAAAAGTGAATTTTAAGATATTAATTATTGCTGAAACGTCACAATATATATATAAATATATATATTCCTATATTTTTAGGGCCTTTTTATTAACTGTCTGAGTGAGCTGAAGAAAAAATACGGACAATACAATGTGGAATATTTGAAATATAGCTTTATTCCGTGACCAGGAAATAGTTCTTTATTTATTTGCCATCTATGTTGTAAATCGATGTCAAACAATTTAATGAAATTGTGCCAATCGACGCGTCCCAGCCTGTGAGTTGGCACCTGATGAGAAGCGGCAGGGACGCGTGTTCGAAACCAGCTTGAGCTCTTTCCACAATTCTTTATAAATATTAAATTTAATGAAAGCTTAAGGAATGTTTGATAACAATTCAATAGGACAAAAAGATTACGATTTACTGTTTTTATCAATCAATGAAAAATATTGTCTTTAACGAAGTCGAGGTTAACGAAAAAATACTGGTGGAGAACGCATTCTACTCTGAGATAGAACAAATTAGTTGGATCATAAGAACATATTTTGTAAGTGAGGAAATACGCACCGTGTTTCACAAGCTAGCTTTCGATATTATAAAAAGAATTCCACTGACTTATAATACTGCACCAAGAAGGATCGATGAAATCTTAGCTTAGTACGTGGCAAACTTTCTATGTGACAACTTCGAATCATCTAAATTCTATATACAGCTTGACGCATCATCATTACCACGGAAACGAAGCTTGACTTTAAGCTTGAGTAGAAATTGTCAAAGAAAAAATAGCCGAAGAATTTTTTTTGCTGAATGTTTGGAAACTGATACAAATGGTGAAACCCTGTTTACTGAATTAAAAAAAATTTTGGATGTCAAAATTTATCATGACTAATATCATTCCCGTTGTTACTCACAGTGCCCCGGAGTGCTAGGACGGCAACGTGGGATTCTGGCATATTTAATAAGCTGTAGCGAATTTTATTATATATTACCGATACATTCGAAATCATTTGGTCGCGAAAAAGCCTTAGTCTAATTATACATAAAGGACTATATTATGCCATAGTGCAGTTAATTACATATATCCAAAAGAGGTTGATATAATTAAATGAGAGGTTATTTTGTCAACTGTAATTGGCAAATTATGCACGTTGGTTATCCAAAAGTGCATGTTTGGATAGCTTCTATTCGGAACTCCTAGAGACTAAAGATAATGATTTGCGACACAATTCAAATATCTCAAAAAATTCGCTTTTTGAAGAGGAGCAGGAACCATTCACTACGAACCATTCTTCTCCTTTTTGGGAGGAGAAGAATGGTTCGTAGGCCAAAGGAGTTTGGGAAACACTGCTTTATCAGAAGATTCGTTATATCCAGTAAGATAAACATTTGATTTGTTGACATTATATTCATACATTTGAAATCTGATCATAAGAGCAAGATATTCGTTAGATCCGTGCACGTTATATGTAAACACTACCATATGTAATCTTTAGTTCTTTCTGGTTGTTTTCAAAACATAAGTTGTTCTTCTTTCTGCGTTAATTATACTGAATTTCATCATAGCAAATGGACAAGTCAATCGAAGAAAGGAAAACCCGGAGATATATTATAAATCGATTATCGATTAAATGAATAAAGCATCTTTTCTGTCTTCCCAATCATTTTATGCTCAAGCTTTCGGAATTCGAATAACGAGTCAACATGTTTTACTTAAATACATTGCTCAACTTTTTCCCCTAACCCTTGTTGAACAGTTAGAAGTATATATACACATAAATAAAACCATGTAGTTAAAAACGGTGGTGGAATGTAAAGCTTCTGGGTTAATTAATTGAATTTCTTATTTGTTCCTGTTGGATTTAGCTAGGCAAAGAAACTAGTCGAACCTGATTAACCTGAAACCAGTTAATAGTCCCCCTTTCAAAACAAACATAACGAAACCTAAGAATAAGAGTATATCATCTTGAAGAGCATCAGAACTGGAGCAAACCCTCAAATCTAAGACTCCCGAAATGCAAATATCCGAAACCAAAGCAATCCCTCAAATCTTAGTTTGCAATTCTTGTGTATAGTAAATTTTCCAAACACATTTTGACCTCAAAATTTTGAAGAACCCATATTAGTTCAAATATGGTAAAAGAATGTAGCTTCACTTGAACCAATGGCCACCCTCGAAATCAGGGACATTGATTGCGTTACGGACAGGACGGAGGTGGAAGAGTGCCTCAAAAGGGTTTCACCCAAATTAAGTGGGATCAAATTACGACTAACCCCTGAAAATAATAGAGGGCAGCGCATGGCCATAGTCGACTTAACCGAGAAAAAAGCCGAAAAACACCTCTACAGGGGCAAAATAAAAATAGGTTGGGTGGTCTGCAGAATACGGCGAAGAGCAGTTCCTCTCCGCTGTTTCAAATGCCTAAGCTACGGTCATACAGCACAAGGCTGCAAAGGGCCTGATGGGAGCTCCTTGTGCTATAAGTGCGGCAACGCGGGACATAAAAGAACAGAATGCACGGGAGAGGCGCACTGTATCCCCTGCGAGAACGTTGATCCCAGACCTGATGACCTGAGACATATTCCAGGGACAGGGAAGTGCCGGGTATTCAAAGAAGCCCTAACAAAAGCCAAAGCAGCTCTGCAATGACCCGTGTCCTGCAGATAAACTTACATCGGAGCTCAAACGCCCAAGACATGCTTGACCAGTTCGCGAGGGATATGAAAGCCGATCTATTGCTGCTTAGCGAACAACACCGAGATAAAAATTCATCAGCATGGTACCCTGATGAATCTGGTACTTGTGCCATATGGGTTCGAAACTGCACCCAACTGAGAGTTCAGGGCCATGGGCGAAAAGATGGTTTTGTGTGGGTCCGTTGCTTAGGAATAACATTCTTTAGTGTGTACTTGACACCGAACGAACCAATTACATCTTTCCAGGCGAAGCTCAACTCTTTGGAGGACACCGTCTTGAGCACAGAGGGTCATATTCTTATCGGGGGAGACTTTAACGCCAAGGCTATTGAATAGGGCATGCCTAAGTCAGATCCCAGGGGGAATCGAATTCTGGAGATGGGAGCCAGATTAGGACTAGCTCATTAACACTAGACTAACATTACGCTCGGGCAATCTTAGTAATGAAAAAAGGCATACTTGATCGGCTGGAGCCGTCAAGGGTGGAGGGTTTCCTTCTCTAGCAGTCCTCCTCCTCTTTCCCATCCATTTGGATAAGGAATTCCTGTAACCCGAAGGTGCTAAAAGGCGTAAAATTGGGAGGCCGAAGTAATGTGTCAAACGGTTCCAGGCTAGGCGCTCCGGTTGACAGGGGAGGCGTTTAGTCGGTAGTCCAGTATGTCCACTGGGAGTCCGACACTCAGGGTGTAAATAGCCTTCACCTCCCTACCCCCAACAAAAAACAAAAAAAAAATGGTAAAAGAATGGGAATCAAGGAAAATAAACATTCTAATTGCTCCTAGATCCATTTATAGGCAAAAAGCGACGATGCTTCGCAAGCTCGACTTGTAGCTAGAAGATTTGAAAAATCGAAAATATTCCAAAACAGCCGAATTTCACACATTTAACTAGATTTTTTAATTGTTGTATAACTATTATTTAGGAACAAATAGATGTCGACGCTGCATTCTTCAATAATAAATACAAGGAATTTTTTATTAGATTACCAACTTGTTTATAAAATGGATCTGACAAAGTCTACAGGATACTAAAAGTTCTTTGCGATTCAAAAGAAAATTGAAAGCAATTTTCAGATTATATTCATAGATTCCTATAACAAAATTTAGTAGAAGCAAAGTAGATTATTGTTTTTATATTAAAATAACAAATGAAGTACAAATCATTGTTTTCATTTTCGTAGATCATCTTTTAATTTGCTGCAAAGACATACAAATAAACCTGGTAGAGATGCTATGAATAATTATATAGGCATAAATGTCAAATATATGGTAAATTCAATAGTAAATGCAATATAAAGGAGCTTATTAAAAATTTTTAGTACAAGCTTACTACAGAAACATAATTTAAATTTAAGTTTTAAATTAAAAGCTTTGCTGTATCAATAAGCTTCGAAAGTACTGAGACAAGATATGGATTGAGATTGCTTCGTAGATTCTGATTGGGCTGGTGTTTTAACTGATAGAAAATCTCTAGGTTATTTATACTATTTGGAGCATTGTTTATAGTCAGAAGCATAAACGAGGTTTGTTTACTAAATCTTCGAACCTTCGCAGAACATGTTGCATTATTTTGAACCGTAACTGATGTTATGCCATTTAAAGATTTATGAATCATTCTTAATATCAACTAGTTTAATCAATCTGAAGGTATGAAATAATTCAAGTTCAATCCGAGTGCTTAACTCAGGTTTCACATGACATGCGCATAACAGCTATTTGCAGAAAATAATTTTATTCTATTTAAATTTTATTTTATTTATTTATTTTTTATTTAATCTGAAAATAATTTTAAAAATGTTTAACAGCTAATCAAATAATTAATAAAAACACAGAAATGAAATTTTGAAACGAAAATAAAATTATATATATTTGTTATTTAAACAGATTATGCATACAAAGTGTTGAGATAATTTGTTTAAAAATATGATGAATGACAAAAAGCTTTCATCAGATACTAGGAATCTTTACATGTATGTAAGTAAGTGTGTGTAAGCATGTGTATGTCTTATGCCTATGTATGCGTATGTCTTATATGTATGGAAGTGGAGCTCTGTCAATGTCCGACTACGCACACGCACCGGAATTCTGTGTGAAGGGATGAGATCAATTATACTTTTGGTAAGGCCACTACTGGCCACTACTTACAAGATATTCATAATAAAATTTTATTGTTAAATAAAACGATAATTATTCTTCAGAATTCTAGTGTTTGATGTGTATCTATCGTTAAATAATTCTTTTGAAATTTTTATTTCAAAGCAATTTTATATTCAATGCAATCGTGTAGCAGCTTAAAAAACATAAAAACCCAATGCTAGAAGTTTTTGGTAGATCAATTTATCCATTTTCACTTAGAACTTATAAGTGATTTATACCCTTGCTAGCTAACTCAGCGAAGACTCATGGGTGCGGAAGTTCTAATCAAATTTGTCGAATACCTCGAAAGTGAATTTAATCTCTCAGCTTGAACTTGTCCTATTTTCCAAATTGCCTTTGGTAAGCTTTATCAATTCTAGAAGTTTTTGGTAGAGGTAGTGCCAATCGATGCGTCCCAGCCTGTGAGTTGGCACCTGATGAGAAGCGGCAGGGACGCGTGTTCGAAAGCAGCTTGAGCTCTTTCCACCTTTCTTTGTAAATAATAAAAACCCATTTATTTCCAGCATTTAACACTGGAGTTTCGGTTTAACATTGCTTTTCTTTCACAGCGCTAGCCCGTTACTATTTATGAGTTCTTGTAGATATTTTATTCTATTAAGCCTAAGAAAATACGAGTGCACCCTAAATTTCGATTTTCGTTACATGCGTTTGCATGCTATATAAACTACCCTTCATAGTAACATAATATTGTAAATGTAATAACAATAGCGCATGTATTCAAACTTACCATTTAATACGTAATTTGGTGCGAGTATGGTATGTTGGATCTTACTCCATTACATTTTATTATTTATATTAAACTTATAGGAAGCCACTTCATTACTGGAAAAATAAAGGCTTGTACATAGTCAAGCCTTTCGCATTGCACAGTGTAAGAAGAGCGTTGGTCTGCACGCAGAGTACACCTAGCTAACGAATTTTTGGAGAATAAGCAGTCTGCTTATGGTACAGAAATTTAATTTTCGTAGTTACAAGTAACAGATCCCCTTGAGGTAAGCATTTGAAATTAGAAGCATTTGAACGTAGAAGTTCCAAGGTGTACATATTTCTGATAGAATTTGTACAAACAATTTCAAAATGTTGAATTTGGCCAAAAGTTTTCAAAGTGATTATGAATATCATTTGGTGTGACTACCTATGACTATCTATGACTGCTGAACGAAATAGGTTGAGCGTTAATCCAGTAAGACTGTCAAACAAACATTAACATGAAGAGTAGAACAAAGACGAAAAGGAAAAAAAACTAAAAATTGAGGATAACATTTGAAGATTAGCTTTATTCTTAGATTATAGATATAAGGGTTTTTTCTGTACAAATACCTGAAGTTCAAAAATATCGGAAAGAAATCGAATTAAAATAAATTATTTGTAAATTGAAGAAAATTGGGGAATATCATTTTGTACATTGGTAGATATTATAATGAATACAGATATAGATCCTTACTACAAATGGTTTTGCGTTTAGTCGTATTCTGTAGATAATATCCAATCCGAAAATAATGTTTTATGATATTCATTCTTACACACGAATTTTATCGGGCCTCATATTTGATGTAAAAAGCCAATATTTAATGTGCATATAATAAATGTACATATAATACTCTCTGACTGTTCTGCAGCCAGATTATGTGTCAGTTGACATTACAGCATACATACAGTATCAACATTCTGTGTATCTGAGGGTTGGATCGATTTCAATAATCTGCTGAACGAATACATATTTAAAGCTATTGGTATTCTATATAAGTGGATGCAAGTTGAAAAGCCCATGATCGTGCTATTCTCGCGATTTTTCCTGCGTAAATAAAATTTCACGGTATGTTAAAAAATTATATAACAGAATATAATGCATGGATAGTAATTGTAAATTATGTAAGACTTAAAATAGAGTTGATAAATTATGTAAAAACCAATTTACCCTGTACATAAATTTATAGCCATAATGTTATACTTTTACTTCATTTGCAATGAAATTTCCCAACTATAAACGCAGTTTCCTCAAGATATTTTAAGATACATCATTGACAGCTATAAGGAATTCTTAATGGAGCGACCCGCCGCGAATTCTAGTCGGATCGCTTCTAAACTTAGGCTTTCTTTGTTTGTTTTGAATCTAATGTCTTATATTTTAGTTTACTTTTGCTACATGACTGTATATTTGAAAATTCCAAATCGAACTATATTAAGTTCTGTTCTGTTGGGTATGATACATTTGGCGCAATTTGATATTCTTCAAAAATTTTTACACTATGTTCAATATTTCAAATTGGTGTATTGGGTATTATGTTTATCGTTATGTTTCGTAGTTAAAAAAAAGTTGTTAAGAAACCTAAACTGTACTTTCAAAGATTAGTAATGGTTGCATATGATGTTTGGATAGTGTTTAAATAAGTATTAAAAATTTTTTTTTGAAAATAATGAAAGCTATCAGTGTGAAAATATAATATAAAATATGACTTTACCTTTGTAAAAAAATAAGCGTCCACTTTCAGTTTCATATGTTGCTGATTTGAGTGCACTCTCAATATCGATTATTAACTGCTGAAGTTCTGAAGTAACAATTGTTGAAATGTTAATACTGTTATTTGAGTCTATTTGAATGTCACGCATGTCGGTAGAGTTTCTTTCATTCCCAGAAGCGCTAACGAATACTTACATGGAATATATAAATGTTTTTTTGATTAAATATTTTTTAAGTTGATGAAAAAGATAGAATAATTAATTACACGAATTTATCTCAAGTGATTTTCTGTCAATTGAAGGTGGAGAAGATGATTTGCGAGTATTAAGAGAACTCGTTTGACCGACCACTAAAATAAGTGTAATGATATAACGATTTAGAAGGTCCTTCATGTTAAATATTGCTGATCAGTGGAGTTTAGACTGGAATCACTAGAAAAACTTAAAAAGAATCATCAAATATGAAAACAAGAGTAACATAATTATCAACACTTACAGCAAGTCTAGACGTATGTACACAGCTATCAATATCCCATTTGCAGTATCAAATCTGAAATACATGGGTGTTAAACATTTTCAAAGTATCATTGGAATCTTACTGAATTTAAAAAAGTCAACCGTTTCGAGGCTGATCTCACTTCATGAGTTTCATGTTTATTGCCTTTGGCCAACATTTACTTTTATCAATATAGATGACACTAAAGAAGGTTCTATGTAGGATTCAAAATATGGGTTGGTTACTTTTGTAAATAAATACTCCAACATAAAAACACGAGGTAAAATCGTTGCCAACCACCGCACATAAGATTAAAAACCTGAGCGGCTAAATGTCGCCAGTAACTGTAGGTGTGCCCGTCAGTCAAATGAGCATAATGAAATTATGATCAAAGGTAACAAAATGAGTAAAAATATCAGCAAGCAGTTAGGAATTCAGTCTGAAAGAAAAAGTCCGCGCAGTTGCTGCTGCGGTCGTCACGAATTTAGGGTTTCTTCTCATGTGTCTCTCAATGACTCCTTTTAAGTCACCGAAGCATGGATATACCTTCCACCTCCTTCCGCCTCGAGCAACTGTATGTATATAAGATGCTCCAATCAACTTTTCATATGTCCACATCTCCTGCACAAACTGCTTCTAATTTACAGAACAATTCGTTTGCAGCCATGTAAGCTTCAGGCATTCAATTTTTAATTATTACGAGAATATACCAATTTTTGAGTATTATAATAGAATTAAGAATTTACTGAGCTTTAAATCATTGAAATAGAAAAATCAAAAAATTATAATTTAATCAAATACATATCTCAATCCAAAGAAGATATTTAATAATACTTGAATACTTTTGTATAAGATTCTAACACAATAGAATTATAATGAATTTAGACAGAATCTTTTTCAGACACATATTATTTGCAATTAATCTAAGGGGTTTTTCTATGCTTTTAAATGAATAAATAGGTGAAAATATGGATAAAAAACCTCAAAAAACATATATAAAAAGAGCATAAAAACATTAAAATACAAATCTAAACATAATTCTTAGTTAAAAATACGAAAAAAACTTGTAAAAGGCATTAAAACACTATCGGCACACGACTGTTTAGATGCCAGCTGATTCAAATACGTGAAAATTGTAATAACACATCATTTTTTTCGAATACTACTAGTTGCCTCATATAAAGGCACAAGATATATAGTCAGGCCTTCAGTCAAGCCTTTAGTCACGCGTTTCATCCGCATGTTCCGTAAATTTATTTATATTGGCTCTTGTTTAAAAGCAATATAAATGAAGGGATGAAAATCTCGTAATCTGAATTATGGTAAAAAATATATTCATATTTGGTTGCTATGTAAATTAAGGGCGTCTGAAGTTTGAGACTGAACGGTCTCTTTTTCAAATGTTTTTTGCAAAATTAGACTTAAAAATTTGGTAAATTTGGCTTTTTGAAGTTTTTGCACAAGGTTTTCGATAATATTTTCATTTCTGTTAAAGAAACTTCTTTAATCATATATATATATATATATATATATATATATATATATATATATATATATATATATATATATATATATATATATATATATATAATCATATGCACGAAAGGACCGCCTCATTAGTATATGAATAATGTGGGGAATCATCAATTCTAATTTCCCGGCTTAATATTTTTTCACTTTTGAAATTAATTATCCCATACGAAGAAGGGGATCCAATTCAGAATCCATTCACATTGTCAGTTATATTGGTGAAGCTGGCTGTGTGCAATCAGTGAAGCAATTTCACACTAATTTATTCCGCCGCAGACTCTTTTTTTTCGGATCGCGAATACAATTTCGATTCGAACAAATTGTTTGGAGGAAATCAAGTGAGAAACATCAGCCATCTGAGCATCAACCATTTCGAAAACCATTTCCCCTGCACTACTCTTCGTGTGAAGGGGAATATGCCAAAGGCATCTTTGAGGTCCACACTGGTGATGAACTTCATGTCCAGTAGTCATGCCAAGTGCCCTTCAATTAGTGGTAGTGGGTAGGCATCCTTGATCGTCATTTCATTAACGCAACAAGCATCCTGACCTTCTCAAGCTTCCTCACCAAGGTGACTGGGGAACTACATGCACTGCGACTTACCTTTATTACCCCCAAAGACAAAATATGGTCGACTTTATCATAGTACAGTTGCTGAACTATGTGAGGGACAGAATTAGGTCTATCATAATGTATAATAATAAAAGGAGACGCAATCTAAACTCAGACAAGAGTTCCCAGCCCCTGATGAAAAATTCGGCGTGAAATCGATACCAAAAAGAGCTCAAGTTGACTATGATGACTATGGACAGTCACTGCTTAACCCGCCGCCATGGTGAAATGTAGCATTTATAGTTGTATGGAAGAGACAAGACGGTGATGAGGAACAAAAACAAATAAATTCATTCAAACATTACCATATGATTATTGCCATTTACTCTTTTCAAATTTAAAAATACAAATCAGATAAATAATCAACCAAAATAACTTATAACAAAATTAGAAGGAGGAATTTCCTGGTACCGATTCGCGAAGTGGAACCTAGTGCTGAAAACGTTAGTGTTTTTGAAAATAATGCCTTTAACAATTCTTGTCCAGATATGGCAACTGAGATTACGAATATACTGCTTGCCTCGCTTCGCGTCGCCGACAGAATCAAGGATATACCCAAATTTGATGGGAATCTTAGCCTCCATTTTGAGTTCAATAACATGGAAGAAATTCGCACAATTATTCCATGTACTGAGGCTATGTCTTACGGCCAGGCTGAGGCTATGTCTTACCACTTGATTGGTCCCGAATCAAATAATATTTAATTCTTAATAAACGTCCTTGATGAGAAACCTGTACGATTTTAAATAGAATGGTTAGTCTGTTCAATCATCTTTTTACAGTGAAGTGATTGAGATATTAACTGCAATGACAAATCACGTTCAAAGACATGAAACAGACGAGAACGTAATTGACGCTGAATGAACCCCTTTAACGAAAAACCAACGAAGATAAAACCATATCTATTATTTTATTGGAATGTGAATGGAAATAAAAAAGAAAAAACTTCTGTGTATAAATAGGTGAATATCTCTTACTAATAAGTTAGTTGTACTGAAGAAGTTGGTATGTTATGTTATTATCAATCATCATTTATCATCATTCAGCAAATATCAATCTACAGAAATCAATAACCTATGATCAATCATCAATTATCTATCATTAATAATCAATCATCAATCAACAAACATCAATCATCAATCACCTACCACCAATCATCAAATATCAATCTTCAATTATGAATAATATATCATCTTTCATTAATAATCAATCGTCAATCACAATCATTACTCATCAATTTTCAATCATCTATTATCAATCATCGATAATCAATCATCAATCATCAATCAACAATCATCAATCGCAATCATCATTCAACAATTATCAATCATCTATCATCGATTATCAATCAACAATCATCCTTATATCATCCCATATATCATCATTCATCAATCAGGAATCATCAATAATCTATCTTCAGTCATCAATTATCTTCAAAATAATAAAATTTATATAGTCGAATAGGAACCGGGTCTTTTTTTAGAAATATTATTACTTCGGACTATACAAATTTCCAAAACAAGGAAGAAATATTCTTGGAATACATAAAACGTATAACAATTTATCGTCAAAATGAGTCCAGTGATCTGGGTATGTGTTTAAAAAATGAGAATAAATTGCAGCAAGTTGGAGCCATAAATACTTAAACGTCGTTAGTCCATGCCTGCTTCACAAAGATTTTTCGATATGCTGGAAAGGATAGTCTTGTCGCCGAATCCTACATCCCCACAGCGATGTCTCAAGACTCAGGAGAATAATGGTGAATATCGAATATAGAAAGCTAAGCCCCTTTTAAAATTATCGAACCGAATATACAATATCCAATACAATGACAAAATTCCAAAAATATTAGGTGTCTGAAGTTTGCTCTATTCCAAACACAAAGGTTTCATATTTTTACACTTTTGGTATTTTTTGACAATTATACTGAAGTTAAAACGAGCAGTGTATCATTGGTCAAAGTTATATTAAAAATAACAAAAATTAAATCATCCAAAAATATTCAAAAACTCGGAAAAATTTGAGACCGTGCGTTTGCAGCAATGCGAATTTCAGAGAGCTATTTTGTTGGTTTTTTATCATTTTTGTTGTCTCTCGTAGTTCCGAAAGTGTTTTATACGGACTGAAACTTTACTCAAAATCGTTTTTAGCTTAAATTTACACCAAACAATAAACAAGTAGAATGATCACAATGGTTTCCATGCGAAGTGGGGGATACTATATTACTGGATGCCGATTAAAAGGTTTAACTTTGCGAGATTGTATGACGCAAAAATATGCAACCTTGTAATTTTCAAACCGGTGTACGGCTCACAAGCGGTGAAGGACATATTCCTGCTTTAATCGGGAATAGCGCTTGCATCGACAAACATTGTGGAGCTTTTTGCGTATGAACCCTCTCCCAGATGTCGTATGCTACCTTGCATTGGGCAAAGCGATTTCTTATTAGGAATGGCAAGTATTTTACAAACTTCAAGCTGCCTCAAATTTCTGTGTACCAAATAATTAGCACTTTTGCTTCTGAAAGATTTTTAACTGTTTGAAAGCATTTGCGGAGTTTATTTGAAAGTAATGTATCCTTAATAGACTTCATTCAGTAATTGAAAGTCGATATCAGATCAAATAGTGTTTTGTAAATTTTGTTACGGTATAACATTATGGTCCCACCTTACATACATTTTCGTTATAAGCAATGTTTCATCTGCTATTGGACTGCCATTCTTTTGAAATCAATTGGTTTATATTATGAAGAATTGACTTTCCGTTCGCATAACGAGCAGCATAGCAGTATCGGAACTTTTTTGGATATTGGTGAACATTTTTAACGTTTGACTCAGTGTACTTCAAATAACACTTAAAATTACTTCTAATAAATAGCGTTTTAACTTGTACCAGTAGTGATTTGTCAGTTAGTCACAAACTATTAGTAAAAATAAAATTAAATCAGTTTCGTTAATTCTAAATTGTTGATATAATTTTGGGTAGGCTACGGTAATCAACCATATGAAAAATCTTCCTTTTAATGTAAAAATATTGAAAAATATTGACAATGAAAGTCTCTTATATCTTACTATTCTGAAAAGAAGGGAAATTACTAGAAATAACTGATAGTCTTGAAGCCTGATTAACGTACTCAATTGCCGACAGATAGCAATAAATATGTTCAAATTTTATTATAATTGTTTGATTTTGAAAATCGACTTTTCTAATGAAATTTTTATCAACAACTGAAAATGTTACCGAGAATGGCGAAAGAATAGTAAATGAAGTCCAACCGCGTGCTGGAAAATATATAGAATGAAATTTATTATGATATATTTTCATCGGCAAATTTTGAAAAATTCGGTTAACGCAAAGTGATTGACATTGAATGACGAGCTAAGTTTGTGATTTCGCCGAATTTTGCCGTGACTCTGACAACTCCTTTTGGAATAGATTTAAAACGTCAAAAAAAAAAAACTTTTGTGCAGACTCGAGAATGGTTTAACGTTTTATTATATTTTTGACTTGCAATCGTTAAGCAAAATCTTATTAATAATAAACAATTTACGGGAGAGAAGAATATGACAATGAGTGACTGTGTAAGAAATTCAATATAATTTATTATTATAAATTTAATAAAGCGTAGTTAAAACAGACACTATCGCTTGGACTTAGAACTAATTTTCGATTAAAAAGAAACATTCAAAGGAAACTGCTCAATCAATATGAAGATAAATAGACAGAAGATAGATTATCCATTTCAACGCGGAATGCATTTGAATCCTAAAGGTCAATCAGATACTGGAAATGCACTACCATTCCACACAATACACAAATTTATAGCAATATATGTATGCACGAGCATACATTCATTCGCTCAACTTGACTGAAAAAGATCAACGCATTTATTAGAGCATGGAAAAGCAACGAATTGGGATAGTTATTCCTTTTCCCATCAACTTGTGCGTAGGTTGTAAATCATTATGGAAACTAATCTGTTTTTCTTACAGTAAGTGGAAAATGACATGTGTTTGATCAGATTATTGCTGTGTGTTCCGAAAGAAATAACAGTGAATTCTATATTTCATCTTACTGTAACGATTGAAATCCACGGAAATTATTAAAGTAATCAACAATCATCGCGGAACGGTTCATGTTAATCGCTTAGAAGGGAGATCAATAGGATCCCTTCTGAGTCCTAAAGACTGTCGCATGAATTTAGCAGCCATCTGTGGTAATGTGCCCTTTTTTGCGACTGCAGCCCTGTTTGGACTCACGTTCATAATAATGAACTCAAATGTCTCTTCAGTAACACTTTGATTCAATAGTCCACCTTTGTTTTCAATAGAGAGGTCTAAAAACGCGAGGGAATACTCTACACGATATTGTTTTGGAGGTGTAGTGAGCATTCTCAACCCATTCTGTGAAATATCAACAACAAGTTGATACTTGGAAGCTTTATATTTAATTGATTGTGTAATCGATCACATCGCAAGAAACGAGGCACAGGCTAAATCATACGTGGCAGTGGTAAGCTTATATTCGACTATCGTGTCATTCTTTTTCTATAAAATTCATTGATACAGTCGATCACCAGCAGGTACGTTTTCTCCGATGTCAGAGGAGAAGACATGTATATTGAAAGAAGCGCATGTCATCTCAAAGCTTGAGCCAGTATGAAACTACTGACGTTGAGAAATGAAAGATTCTAAGATCTAATGAATCACTAACGTTGTTTATATTAGCTAATATTAAATCTCAGGATAAATAATATTTGATCAGCAAGAAAATCTGAATCACTAAATATTGAATTTTAAGATAAATAATAATGGATAAGCAAGAAAATTTGAATCACTAAATATTGAATTTCAAGATAAATAATAATTGATCAGTAAGAAAACCTGATTCTCTTATGTTGTTTATATGATATTGGATCCCAAAATTTATAGGGCTCAGTCAGCAAGAAAATATTATAAAAAGATTCAGAAACTAGAAAAGAAAGTCAGTCATAAATAAGAAGCCTATAGTAATAGTAGTCGGTACTTCGGTGTAATCCTAGGTTTAAACAATAAAGCCAAGTTTTTTGAAAAACCTCTTCGTGTATTAATTCAGAGCGGTCTAATATTATAATATTTTTAGTCAGTGTATAAAACAAAAACTTAAGTGGCGCAGTCGGTGTCTCGTGGAGTGACTTATAAAATAAAAAAAGAATCTAACCGTAAATCGGTGGAAGTTCAAGCGAAAATTTAACTATAATAAAAGTTAATAATATACACAAGTGACATTTAAATTAAATACTAATACGACAAGGGTTTGCATTGCCTCGAAGGCAGAATTTTAAAAGAATTTGCCTCCTTGCTGTATAAAACAGACAAGGCTTATAAAATAAGTTGGCAGGAAGAGTTGCCCCTGTACAACTAAACAAAAAAGGCGGTGAGCAGTCATAACAATTAAGGGGTGTGGCTGACTTAGGTAGCTACCTTGAAAAACGGTTGCCAGAGACCAGAGACCAAGAACTGTTAAACAGGTAATTGTTATAACCAGAAGCACTAGAAAAACTAGCAAAGATGATCGCGTTACACGAATTGCTAAGGGAAGCAAGGGCTACGCCTCCATTTGTGGATGACAACACTTTCCAATTGCAAAATTACATAATGGAACTTGAAACACTGATACGATTGGTCCTGGAAGGCGAAGGAATGGAGTCCATCACTGAAATTCTCTACTCAAATTACAAGGTTGTGCAGCAACCGCAGCTAGAAGAGTAACAGACAGAATTTGGAGCAGCGTGAAAGCAGCACTTATTACAACATTTGGAACACAGGAATCGTAGCAACGGCTGAAGGAGCCGGCAGATTGATGTTTTGAAAGAAATTATAAAAAAGTATATAATTATTTAACAGATATCTTAAATAAGTTAAATTCCAAGTACACTTTAGATGAAGAAAGTCCATGTGAATACAAACCAAAAAACAATGAAAAAAGCATATTAGAAAAATTTTTATACAAAATAAACAGGCCTGATGCTATTTACCTGCGAACAAAAGGAGTCTGAACTTTGTACGAAGCCTATAATGCACTTATTCAGACAGGTAACGATGAGAATTACTCTCCAAGCTATTCTAGAAAAACAATAGGAATCAAAGAAATAACCAAAACACGGTAGAAAACAGAGAAGCAAACGCTCAACAACAATCTCTTGACAGGGGGGGGGGGGGGGGTGTTTAGTGGGTAGTCTGGTAGCATGCGCTCCCAGGAGTCCCACACTCCGGGCGTAAATTGCCTTCACCCCCCAACCAAAAAAAAACCCTAAACAAAGAAATAGAGATAGTTATAGATATAGACAAAATAATAATTCCTTTAGATACCAAACTAGGTAATCGTCTCAATAAGAAAAGCGAAAAATCAACAGTATAGAATAATAATTGTTATAGAACAATTGTAAAAGAACAATAATGAGCACTCAGGCTATTCAGTATGAAACAATTACTGAAACACCACTATAGATAGGAGGTACAAAATTTATCAAATGGAAACTAACAAACTTAACCAGAGTTGGAACAAACAATAATTGGAACAAATATTATAATGAATACTGACGCTGAAATAGATTTTAACAATCAAGTCATTCGATTCAGGAATAATACTATCCCATTTATAATAAAAAATGAAGTCCCTTCTGTGTTCTTCATGGAGGGTGACTGTTTATCAGCCACTAATTTAGTAGAACATGAAATAAAAACAACTACCGACGAACCTACATGCTCAGAAATGTAAATAACCCCACAAATGCATGACGATGAAATTAAACGTCATATTGAAGAAATGTTATCACAAGGGATAATTAGGGAGAGTACATCTCCGTAAAACTCACCAATTTTGGTAGTAGAAAGAAAAACCTTATAATTCAGGAAAAGCTAAATGGAGATTAGCTGTGGACTACCGCAAATTGAATTCAGTTACGGTTGATGACAGGCTCCCAATACCTAATATTGATGGCATCCTGGAAAAGTTGGGAAAAGCCCAATATTTTTCCACTCTGGATTTGGCGAAGAGTTTTCACAAGATTCCAATGCGGAAATCTAATATAAAAAAGACAGCCTTTTCAATATCAAGTGGCCATTACGAGTATACAAGAATGCCGTTTGGATTAAAAAATGCCGCGGCAACCTTCCAATAGACTGATCAATCAGGTATTGAAGGCTTTAATTAATAAAATATGTTTCGGATATTTCGATGACATTTTAGTTTTTGGCACATCCTTCGTAGAACATTTACAAAACTTACAAAAAGTGTTTAATCAGCTAAGAAAAGCTAACCTGCAAGTAGTAACCATGCAACTTTTTTAATAAAGAGACTCAATTTCTAGGTCACACTATCGGGATAGAAGGTATAAAACTAAATCTAGATAAAATTGAAAAGGTACTTAAGGTCCAATTTCCTAAAAATGCACAAGGAGTCAAATCTTTGCTTGGGTTAACGGGTTATTACAGGAAGTTCATCAAAGATTAAAGTCAAAGTATTCATCAAAGTATTTAAAAAACGATAAAAAGATAAACCTTAACGACAGCGAATATGTCGGAGCTTTTGAAAAATTAAAAATCCTATTGACTTCAGCCCCCGTTCTCAAACACCCGAATTTTTTTCAAAGATTTAAAGTAACCACCAATGCCAGTAATTACGCTCTGGGAGCTGTATTGAGCCAAAATGGCCACCCAATATGTTACATGTGGCCATAGGTTTGAGTAGAATTAGGATTGTTTTTTTTTTTGTTTTTTTTTTTGAAAAAGTTATAAATGTTATTGTTAAATTTTTGGGAAAAAATAAAGAGATTTTTTAACTTTAACTTTAAGCAGGACAGAGATAAGCAGGACACTAAACTAACATGAGTGCAGGTATGTAGTTATAGAGAAAGAAATATTAGCCATAATGTGGGCAGTAAATTATTTGAGACCATATTTATATTGAAGGCAATTCGAACTTCATACAGACCATCAGCCAATAAAGTGGCTATATCAGAAATTTTAGGGTAAATATATTACACCGAGACTTCAAAGACGGATATTAAAATTGGGAGAATACGACGTAAAATTAGATTATATCAAAGGTAAGGATAATATTCCTGCAGATTTCCTATCAAGACTTAAAGAATCTGGACAAATCAATGCCATTGAAAACATATATAAGAAAAAGAATAAAACAGAAATAAAATCTGTTCAAAAATTACCTGAGCGAATTCGAGGAATACCATTACTCAGTAACTCTTCAGATGATGAGCAGGAAATACAACCAATACCTGAACTTAAAATTATAAAGAAAAATAAAAATGCCCACAGGCCTTCCACCACAATTCACTCTCAACAAGAAAATTTCGCCGACCATATTCCTATAAAAGAGGATATTATTAACAAATAGAAGCAACAGATACTTTTAGTAGAAAAAAAAAGAAAGACATACAATCAAAAAATTTAACCGAAAGCAAATTATCATACCCTGGACCTCTTTTAATGATCAAGTAGCAAAATTGAAAGGAAAACTTAGAGCAGGAAAAGTTGCCATCTACAGCGAAGTTAATGATTCACAATATAATGGTCTGCAGCAGTTGTTAATTAAATTATTTGATAAAGTAAAAAAAACTCATTAAAGTTGCGTATAAAAGCTTTGCTAGAACTTTCTCAAACACCAAAAGACGTAGCTCAAATCATACATGTAGATCTGTTCTTCATTGATGGCCTAACTATCCTTACAGCGATAGATAAATTTTATAAATTTGCGACGGGAACAATTCTAAATTTGAAAAATATGACAGAAATGAGAGAGGGTTTATTAAGTATACTTGCAGTAATAGGAAGACCAAAATTAATTATTGGAGATGGAGATTTTGATTCGGTACTGTTAAAAGAAGTTTATGCTACTAAAAATATAGAAGTTCATATAACAAAACCGCATTCGCAAACTGGAAACGGAGATCGAGTTCTATAATAGGCAAATTCACTCAACAACAAACGAAAGGCCAATCGGTGTTCAAACTGGACAAATAGATAAAGAAATTATTTTTTAACGAATAATTAAAACTAAAGAGAAAATGTTGGAAAAGGAAAATAGTATAACAGAACCTTATACAGAAGAGAGAAAGGAAGTCTTTGTAAAGAATCCCAAAGCAAATAGACATAAATCGGAATATTTGTAATTGCTTCCTTCTTCATAAAATTTTTTTGTGCTAGAAATAAAGAAACCTTCCTTTTAATTTTGTTTTTTTATTTACCTTGCGGAATCGATTTTCGACCGTGATCGTTCGGTCTTCATCGCTGATGAAGACCGAACGATCTCGATTTCGCTCACGGTCGAAAATCGATTCCGCAAGGTAAATAAAAAAACATAAAATTAAAAGGAAGGTTTCTTTATTTCTAGCATAAATCGGAACCCAAATTTAAGAAACAACCATTTAATAAAAATATAGCCAAGGTCAACATTAAGAGACCTAAAAAGAATGTTATCATTACAGGCAAAGGACAACAAGCCAAATCAAGTGCGATTGCTGAAAAAGAATCCACACATCAAAGAAATTTATAAGACATAGAATTGACTTGACGTACATAGAAACTGCTATAACCGAAATTAAAAAGACAAATTCTTTAGGTATTCACAGACAATGGACTTTCGCTCAAGAAATTGAGGATTTAGAACATCAACTGTGTACCTTATATCAACATGAACATCGATATCAACAAAATAACAATCTATTTAATGATGACCACTAAATACAAACTGAACTTGAAAATAGGTTAAATAAAAATATTAGGGAAACAAAAAAAAGAATTCCATCAACAGATAAATTGCAAGGCATATGCAGTTCAGTCTTGGCACTAAAATAAGAATTCAAAGAAATTTGTGAAGAAAAAGATAAGAAAAAATCGATTAGCAAAAGGGGATTAATGGATCCTATCGGTAATATATATAAATGGCTTTTTCGAGTTATGGATGCAGAGGATAGACAAAACGTCGAGGATCACTTTAAAACTATAGACAGAAATAACCACGAAATTATAGATAGAATAAACAAGCAAATAGTTATCAATAATAGGTTAGAGAGAGACATTAAAAAGTTATAGAAACCATAAAAATAGATAGAATAGCAATAGAAAAATCAATAAATGATAGCAGCAATAGTTGGAAAGCAGAATTTTCTTATTTAGCATCAATTATAAACATAATCAAGGGTAAACTGGAAATTATTCAGTATAATCTTGCATTTAGAACTGAACAGGAATAATGAGTAGAAATATGCTTACGGAAGAAGAAATAATTGATTATAAAATCGGCATTGAAAAGTTGAGGTTCCTCGAGTTAGCAGTTGCAATAAATAATAAAAACACAAAAGAATTACTTTTTGTCATAAAAATCCCCCATGTAATTATTACGCTTTTTAGATACACTGAAATACCAATTCCAGATAATAATCATTACCAAATTAATTTTAAACAAGAAGCCACACTCCCAGAATATCGTACAAGAGTAATTATTCTAAACTCTATTCCTATAAAGGGTGTAGCCGGATAAGTATGACGAGTTGGCCCCCAAAAAGGAATTTATATCGAAACCTATGTTTTAATATCTACTTGATGTACAAACGTGATTTATGTACATTTCGCGTCCGGCTTCGGCTTTGACCTTGAGATATAGGAAAAAATAACCGTACAGATAACAATTTTTCAAAAAAATATATCTCAAAAACTAATTAAGCTGGAGACGTGAAATTGACGCTAGGCTTTAGGTAACTTTACAGTGAATATTATATATTTTTCTTAGATTTTTAAGAATAATTTTTTCATAAAAATAAAATAAAAAAGCAAATAAATAATAACTTTTTTTTTTGTTCTCTGTAAGTTACAGTCACGAAAATAATATATGTTAGCTCCTTTATGTGCAATATTACGCATAAAAATTGCGTGGGAAAAAAATGAAATGTGATTCGCGCCTTATCATGTACAGGTAATCACGGGATTACTTTTATTTATACGTGGATGTTCCGTCTCGTAACATGCATTCATAGAACGAGACAGTATCCTACACCGATCTATTTACTCATTTTGTAACTTTACTATTTCGTTGCAAGTAATTTAATTAACAACCTAGGCCGACATTCCAAGAACTCAAAAGTGCAAAATAATTTGTGATTGTTATAAACTGGATGGTTTAGAAAATATGTTTTGAATTTTGAATTCGATCAACATAATCAAATGATAAATGAACAATTTAATAGAGAGTAGACCTATAGTGAAATAATAAAGTGAAACTTCCTGAGAAACCCGTTTTATTCCATGTGTTTAGACGCGACAGTGTGCAAGGTTGTAAGCAAATACGTTCGGGCTTAGTTTCACGCGGTTTATTATATCACATATCTTACCAACATCGCATTGTCATCGATGTTGTTCTAAGAAGTAGCTTTGTGAGTTGGATTCTTGGGTATTTTGTTTCAAGATTCTAAAATTCGTAACAGCTAAGCCAAATTGTTATTAGTAATGTTTGACAAGTGTAAAAACTGTAACAAGTTCCTTCATGAAATAAGTGGTCATAAAAAAGTTATAAGAACTGAAAACTCATCCTATATATTAACAGAAAAGCTTCTTGTTCGAAATATACATCGTCTGACGAGGTGCCGTTAAGCACGGAAGTATGCGATGAAGAATCAGCGACAACTGGAGTGCCAGAAGAAACCTGTGTTAACTCCATGGATTCAGATACAGCGACAGCGATATTACTTATTAATATCATCTGAGCAAAGACTATATTGAAATTCCATTGCAACGTGTTGCATCTACTCACAGGTATTGCATTATATGTCAAAAAACAACTGAATGAAACTGAAACACGAATCCAAATATTCGTAAAAAAAAATATTCATACCAAAAGGTGATCGGTGCTGCTCGACGCAATTAATAGGAAAATATTTTTATGAA
This sequence comes from Stratiomys singularior, assembly GCA_954870665.1. Taxonomy (NCBI): domain Eukaryota; kingdom Metazoa; phylum Arthropoda; class Insecta; order Diptera; family Stratiomyidae; genus Stratiomys; species Stratiomys singularior. Next base: position 58,009,610 of record OX940877.1, read on the forward strand.
GATGATTTATCTTATCTACGTATAGTTTCTAATACCGTTACAAAAGAACAAATAGAATAAACACTCTTTTTTAATACTCTGTCAAATAAATCCCAGTCAGCAACATTCGATAGAATGAACGAACTTGATATGTCAGAAGATCAAGTAAAAGCTTTAACTGGATTATCTTGGAAAAGTGTTTAGCTATAATTATATTTTTATTTAAGCTGAAGACCGGAAACTCAAACCAAACAAAAGCTTGTTATTTAAGGTTTACCTTACGGCCAACAAGTATTCGAATATTTCACACAAATAATTAAAAGCTTTAATTAAAAAAAAGACATTTTACAGAGCTGTTTGGGATTCAACGATATTTCTCGACAACTTATAGCGAACACCTGTAATACTACAAGAAAATTATTAAATATTGGTGAACATCAACATCAACTTGTATTGATCGTGGAGGTAGCGTATATACGACACCAAAAAAGTAAAAATAATTATTATCAAATGAGATCGTACTCAGGACAATAAAGGACTCATCTATGTAAACCTTTCACAATACGTACAACAAATATATGGCTTTGTCGTTGATTTTGCTGGGCCTTTTCGCGGGACCCTCAATGATGCTTCAAGTATGAAACTTATTTTAGAGGATCCATTAGGCCTAAAAAAACTTCTGTTACCTGTTGATATATTCATTGTAGATCGCGGACTTAGTGATATCGTAGAGCTTTTGAATCATAAGGGTTTTATCGTTCTTATGCCAGCTTTTAAAGGTAATAAGCCTCGACCGACTACAGAAGAAGACAATGTTTCTGGATAGATAACGAAAATTTGGCGGGTGGTACAAGCTGTTTTAGAATACTAGAATAGACTAGAGTAGAGGTAATAGAATAGACGTAGAAAATACTTTGAGCCAAGAAGTACAAAACTAGTGTTGGAACAGAAAGAAAACCGTAAACGTTTAATATCATCTGAACTACTTGATTTTACGCGTTTAATTGAAGATCAGCTCAAGATTTTACTCACAGGCTCGTACCGATTTTCACAAGCTCTATCTTCCTTGGCCGAAATTATGGATGATCACAATAATCTTTAAGTACAATATGTGAAATCAGCACCTAGTATCATTTAAGCAGAAGTAAAATCAAGACATATAAAAAGTAAAATCCATCGCATACACATTCATTATATTTCCGACGGTAACAATCTGTTCGAATGTTTGCATGTAGCAGCTATTATTTATTATTTGTCGTATGGACGGTATTTATCCAGAATCTTGTGTGCTACTGAGGTTCTAACTAAGTTATTTGCGACTCATGGTGTTCCAGTTGTAATTAATTCAGTTCTTATGATTTATCATTTGATTATGTTGATCGAATTCAAATTTCAAAACATACCAACATCAACGAAGTAGTAAAGTTACAAAATAAATAAATATATCGGTGAAGGATACTATCTCGTTCTATGAATGCATGTTACGAGACGGAACATCCACGTATAAATAAAAGTAATCACGTGATTACCGGTAAATGACAAGGCGCGAATCACATTTTATTTTTTTTCGAAGTGTTGCACCAATTTTTTCTTACGCAATTTTTATGTGTGATAGTGCACATAAAGGAGCATAACATATATTATGTTCGTGATTGTAACTTACAGAGAACATAAAAAAATTATTGTTTATTTGCTTTTTTACTTTATTTTTATGAAAAATTATTCTTAAAAATCTAAGAAAAATATATAATATTCACTGTACAGTTACCTAAAGCCTCGCATCAATTTCACGTCTCTAGCTTAATTCGTTTTTGAGATATATTTTTTTTGAAAAATTGTTATGAGTATGGTTATTTTTTCCTATATCTTAAGGTCAAAACCGAAGCCGGACGCGAAATGTACATAAATCACGTTTGTACATCAAGTAGATATTAAAACATAGGTTTCGATATAGATTCCTTTTTGGGGGCCGATTCGTCATACTTATCCGGCTAAACCCTTTAACGAATTTCAACAAACAAATTACATGGCCAGAACTAAATGACTTTTACACTAATAATTTAGAAGATATCAATGAACTAAGATATTCAAAACAAAAACATAACCACCTCAATTATTGTAATCGCTCTCATTTATTTTGTTTATTTGTATTGCAAAAGAAATAATATCAACATTAAATTTAACAGAAAAATTAATTTCGAGGACGAATTAAAACCTAAGGAGGAAGGTTTTATATCAAAGCTTAAGCCAGAAAGCGCTGACCAATCAACAGATAAGAAGCGGGTCACATTCCAATTTGCTTAATTCAGAATTTTGAGTATGAAACTGCTGACGTTGAGAAATGAAAGGTTCTAAGATCTAATGAATCACTAAAGTTTTTTATATTAGCTAATATTAAATCTCAGGATAAATAATAATTGATCAGCAAGAAAGTCTGAATCAATAAATATTGAATTTCAAGATAAATTATAATTGATCAGCAAGAAGATCTGAATCACTAAATATTGAATTTCAAGATAAATAATAATTGATCAGTAAGAAAACCTGATTCTCTTACGTTGTTTATATGATATTGGATCCCAAAATTTATAGGACTCAGTCATCAATAAAACATTATAAAAAGATTCAGAAACTAGAAAAGAAAGTCAGTAATGAATAAGAAGCCTATAGTAATAGTAGTCGGTACTACGGTGTAATTATAGGTTTAAACAATAAACACAAGTTTTTTGCATTGCACACCGCATGTTTCCCTATTTACAGAAATAAATCCACATAGACTGAGAGCCAGTGGGCCGCCTGTCTAACGGTATCCCTGTAAGGCTAGAAATTTGTGTATTGATGATTTATACCATGCTAAGCATAGTAACCATGACCTGGCAGGCCTTGGGCCTGCACATCAGCAAACCCTAAAATTTTGCAAATGCATATAAAAATTAAAAAATAAACTTATCGCTGTAAGTTTGAAAATTTATTGGGAGTTAGTTTATTCATTAAAATGTTAAGAAAAAAATTGCCAGGCAATTCTGGTGAGCACAAGTGCCAGCCAGGTGAGTCAAAAGGTGTACATTTTATCCCTAAAAATAAACTTTGTCCTGTAAAGTTGAAATTTGAATATTTATTTAAGTAAGAGATGTAGAAACAGAAGATACAATGACAGGCGGTTCTGGCTAGCATAAGACCTTGCCAGGCGAGGGGGAAGATGCTATGGGTGTGCGTCTGAAGAGGGTAAAGTAAATTCAATGGTGCAAGTGATATAATATGGGATCTAAAAATTATTAGATATTATATATTATTATTAAAAATATTAATTTTAATGATTATAATGACATATACATAATATTAGAGAAATTGATATATATACAATATTAGGAGAATTAGTTTATTAATCATCATCATCTGAGTCATCGCTACTCATTTCTTCTTCATCATCTGACTCTTCATAATCAACTTCATCTTCTGAAATCAAAAAAAGTTTGATACATTTAAAATTTTGTTTTGTTTTTTTTTTTTTTTGTGCAATTACATAAAATCTCATATATTAGTGTTATTGAAGTAATAAGTCATATTTTACCTGAAATTTCTTTCTCAGCTTCATTTGTCTCGTTTTCATCAACATCAGTTGGCTGTTGTAAGAGTATTTCATAGATTGAAGGAGGAACTGTATTCTCTTCATACCAATTAAAAACATATTTATGCTCGATTAAATCCCAACCATTATTCAGGTGTAAGAACTGTTGGCTCTTTCAAATGACTATTTCGCCAGATATTTGTGATGTATGATGTTCTCAATAATTGGTGTAGTTCACGTTGGAATGGAGGTCAATTTGATGAATCATAACTGATAAGTTTCTTCGTAAATAATTTAGTATTATTCGTTTTGTATGTGGCTAAAAACTGTGCATAACGTGCATCTTTTACACTTTTATCTTTCATATTACACATTTGACATACAAACTTTTCAAGTATAGGAAAAATATTTTCTTCCTTTTCTATGTCATTGTTTCCTTACGCTGCGAATGCCTTTTGATAACGGATATTTCTTTATAGTAATTTGTATGGCTTCTTTTTTCCTCTCCTTGAAAATGATGGGTTGAAATCAAAACCGGTTAATGCATGAAAGAAAATTATTACAGAAATATCAGTCAGATTTTTTAATTAGAACATTAGATACACTACTATCCATTTGGCATACATGGTAAATAATCTTTGTGTCTGCTTCTTCATGCTGTGGACACGATAAGTTATCGTCTACACGTCAGACCACAGAGTTGTTAAGAGTACTATAGGTATGACATTCTCTGTAATTTAAATTAGCTATGGTATTCCCGATGAATTCTGTCATCTCTTTCGATTTCCAATGATCAATTAAAAATTCCACAAAAGCTTCTTTGAATTTTATAAAGTATAAAGTTCTTTGTAAAAATCAACCGGTCTTACTTGTTCTGGACCGGTAATGAAGTATTCTGTATGTCGTGTTTCATGACTTTGGGCTCGTTCATAGTCCTTGATAGACGGTGAAAAATACTGGTCAAAGATTATATCTACTCGTGGAGCATGTGTTGCTGTTAATATGGACATAATTTTTGCGGAGATTTTACCGAATGTTTTTGGTATGTTTTTCATTGAGTGGATTAAAAAAAATCCATCAAAAATGACTGCATCAAATTGTTGTGGTACGTCGTCATTGGTAATATTTGCGTTAAACACGTCAATCATCGCTGATTTAGACGTTTTATGCAGTGTACCATCTTCATGGCACAATGCATTGGCACGACTGTGATAGGGTATGATAAAGTTTTTTCCAAATCGATGTTATGTTCCATTGATAAAGCTAACAAGCGGCCGAATAAATCACGCTGTGCACGAACTTCGTGAACTTTATCTTCCAATTTTATTTTTTTTTTCTTTTTCTCAGAGGCGAAATTCATTACTTTAATTTTGAGGAATTTTATCTTCAAATCTACTTCCATTAGTCGAGCATTCTGTGATAAATTGTTCTTTTAATTTTCTCCTGTACTTAAGAAATTTAACAAATAATTTTCAACTGGGCTCGAAGCTATTGTGCCATTACCAATATTGTATAAATAATTTTCATCCAGATTTTGCTGAAACGGGTTTAAAAATTGATTGAAATTGTTTATAAAATTCCATAACTGTTCAGAACCTCTTTTAATAGCATAATCTTCCAAGTCAGCTGAAACATCATTTTTTCGTCGTAAACCCGTAACGTTCATCGTATATGATATAATTGTGGTTCTTATGTCATGGCTTCGAGCCCATCGCTGACGGGCAGAAATAGAATTGAATTACATCGGTTAATCTTCTTCCTGCATCCGCATTAATGCGGATGCGGAAAATGCGGAAAATGCGGAAAAAATCCGCATTTTGTTCAAGTACTAGATCCACACGATGTCTTGAGAAAGATTTATCGGTGCGTTTGATTCCAAGATATCCTTCTTCCATCGATTTTGCAATCGATGGATGTGTAACTCCGACTTTTAATAAGTTCTCGTGGTATTTTATTAGCCATCGTGAATAGTGAGGTTGATTAGTAATGAAGAATACACTTGCTATTTTTGATAAAATATATTTATATAATGGAAAGTCTCCAGTCCTTATACTCCGACTCAACAACTGATAATAATGAACAAGTTGTATGTAAATGACGTAATATTGGGGAGTTTTTCCAAAGGCTCCGTTTCTACATTTTTCCTTATAAGTTTGGTATTCAGTCATCACTGTCAATATCTCGTCATCTTGCACTAAATTTTCAAACGATTCATTATTATCCATCAATATAGAAAGCCTTTTGCTGACATTTTCATTTATTTTAATATTTTCTTTCTCGAGAAATGATTCGAAACATAATATTTCTAATCCCAGTGCCATTAATGGATGCAACCGCTTACATCTATTAAAATGTTTTCCTTTCAAAAATCCATCTACAGAACCCATTCGCGATTATTTCACTTCCGACAGCTATGTTCATTATGCCACTGTCATCGATAAACTTGCCAATTGCTCTAAACAATGCTAGCATTATATGAAATGGTCCTAAATGAATAAACAGATTATCATAAGTTGGCTTTTCTGTACATTGCACTTGCATAGCAATTTTTGCTATTGCCAAATCATATGTAACATTGATGCAAGGTTGATCTATTTCTGTGGCAATGTTCTGACTTTGTTTCATAGTTTCTATGATAACTGATACATTTGCCGGTGATTCATTGATTGGTGTTAAATAACAGATTTTTCAAATTATAATGAAATCCAACCCACATTGGTTGGATAAACATTAAAGACAAATAACATTAATATATGAGATTTTATGTAATTGCACAAAAAAAAAACAAAACAAAATTTTAAATGTATCAAACTTTTTTTGATTTCAGAAGATGAAGTTGATTATGAAGAGTCAGATGATGAAGAAGAAATGAGTAGCGATGACTCAGATGATGATGATTAATAAACTAATTCTTCTAATATTGTATATATATCAATTTCTCTAATATTATGTACATGTCATTATAATCATTAAAATTAATATTTTTAATAATAATATATAATATCTAATAATTTTTAGATCCCATATTATATCACTTGCACCATTGAATTTACTTTACCCTCTTCAGACGCACACCCATAGCATCTTCCCCCTCGCCTGGCAAGGTCTTATGCTAGCCAAATCCCGCCTGTCATTGTATCTTCTGTTTCTACATCTCTTACTTAAATAAATATTCAAATTTCAACTTTACAGGACAAAGTTTATTTTTAGGGATAAAATGTACACCTTTTGACTCACCCGGCTGGCACTTGTGCTCACCAGAATTGCCTGGCAATTTTTTTCTTAACATTTTAATGAATAAACTAACTCCCTATAAATTTTCAAACTTACAGCGATAAGTTTATTTTTTAATTTTTATATGCATTTGCAAAATTTTAGGGTTTGCTGATGTGCAGGCCCAAGGCCTGCCAGGTCATGGTTACTATGCTTAGCATGGTATAAGTCATCAATACACAAATTTCTAGCCTTACAGGGATACCGTTAGACAGGCGGCCCACTAGCTCTTAGACTAACATTAAGTCTTACATCTCCCGATTTGCTGACCTACTGGGTACTGCGATTTGAGTTCATAGAAATTTAATGAATTTTGATCATTAACTTAAAATTTAATGAATTTTGATCAAAAGCAGCAGTCAAATAAAGTTTCGGTTCGTGATTATTGAGGTGACACCCAATCATATCTAACAATCGACCATATCTTCAACCATAAATAAACCACTCTATAAAATATTCAACCGATAAAATCTTCAATCTTTTAGCATGATGAAAATATAAAATATAAACTGTTTCTTTCAATAAAGCGTGTAAATGTGCAGGTTTTATTTAAAATTTCTGTATACCAGGTATTTAAAAACATGTATCATATACTTGAAAATTAAAAACTGACTCATAAAATAATTCTATGCATAAAATTTAGTTTGAACAGAACTGCAAATTGTTAAAATTAATATTATTGGGCATAAAAGTTGTACTCAATTTAAATGACTTAATTTGCATGCAAGAATATGGTCCTGGCCTTTCAAAAAGTAAATGATATAGTCGATTAGTATCAGTAATATCTCATTGATTTATATTCAGAGTACTCCGGTGTCTGCAAACTCGACACCATCAAAACTTTCGAGGAATGTAAGAAGTTGGTATTCGAAGCTGGCTGCTTGTATTGGCTCCGGGAAAGGTGAAATCTGAATTTCAATAAGTTATTTTAAACAAGACGAAGAACCAGGTTGATGCTAACCATTTGTCAGGGTCAGGCTTAATGCCATCAGCATATGTATGCAGAAGAGACTTTATGCCGCAGCGTTATGACGAAAAAATTATTTTTTTCTTATTTACTTCCCATTTAACAGACATTGATAATCCAATTTCAAAATGTAGAAATCTCAATCAAGAAACCAGCAAAAGCGGCTAACTTAATATAAATAAACATTGAAGGGAAAGAATGGTTTAAAGTTATTTTATGTATTAGAAGAAATGCTTAAGGATTGATGCTAATCAATCAATCGTGCTATACGCCGCATAATCATATTTTTCTTTATGTAGTCTTTTTAAATTTATATTTACCTAAGGATATAAATTTTTGCACATGTTCAAATCAATTATATGAAAATGAATTCAAATGGGAAAATGGACAAATTTTAACATAATTATGTTGACCTAATCAACTTGACAATTGTCAATCATTTTATCATTTAATACTTATTTGAAATCAAGCTTTTTATAAAAATTCATATTTGCATCAACAGGAACAAGAATGAAATTTCAAATATAAAAATCGATTTGAAAGTTGACTTTTTTTTATAAAATTTGGAAATTGTAGAACTCTCTGGCCCGGTGAAGCGAACTCTTACGCGACGGACTTAGCCTCTTTATTTCACGTCATTGGCGAAAGTGTGCGCCGAAAAGTATTCAGATTGCTCTCCGACTAGTAAGACCTTACCAAGATTCATATGTAACAAAACTCAGAAAACTGGTTCTTTGGATGGTTTCGGAGATAGACATAGCAATTGAGTGAACCAGCGTTTACTCACCAAGCTTCCGTTCATCGCTGAAGTGAAACTAATTTTGTTAAACACATCAAGCCTATCATTTTTATCTCATGCGAATTGAATTATCTGGAAATTCACACTTGTCACAATTAATTAAAAAGCGGAAAGATAACTTGAACGGATATATTCGCTTTCCACATATTGATATTCACGATCATCATTCACTCGCATAACAACTTCACACCTCATTTACACTCACCTAAAATCGTACTATTCACCGATGGTGAGGCTGAGCAGCACCCAACATGTAATTTAGAATATGAATATTTTTAAAACACTATTTCAAGCACTGGATTGAATTGCACCTGTGCAATCATTTGTGATGACTAGAGCTCGTGTAAAGTTGACTTTCCCAGTAAAATTGAGAACGCGCCCTACCACTCCACCTACTTCTATTTCGTACCCACACCGAATGCTGGTAAAAGTGCATGGATGGACAAGCAGATGACTGTTATCAAGGTTACCAGGACAGTTTGCCGCGTTGAACTTGATTGATTCCAACATGCACTGACTTTCTAGTTATTGAATTTCGTTTCTCGGAGATTCAAATCAAATTCAATTCAAAACGAGTTTCTCATTGTTTGCTCGGAGAGGAAGAGCACAACATACGATTTTATTTAAGCAAATTTATTTTGTAGCTCAGCTAAAGTCACATTCAACTAAATGAATCCAAAAAACTTATGAACAATATGAGCATAAGCTATCTGAAAAGGGTAAATAGTGCTCAATGAAATGAAAAATGAAATTTTCAAAGCAGTTCACATATACAGTATGCTGCAAAAATGGACGGGATCTTAACTTTTTATTTTATTTTTATGGAAAGTTTTCATTCATAGAAAAATCCACTGAATTCTATGAAGCATTAAAAATAAAATGTTAATTATATCCCAGATTACTACACAGTCATATTAACCCTTAATACATTTGGGGAATCGTAGCCATTTGCGATAGTGAAAGAACATACATATGTACCTAGTATTATGTGGAACATCTTTTAGGTCTGACATTTTCTTTAAACGGCTCGTAGAACCATAGAAATATAAGATAGCATAGAGAGACTATTTCAAATAAATATTCAAAGGGTTCAAAGAAATTTATTAAGCTAATTTAGCCCCTTATTAGCTTTTCACTTGTTCTTAAAGAGCATGGGGTCAGGAAATTAATCGAAATTCCATTGACTTTGAAGAAACGGAAGGAAAACTTGCTTCTAAAATATATTGTATTGGTGAATACATGGTATTTGAATTTTTTGTGTCACTAAAATAAAGTTATCTGTTTAACTTTATATTAATAATTTCACTAGTTAACAATATTTTTGCATTTGTAGTGGTAAGGGCCAGAAGATTTTTCGATTTTTTTTAAATTTTTATAGTCATCAGAGGAGAATGTGTTACCAGGGGAGTGACACTATTGGCAGAGTTTTTTTTGTGGTAGGGAGGTGAAGTCTGTTTACGCCCTGAGTGTGGGACTCCCAGACGCAAAATGCTGTTGGACTACCCACTAAACATCTCCCCTGTCCACCTGAGAACCTAGCCTGGAACGGTTTAACACATTACTTCGGGCTAGGCCTCGTGTTCCTACGCCTAGAGGCACCTTCGGGTTATGGGAATCTCTTCTCTAACGGGAAGGACGGGAGAGGAAGGAAGTGCTACAAAAGAGATCCATACATCCCCGATGCCTCCCAGCGCTCCAATAAAGTCTTTTTCAATATCAGCACTGCCCGAGCAAATTGCACCACGCGATTCCAATTGTCAACTGTTTTCAGCATTACTCCGACGATAGTTTCCGGACAGAGCTCTCCGATTTCGCTGAGTAGGATCCCTCGTTGCTGGCTCCACCTTTTGCATTAGAAGAATGTGTGACAGGCGTCATCCGGTTCCCCTGCACAAAACACACAGTCAGGAGACCGTGCTCTGTCAATTTTGCACAGGTAGGACCGAAAACAACCGTGCCCGCTTAAGAGCTGGGTCAAGTAGAAATCGGTCTCACCATGCACTCGACTGAACCACGGCCTCAGGTCAGGGATCAGACGTGTCGATCTAGAAACGATCATGAAACAGGGATCCACCTTCCCCTTGTTTCTTGCTCCCAGGACTGTTGCCAATCACTGAGAGAGCGACGTATCTCTTCCCTGGTGATCTCTTCTCTTCGATCTTTGCCTCTGTGCAGGTAAATACTTCTGTGCTCTCTCGCAAGGAGGGTGATGGGTATCACCCCTGCGATTACCAGCACTGCCGCCCCGGAGACCGTTCGGTATGCGCATGCGATTCGCAATGCTCCTTGTCTCGGCACCTGTGCCAACCGCTTCCGGTGTAACTCATTGCTGAGAGCGTCGCCCCACAGTTCCGATCCGTAGAGTAGAAGCGACTGCACAACGCTCATTAAGAGTCGTCTCATTTATGTAGTGGGCCGCCCTATGTTGGCCATTAATCGGGTGAGTGCCGTTACACGCGCTGCAGCCTTGTCAGCTGCTGCCCTGATTTGTTGGGAAAAACTCATATTCGAGTCTATCAGGACGCCCATGTACTTTACTGCTGATTTCGATTCGACCAGCTCGTCCCCTATATTGATAGGCCGTATTCTGGGGATTCTCTCTTCTCTATTCACAGAATAGAATATGCAAATTACCATTTTTCGGACATTTATCTCAGAATAGATTTTTTTTATTTATAATTTATAAATTTTTTTTATTTATAAATTTATAAATTTTATAAATTTATCACCTTTAAGATGTATCTAAATTAATTCTAAATGAAACAAAAAAAAACTTTATAAAACTAAATTAATCGGGTACTTCACAAGTATGAAATAACCGTTCTTGACGGTCATAGCAACATCTTCATTATCTGCAGTATTAATCAGACTAGTAGATGTTTATGGAGTCATTTTGTCTTGAACATCTTCCTCAGAATCGGTGTATAATGCAGCAACATTCATTTTGGTTTTTGCATATTGGGTGTATAACGGGGCTCTTCATGTATAACGTATTGCTCATAAAGATTCCTCGTACTTGATGTACTTTTAGTGTAGCAGGTAAAGGCATGATATATGGTCGATTATCTTCAATTATCTTCTTTTTTAAATCAATCTCCTCTCCCGGTTTCACAAAAATCTAAATACCAATTTTCTAATTCCTTAGCAAAGTCGTGTATAGTAGCAATTTCGGTTTCTGATGCGACGATTTTGTCCGCGGTTCGTTTACATATCCCTCCAATACTATCTGGAGCTCCTTTACTATGTCCAGCTTCATGATAGTTCCAGGTAAAATCACAAATAGATATGTTATTTGGATATGTTTCAGTTAATTTATGGCGTAAATAAAAAAACATACCTTTGTTACGGTACTGAGTTACAAGACCATAGCTTAAAAAATGAACGTTTTGTACTGAACATGGAAGAAGTTCCATTACAGGTTTTAGATGAGCCCAGATTATTTGGTTTTCTCTTCTGTATACAAGACCGCAGTGTGTAAACTTATTTGGATACGTGACCCACCAAAATAAAATGCTTGAATCGCATTGCCATGAAGAATATTTGATCAAAACAGAATTGTTGAACTCATGATAACATATAGATCGTGTTTTGCAGATAATACATTCTCGCATAAGACATTTTTCATTGTATCGGTCGCAACACCGAAAATTTAGTATCCCCTGGTAGTTCGCAAAATTTATGATGTGTACCTGTTTTAGGGAAGCCAAGGTTAACTCATTGTTTGCATGAGTAATACATAAACAAGTTTCCTTTTGGCGGATTTTTGGGGCTACAACCTGAAAAGGTCGTAGGCGAAAAAACATTGGGTAGCTTATCAATATATTTTTTGTTTTTATAAACTTGGTGTGTAAATTTTTCATTGTGTCCGGTAACAATCTCTTCTGTTTTTTGATTTTTTCTTTTATAATGCTATATTTTTTACCTGTGCATAATCGACTATTTTCTTTAGCTTCGAACTCGTCTTATCGTTTCTTGCCTTCTGTGTTGTATTTAACAAACTTTTATTTACAGTAGCTGATTGTCCGATACGTTTCATAATAATTAGGTCCAACACTTTATACTTCTTCGCTATTTTTCCACATAATACTTTTTTAAATAACTTCTTATCATTATCATTCGTAGTCAAATCTATATTTTCTTCGAGTTGACTTTGGATAATTTCACTAAATACTTTCACTTTTTCAACTGTTCTACTTGCTCTTTACTGTTATTTTGTAAAAGATCGGCCTTTTTTGTGTTTGGAATCATTTTCTGTTTTTGATGCGCCTTAATTTCTTTTGATAATCATGTACTTTTCGACTTAATTGCTTAATTTCATATTTTTGTTGTTTTATAACTTTATTCCTTAGTTTTCGCTGATTTTCTGATCACCTCCTAGCAGCCAGAGCAATATTGCTTTGTGGAAGTGGTGGTTGGTCTTCATTATTAGACGAAGGTGGTATTACTGATAGTTTCTAGTAGATTGTAGCTTCGGGCGATTTCTACAATTTTTAGTCTTCTCTCTCCATGTTTTTCGAATAGCCCTTTGTTCTATTTCAGTCATGTCTTAAATAATCTTAGTTTGTCCCTTCTCCTTCTTTTTTTTATATTTTTGCATTTCTTTTGTTCGCTTTTGACCGATTCATTTTCAATTCTATGGTACTGTAATTTTTCAACTTGATGCTTTTTTCGTAGCCTCTTTTCTCTAGTTTGATTCTTTTTAACATTCACCATGAAGTCTGAGTATGCTCGAGTATCTAGAACGAACGGAATGAAGCATTGTAATAGTAAAAATTAACGTTACACAATTTTGTCACTTCCCTTAGGCATATGTTTTTCCTCTGACATAATAACCGCCAGAGAAGTGATAATATCGCACATAACCTCTAAAAACAACATAATTTTTTTGAAAATTATTTAACGTAATACGTGATATTTAAACAAAAATAAACATTTCACTGGGCAAATTTAAAACGAAACACCGATAAAATATAAAAGCATATGTTTTCCAGGGGAAATATTGCAACGACTGGCACAAGCACGCACTCCGACAGTGAATCGGAAACTGACACAATATTATTAGGATTTTGCTCAACGTCGTCCTCTTCTTTCTGTCTTCACACTGAACTGTTCTCATCGTCCAAAGTCAAGAACATACTGTAGCAGTTTTATGTCAAATTCTTAGCCTTTCGATTTCGCGGTGACATTATTGCAACGTGACGTGAACAAAATATATATTTTTTTATTAATAAATATCTTGGAATTGTCTTTTCGATTAAATATGTTTTGATGTTTATGTGGGCATATAATTATGTAAAAAGAAAAAATAATGCCAAAAATATTAAAAGCATTAGGCCATAAAAATTATACAATCTAGGAATTGTGGTAGGCCAGGGGATTATACATTTACAACTTTTTAAACTATTTAGGCTTAAAATTAAACGATTATCTTGAATTTACTGTGTGGGCCATATAAAAGGGGGTATTCCTAATATAATAAATAATGTAATTAGTTTAACATAATATTTTCCCACTGACCGTTGGAATTCAAATAGCGTATATTCACCCGTATACGTAATTTAAGGTCCTAACCTATATTTAAATGACTTAGGAATCAAAATCTGATTTAGAAATTTTGGTAAAAAGCTGAAAAATATGAATAAAATAATGAAAAATATTTCATTCTTATGCTAGCAGATATATAACCGTTTAGCAGTAAGAAAGAACCGTTAAAATTTTTCCTTTGATTGTAAATTAATGTAGATATTACGGGACTAAGCGAAAACAGGACATTTTATTGTCTACTCTGTGTGGCATTATACCCCCGTCCCCTATGCATAGAACATACGAGTTTCTCGACAAATCGGAAGATATTTCATTTCATTCATATACAAAAACTTCATTTATGGATTATTCTTTGCTAGGTTAAATAAATCCCAAGAATCTTTTATCAAGACTATGCTCTGAACTTAGCGGATGTGTTTTAGCCGTGAAATTATTAAATCTTATCCACATATCGACACAACTAGGGATGAAAACTAGGAAATCTAGTACAGATTCTAGTAGAGATTCTTACTGCGTTCGGGAGCAACAGGAAAAAAAAGGCTCGTCTAATTGAACACGGGCCACACTCCTACCTTCCGTCGATGGGGTTGCTTCGTTCGCTTCGGAGTAACTAGTGCAATAAGTTAAAAATTGAAGGGTGCTAGAGGACTACTCGGCCAGAGATCACCAGTACAAAGCACTGGAAATCCATGACTGAGGTTTCAAAGGCCACGCGCTAGTTAAGGTTACGAGAGTAACCCTTTCGAAAAAAAAACAATGTTTTGGGTTGTAAAATTTTATTTGAGCAGAGTTTCTGCCAAGAATCACGAATTAACTAACTAACTGAGTGCGCTAGTTTTCTTTATATTACAATTATTTGCTTATGCTCATCCAGCGTGTACAAGAATTAAGTTGCAAAAGTTGCATTTTATTACAGTGCAATGCTGACAAAAACAACTATGTTTACAAAGGAATTAAGTTGCAAAAGTATATTTGCAGGAAATATATATTTTGTTGCAGTGCAATGCTGGCAAAAGAACTAGGTTTACAAAGTGCAATGATAGCATTACGTGTGAATTTATGTTTAGGAGCGGTGAAGGTGGCGAGACTTGTGCTGATTTCTAAGGAGAAATGCAATCCCACGCCAGCAGCATACTTTCCAATGTGCATGCTAGACACGGCTGGAGGCTGCAGTGTATGGAGTGGTAAGCAGGATATATAATAATGTGAACCTGTTATTGTTAACCTGTTATTGTTAACTGTCATAATGTTAGAACATATTCACATCTAACCAAATGATTGACGACACTGCTAAAGGAAAGGACGATCAAAGCCGAGAAAATGGAGTAACCTTCAAGAAATGGACTAACAAGGGCTCAACCCAGGATGATATTATATCGATACTTGCTTGAAAACTTACATTTAACCAAATAGTTGAAGTCTTAGCCGGGGAAAGTTTCAAAATGAGAGCATACGCTGAAGGTTCCGCCATTCTGATCAGTGGAAGGGTTCTTCGTCAATCGAAATGCGTATCATACCACCAAAACATAATAGAGCGGAGGGCAGGAAAGCTATTAAGAACTGGATCTGTCGCCGGCAATGCAATTAGAACAAACACAATGAATGGCAGTATGAACGGAAAAAAGGAACAAGACGTTACCATCTTAAGAAACAGATACGGCTTAGAAAAATACAAACGGCTGCTGGATTAGCCCAACCCATTGGCCTTATACAGGAAAACGAGGACAAAACAACTCCTAGGGAAAAACACAAATGGCGTAAGGACACTGGTGGCCGTACAAACAGGCCACAATCTCTTCGGTTAACCCGCCAAATGAATAGGAAATCCCACGGATAACATTTGCGAGCTTATTGAACAGAATGGCTCATGAACTTTATTAAATTAGCACTCCTCAGCCAAGCCAAGAACATTTGGCAACCACAGAGAAAGGGGTTCGTTTCATCAGTAAGATGAGTCAGGATGGATCACTTTTAAACTTTGAAGACACTTATTTGAATGAAGACACTAATTTGAATGCACTCGACTCATAATGCCTGTAAAGATTTTAGAAAAAGTTAATTTTAAGGAGTTTTTAGAAAATTTAAATTTCTGTGGCAATTCTGTAAAAGTTGAAAAGGCCGACTGACAAATGACCGACTTCACAAAAGAATGCCAATCAACAAACATTTCAATGATCGCTTTTCTTCAGTACCAATGAGTAACGTCTCTGCGTAGAGGAATTTCTCGCATCGACGTTTGAAGAGGTTTGCTATCGAGGTATAAGATATAAAGAAGCCCGAAGTCAAAATTTCGATATATATATCGCAATCACCAAAATTTAAACATTGCATCCAATCCACCAATACTTACTAAGTAATGCCCATAAGTATATACGCCTCCGTAATGGCGATGACTTCCTTATTCGACCCAAATTTTTGTCTGGTGAGGAACTTTTTCAAGTTAGGAAACAAAACCAAAGGCTCACGGGGCCAAATCTAGCCAACTCAGTGGATGGGGCATTATCAAAATCGATTAATTTGGCCAGATCTAGAGATATCAATTTAGTTTTCCCCAAAGGGGCCGATTTCTCTGCGATTCGGCATCAAATCAGCCCAAAAATTCGGCATAGTTCAGCCCTATGACCGTTTTAACCTTCCAGGTTCCGACTAGATTCTCAGGTTGACAGGGGAGGTGTTTATTTTGTAGTCCAAAAGCATTTTGCATCTGGGAGTCCCACACTCAGGGCGTAAACAGCCTTCACCTCCCTACCACAAAAAAAACCTTCTTCGGGTATTCGATCATACCTTGCGAATCCTAGAAAACGGACGCCATCACCTTTCCGGCCGATAAGAGAGTCTTTGCCTTCTCCGAAACACGGGTAAAGTCCACTGTTTCGACTATTGCTCTAATGTTTACCAGTGGATCCATGTTTTCTCGACAGTCACGAAACGATACAGAAAATCTTTTGTGCACTTAAACAGATTCAGTGCTCTAAAGTGGTCTCCCGACAGTGGTTGCTGTCCGAAGTGAAAAAACGTGGTACCTATCGCGCTGCAATCGTATGCCAAATTTCATGCCCAAAATTTCATGCAGAATATGATCCATACGGTCTTTTAAGCGGCTTACTGTGTTGTTGTTGTATGGAAGTGTGTTACCATTATTTAGTAGAAAAAATAAGAAATAACACTTTCAATTATCCGAAACAATCGAAGGTCCTCATAGGCCTATCGTACACCTTTCAGTTTTTGAATTAGTCAACTCTCGCCAAATTAAAGCCGCTACGAACAAAATTATTAAATTCATTTGAAATCACACTGATCGACTAAAGATGGCTCATCGTCGAAACGATATTACATGTAATAGTAATATCGTTTCGACGATATTACTATTATTACAATATTATATGCTCATTAAATCCTCATGTATATTTTTTTTTGGAAAAATGCTCTTGAGCTTCAATAAGAATTTTTTAAAGCATGAAATTTTTAGTGTCAGGTTGATATCAAGATTTCATTTAGTTGAAGAGCTGAATTATTTTCGAGAGGTTTTATTTCTTTCATCTCACTCCTTTAAAATTAATTTACAATTTGGCCCAATTCACATCTCTCGTCATAAATTCTCAATTTTATGACTCAATGTTCAATAATTAAAAATGAAAAAGGATTCTTATTACTTATGACAAGGCAATATATTACTCGCTTTACTATTTAACGTTTCATCACGTTTTTGCCCATATGGCCTCATTCATTGTTGTGAAAGTTGTATATCTATAATTTTTGTACGTACGTATGTATGTAGCGCGAAAAGATGCGCTTTAGAAACACTTACAATAAGAAAATAAGCGCTTAGTCTTGACATGACTGTTCATTTCTATTTTGATATTAGATGTCCGCGAATTTAAGCTCTTTCATTCATATTACTTGAAGCGCTGTTGAAGCGTCTTAGAAAAAGACACATTACGTGTCTTCGTTTGAAGGTTGCCTAAAAGTTTGGAAATTGGTTGCCAAATAAAATATTTTAATGCTGCATTTCAACTTCCAAATAAATATATTATTACGTGTATGAATCATTTCAAGCGCTACTGCCGTTGCTACTGCAATGCAAATCAATCACGACCAAAACAACATAAAATACGGGGGTCATTCGCAAAGCGGAAAAACCATTTTGTAAATGCATTACGATCCGGACTAACAACAATGCAATGCAAAACAATAACGCCCAAGACAACAACAAATACGTGGATCATTCTCGAAAGGGAAAAAGTCATTCTGTAAATGCATTATAATTCGGAATAACAAGAATGCAATGCAAAACAGTCACGACCAAAACAACAAGAAATCCGTGGATCATTCTCGAGGGTTAAAGCCATTTTGTAAATGCACTGCGATTAGGAATAACAACAAGATAATGAAAATGCAAATGATTTAGCGCGTGAACTCGAGAATGATCTACATAGAAGGTATGAAAAAGTTCCAGATTGATTGGGTGGGAGTATATAAGCGATGAGTTATGATTGAAAAGTGATAGACGACAGTGCGCGTCGAGATAAGTGACAAATTGTCACGTATCTTGACAATTGTAGTGTTATAGTAAAATAAAATTGTACGCGAGTGGAAGTTATCGATTTAAGTGAAATTTAGAAGTGAATAACCGCGCAAAAGAAAGAAAATGATAGATTGATAGCAATATCGTGAAGTGTTATTGGAATTCAGATAAGTGCTAGTAGAATTGAGTGAAGTGTGTTCAAATAAGATTAAGAGACAATTTTAATTAACTTGGAATTCGCGTTTCACTTGCAAGAAATTGAGAGTTTACAAAGTTAAAGGCCGCGCACCTGAAGAAGTGCAAAAAATATTTTGATGTAATGGACATGCTCGTGTAAAAATTATATATACCAGTCTGTTTATTGAAAAGATTCTTAAAAAGCGAAAGTTCGTGAAAAGTAACAGAAGTCTTATCCTATCTAAGATTAACTGGAAATAACTTTTAAAAAGATATTTAAGCATTTAAAAAAACAGTTTCATTTAAAAAAAATCAAATGTGGAAGAAAAATCAATATTATCTTTTTTAAAGTAACATTATCTAGTAATCAGTTACCGCAAAGATTAATTTTTGGGTATTTTATCATGTAGGTTTTCTTCTGAAATCTGTTCTTTACTATGCGATTCCCTACTGTCATAGCTTCTTCGAAGTTGTTTTAGCCAACTTTTTCGCTGATTCTGTAAAATATGTACTCAATAGAAACTTTTTACACTAGTAACTATTTATTATCTACGATTATCTTTTTATTATTACAAACTTTTTAAAGAAAAATTTATTCTTAATACTTTTTTCTGCATTACGTCCCAATTCTCGTCAACGAGGAAGTCTTCGCTAAACAAAAAGATATACGCATTCGGAAACATGCGCTGTTCCAATTAATTCTCTTATAAAGCTTATGTGTAAAATGGATTCATCAAATCATAAAATTCCAAATGGTTTTTAAAAATTCGATTCTTCGCCAATACTTAAATAATCACTCTTCTCTCTAGCGACTCATTTCCTCATGTGTTCACTCATAGTCCACTTGATTTTAAAATTCTTAATACAGAATATTAATTTAAGGATGATTCTAAATACATGGTCTAAATGATGGTCTCATGTGCAAGTAATTTTTTCTAGCTCACTGAAAATGCACAGAAGACCAAGCAACTTTGTTTAGTCTTTACTAGTGTAGAAACGTACCTAAAGTGCAAATCCAATTCCATAATATTCCATACCATACAAATCTTCACTTCGATCGCCATACATTCCGATATTTAGGCTTTCGTTATAAGTATGACACAAGCTGTCATGAAGTTTGGTCACTTCTGTCAGCTGGTGGATAATAACGTTAACTAAATTTTGAAAATTGTTGATTAAGTATATATAGAGATGAAATGTGATGTAAGAAAATTCAATTCGAAGCAACTATCTTTTACTTTCCACGCGGCAGCGAGGCCCAGTGGAAGCCAATACGGAATGTGGAAATTTCTTCTGTTACAATTCATATTTTTTTAAAAATATTTTTAAATTTCAATTAGATTGCTATCCTTCGGCGGATAACGTCAAGTAGTAAATTGATGCCAACCTGTGATCAAAATGTACACTAATTCCAACATTTTCTGTCAATAATAGTCATTCAACAATAAAATAGCAGGATTTAGAAATTTGAAATAGTTACTTGTTCGACGCATAGATTTCTTACCAAAAACTTTATGAAAACTTGCAACACAGTTGCAACGAAAATGGGTGAAATGTGGCAATCAAAGTGCAAATTTCTATAGTGTATTGAACATTTTTAAATTAGATTTCCACGAAAGGCATGTATCTGCACCAATAAACGCCTTTACTTACATTTGGAAATCTGCCAAAAATAACTTTATATTTTTAATTACTTTTATTTTGTAATGTAGGTGTTATTTTATTTCAACTGTTCAACTCCCAAAATACTTCCAAACTCCTCTATTCTTTGGGCACTCACAAGTGATGCAAACCCTAAAGCTCGTGCATTATCATACTTGTTATTCTTTTATTAGAAGCTTTTATTAGCAAGGAAGACAAATCGCTCACTCTTCGCTTGTTCTACGCGCTCATTACATTGAACGGTGTGTTTGACAATGAAGTGCTTATTTTTGGGTACTTACACTACTCCCAAACATTAAAGATGAACCTTGATATTTTAAACATTGAAGTTAAAACAAATCTTAACACCGAGAATGATCTTTTACCTTTTCACAAGCATTAAATAACGCAAATCATTTAAATATATCAAATATTTAGTTACTGTTACTTTTATCAATACTGTTACTGTCATTAATGTTTACTACTTTATTTGGAGCTTTCTAAGGTTTTGTTTTGAACTATTTTTGTTTTTTCATTTTCAGTAATATATCTTGGTTTTCTATGAACATCTTTAACTTGGCTTTGAGTTCTTTAGCATAGGCATATAAATCATAACCAACTTTTGTCTATCTTTTTCCTTTTCTTAGGAAGGCAAGGGAAGGGAGAACAATGTTTTCAAAGAAATAAAAGAGATATAAGAAAAAGGTAACCACCACGGTATGAAAGAAAATTATAAACAAATGAAAATTATATATTATTTCGATAAAATTTTGAAATCAATAACAAGGCACATAACGAATTATGATATACGTAACCAAGTAAAATCGTACGAAAATCCAGTCAAACCAGATTTCAAAGTAACAGAAAAAATCCAGATAATGAAACACCCAAAGATATAAATGAGATAATAAATTTTGAAATCTTTTTGATTGGAAAACGACTGTTCTTCCCGGCAACAGAGAAGTTTGAAAAACATCTTTATGCTAAAAACAACCACACCGAAGAATTCCATTACCTTCATAAAATTAATCCTAAACCATAACACAATCAAAGGAAATCCTACAAAGAAAGTCACAGATAATGAATTCAATATGATAAACATTGACGAATATCTAAGAAGAAAAAAATGAAATTCAATATACATCGCCGAAGACTCATAGGGAAATGCTTTTATAAACTCTAATGATAATACAAACTATAAGTCTTACAAACGCAGAACTGAGTATCAGGGAACAAAAATTAAAGGCTATTAAAAGAACAAAAAGCCCACGGTATAATATAACCCATCAGAATTAAAACTATAAAACATTATACAACGACAAATCATAAAACCGAGTTCAGCAAACCACATTACTCCCCAAACGCAGAACAAACAGCAATTATTGAGGAAGCACTCAATCAGCTCCCCTTAAATGAAATTTTGTCATTTAAATTCAATTTACAGATCTCTCGAAGCGATGAGAAGGTCTTCACGGAAAATTGTTTAACAACCAAATATTTAATTCCTATATAAACCTTACCTCGCAAAGCTTAATAAAACTTCCAAAAGCTCATGAACACATTCTTCTTTCCGACTCTTTTGAATTTAGGATATCAGTCAAACAATAAACCCAAACAGTAGACATATTCTCGTTTGACATTATATCAAAACCCCTACCTGTAAATCAATCTCGTAGGTGATAAGCAATTGTCGATTTCAGAAATAGTACTTTTAAATATTAAGACTCTCTTGCCGAACCTAAATTCTTATATAAATTCTTATATACTATTGAAGAATACTTACAAAGAGAATCTCAAAATAAACTAAACTAAAATTTAAAGATTAACTTTTTCAAAGAAAACAAAATACAAATTCCCCGGCAAGAGCATACACGGGACTGCGGCATATCAGCTCGTGCATTAGCAGAATACATTACTCCAAATGCGAAAATGAGTTTCTCCCAAGTTCTCCCTTATATTCAGTATATATATATGCAGTATATTCATAACTGAGGTGTTGAAAGCAACCGTAGATGAATGTCCGACAAATAAGCCGATAAATTAAGCCGACAAATAATAAATTATAATAAATATATACAGGAAGATTCCTTGTAACATTTTCAAATGAAATGATGATCAGTGAAGAAAATTTTTGTAAATTATAAAACTAAATCAGAAGAATGGCTATCACATGAAAGTGATAATAATGTGGAAATACGAAAAATATTAGAAATCGAATCCCCCCATAAATTTACAAATATTCAAAAATTGAACAAATATATAATTTCTATCGAAAGTAATCCAATCATGAGTATGGTAATATTGTGACGTGTTCAGGTCACGCGAACTGTAGTCGGCGTAAATAAAAAGTCGTAAACATGTTTACGACTATCTGCTACCAACACATCGATTGTTCTCGTGTGCGCAAGCATAAACACGTCACGCGCATCAAGTACAACAGATCCCGGTGCAAGCGACTCGACGCGTACACGCGAGAACAATCTGTATGGAAGGTTCTGGGATGGTTGGTAGTGGTATATAAGCAACTACGGCGAGCGACGAGACAAGCAGTTGTGAATGAAAAACGCGAGAGTACGCGACAGTGCGCGCAAGAAAAATTCGAAATAAGAAAAGTGAGAAAAGTGTTAAATAAGTGATTTTGTGTTTAATTATGTTGAATAAGTGTTAATTAATTAATTTAATTCATTAAAGTGATTAATGATTTTACTAAATTAATCATAAAGTGTAGAAGAAACTTAATAAAATTTTAAGAATTAATTTTAAAATAGTTCGCGAGTGTTTTATTTCACTATTAGCAATATTTGCGAATAGCAAACAGGTCGCGCACCTGCTCAACGCGCAACAATATTAATAATATCAATAATTGTTTAATAATAAACTTAATGAAACAATAAATTTAATGTAATAATAAATATAAAGGCAGCAAATTCGGAAAAGAAACAGATGAAGTATATTTTCAAGCTCTTGAAGCTAGAACCATGGAATTGATCAAAGATCGGGGCAAAATTTTCCGGCTCAGAAGGGAGTTTATGGCACAAGTAGTCATTTATGGCTATTAAAAAATTCATTGACCAGCAAATATTAGCAAATATGGTAAGGAATGTGAAACCAAACAAAAGGCTTATCCAACAATACACAAAACAAATTCATTGACCTCAAAATATGACCAAATATGGTAAAAAATGTTAAGCCAAACAAAAAGCTTATCTAAAAATAACTAAACGGAATACTACATCCTATTGATCATGCATACAAATACGAGGCTCAAGATAAGCTCGTCGCTCTTAAGTTTAAAATATTAATTAAGCTCAGATACTATTATTTTTTTTTTTTTTGGTTGGGGGGTGAAGGCAATTTACGCCCGGAGTGTGGGACTCCTAGCAGCGCATGCTACCAGACTACCCACTAAACACCCCCCCCCACCCCTGTTAAGAGATCCTAGCCTAGAACCGTTTGACGCATTACGGGCTAGGCCTCTTTTTACTTCGCCCTAGGGCGCCGTCAGTCTAGAGAAATCTCTCTCCAGCGGGAGGGGGCAGGATGGAGGAGGACTGCTGGAAAGGAGACCTCCCTAGATCCCGCGCGCAAGGTTATCTATCGTATAGTTTTTGGCAATAAGTATTGCCCGAGAGTAATGTGCCACACAGGTCCATTTGTCGAAACTTTTCAGCATTTCTCCGACCAGATTGTCTGGAGAAAGCTCTCCCATCACCTCCCACAAGTCCTGCCGCATCCTGTTCCACCTTCTACAGTTGAAGAAGGTGTGACATGCGTCATCCCTTTCCCCTGGGCAGAAAATGCAGTCTGGGGACCGTGATTTACCAATCTTGTGCAAGTTAGACTGAAAATACCCATGCCCGCTAAGAAGCTGGGTAAGGTAATAATCAGTCTCACCGTGCCTTCGATTTAACCACGATCCCACGTCCCCTATAAGGCGGGCAGTCCAGCGGCCATTGGAGTCGCCTTCCCATGACTGTTGCCACTCGAGTATTGTGCGCTGCCTCTCTTCTCGGTTGACAGCATATTTTGAGCCCTCCACTTTACGGTTATAAATTCTCCGTCGTTCTCTAGCAAGGAGGGCGATGGGTATCACTCCTGCGATCACCAGCACCGCTGACTAAGAGACAGTGCGGTATGCAGACGCAACCCGCAAAGCTCCTCGTCTCTGTACCTGGGCCAAGCGCTTTCGGTGCAGCTCCTTACTGAGAGCTCCGGCCCAAACCTCAGAGCCGTACAGTAGCACTGACTGTACAGCACTCATGAGAAGTCGGCGTTTGCTCGGTGTGGGCCCACCGATGTTGCACATTAGTCGACTCAAAGCTGAGACGCCTCTCGCGGCCTTTTTCGCCGTTGCCCTGATCTGTTCCGAAAAGCTCATTTTGGAATCAATCAATAGTCCCAAATATTTTATTGCAACTTTAGACTCAACAGTCGCATCTCCGATCTGCAAAGGAATTACCGTGAAAATTCTTTTCCTCGTGAGAATGACCACCTCGGTTTTCTCTAGTGTCAACCTGAACCCGCGGGTGGTCATCCACTCCTTCACTCGACGCATTAGCATTCCCAGTCTGCGCTGCGCATGTTCGACTGTGCGCCCGGTGACCAGTGCTGGTATATCATCTGCATGGCAGACGTTAGACGTTATATCCATACTGCGTCGCGCATCTTGTGTGTCATAGAGCAGTCTGCGGTCCTTTAAATAATCCCTCAAAATCCGCATCAGATACCCTGGCAATCGGAAAAAATTTTCCAATGTGCCAAGAATATCCGACCATCTGGCGGAGTTGAAGGCATTTCTGACGTCAAGCGTCACTAGCAAGACAACTCGTTTTTCAGTTTTGTGCGCTTCGGCTCGACGGACTGCATTCACCACTTCCATGATGGCATCGGCTGTAGATCGCCCTGCTCTAAAGCCATACTGCCGAGGAGATAGGTCCCCTGCAGCACGAATTGCGTCTGTGAGTCTTCTTTTGATGAGCTTTTCGAACACTTTCCCGGCTGTGTCCAGCATACAAAGCGGACGGTATGTAGATGGCAGCCCGGGGTCCCATTTTCCCTTGCTGATCAATGTGATCCTCGCCACCTTCCAGCGAGATGGGAACACCTTCTCTCAGGCGAGCGTTGAACACATTGAGTAGCAAGTCAGGACAAACGTGGAAGACAATTTGTAGCACCTCGGATGGAATGCCATCTGGTCCTGGTGCCTTTCGAGCTTTCATAGAAAGCACCGCATCCCCCAGCTCATTTTTAGTGAACGATGGACATTCGCCTGAGTCGACCTCGTGGGCAGCATCAACACGGACAGGGTGAGTTGGAAAAAGCGCCTGCACTATGCCGTCCATCTTATCTGCTTGAAGTAAACACGGCTTCCGTGAGGTACCGAGCTTGCGCCACACTACCTTGTAGCCGAGCCCCCATGGATCCCTGTTCACATCGTCCACAAATTCTCGCCAGCAGCGTGCCTAACTCTCATTGATGAGTCTTCGGAGTTCTTTCCTCGCTGATCTGTATGCTGCTGTCCTATTGGATGCTTCCTCTACGTTTCTCGAGCGCTGAG
Organism: Stratiomys singularior; assembly: GCA_954870665.1. Classification (NCBI taxonomy): domain Eukaryota; kingdom Metazoa; phylum Arthropoda; class Insecta; order Diptera; family Stratiomyidae; genus Stratiomys; species Stratiomys singularior. The sequence goes on from OX940877.1 coordinate 58,035,640, forward strand.
CTGCACGTCGAAGTCTGTGACACTCGTCTCGTTTGTCTGCGATATCTTTTGACCACCAATGTACAGCAGGCCTGTCGTGTCGAGGCCTCCGTCGAGACATAGATGAGCTACAGGCAGAAGTGATAAGGTTCATCGTTGACTCCACCATTCCCTCGACTCCAGTCCTTCCGCTCCCCCAAAGGCATCCCGATGTCGTTCCGCCTTTCAGAATCACATCTGCGAAAGTCTCCACGTCCATTTTTCCGATATTCCACCCGGGAGTGAAAGATCGTTGAGACGAGCGAGGAGTGCTTTTCTTTGTGGCGTTTCTTTTTCTGGCTCAACGTTCTCTTTACGCCTTTTCTCCTGTTCGCTCTCGAGAGGGCTAGCAGCAGTCCTCTTGATACTGGGGAGGAAAGGTTGGGTGACTTTAACGTGCACCGTTTGATCTGGATGTTCTTCTTCCAGCTTTTTCCAGAGTCTCCTGTAGTGGCAAACTCGATCCAAGAGGTCTTCGAGCTCAAACACTCCATTTTTTTACATCTTTACTGATTGTTTTTTGATTTATGCACGCTCCTTGCATACGTTTGAGGATCGCATAACATTTTTTAGTCAACCGTTCTTCCTCGGAACAGTTCTCCGCGATAACCTCCTTAACAATCAGGTCTTTTTCGCCGACTTTCTCCTCCGGGGGTTCTATGGTCTGCGTTCCTCCTACTGAAGTTGATTCAGCAGAAGCAACCTTAAGAGTGAGGTGGTCGTAAGCCTCCGGAGCCGCATTTACTACCGGCCCATCACTGCTCTTTCCGCTTGGGGCTGAATGAGACCGTGGTGGTGAACGCAAGGTTTTTCCACTACGGGAAAACACGCCAAGATAATCGTTATGGTTGTCAGAATTATGTTCATCGGCTCGTTTGTTCGTATCCTCTGCGTTATTCTGTTTATTGTTGTTGTTGTTGTTTTTCTTCATTTTGTTCTTAAGGGTCCCCCCTCAGAGCCGCTATCTCCGCTCGGATGTGTAGTCGCCTTAATGATCCCATGGTTATCTATGCAAGCAGGGAGGCCATGCGAGGGTTGGCACCAGCCCTTATGAAGTGAGGTGCTCAGAGCCAGATCAGCGCTAATCGGGAGTACGACTCAACGGAACCTACACCACCAACTCAATGGTGCGAGCTTTGAACGTACTCTGAGGCCTGCCAAGGTTTTATCGGGACGGAGACGGCGTGATATTAGCCTGGAGCCATTCGCGCACGGGTTTCACCCCGGCGGTACCGGGCAGAAAGCGACTAGGTCCAGAATATCATGGCCGCCAGCCCACATGCGTCAAATAAAGTCGAGAGTCAAATCATAATCCGGGTTCGGTGCTGTGTTCCCATTAGTCGCCTCTTACGACAAGTTGGGTTACTGTGGATGTATTCTAGCCTCCCCCATCCACAGGGGCGATACTATTATTGCACCTGAAAGTAATGAAGAAATTATATTTTTATTACTGAACTTGAATTTAGAGTTCCAAATACATTTTCGCGGCGAGTCGACCTATTTATGGCCAACGGTTCGGACATGTCGTTTTAAACTGCAGAGATGCTTTCAGATCTGTGGCATGCGGTAAAAACCACGAGAGTGACAACTGCCCTAAGAAATCACTAGGAAATCCCTTGGATGAAATTATTCCCAAAGATCAATGTATTCCAGCTGTTTGGTGCGTTCTATGTGGATTAGGAGACCATCCTGCTAACTTCACCGGATGTCCCGAACGAACAAAATTGAAAGCAAGCTTGCGGAAAAAATAGCCACCAGGGCAAACGAAAAGCAATTTTCCATATCTATTCCATACCTCTATCAACAAACAGATTTCCTTGCACTACCCACCAGACCAAACACTCACCAAACACTCTAGTGACTCTGAAGCACCTCGTGTCTCATATTCTTCATTCATACGAAGATTCGTGGATTCATGGGAAGAACCCACCTGCTAGCAATAACAATCCCGTAACAATCCACAAACCCAAATTTCCAAACTACACCTTTTTTCGGATCGACAATGGCCAAGATACTGCGATTCCTGCGAAGGCGACGCACACAGTTCACGAAGTACCAAACTGAGTAACTGGTCTTTCATGTACCCTAGTGTTGTTACACATGCGAGGGCATGGTGGTCACATTCCCTGTGGAACGGGTCCCACCATGGGCAATAGCTTGGACTACATATTCGCGATCGCAGACTATTACGACGAGATAATCTGGGGTGGAGACCTAAACGCACGTTACTACTCATGAGGCGACTGTTCAAATAACAGCTACGGCAGTCCATTATTTCAATAGCTAACCTCAGAGAATCACTTAATATTGTAAGCGCAGGAGTTCCAACACACCCTCAAGGAATCTCTTTCATCGACAGTTTTATAATTTCAGCGTCATTTTTCAATGATATTCCATCAGGCTTAGGCTGCCGCACATTTACAGCGCAATCAGACCATCATGCCTTATTTCTTAATCATCCGCTTCGAAACTTACAATCCATCACACTAAAAAGCTCCAAGATCCACTCATACTCGTATATAGACTCTCATACTCGTATATAGATTTTTTGAGGAAGAAAGCAGCTGCTTCGAAAGCAGCCACTAATGATCGCATTCTCTCTAATGAAGAAATCGAAACGGAAGTTTGCATAATCACCTCCGCAACTATTTGCGGCATGGATACACATGCTCCTGCTAGAATAAAGGTCATATCTAAATACGGAGCAGTGTCCAATAATACTCTTAGGCTCATTCGTACCAACATCCAGTGGCTGCAGAAGCTAAAGGGAAACCTTCCCCCAAAACTTAAGGGAAGATACACAGAGGGGGATACACAACTCTCCGAGCTCAAATAAACTGCCTTGATACAATAATTCGCAAAAATATACGCACCGAACTAAATGTTCATTTCAAACAACGACTTTCAGCTATGAAACCTTCACCAAACGTCTTCAAAGAGATTACCAAGCTCATCGGGTGCCTGAGCGGCTTTCATAATTTAAATGTAGACCCATTACGAAAGGGAGGCCAAAAATTTTCACAAAGAAACAAAAACTCGCCGCCTGCGCAGAGTTCTATGGCTCTCTTTACAGTGCTGGGTTTTCAAATGATGAGGCCTCCAACACGACGGTACAGGGAAAAACTGAAGATTTCCTACACGGACACAGAGGGTCTTTCTTGACTATCTTTTCCCCTCAAAACCGCTAATCTAGTCCAGCGTTGTATTCAGCTCCTCGAACGGGATCGAACCCCTTCTTCGCTCCCTTGACCGCTGGAAGTCCAGCGGACCCGACGGAATCACAAACTACATGCTGCGTAAATGTGCCTCCGCTCTAGCCCTCCCGCTCGCAATCGTAGCCAACAACTACATCAACAACGGATACTTCCCCGAGTCCTGGAGAAGGGCCACTCTCTTTTCCATTCCAAAAAAGGCTCCAAAGGAGAACAAAACTCTGGTATATATTTCTCCTCCCAAACCTAGGGAAAATCTTAGAAAAAGTAGGCTCACTTAGAGAAATCATCTACCGCTACATTCCAGCAGAGCAATTTGGATTCAAGTAAAAAATGTACACGGAGCAAGCAGCGCTATTTCTTCACGACATAATAAGGCGTTCGACGCAGTCTGTCTTGAAGGCCTCCTTTTCAAATTGATCCACCTCCAATGTCCAATATCTTTGGGTCGCATTTTATAAAGGAGAAGAAAGTTTTGGTTTGCTCTCCTTTTAGTCAATGACGGCCAGGAGCTGTGTCCCTACCTTCCTCTGGCTTCCTTCCTAATCGATAACACTTCCCCTCAAAAACATAAATTGTACATTAAACTAGTTTTAAGCTACGTTTAAGATACAATTAAGGAACAGATAATAATAAAAAAAATATGTTATACTTCATGATTACAAAACCATTCGAGCATATGGTACATTTTTACTTCAAATAAATCATTACAAGATAATGTATTATCGATACTATTTGACAAAAGTGGCACTGTTAAATTAAGTTAAGCTACCATTGTCACATGTATACAGTACGTTAAAGGTCTCAATAAAGATTAAGTAGTTATCTGTCACATTTCTTACATTGCTGCTTTCGCATTATCTATGTTTTACCGGCTACCACGCATATATTCTTAATTCGAGTGATTGATGTGATGGGTATAGGGTTGCTATGTTGTGACAACTAATATAAGATTACGGCAACATACTGTCGAATGTGCGAACTAAATATGGATTATTCACCCAGCGAAATTATAACTCATTTGATGGATGAACACGGCAATTTCATCGAGAAGATTGCATTTTATGTTGAAATGGAGTTTGAGAATGAAATGGTAAGCTTATTTCATTTCTTACTTATTTCCACTCCTCAAAGTATGGGCTACTAGTAGATGAACAAAGTAAACCAGTTATATGCACTAATGATGTATGCATAATTGGAACACAATGTCTTGTCTAAGGGCCGGCCATCTACGAACTTATGACATAGTATAAAAGCTTCAAATATTTCTGCGAAATTGCCATAGAACAAGTAGCAACGTTTGAATACTATTAATTTAAGAGTTGTGCCTTTTATAGGTAAAACGTGTGAAAATTGGACAATAATTAGGTCTTAAACAAAAGCTGATTTTTTATGGGAATTTGTTACGAGTTACGTTGTAGAGTCAGATATTGTGAAGTGGAGAAAAGTGCTAAAAAACTTGTCTCTACATTTTATGGAACCAGAAGTTTGTATATGTTAATTGGGTTATTTAATTAACCCAATTTTTATATTATATATTAAATTATATTTAATTGGTTAATTAATAAAAATTAATTTCGGATGATCAATATATTTTTATACATAAGGAATATTTTATTGATATTCTCGAATTAGATCATTGTTCTTATTGCAGTAAGTTCCTTTGACATTCCAATTTGCGACTTCATGACTTCTAATGTTTTTTGGTCCACATTCTCCATAAATATGCAACAGAATCATGAAAAGATACAAATATGTTATATGTTTATATATGTAATTACAGAAAGTAAATAACTTATACATTATTCAGGGAATCGCTGGCAAAGTTTGGTACCTGATTTCCATCGAAACATTTGAAGTAGAACACATTTTCCTATCTGTATATAGATGTATATGAGTTGCTCGCCGAACTTCATTTTTACATGGTTCAAAAGTTTGGTTGATATCTAAGCCCGTTATAGTTATTGGTAAACGTTTGAATTCAAGCAGTATGAACGTCGGTTACCCCAATTACCCAATATTATACAACACATCACTTTTGAACTTTTGTATAGTATTAAAAATGTTTTATTGTACATCGGTATTCTCAAATAATAAATTTATTTCTAAATTTAATGAAAGCTTCTTGGTATTCGTCGTTTTCTACAATATTTCAAATTTTTAAATTTTTCTTTAGTAAAAAATTCAGGATTATAAACATAAGTATAAAAAATTATCACATCCCGTCGTTGCATGGAATCCTGACAAGCTTTTACATACAGACCCTTCTAATTCTACATATATGTTTGTTTGACATACATGTCTTAAGACATTTCCAATCCTTGCTTCCAATACTACGAAGCATGTGAATCATTTTTCATAGATTCAATTGCCAATAAATAGTACCATTTGATTTCGCACCACAATTTGAGATGAAAAATAACAAGAGATTGCTTTTGAATTTTACGAAGTCAATCGGTCAAACTTGATCATGACCGTTTATAGGTTATTCTAATTACGCTGATTCAAACTTTTGAAAGCGTTCATAGTCATATATATATCATATCATAGTCATATCAATAGTGTAAAATATTCATCAAAAAGAACCAAATACCGATTTATTACAATAATTTATAATGATTTCTAGCCTTAGAATTATAGAAAACTTGAAGGTAAATTTATTATTAAGAGCACATAAATATTGTTACATATAGTTATATTATCCACTAAGGTCATATAACTGTCGTCTGTATGCATTTTGCCAAACTATACTCGTCCCTTTGCACCATAAGCTGAACTTCGGATGTATCTGGGAGCATGTTTGGGCCACCAAAAGTATTTAGCCTTTTAGCAAACATCTTAAGATCGTTCCTCAATTAACATGTATAAATTTTGTTTTATGAAATATCTAAAATGAATAATTTTTTTTTGGTACTCTAAGTATACTGACTCTGCAACGTCAATTGTGATAGTATTCCGTAAAAACTATCAAAAAATCAGCTATTTTTTTATGACGTAATTAATGACGTACAAATTAAATGAAAGTGCCCCTTACCGCTACTCATACTTCATAGTGTAAAAGCTGAATGTTTTTCCGCAATTTTTGTGTAACAATTAGAAAAATTTGAATACTATTAATTTGATTTGTACGTCCTTGAGAGATAAAACGTGTCAAAGGTGTGAAGATTGGACATTAATTACGTCATAGTACAATAGTAGTATATTTTATAGAAGTTTTAATTTAGGAGAACCAATGATACAACATTCTCATATATAAATGTTAGCGATTGGATTTGACAAACAGATCTACATTTTTAAATTTTACATATTTGTTTTTTATTTTGGTAATTTTGGACTCGGTTTTTTTTTTTTTTTTTTTTTGTGAAAATTTATTTTGGACTTATATTATTTACATTTATTTTGGAATGTTTGCACTTTGCTGGTTTGTCATTTCCTTCAAATCATCGGCAAAAAAGAAAAGATTCTTGACTTTTGCGTTTGCAACAAGGTCAACAAAGACCATGGCGGTACAACCTAGTTGTCCGCGACTGAACGTGTTCCTCAAGTACTTGTCTCAATAAGCGATGTGCTGCTGTAAATTCAATGCAAATAATACACTGATGTCCTCTGACGGTCAACCTGCACTGACACCTGGAAGCGAAGCCCATTGACTCCACACTTCGACAAAGCCAACAAGATGAAATACATGCAAATCGTTTTCTACATAGTTGGTCGATTTGGACTAAACTCGAAAGCATCCTGCATACGCCGCCCCGCCCACCCATCAAGTTGTGCACTATTATCAGCTGACCATCGACGAGGTCAGACTGTAGACTTTTAGAACATTTGGAGCAAGCCGTACGCGGAAGTTACAGGTGCAGATGATCACTTGATTCGGTACCAAAGCCATCCGGTTGCTAGACTACGACTTCCAATGATCAATTCATTTATTGGACCAAAGAATGATTTTATTTTTGAATTAAGTTCAAAATAAGGACACATCATACATCATGCAACCCAAGAGATAGAAGTCTCCAGTTAAGCTAGTTTTGTATCGAGTGGTGGTTGAGGTGAAAAAAATATATAATGTGTTGCTGATAATTTCACTTAAACACTTTTAGTTTTTGTTTCACAAATGTAACTTTATTTTTAACAGAACTTATGTATATAGGTTCGCTTAACGGGCTAAGATCGAAACGACTGGGGGCTACGTAGTGTACCGAGGTAACTTAAATAATGCAACTATGCTGACACAATGTCTGCGATTAGACATGTGTCATTTCTGGGATTCTCACGTTGCATTTTCCTGAATTAGGTAAATGTAACGTTTGCAGTAAATTTTCTATAGAAATATTATTTTTAAAGGGGTTTTCGGTTACCGTATACATGACTAGCTACCTTCTCGAGCGTTTTGCGAGAGTCAAGTCGAGTTTGTTCTTCGAAGGAATTCCCGTCGATCCCTGTCTGTTTCCTTTCCGAGCATGAAACCACATCCCGAAAATGGCACGCTGCCTAATTACTTATGTGAACGAGACAAAGAAACATTTGAAGCATTCGACTCAGCTCCATCGGCAATTGCGTATACGATGCTTGATTCTACGCCTGGACCAACGAATGGTTTTATTTTCCAATAAAGTTCAAAATAAGGGCACATCATACATCATGAAACCACATCCCGAAAATGGCACACTGTCGAATTACTTATGTGAACGATACAAAGAAACAGACGGGGAACGATGGAAAATTTGTTCAGAAAACAAAGAAAAATATTATTTTTCTTGCAATTTACATACGGATATACATTTACTGCGTTAAATTACACACATCGAATGAGTTACAGTTGAATTCTTCATACAAAAACGAATCCGTCAATATTTTTATGTTTATGTTTTTATGTTTATTAGGTTTTTGAAATATGATGTTAACATTTAGATGTCTGTTTAAAATCAACATCTGGTTTTGAACAGACAATATTTACAAGGAAAAGATTCTAATCCTAGTTTATAAACAAAACACTTGGATTATAAAAATAGTCCTTTTTCTTATGTAATAAGTTTTACATGTGTTTATACAAACAATTCAGAATTTGTTAGGCCATCTGTTAGTTTATTTAAACCTTTAGAAGAAGGCTCTAGGATTTTATGGCTTGATTTTACTTCTACTTAGGATTAGTTTTTTCAGTAGCGAGACGGCTCTCTAAGTAGATGGAACGATTTCTCTCCAATTGTAGAGAAATCACTTGTCATTCAAATAAAACACAAGTATTTTCAAAGTTAAAGTTTTTTTTATTTCATAATGACCTTTCTATGACCTCCGTAAGTCAAAGGAATCAATGAACACCAGTTTTTTGCCGCAGTCATTAATTGGAGTTTTTTATGAATAAATACATTGAATATAGTTGTGGCTCTAGAGTGCAAAGCGTACTACGGAATGCAATTAAGGAAAATGCCACTTCCAATAGTACTTGTGTCTGATGCAGCGTATACTCATCTTTACTTCGACTAGGTTACAAACAAGTTTTCAAGATTTTTTAGTTATTCCTCAGTTCTGTACATGGTTCTGGCATAAGGAAAGAAGGTGATGCTAGAGAAACAATAGGTTTGTTGCTATTGTTTGTAGGTTTTATTCAGAATGAGTGACTCTTGAATCGTAAGCAGACAGGGGCATAATATGACTGTAAGAAGTATATAATGATTATAATCTCAAGTAGTTTTATTTTCGTGGCAGTGAAAAATATATATTCAATACTACTGGAAATCAATATAGGTCAATGTTAGTAGAGTTAATAGTTAGGCTAGATAAGACTAATCTGCCGTACAGAGTAACATACCTAATCGACGTCAGGGGAAATCAGCGCTAAAAAAAGTACACCGTTTAAGTTTACTCTAATATAAGGTGTGGCCTATTGCTTTTTCATTTGAACCTGTAAGCTCATGAGGTCGATGTAGCTTCCGTTGACTTTTTGATCCATTTCTAGAAAAGAATTTTTTATAAAAACAATTAGTTTGCGGTTTAGATCAATATATATATATATTTTTTTTTTCCTTTTCTTTTTTTTTTTCCTTTACACACTACGCGTTTCGCTGATACTCGTCAGCATTATCAAGTGTATGAACAATTTTGGACTTAAGTCTACCTTTTATATCCTTTAAAATCAAAAATGTAAGAAGGTAATTATGCTAATGCATCAAAGAGGGAAGATTTAAATATGTTGGTTTGGTCATTAAGGACAGTAAAATCATTATTTCTAAGGTGTTTATGAATTTCCAGTGCTTCTAAAATATTGAGTTTATGGGACTTAGATAAATTATGGAGGATCTGTAAATTTTCAATTGAAGGGAATTCATGGTTGGTTTCCAGGAAGTGGTTTGCTACGTTAGAATTGGATTTTTGGTGAATGTAGGATTTAAAATGCTCATTAAATCTGGCTTTAAAAGATCTAGGATCAATATACCCAAAATTGCATTATTCACATGTAATTTTATAGATTCCGGATTTATTAAATTTGCTCGTAGATTGTTTGGCATTGTAGAAAAGGGTGGTAATTGTTTGACTAGGCTTGAAGGCAATGTGAATGTTGTCATTAGCTAAAATTCGAGAAATATCGGATATTGGACCAAAATATGAAAGGAGTGCAAATTTTCTCTGAATTGTTTCTTCTATCTTCGGATAAATTTTATAAATAGTTTCATCCTTATGTTTTTAATTAATCAGATGATCAATTAGCTGATTCGAAAAACCGTTATTATTTGGTATTTCTTTGATGGTTGAAATTTCGGTATTCAGAGATTCCTTAGAAAGAGGTATGGAAAAAGCACGGTCAACCATCGATCTATAAGCTGATATCTTGTGGGACCAAGGGTGGCATGAATCGGCTGGAATAGTTGCATCCGAGAAGGTGGGCTTTCTAAAAATGTTAAATTCTAGGCTATTAAAAAGATTCCTGGTGATGGTCAGATCCAGAAAATTAATTTTCCGATTATTTTCCTGTTCAACTGTGAAGGAGATGGAGGGATGTATATTGTTGCAGAAATTTAGGAGCTGGGAAAGCTGATAATTGTTTCCTGTAAAGCCAATAAGGATGTCATCAACGTATCTATACCAGAAGATAACATGATTTGAGAATTCAGATTGTAAAACAGCTGCCTCAATATTATACATAAATAGGTCTGCCATAAGCGGACTCGGAGGGGAACCCATAGCTTGCCCTTTTTTCTGTCTATAGAAATTGTTTTCAAACTGAAAATAGTTTTCACTAAGACAGAATTCTAGTAAAGTTCTAATATCCGTTTTTAAAACCGGGTCAATGTTTTTGGAGGCCAAAAGGTTCTTCTTGGCTATATCAAGAGAATTCTTATATGGAATATTGGAAAACATGTTTGTAACATCAAATGAGATAAGAGAGCAATTATTTGGAATATTAAGATTGACCAACTTTTTGACCAGGTCTGTGGAGTTTTTTCATACTGTTGGATGCATTGAGGTTAGTGGTTTCTTTGAAGACTTTATTAATAGCGATTGCTATTTGTCTCAAGGGGCTGTTAATAAATGAGACAACTGGTCTAATGGGGTAATTCTCTTTATGTACTTTTACAAGTCCATAAAGTTTTGGTGCCATCGGGTTCATATTTGTCAGTCGAAATTTCTGGTTTTCGGGGAAAATGTGCTTGATGGATTTGAGAATACCTTTCAAGGCAGTTTGAATTTTATTTGTGGGGTCCTTATTTAAGATGGTAACATTTTACTTTTTCGGTGTTTCGCGAAAGCAAAACGACACTGCTGATTTTTTTTGGTAATGAAAGGTTTTTACATGCAGCTCGGCCGTTCAAGTCGTGCTTTCGTAAAACTCGGCGGATATTTTCAGCACTACATGACTTACCCAACTCATGGTTAACATTTATGTTTCTTCGACGGATAAATAAAACTCTTGTTTTATTTTATAACACCAACTTTATTTACTATAATCCCGGTATACAATTCTTATTGTATACATAAACCGATATTCGAAAAGGCACCCCAATGCAGCCTCACATTGGGTGAAAGGAGATAGAGGCTTGTCCGTACCTTTCGAAGCGAAAGAAAATAACTCTAACTCTTATTTACTATAATCCCGGTATACAATTCTTATTGAACCGGTATTCGAAAAGGCACCCCAATGCAGCCTCACATTGGGTGAAGGGAGATAGAGGCTTGTCCGTACCTTTGACGCGAAGAACTAACTCTTCGAGACAATTCCACTTCTATTTATACTACTCGTCGCCTACTTAATTTGATTTCATTCAATTCAAAATATCAATGTCTACTTTGTTTTAATTCAATTGAATTCAAAATATCAATGCCTACTTCGTTTTAATTCAATTGAATTCAAAATCAATGCCTACTTCGTTTTTATTAATTTGATTTGGGTAAGTGTAACAGTTAACCTCGATGGCCAATTTTGGCCATACGATACGATATAGCGTTCATCAGTTGGGTTGAACATTTTGTTTGGTGCTTTTCTGCCTTTATCATTTACTCGATTCTCCTGTTATGTCTCCTATTATGCTCTGCACTGTCCCGTTGCTTAAATTTACCATTTCTTCTATTTTCCGCCGAGAATTGCCATTTTCAAAATGGTGGAGGACCAATTTACGCTGCTCAATAGTGGTACGTCGTCCCATTATCAAAAAGATTTTTTTTTTCTTAAAAACGATTGATGAAATTAAACTCAAACCACTTTAACAAATTACCGAAAAGATAGAGAAAAACGATAGGAGAAAAAAAAAAAACGCAATTTTATTCAATAACCGATTTCTAATGCTCGATAAACACTGTGGTTGAAATAAGCTGTGAGCAAAATTATTGATGACATATTCTTTTTCCTTTCCTTACTACAGGAGAACAAATATTTTCCGAATTTGTCTTTCTCTCCTTCAATTTATGTTTCTTTTTTTATAGTTCTGCTTTTCAAGTCCCTTGATACCTGCCTTTGTTTACAAGTTAAACCTTCTCAAAATCTGAAAACAGTGTTGGTCGAAATAAGCTGTGAGCCACTGTATACCGTGATGCAGCTTTTTATCGGTCAAGCCACAGTGAAGATAACTTCAACATAAAGCATCCTCCATTTTTTCCACAAAATATAAACTAATAAATATAGTAACTAGCGGTCGAAGTGTGAAACCCCAAAAGACAATGTAGAGTTTGTGCTGATCAAAAAAAAAAAAAGAAGTGGAACATGTTTTGCTTGCAAATTTTGCAATGTTCCATTGCATATAGGTAGCTGTTTTGAACATTATCAAGCCTCAAAAAAATTAATTATTTCTTATTTCAAGTATGTCGATATATGGATTATGGTATTATTAAATAATTATTAAACTGAAAGCCATTAGATAAAATAATTTATCATTACTGTCTATATATTATGTAATTTATCATTAATATCTTGAAAACAAAACATTTGATTAAATCTAATTTTCCTATAATATATCCTATAGTAATAGAAAATGAATTATATCTGACCATACGAAATGCACAGATACTCCTGTGCAATGGTGTAGATCAAAAAACAACCGGCGCCAGGGGACATTCCTGGCTGGGCGGCCGGTCGAACGTGCGTATGCTGTTTATACTGATACCGGTCGGTAAAGTGTTAATTGAGCAATCATTTTAACAAGAAGTTTGCCTTTATCACCGAGACATTTTGTTTTCAATATTGTAAAATCGTCAACATGTGTTTTAGAAGTTGCAATACTTTATATCTTCAAGTCTCCGTCACCTTACAGTTGCTTACAGATTGAAACATCTGAATAAAAGGGTTCAAATTTCATATTGCCAGCTGCACCAACGCGATTAATATGTCTGCTCTTCAGATGCTCACAGGATCGATGATGTTATAGTGTTCAATCAGAATAACACAGAAATCTGTTGTTATTAGTGATGGGAAAAATCGTTCATTCCGGTGACTCAGTATGTTCGAGTCCTTGGGTTTTAGTGAACGAAACAAATGATTCGGTCATTTGAGTCATTTAAATTTAGAGTTGGCTTTGTATTTCATAGAAAATACGGGTTAAATTTCTTAAACGTAGCATTTAACTGAAACGATGTTGTAATTAAGCTTATCTCATTATTTTATTCTTTAAAAAAATTAAAATTTTTAATACAAAACCAAGCATCATTCGATTCAAAATTGAACTTAAACTTAGAAAATAGTCTGTCTTCATCTATAATATATTCAGTCTTTTTAAATGAGCAGGTTGTTGAGAACTTACAAATTCCTAAAATTTTCAAATAATTAATATAAAAGTGTAACTTCAGTAGTACTGACCTGGCTTTAGGAGTTGTAATTAAAGAATAAAAGTTTGGAAACTTTTCCAGCGGAAATGCGATTTCTGCGATCCGTTATAATTTGCCCTGCCTTCGAATAAATCCTTTCACAGGGAACGGAAGTCGCAGGAATGCAGAGTTTCTTTTGCATGACGTCATAGAGCCTCGGATACAATAATTTTCTGTCAATCCACGACTTTACAGGGTTCATTTCACGACCAATATAAGGTTCATTGAGCTACTGTTCTATTTCTTTAATGGCTTCTGCTTGCGGAGTTTGCTTGCAAATTGAGTTTTGCAGCAGCACATCCGAATCGAAGTCACCCCAAACTAAGGAACAAGATGCTATTTGTTTATTTTCAATAGGAGGAGATGTCGTCATTTCCAAATTGTCTTGCTGTATTTGCAGGTTAGCAACAAAAAAAATGGCTTCGTTTATAATGGACTGCTTCGTTTTTGAAAACTGATGCTCCTCATGAAACGCTTGCTTCTTGGAGCGCGGATCCAAAAAAGCGGATTGGCCATACTGTTTTCTCACTGGATATTTCTTCTGTGTGATTTCGAAGAAAATTCTCAGTACTTCGCAAGCTTTTTCTATGATAGCGAAATCTTCCTCAGAAAGTGCCAACGAACTTCGATTGACTTGGCTTAACGAATAAAGCAATGGTTCCTTCATTTCTACAACTCTTTGGAACATAATGTAGGTTGAATTCCATCTAGTTGAAACATCTTGTATCAGCTTTTTCTCGGTGCCTAGCATTTGTTTTTGCACAGAAATAAACTTTTTCATTGCATGAGGGCTTTTTTTTGTAAAACTGGACGATAGATTTTATTTATAATTGTGTTGTTTTGATTTCTTTAATACCATTTTGAACAATTAAATTCAAAGTATGGGCAAAACATGGAATGTGATCCCAATTACCTTGCCGAATGGCTGCGACAATATTGGCTGCATTGCCGCTTACTACACTCACAACTTTTTCGTCCAAATCCCATTCCTTGATGATGCGTTTAATTTGTTGACCTAAGTATTGCGATGTATGACGTTCATCGCTACATTCAAAGCAATCCAACAATGCTGATCGCAAATTGGTTTCATCATCATCACCAGATATAAAGTCAGCTGTTAAAGCCATAAAGTTTTGATTGTTTGATGATGTCCATCCATCTGTGGTCAAGGAAACATAATTTGCACTGCTCAACGTTATCCTCAATTTTTCTTTTATTTCATCAAACATTTGTGGCATTAAAACAGTGGATACTGTTTTTCGGCACGGGAGAACATAGTTGGAATTCAGCAAGCCGACGAAGTTTTTAAATTCCACACTTTCCACGAGAGAAAAGGGCTGATATTCTTTCGCCATCATCTTCACAAGCTGTGTATCAATTTTCTTTGACACGCTGATGGGTAGTTGCTTTTTTAAAAAGTGGGCAATTGATGTCTGTGGTTTGACAAAGCCACAGATATTATTTAAAGGGTCCGAATTATCATCAGTAAAGTCTTTGCCTAACTTTTCATTGTTGGAGCTGGTCTAGCATCGATTTTTATTCTCGAATCCTGTACGCCTGGATGCTTCCTTTCCAAGTGTCTCAGCAAATTTCTCGTTGAGGCACCTTTAAAAGAAAGTACAGTTGGACAAAACCCACATTTTGCCTTATCACCAGCAATTTTGCTAAAACAATTCCACACTGCACTTCTTTTTCGTGGATTCTGCATATTTCCGCTAGAAAACGAGTATTGATAAATTTTTGCGGCATTTTAAAGTTCACAAAAGGTGTTTCTAATTAACTCAATAAACCTTCCAAAGATTCTAATGAGGATGTTCAACAAAATGCTTTTAAATTTGAGTTTAAAGTGATTACAATTATGTAATTGTAATCAAAACTTTCAACAAGAATTAAATATGAATACGTTACATTTTGTCTGAAAACTTCTTTTTGTGATTACGCTGAAAGGCAATAAAACCAATAATCCTAATTTTGCACTAACACAAATCAATCACTCCACTAATCAGAAACTAATGGGGAAATGTGTTCACGTGCAAAATCATGCAAAAGCTAATCATCTGTATATAATTTGTACATACATATGTATGCATTCAAAACATTTCATCGATTCCAATGTTTAGTGGATAGATACCATCGAGTCGCATCGAGAAACGATCGGGCAGAAGAATTATCAAAACCAAATTGATCTAAATTCTACCCTAAATGTGACTCAGTCGCAATAAACAACATACATCATCCCGCCCAGTATGAATCAGTCGCACTAAAGAACCATGGGATTCAGCCATAAACTGGTTGAGTCGGTCACAAACTAACAGCGTTCATAATAGTGAGCTGTACAAATGAGTATACACATATCTTCCATGCACTGACCGAATGAACGACTCATACTTAATTGTATGACCGAGTCATTTCGGTCATTGCAACTGACTCGGTCTTTAAGACCGAATCGTTCGCGACCGACACATCACTAGTTGTTATGTCTGTACACAATGATATAAAGGTGAAATATTTTCTCGGAGGAAAGAAATCTACCTTTTCGATTGGCTAGCATAATCAGCCGAACTCAATATAATCGAAATCTTTGGGGACAGCTGGCTTGACTAGTATACGCTTAAGAAAAACAACATGCGAGTTATTTATTTCCTCGTAAAAATCATAAATTCAAAAATCACAAATTTTGAGAATCAGTCTATTTTCCTAATTCGTAAAATATCGCAACCTGTAGCATGGGAAATACTGAGAAATGGATCAGGAGTGCTTGATATTTATTTTGTATATTCATTTATTTCTACAAATATATAATGAATTACATACACATCTATTTCTACAAATTTGTTATGAAGTATTTATACTATAATATTATACTATACCAAAATGTTATCTATTCTGTCTAATTGGCAGCAACTCCGCTTGACATGCGTGGAACGCTGTGATCAGATGTATGTATCAACTATTAACCCAAAAATATACACGCAACTTAAAACAAGTCAAGCTTTAAATGTTTCCTTCACCGCCTTCGCAAACAATCTGAGAGCTTTTTTGAATGAATGCTTACATGGTAGCATGCAGATGAATTTTTTACAAAAGGACAACAACTGTTTTGAATTACAATTTGTCGAGGAACGACCATTCAGGAGTTTGGTGCACTTAGCGCTACCCTTAGAAAAGGCTTCAAGTGCGTGTATAATTTCCCATATGAGGAACAAGATGCAGCTTTTACAGGTATGAGTAATTTTTAGATACTTGTAAATTTTTCATATGATTATAACATCACAGCAGTTTTGTAATAATATAAGTATTAAAACGGGTACAACACCAGCAATTCCAGACAAAGTTAAACGTATTGAACAAAAATATTTTTCATCATAAATATCTTGTAACCCTTTAGAGATTAGAAAAATTCAAAACGTACATAAAAGGATGTTCGTGACCTCATAAACTGGCTCGATTGTACTGTAATGGTATGGCATACTCAATCTTTACTCCAATAGAGATAAAAAGCCCCAAATTGCGAACCGTTGTATAAATAGGAGATATCTGCTATTCTCTATCTGATATTCTTCCAAAGGTTCACCCTTAAACTATTTATTGACTCTGTGCACCTGTGAGTGAAATTCAAAATTTTGTATTAAAGTTGTTTATAACAACAGACTAATTTCTTTTATGATAAGGGAAAGTGATTCAGTAAGAAAAAAAAATTCCGGAACAACGAACTTGTTTGCAAATGGGATTTAGATGTAATGTAAATATTGTACTTCTTTTAAAAAAGGAATGGTTACAAAGAAATTGGAAAATAATAGGAAGACACCATTGTTACGAATAGTCACTTCGCCGCAATGAAGTTGATACCCAGATCGAAATCACTTTGATATTTCACTCTATTTTCAAATTTTAAGCTTATTTAAAATAATTACTTTTAATTTGGAAACCTTTAATTTTGATTCTATCTAACTCCTCCCTAATAAGACTTATATTAATAACGGACGTTTGTATAGAGGAATAGAACTTTCATTTGGCAACACTTTAGCTCTATATATTGTGTTATTTGTCATACGTTTTATGGGTAGTTTGGTTAATACTATATATTGTGTTATTTGTCATACGTTTCATGGGTAGATTGGTTTGCCATACTCTCACTTATAATACGCATCCATCCAGATAGCCATAGCAGCTGTAGAGCGTAGCTTCGATGAATACCCAATTGAGTCCATTCGACATACTGCTCAAGAGTTCAACCTATGCCCATTCATATTGGAGAAGATTTTAAGAGAACATTTGTAATGGATTTCGATTCCCAGATCGTCACGGTGACGACTCGGGATGAAAGTCGGCCTCGCACCGACAATTGGACGTGCAGTCCTGGAGACGTGGCAACGAGTCGTACCCCGTGGGTCAACAACTCGGCCACTCGGAAGTTCCCTCGCGTGGTGGCTGCTGGCTAGCTAGCTCAGTGCGGCGAGGATTGCGGACGTGGGTCGGACCCAAGTGAACTTCCGCTCTTGGTTCCATTTGAACCAGCCACCGAAAAGCCCGATTTACTATGCGACGTTTCTAAACAAATTACGTTACTTTACTCTAATTTTTACCATCAAGATACAATCAAAGAATCAAACTCCCCGACTAACGCGCATCCGCGAACCGATATACCGCGGTGCCTAAAAACAAACTACTTTAATTTTGCGACCGTAAAACACGCGAACCCGAAAAACCGAACTAGTAGTCCGCGACACGACTACAAATTATGACCGGAACAAAACTACAGCACCGCGGAACCCGAGCGACGAAACACATTGTTGACCCTACATCATCCTGCACTTACCTTCGCGCCATTTCCACCTGAAAGAAAAGGTTGTTGGAAGGAAAGAATGTGGTTTTTCTTTTAGCACTTCATTTTAATTCTGGTTCTTAAAATTTATGTAAAATTTTAACGCTTTATAGGTCAATTCATACAAGTCAGACAAACGTACCAGAATCGCGCTATATTAAGTCCACTGTTGATTAAATCAAATTAAAAGAAAGCACGATAGTGAAGCAGAAACATCGAAATACTATTATATGTGTACACATACTTGCTTAACCTACTTCAAAAAAATTATTCTTAATCATTCATTGGGTTTATAACAAACTTTTGAATTGCACATTATTCTTACACAAATGAATATTTCCTTTCCACTATCAATATAAGTATTCAAAAATTTTTACAAGTTCTTAAATTGATTCTCATTGATGTGTCGAAATCTCCAATGAGTTCAAATCAAGGAGGAAGCGATCCATTTTAAATTTAAAATATTTTACCATCAAATATATTTTCAACTGCTTAACTCTACTTTTTTTCTTTTTTTTTTAAATCTCACAATAATTCCTCTTCAATATATTTCAAATTTATCTTAGCAGATTGCTAAGAAATTGATTTAGACTTGTGCTTTCCAACACACTATAATGAACCGCAAGCGTTTAATATTGTCTAACTATGTTGGATGCTTGATTCTTGTATCTTGCTTTTATGTGATCAATAACATTTTCGATAGGCCACAAAATTTTGCCAAAACTTTTGATATAGATAAATAACTATGCACAGGTCAAATTGATTTAATCAGAGAAAGCAGACATTATGTCCGAAAAATATTTAAAAACGCTAACATAATAACCGAAGAAATACTAATAGTTCGCAATCTTTTCTGTCTTCTTCGAAATTATACTTTTCCCGTTTTCGAATGGTGTCCAAACTTTATGTAGCACAATTAACTTTTTATTTTTATTTTTTTTTTTATTTTTCAGCTATTGATTAAAACCTGTCCTTAATTGAGATTATATGGCTTATAACCTAAATTATTTGCACTAAACGGCTGCTTCTTGATATTTGTGGAACTTGAGCTTTCTGTTCTTAAGCGAGTAATATTTACATCAATCATGCTTCCACGGTGTATTTCAATGGTAGATACATGTATACAGCATAATCAGCAAGTCTTTTAATCTCTGGACTTTGCATTGAATAGCTTTTGCCCAAATGCAGTTCAATATGATTACAAACTAATGCTAAATTAAAATCTGCCAACTTACTGACTTTATCGAATTGATCAATGAACACCCTCCCATTTCCATTGGCAGACGTCTGAATAGAATATAGTAGACACGTACAAAGTTGAGAACTGTTTCTGGTGAATGACCGAATTGGACACCAAGTTTATTCTCAAAACACCGGCCATACGTTCCAAATCGCGAGCAGTGCAGCCAACCTGTGATATTGTTGCTACACCATCGAAATGGATCGCTCCAATTGTAATTGTTTAATGGCCGAATGAAATGGTGTCACACTGATGCAGGCTATATGTCTCGGTTTCCCCGTCATCCGATTGCGGAATCGATCAACCAAATTGATAGCAGCAAGCAATACGTCCGTAAAACATAAGCTGAACCGTCCCGTGCACCAGTTGTTAATGTTCACGATAAAAATTCCAATTGGTTGAAAGATGTTCATTCGCCTTGTCTTCATTCGGGCGGCGCCTTCTTGAGATGTTTAAAACTGATCCCTACACGCTAAAAAGGTCGAATAACCCTACTTTTAGGTGTGAATCAATCTAGGAAGTGATTAGCGAGTTGAACCTTCGAAACCTGTTGATAACTTGTTGATGCATCACGTTCTTCGCGGAAAAATGATGTTACAACGCACGGGAAACTGAACGCCGGTATTTAACTTGAGTTTACGTTCCTCACTTGATATTTTGGCACTGAATTTACCGATTTTATTTAACAAAGACGCAAAATTGTCATTTATTCAGCCATGCCTGCACCTCTCTCTTCCGGAAATCAAAAAAAAACTGTCTTCCGACCTGAAGTGGTCGCCAGGTCGTAGGTCAGCTGACTTTCGACCTGTCCGCTGAACTTTCGCCTGCGGGGAAAAGATGGTGACACCATCTTCAGGTCGGTAGTCACTACAGGGCAGTCTCTACGATGCTGTTTACAGCATGGAGAGACTGAAGCTTTGCCGCTGTGTTATTCGTGTCTGGGACCACATTTTGAGCACCCTTGCGGTGCCGGATGGTGAAGTCAAAGCCCTGTAATTTTAGGGCCCATCGGGCAAGTCGGCCATGTAGGTCGGACTGACTCATGAGCCACTTCAGGGAGGCGTGGTCAGTGATAATTTCGAACGGATGGCCTTCTACGTACGCCCGAAACTTCTTTATTGCCATCACTGCTGCCAGACATTCCTGCTCAGAGACGGTGTAGTTTCGCTGGGCTGAGTTCAACTTGTGTGACATGAAGGCTATGGGAGCTTCCTCACCGGCTTCAGTGAGCTGCACCAGAACGGCCCCTACTCCATGTTGACTGGCGTCACAATGGATGGAGAAGGGCTTGGTGAAGTCGGGGCTGTGAAGCACGGGAGCAGTGGTCAAGCTTTTCTTGAGCTCTTCAAAGGCCTGCAAGCTGGACTCAGTCCAGAGAAACTTGTGGCCTTTCTGCAACATGTCTGTCAGCGGCGATGACAACGTGGCATAGTTTCGGACGAACCTTCGGTACCATCCGCACACGCCTAAGAAGCGTCGCAGCTGTTTGGTGGTCTTGGGCAGCGGGAACTCCTCGATGGCTCGGGTCTTCTCCGGATCTGTTTTGATGGTGCCGTGTCCAATAATATGCCCCAGATAACGAACCTCCGTCATCACGAACTTGCTTTTACGCACGTTGATGGTAAGACCCGCCTTTCTGATGTGTAGGGCGACTTCCTGCAGTAGGACTAGATGGTCGTCCAAAGTCTCGGAGATCAGCAGTAAGTCGTCCAAATACACAAACACTTGGTGGCGTAGGTTTGGTGGTATGACCTTATCCATCAACCGCGTCATGGTTTGAGGTGCGTTGCAAAGTCCGAAGGGCATGGTGACGAATTGATACAGAGGCCGGCCGGGCACGGTGAAGGCGGTCTTATCCTTTGAGCCAGGGTCTAGTGGGATTTGCCAGAAGGCGTCCTTCAGGTCGAGACTTGTAATGAAGTGCGCTCTCGGCAGGCGACTCAAGATACCGTCAATCAGAGGGAGAGGGTACGCGTCTTTGATAGTGACGGCATTCACACGTCGAGCGTCCAGGCATAGCCGAACCTTGTTGGGTTTAACGACCAACGTTACCGGTGACGCCCATGCGCTCTGCGACTCTTCTATGACGCCTAGTGATAGCATTCGGTCGACTTCCGCATATAGCAGCTTTTCCTTTGCGGGCGATATGGCGAAGTGCCTTTGCTTGATCGGCTTGGCATCTCCCACATCGATATTGTGAGATGCCAAGCCGGTCCGGCCTAGACCTTCACTTTCGTATGATGGAAAAGCTGATATGGCCGCGTCCAACCGTCGTTGCTGTGCGCTATCCAGGCCATGTTGGAAGGGAAGCGATGTAGGTGTTGGGTCGCTTAAGGTCGCGACAGTCCCAAGTAGGGTCGAGCCAAATAGGGTCGGGGCCAGGTTGAACTGTCGGACGAAATCGACTCCCAAATATAAATTCTGGGTCAGTTGGGGCACGATGTAGAATTCCAGTGCTTTGCTCACGCCCTTGAAGGTGACGTCGGCAGTGAGCTTGCCCAGGATGGAATGTCGAGTTCCGTCCGCAGTGTTCAGGTGGAATGTGAGACGCTGAAGTCGATCTCTATGCCTCTCCAGGACTTCCTTGGCGAAGTCAGCCGATATGCAGCTGACACTGGCGCCAGTGTCCACTAAGCCTATCCTCTGTTTGTCCAGGATTTCGACCGAAGCATAGGGACGGACATCATGCGAGGCCAGTTCTAATATCTGCGCCTTTCGCAGAAACCTTCGGGACTGTCGGACCCTCTTCCAGTATGTCCGCAGGCGTAAAGTGGATCTTCGGGGTCGATGAGGTAACTTTGGGCCCAATTCTTCGGCAAAGATTCGTTCGCGGGCTAGCTGGTATTCCCGCAGTCGGACGTGGTATGGCCGCTTGTATGGTGGAATGGTCTGCGGCTTTTCGGAGTTAGGGGTCTCTGACGGTGAAGCAGTCGTTGTCGGGGTCAAAATTTGAATGAGCGGTGTTTCGGGGTGAAGTGTTGGCGGTGTCAAGAGCTGGGTCAAATCGCGGGATCCGTTAACATTCGTAGGACTGATTAGTGGGGTGTCCTCGAGTGCTTCGGGGTGGTCTGAGCACTCGGTTGCCAGTTTTTTTTATGAGCCCTGCAGTCTTGGCAATCCGGAGCATATGTATTCGCCTTACCACAGCGGTAGCAGAAAATCGTCGGTTCTATTGTACATGTCGTAAACCTGTGACCAGGCTTTCGACAGTTCCAACAGACCGCGGGTTTCACCACTGCTACGGCGGCAAGCGTGTCCGTATCGGCCTGTGGGATTGCTGTCTGTGGCTGAAATTCGGGGACTGGCGGTTGTGATTCGACTACGGCTTCCAAGGGTACGGCTACTTCAGAAGTGTTGCGGGTTCGTACGACGGAACCTGCGGAACGTTGGGGAAGACGGAAAACCCCTCGCAGCTCGTCTAATCGCTCCTGTTTCCGGGCATGCATTCGTAAAGCGTGGATGTTGGAAATGGGGACGTGTAGCAGACTGTTTCGCAGCTCGATCCGCATGTTGTCTTGAATCAGACCCAGCAGGTCTTCTTCGTACATGGGTGACCTTAATCGTGCTGCAATCCTCATGACTTCGTCGTAATAATCGTCAAAGGACTCGTGTGCTCCTTGCCTTCGCGTCCTCATTCGCTCCCGGATCTCCCGATCGGTCAGGCCGTCGTCAAATTGATTTCGTAACGCGGCACAGAAAGCGGTCCAATCTCGGCGTCGAACTAGCTGAATGTAACCCCAAAACCACTCGGCTGCATCTCCAGTCAACAGTAGGTGGATGTGCTGCATAAGGGCCGTAAAATCCCCTTCCAAGGACATCTCTGTCAACGACTGCACCTGGAATATGAAGCGGTCCACTGGAGTACTGGAGTGGCGCCCGCTGAACTTGATGTGCCAACTCTCAATGATCCGTGGGGTTGGATCTCGCACCAAGGTTCGCACGGTATCGTTCGGATATGCCCTCTGATGGAGTGGGGCCGCGTCCGATCGGGGTGGGGTCGTGTTGTTCCAGGTGGGGGGTGGGGGAACAGTGGTGTTAGGCATCCTCTGGCCTGCTTCCAGCCAATCGATCCGGTTATTTAGGTTTTGCAGGAGCCTCAGGACCTGTTGTAGCTCCGAACTCCCCGACTGATCGGGATTTTCATCCGCGGGGGAATTTATCGGAGGCGGGGTAGGCAGAGTTGGCCTCAGCGGAATGTATGCAGCATCGCCGCTAGTATTTTGGCCTACTTCCCGACCTGATCGGTCGGCTACTGCTGGGATCGGTGACGATGCCGGAAGGAGTGGGCCTCTTGACCTCAGTTGATAGGGTGCCTCCTTGGGAATCGCACCTTGTTGCCTTGGGGAGCCAACAGCTCCGAGGTCGGAGAGTCGTGCGTGCTCCTTCTTCCGGGTCAGTTCTCCGGGAGTGATTGGTTTCCGGCACAGAGGACAAGCCTTGGAGTGCTTGACCCAGCCCGTAATGCAGCTCGGATGAAACGAATGACCGCAGGGGGTCAGCATTACGGGATCTGCCGCGAGGAATTCGTTGCAGCAGATCACACACTGGGGAACATCAATCATGGGGCCTACTAGCTGTGGGCTCCGACGTACTGCCATAACGCGTTCGTTGCTGACAAACAAACCAATATCTGATTTGAATTTATAGTTAAGATTAAAGTTGAAATAAGTAAAATTTAACAAATTTAGATCGTTAGAGAAAAGCGAGTACAATGATTTTCTTCTTTCCTTCCAACAAACCAAATTCCTCAGTCGGAAAGTAAGCGCTCAGGGGTGCAATATTTAACACAGGACCAGCAGGTGTTTCGTCTCGTACCATCACAAAAGTTTTCGCGTTTTATTAATTTTACTTTACTCTACGAACCGAGGCAAGTGAGTAAACCCGTCAATGACAACGACCAAGCGGACGCATCCGCGATGCACAAGGCATTCAGCGCCGCGTAATTCCAGCGATGGCCGGCTGTCACGACGAATCGACCCACCCCTTATCACGCATAAAAAAAAACGAGAGTTCCTCCGATACATAAAAGTAAGGAGGGAGGTTGGTACTTTTGAGAGTCTATCTAGCGGCGTACGACACCACTAGTAGCCGTTCTCATCAAAAGCCCAACCGTCCTTACAGGTCATTCAACCTAGGACAACACGTCGGAGAAACTCTATCGCGTATCAATCAAATCAAAAAAAAAATAGAGCGGAGAGTGAACGATACGGCTCGCGTGAAGCGACTCATTGGTGTTAGACACAAATTTTCACAACTCCGTGTGTGGGCGTCCTCATTCGGAGTACATCCGGATCGAATTGATCATGCTAGGTCAGAAACTGACCGAAAGTAACGGTTAGAGGGCCCCACGTTGGGCGCCATTGTAATGGATTTCGATTCCCAGATCGTCACGGTGACGACTCGGGATGAAAGTCGGCCTCGCACCGACAATTGGACGTGCAGTCCTGGAGACGTGGCAACGAGTCGTACCCCGTGGGTCAACAACTCGGCCACTCGGAAGTTCCCTCGCGTGGTGGCTGCTGGCTAGCTAGCTCAGTGCGGCGAGGATTGCGGACGTGGGTCGGACCCAAGTGAACTTCCGCTCTTGGTTCCATTTGAACCAGCCACCGAAAAGCCCGATTTACTATGCGACGTTTCTAAACAAATTACGTTACTTTACTCTAATTTTTACCATCAAGATACAATCAAAGAATCAAACTCCCCGACTAACGCGCATCCGCGAACCGATATACCGCGGTGCCTAAAAACAAACTACTTTAATTTTGCGACCGTAAAACACGCGAACCCGAAAAACCGAACTAGTAGTCCGCGACACGACTACAAATTATGACCGGAACAAAACTACAGCACCGCGGAACCCGAGCGACGAAACACATTGTTGACCCTACATCATCCTGCACTTACCTTCGCGCCATTTCCACCTGAAAGAAAAGGTTGTTGGAAGGAAAGAATGTGGTTTTTCTTTTAGCACTTCATTTTAATTCTGGTTCTTAAAATTTATGTAAAATTTTAACGCTTTATAGGTCAATTCATACAAGTCAGACAAACGTACCAGAATCGCGCTATATTAAGTCCACTGTTGATTAAATCAAATTAAAAGAAAGCACGATAGTGAAGCAGAAACATCGAAATACTATTATATGTGTACACATACTTGCTTAACCTACTTCAAAAAAATTATTCTTAATCATTCATTGGGTTTATAACAAACTTTTGAATTGCACATTATTCTTACACAAATGAATATTTCCTTTCCACTATCAATATAAGTATTCAAAAATTTTTACAAGTTCTTAAATTGATTCTCATTGATGTGTCGAAATCTCCAATGAGTTCAAATCAAGGAGGAAGCGATCCATTTTAAATTTAAAATATTTTACCATCAAATATATTTTCAACTGCTTAACTCTACTTTTTTTTTTTTTTAAATCTCACAATAATTCCTCTTCAATATATTTCAAATTTATCTTAGCAGATTGCTAAGAAATTGATTTAGACTTGTGCTTTCCAACACACTATAATGAACCGCAAGCGTTTAATATTGTCTAACTATGTTGGATGCTTGATTCTTGTATCTTGCTTTTATGTGATCAATAACATTTTCGATAGGCCACAAAATTTTGCCAAAACTTTTGATATAGATAAATAACTATGCACAGGTCAAATTGATTTAATCAGAGAAAGCAGACATTATGTCCGAAAAATATTTAAAAACGCTAACATAATAACCGAAGAAATACTAATAGTTCGCAATCTTTTCTGTCTTCTTCGAAATTATACTTTTCCCGTTTTCGAATGGTGTCCAAACTTTATGTAGCACAATTAACTTTTTATTTTTATTTTTTTTTTATTTTTCAGCTATTGATTAAAACCTGTCCTTAATTGAGATTATATGGCTTATAACCTAAATTATTTGCACTAAACGGCTGCTTCTTGATATTTGTGGAACTTGAGCTTTCTGTTCTTAAGCGAGTAATATTTACATCAATCATGCTTCCACGGTGTATTTCAATGGTAGATACATGTATACAGCATAATCAGCAAGTCTTTTAATCTCTGGACTTTGCATTGAATAGCTTTTGCCCAAATGCAGTTCAATATGATTACAAACTAATGCTAAATTAAAATCTGCCAACTTACTGACTTTATCGAATTGATCAATGAACACCCTCCCATTTCCATTGGCAGACGTCTGAATAGAATATAGTAGACACGTACAAAGTTGAGAACTGTTTCTGGTGAATGACCGAATTGGACACCAAGTTTATTCTCAAAACACCGGCCATACGTTCCAAATCGCGAGCAGTGCAGCCAACCTGTGATATTGTTGCTACACCATCGAAATGGATCGCTCCAATTGTAATTGTTTAATGGCCGAATGAAATGGTGTCACACTGATGCAGGCTATATGTCTCGGTTTCCCCGTCATCCGATTGCGGAATCGATCAACCAAATTGATAGCAGCAAGCAATACGTCCGTAAAACATAAGCTGAACCGTCCCATGCACCAGTTGTTAATGTTCACGATAAAAATTCCAATTGGTTGAAAGATGTTCATTCGCCTTGTCTTCATTCGGGCGGCGCCTTCTTGAGATGTTTAAAACTGATCCCTACACGCTAAAAAGGTCGAATAACCCTACTTTTAGGTGTGAATCAATCTAGGAAGTGATTAGCGAGTTGAACCTTCGAAACCTGTTGATAACTTGTTGATGCATCACGTTCTTCGCGGAAAAATGATGTTACAACGCACGGGAAACTGAACGCCGGTATTTAACTTGAGTTTACGTTCCTCACTTGATATTTTGGTAATGTAATTTTTTATAATGTAATTTTTTCTTATTATCTAGTACCATAACATAATTTTTGTATGATTTTGTTCCATTTCTACTTATTTCTAGCAATCTTTTAAAAATTCTCAAAGCTTATAGGATAAATTATTAATAATTTTGAATTGCACTTGGTCGGCGGAAAACTTCCCAATTCCTGGGGATATCCCTGTCTAATTTACGGAAACTTTAAAACAAAAATACTAAGGCATTAATTTCGCAGTACCTTATATTTTTTAATTAGCTGATGGTCCAAAGGCGTACGACCACCAGACATACGCCCTAGTATACACGCTGAAAATTGTCCCTCGCTATTTGTAGACATCAAATAGCAAAGTTCGGATACTATGAACTTTAAGTTGTCGTGGCTTTGAGAGGTAACAGGTGTCAAAAGTGTAAAAAAATGGACATTATTATACGTGTTTACGACATTTATTTTGATATTTTCTACGGGGTTCTATTGCAAGTCACTTTGGAAAAAGACACTTTGAATGGTGGAAACTCCCTGTCAGGCATCTTCATAAGTGTAAAATAAATTATAGGCTTACGTTATTTTATAAAAGCTGATTGATATGTTAATTATGTGTTTTATTATGATTCCCATAAAGCCAGACACTTCTGATAGTGTGTGCATGTCGCCAGACACCTGTAAAGTTCAGGTTTTGGCGCAAACGATAAGGCATAATGCGGAGTTGAGGGTATTTAAATGTACTTTTTTTTAGTGAACGTTTTTATTATCATTTTTATTTACTGAAAACAAATTGCAATCTGTTCTTTCTATAATTTGTATGCTACAAAAAAATTAATCTCATAATCAATCGAAATATTTATTGAATAAAAGGAATATTTCATTCATACTCCCCAATTCAGTGGTTGTCTTCATTGCTGTCAAATAGTTTCTTTTCTACTCCAGTCCGCGACTTTTAGTGTCGTCTTCTTGATCCCTTTTTATAAAAATAGATAAAAGGTAATTCAATCATGAATGGATAAAAATGTACTAACAATAATTTTATAGAAAAATTAGGTTTATGTTATCGTATTTACACTTGCGTAGTAGTATGATTTATGTTTATTGTTTGGGAAAAAGTTAATCATACAAAAATAATTTATCATGCTTGTCAAATCGACTATCAGACGAGAAAATTCGCTGTGATCCTGACTGCAATGAAGACCCTTCTCAAAGTGAAGTTTCCCTTCGGCACCACTACTTTCGATGACGTCACCAGAACATCAACAGCCCTATCGTGATCGATCCAGTTGAGTGTTCACGATTAAAAAATCAGCTTCGCCAGGACGTTTCAAACTCCAGTTGCCAACACTGTTGTCCACCTTCAGCGATTGATATGCCAAGTTATGAAGTTGGTGATGTTTATTTTTGAACCACC
The DNA here is from genome assembly GCA_954870665.1 of Stratiomys singularior. Lineage (NCBI taxonomy): Eukaryota > Metazoa > Arthropoda > Insecta > Diptera > Stratiomyidae > Stratiomys > Stratiomys singularior. The sequence goes on from OX940877.1 coordinate 58,064,436, forward strand.
AATTTTAATCGCTATTTTTTTCTCAGCAATCGTACAATCAATATGACAAACGGAACGTATAATGAAATGCCAACCCCAAGCCTAGTTGAGATTTTAAAAGCAAAAAGAAAAAATATAGAACGGCCAATTACTTTATTTGAAACCTTTACGACAAAATACGATGATTCTTTAGAGGGCGCTCTTCTAGAAAAATCTTTTCGCAAGAATGAATGAAATCGCGAAAAGTTTGAAGCGAGGCAACTAGAATTAAATGTACTCGGTGAAACGGATAATTTTGAAGAACAACGAATAAAATCCGATACTTATTTTTTTTTAGCTTATACTAACGATATGGTACTTTTAAGCGGTCAATACAAAAATTGTAACTTCAAAAAAAAAACTCTTCTTGGTAGGATGCCCGCCAGAGAACTCAGTTATTTTCAGCATTAAAGAAAACATATTGATGTCATCTTTCAGTCAATTAAGCGCATTGTCACACGACTTTAATAAATTGAAAAGATTCCACTTTTAGCACATTCTCAAACAACTTTAATAAATAGAAAAGATTCCACCTTCTCAGGTTATTTCACTAGAAGAAAGGGATTATAATCACTATAATTTGATAAGAGAACAATGTAAACCTTTAGCAAGTCGAAATATTACCAGGAAAATAATACATGAATGAGTTCCCTGCTTCCGTGCTAAACCTAACTTCACTACTTATACGATGGGTAATCTGCCAAATCTGCCTGAATTGCTTATTTTCTAGAATAGGAAGGCCCCAAAATATATATTCTGACGAAGCTACAACGTTTGACGAATAAAAAATTTGATCATAATTGCAATACATGCATAAACACAAAAAACCATATTCATTATTGAAGTATCTTATAATTTTAAATTAGCATATTTCCTCGAAATAAAATTTTATGCCATCTATAATGAAAGCAGTCCCAGCTCGACCCCAGATCTCTCTTCACCTGGCTCATCCTATGTCACGACGCCCTAATCCTAAAAAAATATGTACTCTTGCAACACCCCTTCCTATTTTCTGCTAACCAATTTGTTACGGTGTTGTTTCGCCACCCTCGGGGGAGCTTCCACCACGGAAGGAATCGGGCAAACACGTCTTCCGAAAACAACATAAGGAATAAGATAGTAAACATGGAAACCGCTACCCTCTGCTGATCCGCTATAGTAAGAATTGAATTTGTGGCGGGTTAACCAAAACGAGAAGTGTACGAAGAGAAGCTCGTAAGAATTTAAAGTATTAGCCAAAATAATGTAATTTTAGTTGGTAAGAAAAACTCATAGAAGTTAGAGGGAGAATTGTAAATAGAATTGTAATTGAAATTGAAGAATGGGAGTTAGAATCGAAATTGTAGCTAGAATTGTAATTGAAATTGAAGAATGTGTCGTAAGTTAAATTATTCGCGGCAAGTATACATATATATATATATTTATTAATATACGTTAATATATTTTAGAAGGCGAGCGATGTGTATCGTTCTGTCCGGCGATCTTAACTGATTCCCTTTCGTCCTTGCTGTCGAGGAGAATCTCCCATCTGGTCGGCAGGCCCGAGCTCTTGGTGCAATAAACTTTATTGCTTGAGATTATGATCTCGGAACCGGAAAATTCCCAAAATAACCCTTAGTTATACAATCCGGGAAAACCAATGCTCACAAATGTGAGTTAGAATCGGAATTATAAATGACAGACTGGCAGTTAGAATTGTATTTGAAATAGAAGACTTATAGTCAGAATCGAAAATTGTAATTATAGTCGTAAGGGTAAACAACTAGTCACGGGAGATCACTCGAGGATGGAGGCCAGCGAGCGCTGCAAGAATTCACCGATACCATCAAAGTTGGGAGCTATCGGAACGAGCTCGAGCGGTTCTATTCCGGTGAATGAATCGATGCCAACACTCACCGGTGAATTCGATCCACTTCCGCGACTCGCGATCCCACATAAATAAAGATACATAGATAGATACATTGCTTTATTGAGACTTTCTTTTTTTACATGAGTGCTTATGCTAGAATACATATGGTGTGAGCTTCTGACTGTCAGTTATTATGTCAGAAGTCTGTTGAGCGCAATAGTAGTTTAATTTTTTCTTATGTGTCATTTACTAATTACATTCGTGTGTAGATATTTCACGCTTGCTCATGCGTTATACAAAATCGCTTAATATTAACTTAGTATAAGAAAATAATTAGAGAAAATAATTACAATTTACAATTTATTTATAGATTAGTTAGGCCGTTATTCTTTTAAGGCAATACATTTGAGACTTATTTCTACTACAGGTTGTTGAATATTATAATTCTGTTCTTTTGTTCGATTAATTTTATTTTATATAAATAGTGTAAAAGTGATATACGCATAAAGGTGTAGAAGTTAAAGTAATGGTTAATATTATGTGATTTGATTAATAAATTTTTTAGGTTTTTGCGCATCTTGAGGCTACCCGGGACGGTGGTCGTTTTAATCTGTTACCCAATGTAGAGATTTGTTGGGGGCTGGCAATAGAGTTGAGGTTTGTTGGGTTCCTCAGGTGAGTTTTCGAGCCAGGATGCATGTTCATCAGAGAGAAGTGCTACTGGGGAGGCATAGTAGTGATTAAGCGCGGAGACAGCTTTGTTATCTTGGGCTACTTTCTTTATGAGAGGGTTCGGGTGCTCAGTGAGTTTTTGTATCCTTTTGCTGGATAATTTAGACACGTAGCTTAAGAATGGCACTACTTTTGCTGCTTCGTAGAGATCAGCATTTCTGATGTATTTCAAGTCAGCGGTTCTGTATTTACCTGTGCATGCTCTAAGTATTTTTCGCTCAAATATTTGGAATTTTTCAGCGACCGTTGGGGACATTTGCATCCACGTTGCGAATCCATATGTGATAATGGGGCGGATAAGGGCTTTATACATTAGAACTTTTGAGTCGGCGTAGAGATGATTAGATTTGAAGAGTGGCTTAAGAATTTGTGATGCTATCATTGCCTTTGATAGTACAATCTTAGCATGAGGGTTAGCTCTGAGTCGGTGATGGAAATTTATTCCAAGATATTTAATCGAGTTTTTCAGGGGGATAAAGGTGCCATCTATTTTATGCTGATTTTCTTGCTTTCTTGTACTGTGTAGCTGTGGCCTTTGCCACTAGCATTTCTGAAGCAGATAAGCTCGGACTTACTTGGATTCACTTTAAGTCCCCACGTCTTAAAGTAATTTAAAATAGGTTCTAGGTGATCCTTCACGGCTGATAGAGCATCGAGTGGCTTTTTTGCCGATGCAAACACGATGGTGTCATCGGCAAACATTAATGTGTTTGAGGATGTGAGCGTTTGCCTGTTCCAAGGTATGTCATGGATGAAGTAATTAAATAGTTTTGGCCCTAATATGGAACCTTGAGGGACTCCAGCTTGGATTTCAGCAGTTCTTGAGAGTGAGTTTGCGATAGCGACAGAAAGCTTTCTATCAGATAAGTAGTTGGTCATGATACGAGTCAGAGGTGTAGGACATTGTTTTGAAATGAGCTTGTAGAGTAGACCGTTGGTCCAAACTCTGTCGAAAGCTTTTTCAAGGTCTAGCGCACAGGCTACAGTTGCTTCTTTTTTCCTTAGTCCTTCGATTATATGATTTTGAAGCAGTAGGGCAGCATGTTCTGTTGAGTGGCCTGGTGTGAATCCAAATTGGATTTGAGGTCGTAGCAATGCAAGGTGTTTGTCGAATTGTTTTGCTATTATCTTTTCCAGAATTTTCCCTAGTGGTGACAATATGGATATGGGACGCAGTGATTGTATTTCCCCTTGGAATCCCTTCTTGGGTATCGGAATTAGACGTGCGAGTTTCCAGGAGTTGGGAAAATAACCATTATTAATACAATTATTAAATATTATTATTAGTTTAGGTACTATTATGGTAGATACTTTTTTGATGAGGAAGTTGGATAATTTGTCAGGCCCTGCTGTTTTTTTATTTTGGAGTGATGCGATTGCTTCAACAGTGTCGATATAATTTGCGAAGAAGGAAAGGTGGGACCCCATCTGAGGGTTGGATGATGTGTTCTTCTCTGAGAAAATTGTGAGAAATGAGCCCGTCATACCTAAAGTGTAGTCGTGAACACGTGAATTTACTTGGGCAACGAGCGAAGGAGGAATGTTGGTAGTGGAGGCACGAAATATTTCCCTGTAGTAATTGGCGCATCCTTCGAGCTTGCTGTCGCGATCAGCAAAAGTTGCATTGTTGTGAGTGAGGTTCACCAAGTCAATATTTGGGGATTGGTATTTCCTTCCTGAAATTCGGTTTATCTGAGAGAAGAACTGTGGGCCTGGCCTGATGTTGTTGAGGGTATTTTTGAATTTTTGGTTTATTTCAGCAGAAATTTGGGCCTTTATGAAATTTGTCATAATAAGAATTTGAGATTTCAGGTGGTAGTATTGGTGATTCGTTCTGTTGAGCTGATTATGGTAAATTCTTTTGAGCTTTTGTAGGCACCGGTTACGATGCCTTACCAATGTGAGAGTAGTATGAGACTGGACACCGTATTTAAAGTATTTCTGTTCGCGAGTGGGGGCATGTTTTTCAGCAGTGGAAATGAGGACTGCAATTAGTTTGGAGATGGCTGAGTCTATCTCCGTGTTGGTTAGCACTCTGTCATTAGGCAATGCTATGTGTTCCATCTTTTCTGAGATCTCTTCGTTAAAGTTGGCCCAGTCTACAAGATTGAAAGTTTGTACCTGGTTAGGGATGTTATGGTTTGGGGACAGATCTTGTATTTCTATTTCGAGTTGTAAGGCAAAGTGATCGGATATAGAGGGTAGGTGTTTCCAAGTGTGGTTGTGGAGATAAGATAATTATCGAAACTTTTACCGCAATTAACACAGAAGGGTGGGGGACTATCTTCCTTTGTCGGGTCTCTATTGCATGTTTCATCCCTTGTGTGAGGCTTATCGCACTTAACGTAACGAGCGTCATACGCACAGTTCGACGAAACGTGTCCAAACCGTTGGCAGCGGTAACATTGAATTAATGCTCCCTTTTGCCTAGGTTTTCCCCACTTCGCTTTGTGGTAAAGAATGTATTTGACGTTTATCAATTTCTTAATGTCGTCTTCTGATTCAACCGTGACTTTGAATAAGTCGAGTGTTATTCCCTCTCTTCTCGACCAGGTTGTGGACACATTGTCGACAGCAATAACTTTTGCCTCCGGAGCTTTTTCCACAATATCAGCTCTTATTTCGTCTGCCGAGAAATCGGCGCTCAGGCCTCTTAGTACAAGAGAGTACTTTCGTAGAGAGGACGGGGTAAACGAGAAAGCTTCTGCTTTCGATTCTTTAAGGCAGTGCATTAGCTTCTACACGAACCTTATGCCTCGTTCTGGATACAGCGTTAATTCTTATTTTAGTAGAAGGGCAAATTTTTTTTGTTATTTCAATTAAATTTTTGGTGCCCAGTTTGTTAACAAAGATGGGTGGGCACCAAATTATTTTGTTGTTAGTAATATCAATAGAATTATCATTAACATTATTGTTAGTGCTTACTTTAATGTTGCCTTGTGTACTTTCGTAGAGAGGACGGGGTAAACGAGAAAGCTTCTGCTTTCGATTCTTTAAGGCAGTGCATTAGCTTCTACACGAACCTTATGCCTCGTTCTGGATACAGCGTTAATTCTTATTTTAGTAGAAGGGCAAATTTTTTTTGTTATTTCAATTAAATTTTTGGTGCCCAGTTTGTTAACAAAGATGGGTGGGCACCAAATTATTTTGTTGTTAGTAATATCAATAGAATTATCATTAACATTATTGTTAGTGCTTACTTTAATGTTGCCTTGTGTACCAGTTGAATTGTCGTTGTTGAGGGTGGCGTATCTGTTCGTCGTTGTTGTATTCGGAACTTTGTTGGTTTCTCGTGTTCTAAACTTAGCCGCATGTTTTCGGTCCACCTGCTGGAATCCGTCCGCTGCTACGTTGATATCGTTGATAATATTTAGCATGGGGTCTTCCTCGTCCCTGTCCTCGAGATACCGTAATTTATTTTTTCTTCCTCCGTCAGCATTGCGGAGGGCATACTTACTGTCGCGACTTCCGTGCGTTTTCTTTTTTGCTCACGCGAGCATCTGGCGTTAGGCGTAGCCATTACAATGTCTCATGGGAATCACAAAAGGTCTAGATTCACGGTTTATATCTTCACTTCACTTCGCACTACGAGTTGTGAAGGCAAGCGTCCAAAATGGCGCGGATAAGTCACTTTCAGGGTCAAGGATATTATTAATATTGTTTAACTTATTTTGTCTTATTACAATGGGTGTAACCGAATGAGGCACCTTATCACTGTTTTATTGAAGCACTTCGTCACAATGCCCCACATAAATAAACATTGTCGCCTGTCAATTGCCAAGTGTCAGCAGTGAGGCGAAGTGCGGCGAGATTCAATGTGGATCGTAAAACTCGCCGCACAGCATTTAAAGCGGTTTCTTCAGAGTGGATCGAGTCTCGGATGGGTCATCGCCCGACAGGTGAACGGCCGCAGCGAGAGGATGTGGAATCCGCTAATCCTCGGAAAATAAATTGGAGCGGAAAAGCGGGCCGGTCTTGTTGGTTTTCGGATGCTCCTGTACGCGACTACTTCACTTAGGCGAGTAAATTCAATCTGAAAATTATATAGTGCTCGATATGGACTAAGCTCGGAAACGGTGAAGTAAAAAGTATGCAGTGACTGAAGTAGATGCAATCTGAAAGATTATATAGTGGTCGATAAAGACTAAGTTCGGAAATGGGGAAGTGAAAAGTATGCAGTGACTGAAGTAAATTCAATCTGGAAGATCATATAGTGGTCGATAAAGACTAAGTTCGGAAATGGTGAAGCGAAAAGTATGAAGTAACCGAAGTAAATTGAATCTGGAAAAGTATATAGTGATCGGTAAAGACTAAGTACGGAAATGGTGAAGCGAAAAGTATGAAGAAACTGAAGAAAATTCAATCTGGAAAAGTATATGGTGATCGATAAAGAATAAGTTCGAAACGGTGAAGTGAAAAGTATGAATTGACTGAAGTAAATTCTATCTGAAAAATTATGTAGTGATCGATAAAGACTAAGCCCGGAAACGGTGAAGTGAAAAGTATGAACTGACTGAAATAAATTCAATCTGAAAGATTATATAGTGATCGATAAAGAATAAGTTCGGAATGGTGAAATGAAAAGTATGCAGTGACTGAGTGCTGGTCGCCGAAACAAGACTAAGAGCAAGGGCGGAACAAGGAACAAGGGCGAGCATAACAAGCGGTGAGACAGTTTACGATCAATGGTTCCTCGTTTACTCCTATTAGGCTAGGTTGAAGGTTTAATCAATAAAGATTAGTTTTTAGTTAAATTTACGAGTTTCTCTTTTCGAGGCAAATCAGCAGGGGTGGTAAGCGTTTTCCAGGTCGCGGTATCGCGAGAAGCTAAGAAACGAACGGTTGTTGATTGATAATCGAGTGGTACGTGTGGAGGTAACCGCGAGGTGAGTGGACTGGTTCCATCGCATTCTCGCTTGACGGCGTCGCGGGGCTCAAGTTAAGCGAGTGGCGCCCACGCCCGTCTCCGACGGACCTACCGGGACTGCGGGCCCCAACCGGTCACTCCCCAGAAACGGAACCGACGGGGTGGTTACCCGTTGCGTATCCTCTCCCAGCGGTATAAACAGTGGGAACCGTTGCCCTCACACGGTGATAATAACGGTAATAAATTGTAGTCCTTAAGTTTTCCTACTACCAACTACTTACTACCTTTTGTAATTATAAATTTCTTCATTCGTACAAATGCAGAAAATATCATACACTTGTCAGTTCAAATAGCAACATGAAATTTAAATTATCAACTGTAATCACAACGTGTAATACTTCATAAATAAACACTTAGTGAATTGACATTATTCTTTAATGTCGCGGTATACAAATCGGGGTACAAAACTGATAGCATATAAATGAAAATGGATAATTATATAGCGATAGACGAATAAATATAGAAACTAATAATATAGATTTATCTGGCTAATAATATCAGGTTTTATGGTTCTATTGAGTATTCAGTTCACGTTGAGAATAACATGAACGTTCGTTTGACACTTCTGTTCTCTCTGCAATGTATATGAATAAAACGGTATTATTTATGCTGCTCTTTGATGCTGACTCTACATTAAAGAAGTTTCATGGTTATATAACGACCAAAAATAAAGCGTCGTAAAGTGATTATGCTACTTTACTAATAGATGGGGAAGCACCTACTTCGACTGTTCCAACTTCAGAAGCAAGAGTATCGAATTTTCGTAATATTCTAAGATAATGCAAAAAATAAACACTTGGAATATTTTATATTGAAGCATCTTCACATTGTTAACTACGGCTATGCATTTGAATCTATATTTGATAAGATTCAATGATGATCTTTTGATGATCATCAAAAGCTAATTTGGAAAAACAGGTTTAGCTCTTCCAACCTCTCTTTCTGATATAATTTCACTTTCGAGCTATTCGACAAAATTGATCTAAACTTCCGCACTTCTGAGTCTTCGCTAAAATCAGCATAGCAATGGTATAAGTCACTTACAATGTGTAAGTGAGAATGGATAAGTTGATCTACCAAATAAAGTTTCTAGAATTAATAAATATTTACCGAAACTGTTAGCACTGGTTGGGCGGAACTTTGTTCGATAATGTGCGTTAAAATATAAAACACCATTTTAAAACTTTTAATGAATTGATTTCAGAACTAGAAGTATTAAGTAAATATATGTATAAAGAAGAAATTGACAAGTATAAAATTGATATTCCCAACCTACAGTATTTGCACAAGACTGTCATTCAGAAAAAAAACATTAAATAGTTTTAATTTTAAAAATAAAATCAAACATAATTTATTTCATATACCTGTATTTACGAATGAATTGTATGACAAAACAAATCCAAGAAAGGTAATTTGGGATTTGTAACTCCGTATTATTGAGTTATAAGCAATAGGAATGATACGTTCCTAGACAATACAAAAAAAAATGTTGTATTATATATAATCTATCAACATTTGATTGCATATCAGTTATATTAATATGTAATATACAAAGCAAATGTAAACATCGATCTCTATTCATTATTTGGCTAAAAATGTTGCTTTTCATAAGTTCATCAAATGTCTAATACTCAGAATGAGACATTTTTCAGCTTCGCGACATCAGCACCAACAAGGCGAAAATATATATTTTAACTAGAAAAATCCCTAACTCTCAGCGTTATTATTTATGCGTTCCCCATAGTCATTTGTTGTTTTATCGATAAAAGACCATATCTCGGAGAAACAGCTGAGAACAGTCAAGAATCGATGCGAATTGATCAATTGAATTTTCTTATTCCGGAATTTCGTTTCGAAAATTGCTGAACTTTTGGTCGCGCCAGTCCCGTAGTCCATGCAATACCCAATATACCTTGCTTTCGATTTTATCAAATTTTGTTCTTCCGGTTTTGAAGGCTCATCTTCAAATTTCCGATTCATTGTGTTTGAGATATGTAAAGAAAAAGAGAAAAGCCCAAAAATAAACATACAATAAAAATTATTATCAATATCTACAAAGGAAAAATCCCAACCAGATGAGGTGAGCATCTGCGAAGGCTTAACAACCCAGATGTTGGGTTTTCCCAGGTCCTCAGCGTCACAAAGAACTAAATACGTCGTTGTATGGCGGGCTTTTCCATACTTCACAACAACACGTGACATACTCGTTCCAATAGAGTTTCTTCAACCAATCACGATACCGACTCTTCTCTAGAACTGCCCCCTCTCTACGGACTTTGGGACCTTTCCGCCATCGTTCTACCAGTGAGTCTTCTTCTGGCTCTCCTTAGAGACAGGCCTTCGCGCATATAGGATCGTGATTATTTGTCTTGAGTGAATATCACCCTAGCTGGTGATTTGAGTGAATATCACCTTAGCTGGTGATCAGAGTGGATATCACCCTCGCTGGTGATTTGAGTGAATATCACCCTAGCTGGTGATCAGTGTTATCACCCTCGCTGGTGATTTGAGTGAATATCACCCTAGCTGGTGATCAGTCTGGATATCACCCTCGCTGGTGATTTGAGTGAATATCACCCTAGCTCGTGATCAGTGTGGATATCATCCTCGCTGGTGATTTAAGTAAATATCACCCTAGCTGGTGATCAGTGTTAATATCACCCTCGCTGGTGACTGTTACGTGTAGAGAGGATCACCCTAGCTGGTGATCAGTGTTGATATCACCCTCGCTGGTGATATGAGGAAATCTCACCCACGCTTGTGACGGTTACGTGTAGAGAGAGTCACCCTAGCTGGTGATCACTGTTGATATCACCCTCGCTGGTGATGTAAGGAAATCTCACCCAAGCTGGTGACTGTTAGCTCATTCCTCCCTAGCTGGTGGACCCAGATTTTCACTAGGTAACCTATCAACATACCGTAGAGCAGCGGTGAATCAAACTCGTGGGGACAGACGTCTACCATCAACACCGTCTGGGTGAAACTTCTCACCACCTTTCAGCTGATAACCATCGCGAAATAAAACTGTGATCATAAATTGTTAAATAAACATTCAAAGTTGAAACATCATAAATAAAACTTGTAAACCTGTGTGCAGTCCATTTTGTTTGTTTTTTTTTTTTTATAATCAACCTTTTTCAAACAAACAACCATATAAAATGTTCATAGTTGTGTACGAACCACAGAAGGAAGCAATTTGTAACTGACATACATATATATTGGTATAAAATAATAGCCGCTAGCTAGTAGTAATGTAGCAACCCGCATTGCATCCATGATATGAAGGTTTTTATAAGTTTGTTTTAATGTTTTTATTTTAATTTTTCGATTTGTTGTTGAATGAAAATTGAAAATGCTTATGAAAATTGTTGATTAAATTTTATTTAAAACAATTTTCCAGGAAATTTCTGAACATAATGAAAAAGAGATAAAAAACTTGACTCAGCAGCTGTCTGAATTACACATATACGTTGATAAGCTGAAATTCGATTCACTTGCCAATAAAAAGAAAATGGATGAGCAGCTGAAATTGATAGCCATTCAAGAAGAAAATCTTACTGCAAGAAAAAAATTAGACGAAAATTATTTCGAATGCAAACTTTCTAAACTCCGTAAACTGGTTATGCGATTGAGAAAACAAAATATGGAAAAATTGGAAAGCGAGAGGTAAATTGCCAAAATTTTTACTAGTTTATTTTTATTTTTAGATTGTAATCTTACAAGCGAATGCCAGAAAACAATGATGGTGATATTTTCTGTTATTATAGTAATTTTTTTAGATTTGATTGCTGATCAAAGAATTTCTTTAGTCACCTCTAAAAGTATATCGGCTGACTTTTAAATTAGCTATCTATTTTCTTTTGTCGTAAGTTGTCAGAAGGCAAGAAGAAAACATTTATTCTTTTACATATTTTTACATTGATTACATTTACATACAAATTGTTGCCCTCATCCAGTTGTGCTGCTTTCAACTTTAATAATTTCTAGAGATCTTTCTTGTTTTTTAAGTTTTTGTTTGTTATTCTATTTAAATATGAACAATACTATTTTCTTTAATACAATACATGCGAATCGTTACATTGTGGCCTTTTAGTACAATATAAGTACAATACAATTTAGTACCTTTTAGTACAGTACAATAAATGCGTTTTCATACAGTTTGGACTTATAAAATCTATTATTCGCAAAAATGAGGCATTTTAAATTATACATTTTGAATTAAAAATAATTAATCAAATTAAAATTAAAAAATTCGAACTGATAAGAAATCCCATTTCCTCTATGTTTTGTATGCTAATATAAGCAATGAACTTATACTAGAGGAACAGCGATATGCCCCTTTTAGCGTAGTAAAATTCAACTAGTGTTGGTGAGATAAACCAAAGTATTGATTTGTCCATTGACGTTGTAAATAAAACATTTATTAGGGGCTATATTAAAAATTGTATTCAATGTGAATTAAACAAGAACTGTATGAAAAGATGCTCCGTTTATCTATATATATATTACAGAAGAATATATATATTACGAAGAAGAGACGAGTTGTTTCGGCAACCTGCAACACAACACTTCATTTTACACGGTAAATATTCTACAATACGTGTTTGTCACATACCACTTTGATACTTTTACACTTTTCTATACTTCACAATGTTTTTTTTTATTTAGTCCACTAAAATTACTTCGCTAAGTAATTTGTAAAACACTTTAATTGAGCGCGACGAACACTTTACTTCGAACGCTTAATGATTGACAAATGTCATTAGTTGACAGCAAGCGCCACTTGCATCTCTTTTGTTCTCATTAACGCTGTCTTGTTCTTACATGTTCCCCTTCGTTCGATTTAGTCGATTGCTCGACTACGCTCACGTACAGTGTACGTGTGCCATATAGCTTTTCCTTTAGTTTTAGTTCATTGAATATAAGTGTTAAATTATCACTTATAGAAATTGTATGCATGTACCTAGTATCTATACAATGTTGAGAATAACGAATTTCTAATGAATGAAGTAATTAAAATTAAATACGATTGACTCCGCGACGAGTCGTTTAGTACCAATCCTTCAAATTTGTACAACACACGTAAAATTATTAAGTGATGACTAAAGCGTCAAACATGTAACGATGGTAAGAAAGACACAACTGCAGTATTAGTGATGTCAAAGAGTGCATAACTGACTGATTGGACTAGAGCCAACAACACACGGAGTTAGTTGTTATATTGATTACACTGTAAACACCGTACTGAGGCATGAAATATTGGGTTAACGATAAGCCAGAGTAAATAGAATTCATAATCACTTCAAGGTGTTCATTTTCTTTCATAAACAGTGTGTAATGTGTTATACTAATTATCGTTTTTCAATTTTATATCGGAAGTTATTATTTTAAATTTCTATTTAAATTCCCGAGTGTCGTTACTGCGGATTTGAGTATTACTTTGACTACATATCCGCTTGAAGAGGATTGTTATTTTGAGATCTCTTATATACGTTACTTACTTTATACATACATTCTATATATAGTTTATCCTTTGTTAACCTTAGTACCGAATACTCTACCTATTATTAGTTGTGCGCTTACAGCGAGGACATGGACCTGGTTGAAAAGATAGTTAGTATACTTCCCATGTGATGGAAAATTGTTAGTACCAGCGCACTCTCTTTTTGGTAGCAAGGTAACAAGGAATATTTTGTCTCTTGTTTAGAGAAAATATACGAGACAGGTGCTAGTATTATTATTATTGTTGTACTGGGATCCACTTGCTGGAAAATAGCAGAGGCCAGAAATCGGCCCTTAGCTCCCCATGTGTAGTACTATTGTTTACAGATGGTCCATGCTGTTGTCCTACAGAAGCCAAGCAGTTCCCCCAGTTCTGTGGTCGCCAAGTGTTCCAACTCTGTTACGCCAGTACACCTCAGCCAAGTAAGGCGTTTGTTGGCCAGACTCGGGCAATCTAGGAGGAAGTGTTCTGTACTTTCTTCCTCCTCGCCGCAAGCTCGGCAGGTGTCATCCGTTTGGATTCCTATTCATTTGGCGTGTTGACCTAGAAGATTCTGGCCCGTTAATACTGCCCCCAATGTTCTAACGCCATTTCGGTTTTTTCCTAGGAGTTGTTTTGTCCTCATTTGATTAGGGTGAGGCGAAAGAGGTCGGCTTATCCTGCAGTCGTTCCTGTCATTCCAAGCCGTATCTGTCTCTTTCTAGAGGATTTCGTCTAGTTCTCTTTTTACCGTTGTTAGTGGCACTAATTGTGTCTATTCTAGTGGCATTTTGGTCGGCTGATCCAGCTCTCGCTAGCTCATCCGCTCTGTCGTTTCCCTTTACACCGCTGTGTCCAGGGACCCATGTCAGTTTTACATTTACTCGAGTTGTTGCTGTTTACAATCCTGCACCAGTTGTGAAACTACGCGGTTAGAGGCAAGCGCCTGCAGTGCCGACTTACCGACCGAGAGTATTTGTATTCTTCCATTAAGGTTGTTTTTTGCCGCTTCTATAGCCGCTTTTATTGCAAACACTTCCGACTGGAAAACTGTGGTGTGGCATTTCAGTTTATAACTTCCGTTGAGTTGCGGGTGATCTGGGAAAAAGATTCCGGCGCCGCTTCCCTCATCCGTTTTGGAACCATCGGTGTAGATCATAATCTCACTTCCAGATGTGAAATCCTGCAAATCCTGCACTTGTATGGAATTGTTGTGTCCAATATTGGTTGAATTCTATCCAGCTCCCTTTTACTTGACGGGGCCATTCTCTCCATTTTTTACAAAATGCATACGTGCCCCGTTTGAATGTGGTTAGATAACCCATATGTGGATTTTAATCTGATGCTTGCAAGTGATGCCTCTCTGAAGATGAATTTGTCGAGTGGCATGAGATTAACCATTATCTCGATTGCAGCAGTTGGCGTAGTCCTAATGGCACCTGTGATGCCAAGGCAGGCCATTCGCTGGATCTTCTCTAGCTCTTTTGTAATGGCTTTCTTTTGTAATGCCTGCCACCAAACCAATGCCCCTTGGGTGGTTATTGGTCTCACTACTGTTGTGTAGATCCACTGGGCAATGTTGGGTTTTATTCCCCAGGTTTTCCCCACTAGTCTTTTCATTGTGAAGAGCGCCGCTGTAGCTCTCCGTCTGACTGCTCCTATGTGTGGAGTCCAAGTTAGCTTACTATCCAAGGTTACTCCTAAGTATTTCACCTTGTTTACTAAACTAATATGTTTTCCATCAATGGTCGAGGTTGAAAATGTCTCCGGTTTACGGCGCTTTGTGTAAAGCATAAGCTCTGTTTTGTCGGCATTGATGCGTAGTCCGTTTAGCTTCGCCCACTCAAAAAGATGTGAGAGTGCGGTCCGCATCAATTCCGACATGGTTTCCGGGAACTTTCCACTTATCAGTATAACGATGTCGTCAGCGTATGCTATCGTTTTGAAACCCTTCCCGTTGAGGTCTTCCACTATTTGGTTAACTGTGAGTACCCAGGCAAGTGGTGATACTATGCCGCCTTGTGGTGTACCCCTGTTGGTCCATTTATTCAAGGTTACGCCGTTTTCTTCGGCTGTAATCTTCCTTTTAGCTAGTAGTTCCGTCATCCATTTAGTTAGATATGGTTCTATTGCATATCTTTGAATGGCGGCTCCCTCGATATCAATGAAGGTTCCAATGAAATTCCTCTATATTCTGCTTACGACTTGGTGTAGTGCTGTCTCTGTTGAGCGCCCTGGGAGGTATGCATGTTGTTTGGGGCAAAGCTCCGTTATGTTCACGGTGCTTTTTATGTACCCATCCACCAGGCGTTCTAGGGTTTTAAGCATGAAAGACGTTAAGCTGATAGGACGGTAATCCGTTGATTTAAAGTGGCTGGCTTTTGCCGGCTTCGGTATAAAAACTAATTTACTACTTCTCTCCAGTCCAAAGGAATATAGCCTTTGGATATGGAGGCTCTATATATTTTCACCAAAATCTGTATTATTGTGATATCCGCTTTCATAAGCATGGTCGGATACACTTTGTCGGTTCCTGGTGATTTGTAAGGTTCGAAGGTATTAATGACCAAAAGGACCTTTTCTTCGTTTACTATTTCTTTTAGGGGGGGGGGGGCAACGTAAGGAGTCACGTTGTTTACTTTACTCTTCATCCGTTGAGCCCGGAAAGTGTTGGTTTAGTAGGAGCTTGAGACGTTCTATGCTATTTGTTGTCCACGATCCGTCCTCCTTTTGAAGCATCGTGTCCACATATGGTTCTCTTTTCAGCGCCCTGCTTAGCCTAGATGTCTCGTTTCCTCCCTCAATATTGCTGCAAAAAAGATTCCAGGATTTCCTTTTCTCTCTTCTTACAGCTGTTTTAAAAATTTTCAGATTTCGCTTATAGTCCTCCCAATCCGTATCTCGTTTTGTAAGGCGAGCTATTCTGAATAGTCTTTGAGTATTTTCCTGATCTCTTCCAGTTCTTTGTTCCACCAGCTTACCCTTTTTTGTTTGACGGTAGTGGTTTGACACATTTCACTGAAACTATCGATCAATATACTTGTGATGTATCTCACTTCATTGTCGATGTCCTTTCGACTTCTCAATGGATTCGCCTGGTGTGAACCTATATATCTTTTAGTAGCGTTGGTGTAGCCGTCCCAATCCGCTTTTCTAGGATTGCAGTAGACCAATGGGGTCTTCTCGCCTCTTCTCACTTGAAACGTGATCAATTGGTGGTCCGACAGGCTAGGTGAGTCACATACTCTCCAGCCGTGCAGGTCCTCCAATGCCTCTGTTTTGATTAGTGTAACGTCAATCACATCCGCTCTATTTTTCGTTATAAAAGTCGATGTGTTACCCTTATTTGCTAATTTGAGGTTAGTAGTTATTAATTAATTGACTAACTGCTCTCCTCTTTCGTTGCACTTGGTGCTTCCCCAGAGTTCGTGTTGCGCGTTCGCGTCGCATCCGATGATGGCACGCCCCCCGTATATGCTCATATAGGGTGCGGAATTCGGTGGTCAGCATTGAAGCGTTGAAAAGGGTAGGTATGCCGAAGCCAGCGTTACCTGCCCGTCTCTTCCGTCGAGCACCGCTGATGTTAGGTACATGTTGCTGAACTGCGGTAGAAAAATTAAATTAATATCCTTCCGACATATAATTCAGCTACGGATTTTATTTCCCCCGTTTGTGGCAAACATTTTAAATTCTCTTGTATCAGTGCTATGTCGGTGTTCCCATCTGCTAGATGTTTAAGCAGGTTGGCTATTGCCGCTCTGCTGTGGTGCAGATTTGCTTGTGTCACCCGCATCAGTTTTTCGCTTTTGCTGTAAGGGTTCGGTCGCCTTTGATCTGACAGTCACCTGGGTGAAGCCAAAACTCAGTCGTCCGGTTTTGTCCCTTAGAGTGCTGACGTCTTCTTTTCGCATGCCCAGTAACAGGACCATGCCTTTGTTGGCGACTTCTTTCTCCGCAAAGAGATGCCACCATTCCATTTCGTACCCCATGTTTTGCAGTTCTCGAAGGCAGCGTCTCGAAGGCTTCCTGCGGTGTCTGCTCCGTTTCGGTGTTTAAATACCTTGACGGTGCATAATCGCGGTACCTCCTTTATGGGGACGACTCTAAACTCCTCGTTCAAGGTGGTGTTTACCTTGGCAACTGCAGTCTTTAGATATTCTAGATATTCTAGTTTTGGTAGACCAACTTATCCATTCTCATTTTTTTTTTGGATTCAAAGAAAAAAAGTATATTTCTAAACTAATTTTCAGCGTTTAATTTAATTTTGCGATTATCTCTTATTATGAATCGATGCAGATCGGAGATGCGACTGTCGAGTCAAAACATGCGATAAAGTATTTGAGACTACTGATCGATTCAAAAATGAGCTTTTCGGAACATATCAGGGCAACGGCGGAAAAGGCCGCGATAGGCATTCCGGCTCTAAGGCGACTCATGTGCAACATCGGTTGGCCCACACCGAGCAAACGCCGACTCCTCATGAGTGCTGTACAGTCAGTGCTACTGTATGGCTCTGAGGTTTAGGCCGGAGGTCTCAGCAAGGAGCTGTACCGAAAGCGCTTGGCGCAGGTACAGAGACGAGAAGCTTTGCTAGAGAGCGACGGAGAATTTAGGACAGAAAAGGTGATGGTTCTACATATGCTGTCATCCGAGAGGAGAGGCAGCGCCCAATAATTGAGTGGTAAGTGTCCTGGGAAGGCGACTCTAATGGCCGCTGGACTGCACGCCTCATAGGGGACGTAGGATCTTGGCTCAATCGAAGGCACGGTGATACTGATTATTACCTTACCCAGCTTCTTAGCGGACATGGGTATTTTCAGTCTTACCTGCACACGATTTGTAAGTCACGGTCCCCAGACTGCATTTTCTGCCCAGAAGAAAGGGACGACGCATGTCACACCTTCTTCAACTGTAGAAGTTGGAACAGGATGTGGCAGGACTTGTGGGGGGTAATGGGAGAGCTTTCTCCAGACAATCTGGTCGGAGAAATGCTGAAAACTTGAAAAATGGACCTGTGTGGCACATTACTCTTGGGCATTACTTACAGCGAAAATCTGGGGGTCTCCTTTCCAGCTCCTCCTCCATCCTCCCCCTCCCGCTGGGGGGAGATTTCTCTAGCCTGACGGCGCCCTAGGCCGAAGTGAAATGAGGTCTAGCCCGAAGTCATATGTCAAACAGTTTCAGGCTAGAGTCTCTTGTGAGGGGGGGGGGTGTTTAGTGGATAGCATGCGCTACTAGGAGTCCCACACTCCCGGCATATTGCCTTCAATTTTAATTTTAAGCGCTTTGCTTCTGAGATGAAAAAGCGAAGTGGTAGTAGGTGAAGAGCAGGGGCGGCTCGTGACAATTTGTATTGGGTGGGCACTCTTTATGCAAGTAAAATAATCATTGAAAACTTGAAATAAATCGTGTGCAGTTTGCAACGCATTTGACTAAGAGTTTCTGGAGTAACTTTTGTTACTTTTAAGACCAGAAAAACTTCGCTCAACTGATTCTGAAGTAGCCGATGAAGACACAGCCAAGCACGAGAGCTACAAATCCCAAAAACATCAAGGTTTTTTTTTTTTTGAAATAAATGTTGAAGGTTCAAACGTTATCTGTTGAAATACGAATAATACAGGGGCCAGAGTAACAAACTTCATTATGAAGCTTTTGTTTTTCAAACATTTTCGGATAATATAGAAAAAGACAATTTCGAAATTTATTTCTATACTCTGAGATTTTTCGCGGTTTATTAGATAGATAGAATAGATTTGGCGAATAAATAAAATGTGTTATTATTAGGCATAACACATTTTATTTATTCGCCAAATCTATTATTTCAGCATGAAGACGCTTGAAATAGAATGATTTTTCAGAAATACCATCATGATATAATTTTGTTTTCTTTGATGGTTGGCCCACTAAACATCATCGAAAATATTTTCAAAATATGCATCCTCCTCTCGATACCCTATAAGGGTGGTGATAAAATTATTAACTCTACTTTTGCAATCAAAAAAACTGAAAACCTTGACTGTGGGACATTGAAAATAACATCCGTTTGCTGATAGAACAAATGAAATGCTTTTAATTAAAACTGAATGGAAAATCGTTCAAAATACATTTGAACCCTATAGATTCTCGCAAAGTTTCTCGAATGCGGACAAAATCGTCGCTCTCTAAACTTTCTTCAAAGACTTCCAACAGATCACATCGGTTATTTGGAGAAAAATCAATAATACGCATTGTTCAGTATTTGGGTATTTACACATTACAGGCAATAAAACAATTATGTTAGCAAAAGACCCACAAATGTTTTTAATTATGATGTATTTCCGAAGAAACCATCATAAAATCCATTAACATATTGAAACACTCATGTAACAATTTTATGTAAATTAGATCCTTTTTATGTAAATAAGTTTATGTACATTTGTATTTAAAGTCTGAAATATTTGTAAATTTGCTCTGTTAAAATTCGATACTCGCTGAGAATAGACGATAGAAGAAAAACGTGGTGTTTTATTGTTCACCGAGACAATTCATTATTGTGTACGCCGTCTTTTAATCAATACGAGTCGCGTACGGAAGTTCATTCACGTGAATGAACACGAATTTTAAAATTCCAACGAGTATTACTACTGCTTGGTAGTCGTTTTTCACAAATTTTATCTAATACATGCGTCCGTTTGCTAGAGTTTCCAAAAAAATTAGAAAAACCAGATAATAAAGCAAAAAGATACGACATTCATTTACTTTGCAAGCAGCATCTTGCTGAGCCAAATTTAGTCTATGAGCCAAACAATAGATAAACAAGCATGTGGAGCAATTTCTTTGACTTTTTTGAAACCATTTAAGTCACTTGACATTACAGCTGCTCCATCGTACGTTTGGGCATCTAACTTTTTACTTATATTGATGCAAGTAGAATAAACGTTTAAAACTTTAAATTAATCGTGTGCAGTTTCGCCCGCGGAAACATCAACAAATTCACCTCCCTTTGTAACATCGCAAAATCACAGATAGTTGCGGAAAATTGGAAACATCAATGTTTTCACCGGTTTGCCATGAAAAACTAAGTGCTTCATTTATTTCAGAAGACATGAAATTTTAAATTACTGAGCCGATACAATTCATTAAATCATTTTGGATAGTTTTGGCAACTCCTCTAAAAACGGATAATGTATCCAAAAAGCTTTTAAAATCGTTATAGTATTTGGCAATTAAACATGCCACTTCCCGAACAATGCGCCGAAAATTTAAAAATGCTTTATTCAATGTTTCACTACCAGTGAGTCAATCGGATTTCGCCTACCAATTGCAATTAAAAGATCGTGATTTGTTATTCTTCTCCAGAATAATTAAATTTTGAATGTTCGGATATGTTCGTCATTTACAATAAATAATTTATTGTCAAACGATAAGGAACCGCATTTGTTTTCAAAAAAGACTATAACTTTCTTATTTTTAACTTTTACCTGGTTGTCCTGTTCCTCCATGTTATACTTTAGTTTTTCCACTTCACTGGCAATTGCGCGATACAGAAAGATTAGCACTCTACGAAAAATTTCCAAAAAATTGTAAAAAGTCTTCTTTTTGGATATTTGGCGTATCGTCCTGCCAATTCAATCATTTAAATATAAGATACATAAATGGTCGATGTTAATGTTTGTGTGATTTTATATTGATATTGATATTGATTTTATATTGATTCCCACTGGGAGAAGAAACACAAATGTCTTCGGCACAATTTTCTTGAAATTTTCTGAGACAATCAAAGACAATCGAAGTTTCTGATTTTCTTTGCACACAAAGCACAACGTGTATGTGAAGTCTCTGGCGCAATGGGCCAGCGAAAATTCGCTCACCATGGGACCGAGCGGCACATCGTTCCGCCCACCCTGACGAGCCGCCACTGGTGAAAAGCCAGAAAGTGATTGGGGACATCCCCTCTAGATGACTTGAAGCCAAACCGACGGCTCTTTTTAGGTGTCCTCAAAATGAGCCAAATCGACAAGCTCTCTTTAGTTTTCCTTAAAATGAACCAAAGAGAAGTTCAGCGTTCGGCTGCGCAACGCCTTATAATAAAGTTGTAAAGAAGGAGGGCGGTCAGTCAGCTGAAATTTGGAGAGAATGTACTTTCATCTCTACGCCCCAGCTCCAAAATTACGCCTTACAATGTTGCACCTGTTCATCAATTTATTGAAACCAAAAAATTGAAACCACCTTGAATCTACTAATACTAATGAAACGGGTTATAGACATGGGATGATTGCTCGGAAAAATGTTTAGAGTTCCAAAGAATAAAAAACAAATTAGTTTTCCTTTGTAAGATGGGCAACTTTGTCAACCACAACATAATAGGCGTTTGTTTTAGAAATTTTATATATTATACCTACAGTTAGGGCTAGATTAAATTATAATATAGTAGTATACAAGTATGTTACATAGTAGGTAAGGGACTGTAGTACTTATTTTTAAGATTAACTTGCTAGCGCTAGTCGAGCTATTTTTCGCATAATTAGTCGACAGACGATGTCAATCTAATATCAACATTTCAATCACGGAAAATATCAAAAATAATTCGTAAATGTATGTTACTAATGGCTTTGTGATATATACAAGCTCAATTATTGGATTTTTAAATATTAGATTGACACTTGACATTACCAAATTATAATATATGAATCTCATTTTATTGAAAACCACGAAGCAATTTCACAGCTCATAAATAAAATTAAAAAAAAAAACACTATTTTTAGTTACATCCAGAGAGAGAATGACATGCTGCACCAAAATATTCAAAAAGCAAAAAATCAAATTTTTGCTTTTAAATTCCAAACCGAAAAATTAACAATGGAAATACAAGAAAATCGGAGAACCATAACTAAGCTCATGCAGGAAGGAGAGTTACTAAGACATCAACACGCAAAATTGAACGATTTATTGGTGATAGAGAAAAAAAAACAGGTAAATTCTGTGTCGAATTATATCTACTCTTGTTGAAAAAGTAAGTACGTTTTTTTTTATTATAATGAAATCTCTGAATGCGAAATAGTGAAGCGTTCAAACACTGCAACTCCAAAAACACTATTTGGCGTACTTCGCTAAAAATTTGTTAGACACATATACAGATTTGTATGTATGTCTGACAGATTATAAGTAAACTTTACTTTTTTTGAAGTTTTTTTTTTTTTTTGGTGGATCAATTTATCCATTTTCACTTAGAACTTATAAGTGATTTACCCCTGCTAGCTAACTAAGCGAAGACTCTTGGGTGCGGAAGTTCTGATCAATTTGTCGAATACCTCGAAAGTGAATTTACAAAGAAAGGTGGAAAGAGCTCAAGCTGGTTTCGAACACGCGTCCCTGCCGCTTCTCGTCAGGTGCCAACTCACTATTGGTAGTGCCAATCGATGCGGTCCGGCCTGTGAGTTGGCACCTGACGAGAAGCGGCAGGGACGCGTGTTCGAAACCAGCTTAAGCTCTTTCCACCTTTCTTTGTAAATTCACTTTCGAGGTATTCGACAAATTGATCAGAACTTCCGCACCCAAGAGTCTTGGCTTAGTTAGCTAGCAAGGGTATAAATCACTTATAAGTTCTAAGTGAAAATGGATAAATTGATCCACCAAAAAAAAAAAAAAACTTCAAAAATTGATAAAGCTTACCAAAGGCAAATTGGAACATAGGACAAGTTCAAGCTGAGAGCGAAAATGATAAAACGTAATTATAACCAGACGACATTCACCCAGCTAGTAGTGCCAATCGATGCGTCCCGGCCTGTGAGTTGGCACCTGACGAGAAGCGGCAGGGACGCGTGTTCGAAACCAGCTTGAGCTCTTTCCACCTTTCTTTGTAAACTTTACTTGTTTATTTTTACTACTAGGCAGCTGGTTGACACAAACCGGCCACACAGATGAATTGTTCAGCAAACCTTTTCCTCCTTCAAAACCATCGCAATTAGCCCTGTGGTCACATTGTGCATTCATTTTATTGCTAACCAACTCTAAGCAATCCCTTACATTTTTTGTATTATGTATTGAGTTGATTAGTTGCCTTTCTTTTGCCTAGTAATCTTCCTCAACTGGATTAGCATCAGCAAAGACACCAAATTTCATCTGTCGGCAGTCGCAAATTAGTGCCTATGAGAACTTTAAATGCGTTAAACTCGGCAAGAATATTCAAGGAAGATACTGTCGTGGCTAAGTGGATCAGCAAAGAATTATGCAAAAGTTCCAATATTCTGTAAAGCGGTCAGTAAAAATCCGGCATTCAAATTCGAAATGGAAATTGGCGAAATGAAAAACAGCGTGAAGTTTTAGAATCTCTTATTGAAAACTGACTTGCTGCTATTGTCGATATGGTTTTTGTGATGATGCCTTTATTGATGATCGAATAGTCAAGCTGGGAAAGAGTTTTAGAATTTCCATTGAATGGACCCTCAAAGATCATTCTGAAAGAAGCGCACAACAAAACTCAAGATTTCTATTTATGTTGAAACTACACCATTCGACGCTCTTCGGCTACAGGTCGATAAAATATGACAATCAACACATGAAGCGTAATCTCGCATTTTGTCCGACAGGGATGGAAATGATATTTGTTTTTGCAGTGTCATTCCGTCGCTCCCGTCTAGTTTTTAGCTATGTTCACATATGCGTTTCGGCGTTGTGCTATCTTCAGTGTGGGGTTACGTTCAGGGTTTTCATCGGCCTTATGTGCTCTTATTTATAGGTCCGTCGTTTACACAAGCAAGAGAGGATGATTTTGTTCAGGTAGGGAAATGTCCGTAATTTTACTATTTTTAGGGGTCTTTCGATTTGATCCCGCACTCCTTTATGTTAACCTATTATCGCTGTATATGCTCCGGAACCTGGTGAACTCGATGGTCGGTATTACCGGATAGTGAAACCTTAAGTGTGTAATAGAATTTAACTCCGCAATACTCACGGGGACGACTGCAGGGAGAGTCGGCCTTGCACCGACATCCGGACCTGAATTCCTAGAGGTGTGACAACGAATCGTACCCGGAAGGTCAACCGTCCGGCCCCTCGGAAGTTCACTACGTTAGGGGCTGCTGGTGGACTAACTCAGTGCGGCGAGGTATGCGGACGTGGGTCAGACCCAAGTAAAATCCCGCTCTGGTTCCATTAATGAACGAGCCACTGTAAAACCCGATTTACCGAACACGACATTTCAAATACAACTTTACTCTACCTGTAACATTTTCCACAAACCAACACAACATAATCGATCGTGCCTCCTTCACCGGAATAGCGCAGTGCCAGAAAAAAAACTACGTTAATTAACACTATTTCAAAAAGGAATCAAATTGTTACGCGAAGACCAAAACCACGGACCGAATTGCAAACTACGGCACTGCGGAACCCGAACCGACGAAACACTTGTTGCCCTACATCACCAGCCGACTTACCTCCGCACCATCACTTTCCTCCTGAAATAGTCCAACTGATGAAAGGAAAGACGCGTGTTCTTGTTTACCAATTCATATTTTTTTATTTCGTTTGTATCCACATGCTATAGTTAATTATAGTTATTTTTGAATTTTTAATTAATTAATTACGTAATTCATAAATTCACTATTTTTCTTCTCTTAAACCTCAATAGAAAACAGAATTTCTCTTGTAAATGACATGAATAGCATATACAAACGAAACATATGAATGAATATTTATATTCCTATAACTATCTCAGGTATGAATTCAGCTGCATTTAGTTCTTATAGATGTTGTTTTTGTGGGTTTCAGTTTCAACTTTCTTCTGATTGGAAGGGAAAATTCGTTCGTGGCGTAACGCAAATTGTTGACGGGCAGAAATCGTACTGATTTTCATTCAGAAATACAGAAAATAAGCGTTTTGTGTTGAAAGTGACGTCGAGATCAACTTCATGCACTTTTTTTACCTTCCATATTTTCTGTTTATTCGTTTTTTATTTGTGTTTTTATTTGCATAGTATTTTCTTGTCTGTAGTTCTTGAATTCAACCACATAGAATAGCTCGAAAGCGGCCAAGGATAGCGCAAAGCAATATGTTACAATCTTGATTTGTTTTTTATTCGTATAACTGGACCAACGACGGCAGTTTCATTTTCAGACACTCAAATTCCCGAGTCGATATTGGTTTGTATTTTCAAAACAAAAATAATATATAATTAATAATAAATAATAAAGTTAATATTGGGGCAACCGATCGGTCGCACCTGCAGCGAAAGAAAGGAACAAGTTTAAAGAGACAGGGTTATTTGAAAATACAAAGGCCGCATATGGCGGCCGAAGAAAGTTACTTTTAACCGACTAGCTCACCGCGTGGGCGTGGGGGTAGGGACATTATTTAAGCCCTGATCCTTCCATGTTACATACACACGCACACACACACAGAAAAAGCTTACTTCTTCATATTTTTTGTGATAGGGAGGTGAAGGCTGTTTACGCCCTGAGTGTGGGACTCCCAGACGCAAAATGCTTTTCGACTACCCACTAAACACCTCCCCTGTCAACCTGAGAACCAAGCCTGAAACCGTTTGACACATTACTTCGGGCTAGGCCTCGTGTTCCTACGCCTAGAGGCGCCTTCGCATTATGGGTATCTCTTCTCTAACGGGAAGGACGGGAGAGGAAGGAAGTGCTACAAAAGAGATCCATCCGTCCCCGATGTCTCCCAGCGCTTTTTAATGTAAGCATATTGCGCCACGCGATTCCAATTGTCAACTGTTTTCAGGATTACTCCGACGATAGTTTCCGGACAGAGCTCTCCAATTTCGCTGAGTAGGACCCCTCGCTGCTGGCTCCACCTTTTGCATTAGAAGAATGTGTGACAGGCGTCATCCGGTTCCCCTGCACAAAACACATAGTTAGGAAACCGTGCTTTGTCAATTTTGTACAGGTAGGACCGAAAACAACCGTGCCCGCTTAAGAGCTAGGTCAAGTAGAAATCGGTCTCACCATGCACTCGACTGAACCACGGCCTCAGGTCAGGGATCAGACGTGCAGTCCACCTTCCCGTTGTTTCTTGCTCCCAGGACTGTTGCCAATCGCTGAGAAAACGACGTCTCTCATTCCTGGTGAGCTTTTCTCTTCGATCTTCGCCTCTGCGCGGGTAAATACTTCTGCGCTCTCTCGCAAGGAGGGTGATGGGTATCACCCATAGAGATATACTATGGAGGCGGCGGAAGAACAAACCGATGAAGCCAGAAGCTTGACGATTTGCAATGATGTGTTGCCACATAGGCTCGCACTTATTTCGAAAACGGGGGCAAGATATTTTTAGATATCCAATCAAATATATAGACTTAGTTTTTAGGATTTTAAAACGACTGGCTTTTCCCACTTTCACAGATGTAAAAAAACCCGAATCCAAAACAGATGTCGAAGAAGAGAGTAGTGAAAAAACAATCCCAAGCCCCGATAAAACCCAAACCCGCCAGGTAAGGGGAAAAATGTTGAAGAGTAGGGGAAAAGAGAGTTTTCCTCCTTCGACATCGACAAGGGAAGAGTCAGTCGAAGACGCCACCTTGGCGACATCAACACGTATATTGTACTTTGTACTTTCTTTTAATAAACTTTTCATTTTTCTTAAACAACACATTGGTTGTTTGTTGAGCACTATTTTTTATCTTTATATGTATATATATATATATACATATATATATATATATATATATATATATATATATATATATATATATATATATATATATATATATATATATATATATATATATATATATATATATATATATATATATATATATATATATATATATATATATATATATATTATTTATATATGTTTATATAAATAAATATATACATATATATTAGCATATATATATTAGTTTGTGTAAATATGTGTTTGTGTATATCACTTATGTTGCAACATTTCCATGTGACCCAAGAGGTAGTTGCATCACACGTTTTTTTAACGAGGTATCGCCAATAGCGCTAATCCTCACCGCTGGTCTACTTTGATATAATAAATAATAAAACAATTATAAGCTATAACAACATTTTTATAAGTTAATTTTAAATAAATTTATATATAAATATTTGTAAATAAATTTTTATATAAAAAGTACCCATAACGCCAAGGCTCTTCAACGCCACATTAGAGGGTATCTTCCGAACTCTACATTGGGAGAAAAAGGATTGAATATCGATGGTGAGCACCTCAACTACTTGAGATTCGCAGATGACATAGTCCTCATACTCAACAGGCAAGGAAAATTACAAGAACAACGCAACGCAGCTAGCAAAAAAGTAGGCTTAAAAATGAACCTAATTAAAACCAAGATAATGTTCAACAATTATAAAAGCATAAGCAAGGACATACAAAAGTGAACAACACAACACTATAAATAGTCCAAGAATAGGTATACCTTAGTCAGCTAATACACAAATCCGTTTCACTATTCGATCGAATTACGATAAAGGTTGCTCAAAGAGCCATGGAAACTTGCGTACAGGGTATTACGCGCAGGGATCTCGAGAGAATGTCGTGGATACGAAAAAGGACCAAAGGAACAGACGTGACACATAGAACAAAATCCTTGAAATTGCGATGGGCCGGTCACTTGGCGAACATGACGGATGGCAGATCCACAAGACCACAAGAATACCCAAATGGAATCAAACGACCAAGAAGACACCCGAAAATTCGATCGGATTACGATATAAAAATAGCTAGCACATCTTTGAGGAGAATAGCCGAAAATAGGCAGACATGGAAAGAAATGAAGAGTCAATATGTAAGGGAGGATGCACCATAACTTATAAATATGGTTGAACAAGCTGAGTATTATGATGATGATATAAATAGTACATAGACATTTGCATGCGTTATATACATGTATAACACTTGTATAAATGTATGCACTCTATATATTTATATATATATATAAATGGTACATACATGTACACATGTGTTATGCATCAAAAGTAAAAAATAAAGTAAAGGAAAAGTATAGGCTGCACTTTAAAACTAGAATACACTATCATTGGCCACGAAATAAGATCATTTTTGTATAAAAGTTCCTATAATATTCTAAGTGCTCACTCTCAGTTTTCGCTATGTGTTTTAATCGAATGGTAAGGTATTTTTTAATAATTTTTTTCATTAAAATAGATCTATGACCGTTTATTGGACCGGTATCAACGTTATGTTTGAAAAGTGAGGGAAATAATGTTGATGGATAAATTTCCATATAAATTTTGTGAGCAACTAACTCAAACTTTGCTTTGACTTGTGCAGATCGGAACTCACGAATAGCTTTTTCAATGTATCTACATGTCTCAATCAAATCTTTACTGGGATATTGCAATCGTCCTCTTGATTTTTGACTTATTAATGAAGACCCAAAATTTTCCTTCATTCCAATCAAAGATGCAACACATTCATGTCGTATTTGATTTTAAAGATTTTGCAATGAAACCACTCATGTATATGATGACTTCTTCAATGTAATGCGAAAAAGGGCCAACTTCTTGCATATGATCGAATCTTACCGCAATTGTAGCACGAGGAGCTTCGGTCAGTTCCATTACATGTTTGTGCGGTATGACCGTATCCGAGGCACTTGAAACACCGAAGGGGAATGGGCCTTCGCCGTATCCGACAAATCACCCACCCTATTCTTATTTTGCTCTGCTTCAGAAGCTGTTCTGCTTCCCTCTCTGTGAGGTCGATTATGGCCATTCGTTGACCCCTGTTGTTCGGTTTGGCCAGCCTGACTTTCGTCTCGCCTAGTACGGGGAAGTCGCGTTTTAAGGCGTCTTCTATTTCGGGCAGATCCGTAACGCAGTCAATGTCTCTAATTTCCAGTGTGGCCTTAGGCTCGAGTGTGGCTACAGTTGCCTTCTCTCCAAGGACTTTTTTGACTGCGTCACGGAACGCGTCTTTATTGTTTGCATCTGATCCGAACTCAACAAGTAAATCCCCCGAGCGAGTTGGCCGTACAGCTTTTATTGCAGTTTATATGTCTTCGGGTTTTACCGCTCCCTTGATTTCTCGCAGAACATCCGCATAGGATCTAACGTCGGTGGGTTTAACCAGCAGTACCTGCCCAATGGGTTTTCGACGCTTCTTAATCTGCGATGATTCATTGCGTTTCCGTTCCTGTGGATGTTTATCGATTTTGGACTTCAGGGCCGCTTTTTTAGCTGCCTTTTTGGCAGCTTTGGATAGTGCCGTCTGAAAACCCTCCTCAATCGCGATTTGATCGTTCGGCGTCCTGTCCTCGTCCTTCCTCCGTTTATCTCAATCCCCTTTGATTGGACTGCAGGCCAACCTTTACTTCTTCACCTTACTTCTTAATATTAGATTAATAAATAAAAGGATCAAAAATCAAAAGATCAAACCACCTGTGAATTGTGCTGCGCTGATTCTGACCACCTGTGAATTGTGCTGCGCTGACTCTGAACACCTCTGAATTGTGCTGCGCTGATTCTGACCACCTGTCAATGGTGCTGCACTGACTCTGAACACCTATGAATTGTGCTGCGCTAATTCTGACCACCTGTCAATTGTGTTGCGCTGACTCTGAACACCTCTGAATTGTGCTGCGCTGACTCTGAACACCTCTGTATTGTGCTGCGCTGACTCTGAACACCTCTGAACTGTGCTGCGCTGATTCTGACCACCTGTCAATTGTACTGCGCTGACTATGAACACCTCTGAATTGTGCTGCGCTGATTCTGACAACCTGTCAATTGTGTTGCACTGACTCTGGACACCTATGAATTGTGCTGCGCTGTATCTGAACACCTCTGCTTCCTCTAGCACGAATCTCTCCCTCAGCTGGTTTCAGGATTTACTTGTTCCGCAGCGCTACCTCGGATCGATCTCCCTATATTGACTGATAGTCCTATTGATTGATTCTCCAATTGGTTGATACTTCTATTGAAACTCCGATTGATACTTCTTGATACTTTTATTGATACTTCCTCTATTGGTAGTATGAACTCCATTGGTTATGTGTCTGTATACTTCTATTAATACTTGAATTGATTCCTCTATTGATTGTGTGTCTCTATATTTCTATTGATACTTGTATTGATTCCTCTATTGGTTGTGTGTCTCTATACTTCTATTGATACTTGAATTGATTCCTCTATTGGTTGTATGTCTCTATTGGTTGCGTGTCTCGATACTTCTATTGATACTTCAATTGATTCCTCTATTGATTGTGTGACCTCTATTGGTTGTGTGTCTCCCACACCTCACATTTTCTATTCTTTTTATACCGATATGTACACAACAACCTAGTGAATCATATCAATAGAAAAATTTATCGCAAATTACTTTCAAGAAATTTTTTTTGGTTATATTTTTGCGACTGGGAATATTTTTTTTGAGACTTTTTTCTGACATTTAATTTTACTGGGATTTATTTTTTTTTGTTTATTATCAATATTATTTAACTTAATACCTAAATCTAACTATAAATGTTTCTATTTTAATTTTATTCTCACTTCTATTTCATCTCGTATGAATTTCTTTTAACTTAAAAATATGTGTACATATAAAAAATAAAACAATTAATTGTTAAATTCAAAATTAATTGTTATTTTATTTATTTATTCATTTATATATATATATATATTTTTTTTTTTGTTTGTTTAATGTCGCCTACACCTCGGAACACGTAACACGCGGGGACGACCTACCCCTTGAGAAGGGTCTCATTCCAAAAGCCGGGCTACTATCCGTCTAGGATTAAGGGACTAGAGCCGAATGTCCTGGCAATGGTAGACTCCTAAAGGTTTTCCATCTGGGGACTCCAGTTCATATGTGACCTGTCCAACTAAACGAACTTGCCAAATCTTGTGCGCCTGATTCTAAGAATACTTTTTACACTATGTTCCTTTGCTCTATCTCCGCGACGGCTGGCGATACGGACGACAGCTTAGCAAAACCTCCCGGTCCATATGCAGACGTTTAAAAGGACTATTCGGGATCAGTGAACTAGGCGAAAGTCATTCAAGTCACAGTGTCAGGTACGCGCGGTGGTTTGCGGACGAACGATCAAAGTGTCGCTGGGTGCACTGTATTTGAGTGCCCAACAGGAGTCCGCAATGGCAGCAATGGACGGGCCAAGATGGTTCGCCACGAGCACCGAGATCGCAACACAAAACTTCCTCACAATTGGTACAATTCCGATTTTCTTACTTTCGTTTTTTTTCTCCCACGACGTGTCTAGTCCCAAGAATAACGACCGCTCTCCTAACGGGATTATCCGGATGTCCCCTCGTGATCGTTTGTGTTTTTTTCTCCCGCAAGTGTGTCACCCTGAAGGCATTGTCATACTTGCGAAGAATTTTAATAAATTCATCACTCTCAAGTGTGTAATCTTGGCGGAATTGCCACACTAAAGAGGCGAATAACAACACGTGTGCCGAACCAGTCATTGGCTCGTTGCCCCCCTTCTTCGGAACACCGTCGTAGTTATACGTATAGTTATACGTATTACACGTATATAAAATAAATTAATTTACTTGTATATAATACAATTATGGTTATTGATTACTTCGCTTCTGAAGAAAGTATTAATGAATAATAATATAGTGATAAAATAAAAGCGATAATGTATGGTCGCGCAACCTTCTTCATGGCGATGACCCCAAACTCCGCGTTTGTGTTGCACTTGGTGAGTGTAATTTGAGATATCCCAAGACCTGTTTGTCTTTACAGTTCACTAGCAAAATTTTTGTGACGTTGTTTAGTTAACTATGAATTTCTTTGACCAAATTCAATTATTAAATTTATT
This sequence comes from Stratiomys singularior, assembly GCA_954870665.1. Lineage (NCBI taxonomy): Eukaryota > Metazoa > Arthropoda > Insecta > Diptera > Stratiomyidae > Stratiomys > Stratiomys singularior. The sequence goes on from OX940877.1 coordinate 58,096,208, forward strand.
CCTTTTAAAAGTTAAATACACTGCCCAATTCACATATCAGCCTTGAAATTGAAAATTATCTACCAATATTACTACAGACAATTTTACAGTTAACTAACCAATTAAAGCATATAATTTGCATTTCAAAACCATTTTCATTACATAAATTTAATAATAATAATACAATATTTACATTTTCCAAAATCTTCGGCTACCTTCCGTTTTAAATTTGACAATGGAGTTAGCATTACAGTTAGCAAAGAAATTTCTGTAAAGGAATGGTCACACGTGTTGATGTTGGATGTTCTTGAATGTTGGAAATATTATCAAATCGGTCGCTGTATCATGCAGTTTAATCAGTAAACATTAAATGAAAATTTGCAAACGCTTATGTTCCGATTCTCATTAATAATAAGGTTATGCTTATCAATTGCATTAATAACGGAATTATAGATTTGAATATATTTGATTAGCTTAATGTAGCCTTGATATTGGCTTCAGGTTGCAATTTCCCCGTGTTCATTTGGCTCGAGCAAATTAAATCCGAGCATAAATAAAATAAAAAAATCTTAGACAAGTAGCTTAAATAAGTCGAGCATCTGTGCAAATGGTATGGAATGGGCGGGGCTGGATTCTTCGGGAAATGATGTTCGTGTGGAGTTGCCATTCCCGCTAAGGCGATTCGCCAGTGTCCATGGGCAGCACAAATTTGTTGATAGGACTATTATGATATTATTTCGTAATTTTATTGATTTATGGACAATATATTGTTTATGAGTGTTCAGATAACAAAATGCGAATGAAAACAAAACATGTGCTTGAATTAAAAGAAGCAAATATTGTAATGTTTGATTACGAAATTTTCGCCCGTTCATTTATACTACCTATGAGTATTTTTAAATAAGTGTTGGTGAATTTGTGTTAATATGCGTAAATTTTGGTGATACCGGACAAAAATGATGGCGTAGGGCCTCTATATCTTATTCCTCTTTGATACCTACTGTGAATAACGCGATGGAGACTTTCCGCCTCGCAGCTGTTACATAAAAGCCTGTCTTGTCCATGACTTTCCGCTTCAGAATACAGTGACCGTTTCGTTCGATTGGTTTGAGGGTACATGATACATTCGAATTACACAACAGTCAAACCTATTGAATTATAGATTGAACGAGTGAACGGATTTTTTAATTTGAAATAAGAATAGCCAGATGTGCACTGAAAAAAGCAGAAAACCATCAACTGCCATTCGTTGGTACATTAAAATTACGAAGCCGCTTGCAATTACAAAAATATGTTGGTGATGATTCAAGTTCTCAGCTACATACCATTTATGAATAAATAATTTTTGATGATTAATATAACCGATAAGGAAAAAATATCAACCTGCCATTCATATTTTTTTTTTTTCAAAGCATGAGTTGGAGTTGAACATGCTGGCGGGTGTAGCATTATTTTTCAAAATTTTACAATCTAATAGCTATTGCATTGAATTGCAGTTGAATGCAATGCAGGAAACTGTAAACATTTTGAGACATGTGATCCAGTATGTAAATATTTTACATGTAAAGTGTCGACGTTCACAAAATTCCGTCGTCGTCACTATTATGCTTTATTATTCGATTCGGCAAGAATTTAAAACTAATAAAGCCGTACAATGAAATAAATCGTGATAGTTCTTTTATGTTTTTATTTGTCACAACAGCTACTGATAAGTACATATATTACGTCCGTTATACGACTGCTTGTTGAGGAGAATGAAAAAGTAAAAGTTATGTGTTCATAGTCAACTGTACTTACTGTACTACTGTACTTAAAAACCATTGTACCCGCAACTTCTTTATGTATCCTTTTTTGATGTTAAGTTGCTGTTTTAGTATGAAACACTATTAGTATACTTTTTCTGCTATAATTTTGTTAAATTTATCAGTTTGTTAATTAGGAAGTAAAACGTTGAAGTATTTTCACTCCGACCAGGAAATCAAAATTGAAAAATCTATGAATTTTCGGGCACATCATTGCAGAACATTTTGATATAAGTTAAGAATATTAATAGTGAGTCGTCGAAAAACATTCAAAAAAATCTTAATACAATTTCAAATTTAATTAGTTGAACCAAATTATATAAATTTATTATTAAGTGACGTTAAAGTTCACTTGATAAGAAGATTCCCATGTTCATTGAATTAATTTCGCCATGCAAGCTTTCTACTGGCCATATTTCATAGGTTTGAATCCGGAAGATGAACAGTGAACAGGGCTGAGTTTAGGCTGGTTATATTTGATAAACATATTGCAAGAAAATAAAACATTCAAACTTTGAAAGATATTAGATTGCCTCCATGTCCGTCCTCGTACCATTTGGATTCATTTTATTCGTGTTTGAATTTCATTATCAATTGAGGAATTGTATCATATCAAGACGTTTGCTTTAAGTGTATCTTGAAATAAAATTGGCTTACTTCTTTATTGCAGTGTCATTTGAAGGCGTCTTTGGAAGCTGAAAAAAAGATGGCCGAATCAAAACAAGAAACTTTAAAAGTAGCTGTGGAAGAAAAAAGCAAAGCTGAGGAAATTATTCTTGACCTTGTAAATCAGGTTATTCGGTTAAAGCAAAGCATTAATTGGCGTACAGACATAGCTTTGAAGCAAGAACAAATTATTCAAAAGCACCGAACAGAAAACTTGGCTGTTTTCAAATATAAAAGTATCTTTAAACTCAGTAGAAAATTAAGATTGCTAGGAATTCAATTAGAAAAGTATAATTTCATACTAAAAGATTTGCAAAAATGTTATTACAAATTAGTTCAAATTTGAACTGATTGACTAAAGGAAATAATTGTTGAATGTTATTATTAGCATTGGCTCATGAATAAGTCATAAGTTTGCAAATATTTCTTGCTAAAAAGTTGGCCATTTTTATTAAAGTAAAGAACGAATGATTACCGAGCTATATGTGAATTTCTCAAGTAAACAATTTACACCATTAACTAACATTTTTATTTGCTTGCAAATCACTGTCCTTTACAAAAACCTTACATGGTTTTAAATGAAATATTGTATAACAATTAATTTGTAACATTTCCTATAACGCTAATTTACTGAATCAACCCGAATGAATGGTGCCATGTTTGAATCATTTTCGCGTAAATATTTGTTTTGAACTTCTATTTAAAATGTTAAGGTATGAGTAATGCGAACTTATTGCTGATACAATGGGATAAGTTGACTGGATGAATGATACAAATTCTAAATAATGTTATATGCTGAGTATTTCCCAAAAAAAAACCAATGGAATTGAAATTATTCGAAACACACATAATGTATTTATGGCCATCTAATTAAAAAAGTCGATCATTTTCTGTTACATGAAATTTGGTGTATTTTAGAAGGATTTGTGAATTATTATTTTACGAATGAAGGTCTTTTCTTTTTTTATAGTTGTTTTAATAACCAATCACTGGATTATGGGTGTGGCTAGATTTTCGAGGCATTATTTAGTAAAATTAAAAAGTAAGTAAAATTAAAAAGTTATTTAATCAAAATATGCTTCATAATTAACAACAATCTACGTATAAGTAGGTATTATGTCCGTCGGTTTCTAATGTCTAAAATAATTGAACAATCTACGTTCTTCGTTCAGAATTATTGTAACATTGATGAAGAATTTTTCGTGGATTGCGTTTGAAATTTTGACTAACTGGTGGTTCGCGCAGGCTTTTTCTGAAGGCAGATTAATTCCAAAAAGGGAGTTCCGCAGAGATAGTTACAAGTGCAATTCAGAGAGTGCTACGTTTGAGTGCAAGTCAGAGAGTACTTTGGATGAGTCATTAAAGAAGGCAGTTGTATTCTGTCAAAAGATCATAACATGTCGGAGTTAGACTTCTACATCCGCACTAAACATGGTTGCGTCAATAACTTTCCGCATAAGCTTATAGCAATTTTTGAGGGGTCATCAAAGAAGCCTTTGATCGTTTGCTATGACTTTTTTTATTATTCAATTGAGACAGTTTCAATTATCTGGCGTAATCGCTCTAGCTGCCAACCTTATTCAATTAATCAATCTAATCGGTTGATAATCAATTGTCTGTTTAATTCTTCCTGGACAATTCTATTCCCATGACACATCACCTTCCGTCTAAATCCTTGCATCACAAATACTTGTGATGGCTCAACGTCCAAATAACGATATTTAATCACGGGTTATGACAAGTTTCAATATATTTATATTCCATACAGTCATCTTTTCAATGAATCCTTGCATCACAAATGCTTGTGATGGATGAAAGTTTTTACAATAGTCAAATACTTTTTTAATGCAGCTAAGCTCAAACAGATGCATGTGCATTTCGCTGCTTAGGACCAGTCTAAGAAGCGCGAAAACAACGAACAAACTTCCAGTCTAGTAATGTGATCATAGTGGATACGTTTTCGCGCATAATTTTCTTTGCTGACCAGATGTGAACGAGGTCGAAGGATTGAATCGGTCTTTTTGCTTGAGATTAATTCGCGAATCCATCGAATGCTAAAACAACAGATTCCGTCCGTTCTTGATGATAAATTCTTACTGATACATACAATTAAATTTATATGGGTTTGAGAGATATTTGAATTCCTGAGATGTTTGAATATCGTCCATATTTCACAATTCGATTATTTTGTGATTTTAATTATAGGTCCAAAAAATCTTCCTTTTAAGGTCCAAACAAGTTGCTGCCTCTGTGGTTATTTTTTTCTGGAAGTCTTGTATACATTTGCCTTATTAGTCTTCTTTGAGTTTTGTTCTTTCTGTTTATTTTATAAGTTTATAACTTGAAAAATATTTGGAGTATGTATCTTGTAACTTGGAGATGTCAACTTGATGACCAACTTGTTTGGAAGTATACATTAAATACTTTAGTTAAATTTTTCCTGTATACAATGGAAGTTGACCTCGTGTCAGTTGTATATTTCTAAATAATATTTGTCTGGATATCGGGAGTCTTGGGAGTCTTGGACCCTTTACACTTATCAGCAGTGTGGGAGGCCAGTGATCCTTTATACTTTGAATAATAATAAGTTCGAATAAGTACAGTCTTAAGCACTGGGGACCCTTTACACTTATCAGCAGTGTGGGAGGCCAGTGATCCTTTATACTTTGAATAATAATAATAAGTCCGAATAAGTACAGTCTTAAGTACTGGGTTCCCCAAGCAATGGCTCCTTCCCCAGTTTGGTAATTAATCTTAAAATCGCTGGTATGGCATAAAGAGTGTCAACCTCTGCCATCGCCAGAGTACCTAAATAGTTCGTAAGATAGGAGACTTGATGTTGAAGTATCTCTAAAGGAACACCTTCAATGAGGCGGATTTTACCGCCAGAGTAAGTAGGGAATAATGCTCGGAAGAAGATTTACAGCGAACGATTGAAATGTGTGATTTTTCTCGCTCTATGTCTCGTAAGCACATTCTAGGGAATAGAACGCCGGTGATGGCTTCGCTGCAATTAGCATGCCCAGATTCGTGCCGTGTTTTTCAGTAAGACAAAGCATATGTCAGAATTACCAATGCTCCCCTCGAAAGAGACAAGTTTGAAGAAATTTAAAAGCACTTGGTACATATTTAGTTCGGTTTAGTTGTTGGTATATATTTAGTTTATATGGTTATATTTAGTTCAGATTTTACCCCTATTTTAGTCTCAATGCGGTCGAGGAAAGCAATTCTTGCAATGCGAAGTTTGCTTCGCGATGTGTTGAAAATCTCTTTAAATCGTATGTATATACACCCAGTGTTAATAGTATTGCAACGTAGAAAATTACATGTTTTTTTTATATTCAAGTATATCCTCCTTTTACTTTGCGTTTTACTATTAGTCCTGTTATCACTGCATTATTATAAAAGGATAATTGTGCTATTCTTTTGGATAACTCAAAACTAATATTTGCTTTAGAATTTCAATTTAATGATTAACCGCACAGTGACAAAAGTATTGAACCATGAATATTATCGCCCAAACTTGTATGAATGTGCATTGTATTTGGCGGCTATTGTTATATAAACTGTTTTTGGTAACTGGTTGCCATTTCTAGAAAAACTTATCGCTTGGATCAATATTAAGGTTATTTTTCTTGAAAATTCAACAAAATCAACAGGTGTACTGTAATAAGGCTCTATAATAGAAGATAATGAAAGGAACGCTAAAAAACAAAATTAGGAGCGGACGAAAAGGTGCGACTACTGACAAAGAAGACTGAATTCTTGTTAACATGATTAGATTCAGTTAACATCCAGGTTTATTCTATCAGGTTATTTCTAGAACATCGGCTAAAAAGGTTAGTGATAGAACATCAAGAAGAAGATACAAGGAAGCTGGCATTAAAACGTATTTCGTGCGGAAAGCTCCTTTTATCCCTGAAGCTAATAAAAAGAAACGTTTACTCTGTTGAGAATATAGCATCTAATGCACCCCAATGTCCCAAACTGAGTACGTAGGTGAGAAGTATACTTCGGCCATAGCGTAACAACAAACAGCGCTAACACTCCGAACAAACGACCGATCTAACGGTATTCAAAAAATTCTGCAAAGTTGCATTGGTGTTCGTAAAAATGTTTATTTCTCTCTATTTTGTCTATCTATTTACATTTGGCTTGTAAACAAAACGAGCAAAAAATAAAAAATTTAACTAACACTAATACAATTCTGCAAAATCCGTTAGATTGGTCGATGGTCTGAGTGTTATCGCTGTTTGTTGTTACGCTATACTTCGGCGTAGTCCAGTAATGCGCAGTAGAACTTGGGAAGAGAGGGGGAATCAAAGCAACTTGAGGAGTTTGTAGGAGAGTGTCAGTCTTTTCTGGAACATGTAAGAGAGAACGTGGCACTGAATAAAACCACATTATAATTTTTCTAACCACGTTGTCTTATTTATTTAACATGATAGCAGAGCGTAGTTGAAAAGAAATTGGAAAATATAAATCTTCAGTTTTTTTGAAAAAAAGGAAAAAAGTGAAGAAGTGTTTGTTAATATAAAAAAGAAAAGATATGTTTCGAAAAAAAGTACTTGAAAGAAAATTGTTTTTATGTTTGGAAAATTTTTTTCTGAGGTTAACACGTGGCTGATGAACACAGATGGAAAAAGAAACGACGTTGAAATTAAAATAGAGAATCCAGTGATTAAATAAGAATCTGAAGTGGTAAAAGAAAAATTGACACGTGGTTGGAAAAACGTTTTAAGAAGATTGCTGGAAAAGTATTATTATTGAAAAATTTTATCTATAATTGTCCAGAATATTTTGAAATAAAAAGATGGAAGACGACGCAAAAATTAAGTTCCCGATATTTGATGGGCAAGACTATGCAATGTGGAAGAAGAGGTTATTGCTTTTCTTGAAAATGAAAAATTTCGCCAAAGTTTTAAATGAAGAAAGAGGTGCAGAAACAGAAGCAGCATGTGCAAAATTGCAGGTAATCGCAAAAAATTACATATACTCAGCAATTTCAAATAAACAATTAGAATTTTTTTACGATGAAGAAACTCAAAGAAATAATCGCGTGCGGTTTTCACCGCACTGCAAACGTGTGTTAGAAATCTAGAAGAAAAGTTGAAGGATTTTGAAGAAAGCAGCGAATTTTTCAGCGCATTTGAGAAATTACATCTTGAATTTAAAAGTGCTGGAGGAAAAATTACGCAAAAAGAAAACTTGAATTATTTACTTCGCGCCCTATCTGATGAGTTGAGTCATATAGGAGATTTGATTGATGTTTTAAAAGAAGAGGACCAAACAGTTGAGTTTGTGGAAAATAAAATAAAATTATTTGAAAAACAAAATAAAAAATCGACAGGAACGAATTTGCAAAGTTCAAATGCATTTACAAGTGAGGGAAAAAGAAAGGGAGCATGTTACAAATGTGGCAAGCCAGGTCACATGATGCGCGTTTGTCGTTCAAAAGGCCCGCCACAAAATGGTGTAAGAGGAGGCTATCGGCAGCGATAAGGCGGCTCGCAACGTGGAAATACAAATAGAGGACGCGGCACGCGGCAAAGAAATAACCAACAATTTACTGTAAATAATCAACAATCTTATGTAAATAGTCAACAACAAGTAAATCCAAGAAGGAGCAACTATAAAAATAATAATTACAACAATAACAAGGATGAAGACGACGAAAAAATCATTTTATGCTAAATTCAAGAAAGAACTAGAAAGAAGAAACTAAAATTGATTGGATTTTGGATAGTGGCTGTAGTGATCATATAATAAACAATGAACTTTGTTTTAATACCTTAATTATGTTACAGAATGCGATTAATGTAAAAATAGGAGATGGAAGGTTTACACAAGCCACAAAAATGGAAGATGTAAAATGTACATTTTTTACAGGAAACACACACTGAAATAAAAGTAAACGACGTATATTTTGTAAAAGAAATGGTTCGAAACCCACTAAGTTTTGGACAAATAACCAAAAAAATAAAATTATATCTGAAAGAAATATTGCAGCCATTTACAACAAAAAAGGTAACAAAATTGCGCAAGCTATTAAAATAAACAATTTCTACAAAATGGAAACTTTGATACAAACAAAATTTAGTTATATTTGGAAACAAAGGTGGAAAGACCTCAAGCTGGTTTCGGACACGCGTCTCTACCGATTCTCATCATTTCCAACTCACAGGCCGGGACGCGTCGATTGGCACTACCAGCTAGGTGGATTTCGTCTGGTTATTTTAACTTGTTATGATTATTGCTCTCAGCTTGAACTTATCCTATTTTCCAAATTGCCTTTGGTTAGCTTTATCAATTTCAGAAGTTTTTGGTAGATCAATTTTTCCATTTTCACTTAAAACATTGTAAGTGATTGTTGCTAAGCTAACTCAGCGAAGACTCTGGGTGCAGAAGTTCTGATCAAATTTATCGAATAACTCGAAAGTGAATTTTATATTTGGTAACAAAGGTGGAAATAGTTTAAGCTGGTTTCGAACACGCGTCCCTGCCGCTTCTCATCAGATACCAATTCACAGGTCGGGACGAGTCGATTGGAACTACCAGCTAGATAGATGTCGTCTGGTTATTTTTATTTGTTATGATTATTGCTCTCAGCTTGAACTTATCCTATTTTCCAAATTGCCTTTGATTAGCTTTATCAATTTCAGAAGATTTGGTAGAACAATTTTTACCACATTGTAAGCGATTTATACCCTTGCTAAGCTAACTTAGCACCTGATGAGAAGCGGCAGGGACGCGTGTTCGAAACCAGCTTGAGCTCTTTCCACCTTTGTTTCCAAATATAAAATTCACTTTCGAGTTATTCGATAAATTTGATCAGAACTTCCGCACCCATGAGTCTTCGCTAAGTAAAACCGGGAAAAATACTTTTTTACAATCATGGACGACTATTCAAAAATAGTTGCAGTTTATCCCATAAAATCCAAAGTAGAAGTTTTCAGTTGCTTTGTTAAATATGTAAATTTAGTTGAAAATATGACTGGAAAAAGAGTAAAAAAAATTGAGATGTGATAATGGGACCGAGTTTTTAAACAAAAATATGTTTGATTTCACAAGTGAAAAAGGAATTTTTATTGAAACGTGTCCTCCATACGTTCATGAATTGAATGGAACGGCCGAACGGTATAATAAGTCAATTATGGATACTGCTAGAGTTGGCCAGGAGTTGTAAAAACAGTTGCATACCTTAACACTGTAAAGTTAAAAACTCCTTATGAAATATTTATAGGAGAAAAACCGAACATTAAAAATTTGAAATTATTTGGTAGTAAGGTATTTGTTAGAGTACCAGAAAGTATACCTTCAAATGATTGGGATTGCAAGTCTGACATAGGCATTTTGGTGGGATATGAAGATGTCGGATATCGAATTTTGGTTAATAATAGAGTTGCAATAGCTAGGCATGTAGATGTTATCGAAGAAAGTAAAAATTTAGTCGGGTTTAATGGTAACGAAAAACTTAAAGAACATTTAGAATTAGAAAATGAGAACGTAAATAGTGAAACACAAAATGTAAATAGTGAAAAAGAAAATGAGACTGAAGTAAACCAAACATTTGAACAAGAACAAACTATTCCTCAGGAATTAAGACGAACAACTAGAATAAGGAAACCGCCTGAAAGATATATAACACAAGTAAGTACATCCTAAATTTATGTAAATTTTGTTAATGTAGGAAATCCTGAAAATTATCATGAAGCCTTTGAAAGCGAGGAAAGAAATGAATGGCAAAAAGCAATGATTCATGAATTTCAGTGCATAACCAAAAATTATACGTGGGATTTAGTTGAAAACGCAAAAGAAAAAGATTATTGACTTAAAATGTGTATACACAGAAAAGGATGATAATAGATATAAGGCTAGGCTTGTGGCCCGAGGTTTTCAGCAAAGAGAACAAATTTACGATATCTATCCACCTGTTGCAAAAACGCAGACACTAAACATTTTATTGTGTACAATTCGGGTTAAAAGTTAACTAATTAGATGTTGAGTCTGCCTTTCTGCATGGGAAAATATTTTCAGAGGTATATGTAAAACAACTGGACGGGTTTGGTTCAAATAAAGTATACAAATTAAAAAAGGCGTTATACGGATTAAGGGAGAGTCCTAGAGCATGGTATGAATGTCTGGATGAATACTTAAGTAAAATTGGTTTTAATAGAAGTAGACAAGACAATTGTTTGTATAAAATGAAAAAAAAAATAAGAAAAATGAAAAGGTCTATTTAATAATTTTTATTAACGATATTCTGATTTGTGCCAAAGAACAAAAAAGATATAGATAAATTCCGAATTAAAGATATAGGCAAAATAAAACATTCTTAGGAATAAATATTGATTACGACAAAACAAACCATTCGTATTCCTGCGGAAAATCAAAATGAAAACATCCAATATAGAAATCTGATAGGGGCTTTGTTGTACATAAGTTCTGGGACACGACCCGACATCAGTTACAGCGTCAATTACTTGAGCAGATTCCAGAATTGTTATGAAGGTAGTCATTTTAAATATGCGTTGAGAATCTTGAAATATTTATATTTTACGAAAAGTCTGAAGTTCGTATATGAGAAAAGAATGAATGCTCAAAAAATAGACTGCTTTGTAGATGCTGACTGGCATGGTGATCCTGTGGATAGGAAGTCTACAACTGGTTATATAATAAGAATTTTTGGTAAAACAGTCGGGTGGAAGTCAAGAAAAAAAAACATTGTTGCAAAATCTTCCACAGGTGCAGAGTATGCCGCACTTTCCGAGGCAGTAACTGAGATTCTAGCTATAAAGAATTTGTTAAAAAATTTTGATATTGATATGAAGGAACCTTTAAATATTTATGAAGATAATCTAGGGGCAGTTAACAGTAGGCACTTCTTAGTAACTTCACAAAGAAATCTAAGTTTATTGAAGTACACTACCATTATGTGAATGAGAATTATTTGCAAGGAATAATTGATATTGTTGCGCTTTTTCAGGTGCGCGACCTGTTTGCTTCGCAAATGTTCGCAATAGTGAATTAAACACACCCGAATAATTGAAAATTAGTTGTTTGACAATTTATTCTGTTAATAAATTCCACTAACACTTTACAATTATTTCCACTTAATCACTTATTCACTTTTATTTTAATTTAAAATTAACTTTCACTCGCTTTTTAATCCGCGTACGATTTTATTTTACTTCAACTCGGTAATAAAATCCGCACTACTTTCAACGCGCACTGTCACTTTTCGCTTATGCAACTTCGCTTGATCCACAAGACTTCTCTTCGCCGCTCGCTGTAGTCGCTTTTATACATCCACCATTCGATCCAGAATCTTCCACGTGGATTATTCTCGAGTTTACGCGCTGAGTCATTTGCGCAAGTATTGTCGTACTCAATGTACACAATGTGTTTACGTTATGCCTGTTTTCTCTTCGAGAATTATCGAATGGTATTGGTTATTGATACTTGTTTACGAATTTTCTCTTAAGACGACTACAGTGGCGCGTGACATTATTCGAACATGTCACAATATAATTAAAATTAAAACTGAGAAAAATATAGCAGATATATTTACGGAATCTTTAGGAAGAAAAAAATTCGAATTGTTCAGAAAAAATTTAAATTTGTTATAAGGAAAAAAACTTTTATATTTGAAATTAAACTGTTGCATTGTTGTGCATTTCACTGAGGAGGCGTGTTGAGAATATAGCATCAGTGTGTATTAGACAATGCCTCAAACTGAGTACGTAGGTGAGAAGTATACTTCGGCGTAGTTCAGTCATGAGCAGTAGAACTTGTGAAGAGAGGGGGAATCAAAGAAACTTGAAGAGTTTGTAAGAGAGTTTCAGTCTATTCTGGAACATGTAAGAGAGAACGTAGCACTGAATAAAACGACATTATAATGTTTCTAAACACTAAATCCACGTTGTCTAATTTATTTAACACACTCAGAAAGCTCAGTTAAGTTTTAGGAATGTGTTCGTCTCATGGTCTTGGAGATTTAGTTTTACTTCACCGTTGAACCTTAACGCAAGTTCCTTACCTTTTATTATTAAACGATAATACATTCCCTTCTGGTGATAAGCTGAATAAAACTATAGACTGGACTCTCCAACAGGAAAACGCACCGTGTCATAAGTGAAAACTTATTAAAAACTTTTTTAATGGCGTTAGTATCAACATTTTAAACTGATAACCTCAAAGTCCCTATTTGAACATAATCGAGAATTTTGGCAGGTTGCAGGCAGTTATTGATGCAAAAGGTGGAAATACGGAGTACAAATATACCATGTTTATGAAGTATTTCCATTTTTTATATTTAATAATTATTATTGAGATCATATTCTGAAGTGATTATTTTATTATAATATTTTTGCCGCTTGTTGCAATACTTTTGTCACAATGCAGTTAAACATCAAATTGAATTTTTAAAGCAAATACTGATTTCGGATTTTTCAAATGTACATACACAAATGTACAAATGTACGGTACAAATGTCCTTTAATAATAATGCAGTGAAAACAGAACTAAAAGTCAACGCAAAGTAAAAGGGAAATATATTCTTCGGCTTTTTAAAAAATTCATGTTTAATTTTATACGTTGCAATACTTTTGCCGCTGGTTGCAAAATAAAAACTAATTTTTCTTCCAATAGTATTCATATTTTCCGATTAATTATTAATTTTATAATTGATTTGTAAACTTTATCAACGCTTATAGTAAAATTTTCACCAAACCGCCCAGCCTGCCTTGAAACCTTGCCACGTGATCGGGGCAAGTGTTTCTTGCTTTCTAAGTGTGAGCTGCCCTATTTTGGGTCTACAATAAATTGTTTGCTATAAATGAAAAATATTTTTGATTTGTTATTGTATTCGACATGGCAGCAGTAATTTTCGATGTATTTTCTCGAAATGTCAATAAGAATTCCCATGTTTCATCAAGGAATATCCAAATTGGGCATTATACAGTGTAGTTCCAGTGGACTTCATCATAAAATATATTAAATACATAATTTAATGCATTAATTAAATCATGATTGACAAGATAAAAAGCTGAAAACGCGTGGTTGTTTATCGAGTGAATAAATAGTCAAAATCTATTCCCATGATTTTACACGTATTGACTCTAACTAGTTTTCAGAACAACGTTTCAAAAGTTTTCGAAGAGATTAAAGCTCGTTTTAGACGTTTATAGACGATGTTTTATACGTAAATATAGGTTCTCGCTGCACTCAACATGATTTTATGTATTTTAACTTAAGTCTTAAGTTAAACTAAACTAAATCCGACGTAATCTTAGAGTAATTAACACGTCATATGCTATGAATATTGATAGCTAACTACCTTAATTCTCTCAAAGCATGCGAAACACTTTAAGTATCAAATTTAATCGGGCTCATTTCAATCGCTTCGTGAGTACGAGTTCTAAATGAAATTTCAAAACTTGACCACTTGTTCATTTCGATCTCTAAAAATGTACCCTAAGTCGAGTAAATTTCAATTCTATTACAAAATGCACTTGTTTAAATTTTGAATTTAAATTTTTTTTAAAAGTTGATACATCTACTGGTTTTTTTTCCTTTTTTTCCTTTTTCAGGATGATTTATTGGTCATTCCTATAACAGCATTGACCAGCGTTTGTCGTTCAAGGCCTCTTTGGGCTAGTGATATGGTTTTTTGGTCTCTGTTGGACCTGATGATTGAGGAGTCTGACTTGCTCGCATTGATTTTGGGTTTAAGTATTTAAGGAATGTTAGTTGTTAGTGCTGATATGGTGTAATGTGATTTTTTTTTACGGATGATGTTTATTTTGTTAGTATGGATATGTTTTTTTTATAATATATATTATATAAAAAAATATATAATATATATTTTTTATATAATATATAATTATAGTTCTGCTTTCGCTTCTAAAAATTTGCCTAATTGCCAGAGGTGATTTTCATTACTTAAGTTGAAAAATTCATGCAGAGATCTGACTTTATTGAAGACATTAAATTTCTTTCTTATATTAATGAATTCTGTACAGCTCAGTACTTGATGTTCTAGTATGTCATCATTGTCGCACCATCTGCATTTGTCTGTCGTCGTTATTTTTGCTTTCAGTAGTCTAGTTTTGTTGTAAGCTCTGTTCACAAGTACTCTATTTATTTGTTTTATTACATTGCCCGATATGTCTGAGTTGTGGAACCATGTCTTGTTTTTGTACACTAGATTTGTATAAAGCCATGGTGAGTATTTCAGGTTTGTGGCCTTCTCTTTATATTGTTCCATCAACTCATTTTCTATTTGGTTGTTGATTTTTATGAAGGCATCATCCCATTCTTGAAAAGAGTGGGTGCTTTCTCCTGTTATTATTGCTTCTTTTGCTGTACTGTCTGTGAGATCAAGTATAGGCCACTTGCTATCTTTTGGTACCCAGGATAAGGTCAAAGATGTGTCTGGGTTTTTATTTAGGAATTTTCTGATTAGAGATGGGGTGAATTTGTAGGTGCTGTTTGAAATTATGTCTCTGATACTTTCAAGTGAGTCAGTGAAAAGTGCCGTGTTCTTTGTGTGGTTAGAGTTGTTTTCAGTGATGGCTAGGAGGATTGCAGTGGTTTCAGCATTAGTGATGTTTATGTCCGTAGCAAGGGTGTATTGTTTTAGTTTATTGTTTTTGATATTAAACGTGGCACATCCTGTTCCAAAGAGGTTTTTGGACGCATCTGTACAAAGTATGTTGCGAGTTTTGGAAAGTTTTTTTGTTATTTGGTTTAATGAAATAAGTATTTTGCTGTAGTTTATGCGTTTGATGTTATCTAGGATGTTGGTTTCTATATTACTGATTTGATAGAATAAGTTCTTGCGTTTGCAGTTTTTATCCGCATGACACGTGTTTTTGAATACCTCTGATATTTTTTGTATATGAAGGTGTAGTTCGATGTTACCTTATGGTCTAGGTACAATTCTCGGTGATTTTTGTTGTGTGAGGTCTTTAACATTTCTTCGGCTAGAAGTGATTTTGCTCGTAAGTGGGAGGGTATTTCTTTGGCTAAGGCAAATGTTACTGCATTGGCAGTGGACATGGGAACTCCAAGACATCTTTTATGTGCATCTATTTTATTATTAAGGCTTTATGTGCATCTATTTTATTGAAGACGTACTGGGGAGCAGTAGTCATATTTGGTAGGTTGGATTCTAAAAGGGGTCTTACCAGTGATTTGTAAGTATGTAATGCTTTTTGGGGGGATAGACCATGTTTGGGACTGCTAATTTTCATGATAATATTTCTTGCTGTGGTTGACTTTGTTTGTGACAGCATAAATTGTTCTTTCAAATGTCCTTTATTATTGATCACTCTTCCTAGAAATTTGAATGTCTTGACCCTGATCTTGATCTGATGTTGGCGTTGTTTATTTTTATATTTATGTCAGGGTTTTTGTCGGTGTGGAATTTGATTGCGGCAGATTTACTGGGGTCCAGCTATAGATCTTTACATATATTGTAGAAAAGGTTGACCTTGCTTTGTAGGTTTGTGAAAGTTTCTCTAATGTTTTTTCCTTTACTTATTATGGAGAAATCATCTGCAAATTGCAGTATTGTGGTATTTTCATCAGTTATGTTGTGTAGTCTGTTGTTGTATATGTTAAATAGTGTAGGGCTCAGAACATCTCCTTGTGGTATGCCATTTTTAATGATAGCCGAGTTTTCTCCTAAAGTTAGTATTCTGAGTCTAAGAAAGTTTTCTATCCAGTTAACGTAAAATGGTTCTACTTTAAATTCAGTAAAGGTTTGAATAAATTTTTTTAAATCTACTCTTTCATATGCGTTCGAAATGTCACACATGACTGCCATTAGTGTGTAGTCTTTCTTTTTTGCAGTAGCATGCAGCAATTTGTTAATGCATTGGTTTGCGGATTTCCCCTTTCTGTATTCAAAGCTATTTTCATTTAGTTGGGATGTTTCTTCAATGTAGTTGTATATTTTTGTTTTGATTAAACTGATTATTATTTTTAGCGTTACGTTGAGAAGAGAAATTGGTCTGTAGCTATCTATTAGTTGTGGTGGTTTATCTTATTTTTAAAATTTGTACTATTCTAATCTTTCTTAGGTTGTGTGGTATGTGGTCTTTATGGATGTTTATGTTTATGGAGTTTAATAGAATGGTTTCATTTAGGTGAGATAATGAATTTATCATGTTGTATTCAATCTTATCTGGACCTGGAGAAGTTTTGGTTCTATGATTTAGTAATACATCATGTAAATCATTGAGGGTAAAATTGAAAGGAGGGGGAGTATTTACAGTAATGTTTGTTCTGTCTGCTGAGTTCGGATTAGTGTGTTTGTTTTTAATCATTTTTAGAAAATTACTGTTGTTTTTAGAGTCCCATTGGGATTCAGGTTTAGCTATTGTGTTATTTTTGATGTTTCTAATAAAGCTCCAGAAATCTTTTTGATTCTGTGTCTTGAATATTTCATGAATTTTGTTCTCCCATAGTAAATTTTTTTCCTTTCTTACCGCTTGTTTCCAGATGTTATTGGCCTCATGATATTTGGTGTAATTAGTTGAGCTTTTGAGTTTCAGAAAGTTTATCCAGGATTTCTCCTTTGCTCTCCATATTTTTTTAAAATCCTGATTCCACCAGGTCTTAGGGGAGAATTAGAATTTTTTATTATTTAATACATTGTATTTAATGATGTTGTGGATTTTAAGTATATTGTTTTCAAGGTTGTCAAACAGTGTGATATTATTGATTCTTCTTTGATTTTTTTCCTGTTTATGGTTATTTGGTTTTGGATATTTATTTTTTGGTTTTCAATGTTGAAAGTAATGGTGATGTGTTCACTGTTTGAAATTTTGATATTTTGATTTTTCCAGTTTACGTTTTCGCAGGAGAAATTTGAGATGGTAATGTCTGGGCAAGATTTTAATGTGTTACCTTTGGTAGTGAGTCTGTGAAACGTCGGGATGCCTGTGTTGAGAATATTCATGTTGTTTTTTGTTATAAAGTCTTTTAGGAGTTTTCCTTTAGTGGTGGTCACACTGCCGCCCCACATATGATGTCACGCGTTTAAGTCTCCTCCTATAATTATGTGTTTTGTGGTTTTTATATGTTTGGATAGTGATTTGATGTTTGATTGAAAATCATTGTTGTTGGTGTCTGGTGGTATGTATATGGATATAATTAAAATATGTGGTTTGAGGTTTGTGGTTTCTACAGCTACGGCTTCTATGTTATCATTTATGAGGAAGGTCTTACACTTGATTTTGTTGTGTATGACTATTTCAACTCCACATCCTTTTTTGTTTTCCCTATGTTTGTAGATGATGTCGTAGTTGGTTAGTTTGAAAACGTTTTTACTTGTAGAGGTCCAAGTTTCTTGAAGGAGTGCAATGTCTATATTTAGATTGTTAAGTGATTATTCTAGATTTAATTTATTTTTAATTATGCTTTGTATGTTTAGTTTTAAGAATTTAATATTTGTGTTCTTTGTTGTCATTAGGGGTTGATTATAATTTGGAATTGGTTTCGTTATTTACTGGTCTTTTTATGAGAGTTATTAATTCCTTGATGCATCCTATTAGGTTATGAAGGTTAGTTGTGTTTATGGAACACATATTGGTGGTACTGGGATTTTTTTTTGTATCCATCATTAACTGATTTATCAGTTTCTCCAGTTCAGTTGTTTTTGTTCCGGACGCCGAGGGTTCGTTGTATATCGGTATCGTTTTTGGTTATTTGTTGTGTCTTGACTTGGAGTTTGTATATTTACTTGATTTTGATGTGTATACTTCTGTGGGGTTGATCTTATCGTTGAGGTGACTTGGGCATACGTCCTCGTCCTTAAAGTCTTGTTAACTGCTTCGTTTGTGTTCCTGTGGTTGACTTTGCTCTTTTTGTTAAGTAGAGGGAAGAACTCATCCATGTTATCATCGTCTTGTAGGAGTTGGAAGTTGTTTGTGTATAGAAGGGTTTTTACTTCTTTGATTGAGATATTTTTGATTGAGCTAATTTTTACTTCATCTTCATACTTCTTCCATTTTGGGCATTCTTTATTCGTTGCTATGTGTTCATTTGAGTTGCAAAGTATGCATCTAGTTTCTGTGCTATTTTTATCGCAGTCCGTCATGGCGCACTTGTGACATTTGGGAGTTTTGTCCTTGCAGAATTTCTGTATGTGTCCCAATCTGAGACAGTTTGTGCATTACCTTGGTTTGTAGTAGAAATAGTCAATCTTTATTGGAGACTATCCAAACAGAATAGCATCTGGCAGAGTTTTCCCTGAGAAAGTAATTTTGATTGCTCTAGCAAGTAGCAAGGTAGCAAGAAGTTTTTCTCTGTTTTCTAGGTCTCTTCTTTTTAGTCGGTTGACATCTTGTATTTTTATCTGGTCAAGTCTGTTTCCAAACTTGTTGCAGGGCAATGCCTCTAACTTAATTTCTTCTTCAGTGATTTCCATTGGGATGCCCCTTATTACTCCGTACCTAACTAATAAGTTATTGGGAATGAAGATGTTGATAGTCTTTTAGTAATGTATTGTTTGCTGCATTGTTTGCCTCCTTGGCTGATTTGAAGGATGTTTTTATTTTATTGTATCCTAGTTGGGTGACATTTGCTATGTTTAGTATTTTTATGGATTTGCTTAATGAGTAGAAGGATAGAGGTGTGAGTTTGATTGGTTCATTCTTATCATTGTATCTTTCACATAAAACGTGGAAGATTTTCCTGATGTCGTTTTCTTGATATCTGTTAATGTTTTTGTTGAAATTATTACCAGCTGTTTGTACCGATAATGGTTTATCGTTTGTTTTATTATTTGTATTGAAGTTCATGTTTGTTTGTATGAAGTTTTCTATTACTAATTCAGGGACCAAAATATTTTTATTGCTGTTGTGTCTGTTGCTGTTTGTGTCTGTAACCTCAAACCTTAAAATTTCATTATTTTTAATATTGTCTGATGTGATTGGTTTCGAACTTTTGTTTGTAGTAGCACTTTCACTTTTTATTGCTTTTACGAAGTTTTTTTGGTTAGCTTCTTTCTCATCTTTATCAGTGTTGTGTTGTTTTCTTTTCTTAGGCCTATTGTCATTAAGCGTATTTATCACTGTATCTCCCGGGTCAAACTCTATTCCGTCCTTTTCGTTTACTTCCAATTTTCATAAGTTATTTGTAATCTTCGTTCCAACAAACTGAGCTGTACTCACCTGATGAAATTTTACGAATGAAATCAAAAAATGAATCACACCACTGGCACTTGGTAAAAAACACTTCGATGCGTCTCTGAGCTCTTAAATTTCCTTAATTTGTCCAAGATTGGAATGGAAAATTGGGCACGTTATTCGGGGAATCCCGTTATTTTGTCTGTTTGACGGCCTCAAAATGGCAGGTTTTCGACACTTCTTCCATTTTCAAACGTAGATGTTACTCCTTCCGGTGTTCGTCAAGAACGATGATCTACTGGTTATTATTAAGCATAAAATACTTACATTGACAGTTTATATATTGAAACCCCATCAATGCATAAATGGGTTAAGTACGGAGTAGTTTGTAATACTAGGCCTGGTAGCCGCCTACGTTTGGTGGTAGTAATGACCTACATATTTCTGATGATACACCTCTCGAAAGTGTCCCACATGTGACATAGTTATATTTTTGCGCAAATCTACGGGAAAATCAAATTTTTATAGAAAAACCTATGTTAATTTTTTTCTAGGTAAGCCCCTTTGAACTTCTAGCGCTCTATAGTGGTTACGCTATTATTGGAGTGTCTATTCATTTTGTTAAGAAACACTTGTGGTTATGCTCTTTCGCTATATTCATCTTGTTGTTACGAAATATTTCCTCTATTATGTTTGCCAAGGCCACGTCAGTTGACTTGTACAGTCCGCGCAAAAAAGATAGCACAACTAAAAATACCTCATTATTTCCTAAACTACTGGACGCAGGTCTGTAATATTTTCTACAAACCAAGCAAATCAACTAAAATATACATTCTTACCGATGTTCTTCTTAATTTCCGATGATGTTGATATCGGGTGATCGTGCCGGCCTATCGAGAAGTTCGATGTCTTTCCCTTCGAAAAAAGATTTCACCTTCCTGGCGGTATGGAAAAACGCATTATCTTGTTGACAAATCGGCGGAGTATCTGCGATAGCAATTACACCGTCAGATATCTGTTGTTCCAACAACTTTACATATAGACCAGGGTTCATTTTGCCACAGATGGTCGCTAATTCCGACCGACCGTTGAACCTGATAGCACCCCAAATCATCACCGATCCTCCATCATGCTGCCGCTTGCTTAAAATTATTTCCTCCTTACGGATGTCGTGAAAATAATATCTCCAGCCATCTGGACCATCTAAATTAAATTTTTTCGTCCGAAAAATCACTCGCCTCAATTTTTTTTCCATTGAATATGGCTCGTGCAAAACGCTAAACGCTTCTCTTTGTGAAGAGGAGTGTACGGTGGTTTTCGCTTTAGCATCCGGTGTTGAATAAGTGGCGACTTTTGAATCACGTTCTCTATGTTCCGTATCTTCGTATTAACGCCAGCTCGTCTGCCAATTTCCCTTGCAGTGACATCAGAATTGGAAGCCTCCTGCAAAATTCGACGCTTTTCTCGTGGTGATATCACTCGTGGTCGACCTGGTGACTTCTTTTTCCTGTAATTCTCCGGATCCGCAATCAAATTCATCACTACCTTTCGACTTCTGCCAATGATTCGTGAAATTTCCACAAAACTTTTTTTTGTCGCCGAAATTACAAAATTATACTAATTTTAGAGTGACCCAGCATTTTTTGCATCGTCCCATTTTGGAAAAGACAGAAGCCCTTTGTTTTGTTTCACTAGTCTGCCCTGAACGTCTATATTCTGATTTTTACTATTGGAAAGTCGTAACTAAACTGGCCTGATGGAAAAACTACGCTAATTACAGAGGAAAGCAGTATGTGCTATCTTTTTTGCGCACCAAAATATCATTAAATATGCCTTAAAATATCAATCTTTCAGAAAACCTTAATTGTTTTTAGGTCAAAATATGTGTCCAATTTGTAGAACATATTACTGACCTGCGTCCAGTAGTTTAGGAAATAATGAAAAAATTTCAGTTGTGCTATCTTTTTTGCTTTTGTTCATAAAGGCCGAAATACAATACTGCGAGACGGTGATGCGAGAGCGCGACGAGAGTCTCGCAGCAAAAGTCAAGCAGTTTTCGTAACATGCATTTGTATGCGACATCGTACAATGATTGCGATGCGTCGATGCGAGGCGGGAAATATTCGGAAAAACGAAAATTCCTCGCAACGAGGTGCGTGACGTTTATCAGATGCTCTATAGCGCGTAAATTAAATTTGAAATTCAAACGCCTTTATTACTTTTTAAGTGCGATGGTTATTTGGAATGTATTTTGAATGAAAATTTCGTGCATCCTTGTTGAGGCTATTATTCGCCAAACGAAGGAAAATTCCAAATTAAAATTTTTAAAAAATCAAAAACAATTTTAATCAAATTTCATTTGAAACGTCAGCAATTTGACATTTGTCATATGAATATTATTCTTCCCCGCATCGCGTGCATTGAAAATTTAATGCGTTGCGCGACGACGAGTGAGAATCGCATCGCGTCACGCAGTATTGTATCTGGGCCTTGAACTTTGAAACATAGGATGAGAGATTAGAGTATTCTGTGTTATCATTTCTATAACGTTGGAAATTTTAATGTTCGTTTCAGTGATAGTCGGGTTTAAAAAGGGTGAAGGCATATTGATCAAATGAACATTTCTGCAAAATGTCAATCCAGGTGTTTGTTGGTAAAATTATTCATTCATTATCGATTGCGGAAATAGAAGTATTTGAAAATGGCTATGTTGCGATTCACAACGGAAAGGTATGGCATTTGTAAAATCCGACAATAATTCAGATTGAGTTTTGCAGATCGTTGCAATAGGTGCTGACTACAAAGAGTGGAAATGCGTTACAGGTTGCGATGCGGAAGAATATGTACTATCAGAATTTCAATTTATTATGCCGGGATTTGTGGATTGTCACATACATGCACCTCAGATGCCTAATATTGGTCTAGGCCTAGACAAAGAGTTGATGGAATGGCTGGATAATTATACCTTTCCGATTGAATCCATGTTTCGTGATGAAAATTATGCAAAGAGAATCTACAATAACGTCGTGGTAAGTGGATTTTGCTTTTTCAAAATCTCATTTTCAAAAAAAATTCAAAATCTCTCGGTCTTCACATCCATGTTTTCATTTTGTATATTTATTTTTTCCTTTCAGGTAGGATATTTTAGCCTACATGTTTAAATTTTTTTGTGTTTGAACTTTCCAACAAATGTCTAATTTAGCGGGTAGTGCTTTCTTTGGGTTCGTTTTACCGGGAATACTACCGTTTTCGCGAGCTCTCCGGTTTATTATCAGGTTTACTTGCCTGTTTTTGAATAAGTGTACCCAATGAAAGTAGTCGCAATACAAAACATAAATTTTCTTATGTCGCCTCGTTTTCGAAATCGAGAAATGTTTTCGGTTTTAGACATGCAAGTAATATTTGTTTGTATAACACAACTTCTATGAACAAACCCTGCTTGATGCTTAGTAAGACAATTGTAAGTTGATTGCAGGGAGTTAGTACGAGACAAAAACAGGAAGCAGATAATTTGCGCTATTTCGAATGCTTCAATTTTAAGCGAAATACGGTTTATTTCGGATTTTATTGAGACCTACTCCACGATTAAGGTTGAACAAATTTCATGAACACAATGTTGATATGCGGAAGTAAAATTTCAATGTGAATTGAAAAAAATATTGAGGTACAAAATAAGAGAAAGATATGGAATGGAATTCAATGTAAATTGATTTTCAATATTGGGTACTATTCATTAAACTCTTATTAACTATACAAATACGCATTCGATAATTTCATATCAATGCATCCTTAAACTAAATATGTCTTAAACCGAAAAATATCATGCTTATAGGTTACGATGAGGAAAATGAAAAAAAAACATCAAGAAAGGGCATAAAAATGGGTCGCTAAAGATGAAAAGCATAATTTATTCCTAATTTATTGATTTTCAACGTTTCCCTTCTCTTTAGATTTTTTTTTCTTCCAGAAAGAGTGAGTGCAAAATATTATATTACACTTAACTCGATAAATAAATGAAAATATAAAATATAATTAAGTTCAAACTTTTCGTTGTATTGCATCTGCAGCTGTTAAGATTCGCTCAATACTTCTTCTCAGTTGTTGCCTGAATGTGCATCTATAATGAACATTCAGCACCTTATGCATCAGTATTCCGTCCGTTAAACTTGATGTCCGGACCAGGGACGAGGATGGAGCCCTGCGCGACATCTGGTTTGATTATCACCCTGTGGCTACCTTCTTAGAGTACGCTGCGATACCTGTTTGGTTCCACTGCATCCGCGTCAACTACTTTGGCTGAATCTTGCTAGTCTTAACTAGCAGGCATGCCTGTGGAAATCACTTCATGTAATTAATGTAAAGTTTGCTGTTCATCGATTTCAGTCTTTTTGAACTATAAGAAATAAGAATATTTTGAATTGTGTACTCAATATGTATGGAAGAGTTTATGGATGTTTTCTGGGGAAAATTGGGAATAGATTATAACAGGTGAGAACCTCAAAATACCTCTATGGTACTTTTTTGTGCCTTAGGCACCAAACATAGGAACATAGTAATCATGTATGAGGAAAAATAAAGCAATTTCTAGATGAGAGTGTGATGAACTTACTGCGTTTAATGGATTTTCTGTCCCAATCGTCACGGCGACGACTACAGGACGTGTCGGCCTCGCACCGACTTCCGGATGCCTAGAGTCGTGGCAACGAGTTGTACCCTGAAGGTCAACGATTCGGCCACTCGGAAGTTTACTACGTTGGTTGTTGCTGGCAGCCTAGCTCAGTGCGGCAAGGTATGCGGACGTGTGTCGGACCTTAGTGAACTTCCGCTCTTGTTCCATTATTGAACCAGCCACCGAAAAACCTGATTGTCCGATCACGACATTTCCAATAGAACGTTACTTTAGTTTAATTTTTTTTTTAATTTTCGCAATTTCCAATCGATTGCACCGCGGAACCCGAACCGACGAAGCTCTTGATGCCCTACATAACCAAACACTTACCTGTGCGGCATACCTTTCTTCCTGAAAAATAAGGCTGAACAATTAAAGGAGAGAATTGTGTTACCTATCTACTATCAAGTCATTTTTACTACCGCATTTATTCCTTCAATTTTCTTCATCTGATATTTCATATGATACCTAATTCCTCTAACAATATACAGTAAGGTAGTTAATTGATTAATGTATGTATATTTGAAGTTCGTTTTGGTGTTGCCGCAGGCCAAAATTAACCCTGGGTAGCTTGGGTCCGCCGGGCCTTGCTTTGTGGGTCTCGAGGACGCGTTTCGGCTGCATACAGCCATCTTCAGCTCGTTCTGGTGTCTTTGTCGCGGTGTCCATCTTTTTATATGTGAAACTTTTATCGGAGGGGTAGGTCTGGTTAATTAGGTGTTAACGAGGGTCATTAAGTTTGGGTCTTTTCAGGATCGTGGGATTATCATTGTCGGGTTCGTCGCGTTTTCTTTTTTTGACAAGGATTTGGTCGAGGACTGAAAATATTGTGTCGGAGTTGGTCATTATTTGTTCGTTGATAATATTTCCGTGGGTTTTTTTGTGTTTGTAGATCTCTAATTTCTCTAGTACGTCAAGTCTAAGTCCCTTCTTTTGTTTGTGTAGTAGCGTCATTGAGTTTGCCATGGTATCGGGTTCGTGTGTGTGATTCTGTAGGTGTGTTGCGTAGTTGGAGTCTGCTTTGTTATGTGTAAACGAACGTATGTGCTCCTTATATCTAGTTGTTAGTTTCCGTGTAGTTTTTCCTATGTATACCATGTCGCAGTCCCTGCATGTTAGTTTGTATATGCCGCTGTTGTTGTATGTTGGTGTGCTGTTGGGCTTCGGTGTTAGTTTGTTTCCGATGTTGCTGTTGGTTTTGAACGCTGTATGTATTTTGTATTTTTTAAAGAAGCTTGCTAGCTGGTATGTCTCCTTGCCTACGTACGTCAATGTGGTCCATTTGTGTGCTTCCTTCGGTTCGTCTGATGGTTGGCGTTTTTTCGTCTTTTGCTGTGCAATCAGTTTGTTTATATCACGTTTCCTGTATCCGTTATTGTCGGCTATCTTATATATGTTGTTCAATTCGTCGGTGTAGTCGCTGGAATTCAAAGGGATGGAGTGTAGTCTCTGCACCATTGATCTGTATGCTGCTAGTTTGTGTTGGATGGGATGGTTAGATGAAGCGTGTATGGTGTGGTCTGTAGTAGTCGGTTTTCTGTAAATTTTGTGTTCCAAATGGGCTTCTCTGCGTATGATGGTTAGGTCCATGTAGTTGAGTTCTCTGTTTGACTCTTTCTCCATTGTGAACTTTATGTTGGGGTGGATGTTGTTCATGTATGTGAGGTTCGACAACAGCATCTACATTGCAGAAGACGGACTGGGCATGGGACACCCAATATCATCTATAATGTCCGAAGTTTTCCTTCAAAGCATAGAAGAAGTACACATACCAAAAATAGTAGAAAAATACAAGATCGTATACTACAAACGGTATGTGGACGACTGCTTTATCATCATCGACTCGAACGCGGAAGACGAACTCCTCACATACATGAACAACATCCACCCCAACATAAAGTTCACAATGGAGAAAGAGTCAAACAGAGAACTCAACTACATGGACCTAACCATCATACGCAGAGAAGCCCATTTGGAACACAAAATTTACAGAAAACCGACTACTACAGACCACACCATACACGCTTCATCTAACCATCCCATCTAACACAAACTAGCAGCATACAGATCAATGGTGCAGAGACTACACTCCATCCCTATGAATTCCAGCGACTACACCGACGAATTGAACAACATATATAAGATAGCCGACAATAACGGATACAGGAAACGTGATATAAACAAACTGATTGCACAGCAAAAGACGAAAAAACGCCAACCATCAGACGAACCGAAGGAAGCACACAAATGGACCACATTGACGTACGTAGGCAAGGAGACATACCAGCTAGCAAGCTTCTTTAAAAAATACAAAATACATACAGCGTTCAAAACCAACAGCAACATCGGAAACAAACTAACACCGAAGCCCAACAGCACACCAACATACAACAACAGCGGCATATACAAACTAACATGCAGGGACTGCGACATGGTATACATAGGAAAAACTACACGGAAACTAACAACTAGATATAAGGAGCACATACGTTCGTTTACACATAACAAAGCAGACTCCAACTACGCAACAGACCTACAGAATCACACACACGAACCCGATACCATGGCAAACTCAATGACGCTACTACACAAACAAAAGAAGGGACTTAGACTTGACGTACTAGAGAAATTAGAGATCTACAAACACAAAAAAACCCACGGAAATATTATCAACGAACAAATAATGACCAACTCCGACACAATATTTTCAGTCCTCGACCAAATCCTTGTCAAAAAAAAAGAAAACGCGACGAACCCGACAATGATAATCCCACGATCCTGAAAAGACCCAAACTTAATGACCCTCGTTAACACCTAATTAACCAGACCTACCCCTCCGATAAAAGTTTCACATATAAAAAGATGGACACCGCGACAAAGACACCAGAACGAGCTGAAGATGGCTGTATGCAGCCGAAACGCGTCCTCGAGACCCACAAAGCAAGGCCCGGCGGACCCAAGCTACCCAGAGTTAATTTTGGCCTGCGGCAACACCAAAACGAACTTCAACACAGCCAGCCAGGCGATAATGTTGAGACAATTTATCAACCTTACGAGACGACTCCATCGAACCATAGCCAACATTTGGTTTAACAAGCAATGCCTTCAAAAAGGCGTGACACCAATGTACGCCCAAATGAAGACAAAGCAGGATACAATCGCTGCCCGACGGACACAACGCAGCGCTGAAACTTTAAGGATAAGGAACGAGATAAAAGAACTGCACATCAAGAAGAACGAAATTAACACACAGTTATTAAAGACCCACCTTCAAATTGCCAACACGATACAAACGGAAAACTACCTACTACTACACGAAAACTTAAAGCAACGACTAAATGCCGAACTAAAGGACAAGTACGAAGCCATGAAGAAGAAAATCAACAAACTAACCCAAAAATCGAACGCAAAAACCACCCAATCAACTAACAGCTTTTATCAACGTACAGTC
The DNA here is from genome assembly GCA_954870665.1 of Stratiomys singularior. Classification (NCBI taxonomy): domain Eukaryota; kingdom Metazoa; phylum Arthropoda; class Insecta; order Diptera; family Stratiomyidae; genus Stratiomys; species Stratiomys singularior. The sequence goes on from OX940877.1 coordinate 58,123,913, forward strand.
AATCTCACGGACACACTATTCACTACAGAAGAAATGATGCTGCTGGACAAAGGACTCAAACACAACTTGCACAATACAAAGCGAAACATGGATATCGAACAATTAACTGTAGACACGGAAACAGCCATCAACAAGCTACCCCAAGAACAACAGGCACACGCGAGACACAGAGCATTGGACATCCTACAAAAGATAAGGACAAACACAAACAGGACGTACCAGAAAAAAGACCAAAACACTCTTAGGGACATAAAGGAGAAGCTAATCAGCAACCAATTGACCGTAACAAAGGCCGACAAGGGACACACAACAGTGATAATGAAGACAGCTGACTACATTGAAAAAACAAAGGAATTCATCAACACAAACGGATACACCAGGGCAACCAGAGACCCCACGAACAAATACCAAACGGCCATACGGAATGCACTTTTACGAGCACCACTGATCATACCCCCGAACGCTAAATATCGGTATATAGACCCTAACCCTTCAAAACCACTCCTCAAAGCACAACCTAAACTTCACAAGCCCAACATCCGATAGTGAATTTAATATTTATAAAGAATTGTGGAAAGAGCTCAAGCTGGTTTTGAACACGCTTTTGGGCTCTTTCCACAATTCTTTATAAATATTAAATTCACTATCGAGGTACTCGAAACATTTTATCAGAACTTCCGCACCCATGAGTCTTCGCTGAGTTAGCTTAGCAAGGGTATAAATCACTTATAAGTTGTAAGCGAAAATGGAAAAATTGATCTACCAAAAACTTCTGAAATTTTATTTCTCAGTTTAACATTTTTTAGTAGCGAGAAAACTATTTGCATCAAGTTTATTTTTAAATCACAATATAAATGAACGTTTTTATTAAGTATCACCTAGTTTGACCCTATAATTTTTATTTGTTTTTAGGAGACAACTATCGGTTTCGGGACTACTCTTGCTGCATACTTCGCAACAATTCATAAAGATAGTTCTCTCATATTAGCTAAAGAAATTATAAAACACGGTCAACGTGCATTTGTTGGAAAAGTTTCTTCGGATTGTAACTGTCCTGACTATTACATGTAAAGTTTCAAACAGTTTTGGAAAGATGTTAATTTTATTTACTGCAGAGAAAACACAGATCAGGCCATTTCTGCTGCCCTTAATTTCGTCACTGATGTTTTGGATCTTAAAAATGAATTGGTAAAACCAATAATTACACCGAGGTTTGCCGTTAGTTGCAGTGAACATCTAATGAGGGCATTAGGTGAACTTGCTTCACACTATGATCTTAACATACAGGTAAGTTTATGCACTAGTTTACAGCGCGCATAATCAAATCGTTTTTAGAGCCATATTTCTGAAAATTTATTTGAAATTGAACTAGTTAAGACCAAATTTGGAAGGTCGTACACAGATGTATATTATGATATGGGTCTGCTTAAGAGGAAGGTTGGTATATCTTGATTATATTTTGCGGGCCTTAGATTTATTTAATTATTTAGTGTATAATGGCACACGCTGTACATTTAGATAACGCAGAACTAGAACTATTCAAAAAATCTGGAGCAGCAATAGCCCATTGTCCGGCATCAAATACTAATTTACAATCTGGATTATGCGATGTCAAGAGAATTCTCGAAGCAGGCATAAACGTTGGCCTGGGAACAGGTATATTCAAAACATTTTTAACCTGATTCATAAGTACTCGTAAAATTAACATTCGTCTGCAACATTTTTTTTAAATTTTCTTTTATGTAATATTAATGCTTCAAGTATGCGTAGAAACTTCAAAACATCGTATTTTGTTATGCTCGCTTTATAAATTATTTTCGATTGACTACCTTGAAAGTAAGCAATCATAACCCGAAACATTATTACGTAAACAAAATAGGAGGGATTTCTAAACTTCGTTATGGGGGGGGATATCAGCTATCCAATAAAATCATTTCATTCACAGCTAGTTCAGGTTTAGAATAGGAAAAAACATTGCTGTACCGTTTTAATCACTGAATCTAGACATAAATACATACTTTTAACGATAAATAAATGATAAACCAATCGATTCGAAGTTCCGTAAAACTACCATGGCAAATCATCTGAGAAAGTTATACAGTATGAAATCAATATGTTTGAATGAAGAGTGTCTAATTTCTAGATGTAATTGAGCTTCAATAAATGTAAAGGAAATATTGTAATGTATAAATGTGTTGTCGTGTATATGGCTAATCTTGAGGTAAAGTTTTTGGTCTTTCCAAACCATGATTCATACAGGTCTACAACGATTGTAACGTTTTTACCAGGATAATTTTTTCCATTTGCAATAAAAAATCTAGAAACTTATTTGGTAGATCAACTTATCCATTCTCACTTAAAAGCTGTAAGTGACTTGTACCATTGCTATGTTCATTTGAGCGGAGACTCCGAGGTGCGGAAGTTTAGATCAATTTCGCCGAATAGCTCGAAAGCGAAATTATATCAGAAAGAGAGGTTGGAAGAGCTCAACAAGCTAATAGCAAGTAAAAATAACCAAACGGCATCCATCGAGCTTACCAGCTCAGCTTCCCAATCGATGCGTCCCAGCCTGTGAGTTGGCACCTGACGAGAAGCGGCAGGGTCGCGTCTTCGAAACCAACTTGAACTCTTCCAAACTCTTCTGAAATAAAAAATCGTTGGCCCATAAATCACAGAGTAACTTTCGTTTGGTTAAATGACAGTGGCGGTGCTAGTATATGTGCACATGAGCACGTGACCCCCTGAGATTGAAGTACAATAACATAAAAATTTTATTTGACAAAAATTTACCAGAATGCCAACCCCACATCGAAATACCAAATAGTACTACCGATACAATGGATGACGTGCCCTCCAGATGTATTCTACATAGAAAATCGCATTTCGTGAGCTCGCCCAACTCGTATGGATAGAATAAGGGAATCGTAGGCAATTTTCCTCTATTCTTTGTGCACGATTTCGCTTTGCTCGTTCGCACCCGAGATATGCTCATGATGATATGATGAAACGATCGCACGTGCACCTAATTTGGGTTTGTGGGGGGCTAAAAGTGTGAGGAGTATTCATCAAAGTTTGTACTGCCTTAGGCGCACAAATTTAGAGTGCTCCATCATAGAAAACTCCTTGTGTTTTCGTCAAACTACTTTGGGTTACCAATTAAAAGTTTTTGAATTTAAAAATGAATTGTGAAAACTCTAGTGTCAGTTTAATAAGGAAAAATTTTAAACTATTTCCTTTGGACAAAAAAATCAAATTTAGAGACTTCGGAAGACCAATTCCAAAAATTAAAATTGTGCAAGTGACAAACTCAAAATCGAGACAATTTAAGCGCGAGTTTAACCCGGAAACTTATGACAAAACGAAGTGGATTTGTGGTTGTGCAGTTACAAATAAACTATTTTGTTTTCCTTGTGTATTGTTCGGTAGTGATAGTTCAGATTCTAGTTAGACAAAAACAGGTGTATACGATTTAAGCCATCTTGCTCAAAAAATTAAAAAGCACGAGAGTGCAGCGTCCCATATAAATGCTCAGTTAGATTTTAACTTGCTGGGTAAGCAAGATATTAGGCAACAACTTGATAGTGCATATAGACGCAATATCGAGCAACATAACGAGCAAGTGCGAAAAAATCGGTATGTACTATCTAAAATTATAGATTGCATTAAGTTTTGTGGAGTATTTGAGCTCGCTCTTCGAGGTCACGACGAGACACAGGAGTCACCAAACCCAGGAATCTTTCGTGGCCTCATAAATTTTACAGCTGAATTGGATGCAGCTTTGAAGGACCACATTGAAAAAACTTCCGTTTTTAAAGGTACTTCAAAAAAAATCCAAAATGAATTGTTGGATTGCATGTTAGAGGTAATGCAAGATACTATTAAGAAGGAAATACTCTGCGCTGACTTTGTATCTGTGATCGCTGATGAGACAACAGATATATCCTCCATCTTTCAAATGTCAGTCGTGTTCAGGTACGTTTTACCAGATGGTAGTCCTGCGGAACGTTTTTGGTCGTTCCTAAATCGTTCCTAATGGACACGATGCTGTCAGTTTGGCGGAGGCCATTCATGGAGTCTTGCAAAAAGTAGACGAACCCAAGAAGCTTATTTCTCAAAGCTACGATGGTGCTAACGTGATGTCTAGACAAACTGGAGGTGTTCAGAAAATAATCAAAACGTGTTATAAATATGCATTTTATGTTCATTGCTATGCTCACCAATTAAATTTAATTTTATCACAAGTTGCAAAACAAAATCAACAAGTACGCATATTTTTTTCTAATTTGAGTGATGTAAGTAATTTTTTTTCGAACTCTCCTCAACGAATAGCCATTCTAGATGCAGTTGTTGGTTCTCGAATACCACATGCTTCGAACACAAGGTGGAATTCTAAAAGTAGAGCAGTTTCCACTGTGTTTCATAATCGGGATGCGTGAATTGAATGCATGGAAGAAATAAAATCATCTTCAAAGCAGATTTTAACGATCAATCAAGCATGTGCAATATCTCGTATGCTTCAAGATTCCGTCTTTCTATTTTGGTTGTCTATCTTCAGTCGTATAATGCCACATTGCGATATTTTATACAATCAACTACAAAAAACTAGTATAGATGCAGTTGGAATTCAACAATGCTTGACGAGTTTTAAAGACTGTATGCAAAATGAAAGAAATAATATCGAAAATATTCAGGATGAAATTCCTACAGAAATAACTAGCGTTAAAAGAAGGCAAAGAAAAAATGACGATCCATACACTACGAAAATTGTAGCTGCCAAAGAAATTTGTGATTTAATCATAAGCCATGCTATTGATAGGTTTTCTTTCACAAATCATTTGAGTGCTTCGAATCTTTTCTTAGCGAAAAATTTTTCTGAGTTAGCGAAGGAGTTCCCGATCAATTATTTAAATAGTTCTGTTGAAGCTTATCCATTTTTAGATGCAGTCAGGCTACGAACAGAACTAGAAATCATATATAAAATTCCTGACTTCAGGAATTTGTCAGGTGCAGTAAATCTTCTGAAGTTTGTAAAAGAAAACTGCCTTGAGCATTTATTTTATGCCACTTCTCAGCTTTTAAACCTCATAGCGACCATCCCTATGACAACAGCGGAAGCAGAAAGATCTTTTTCGACTCAAAAAATAATTAAAACTTTTTTAAGATCAACAATGAGCCAGGACAGACTAACTGCTTTAGCAATGCTTTCAATCGAAAAAAAATTACTGCAGGAAACTCAAAATTTTAATGAAATTGTCTGTAAATAGTAAATTGTCTGTACATAGCATAAAATGTATTTTTATTTCACTACTTTTAAATTCTATGACATTCAAACTGTTGCATGATTTAAGAGAGCAGCTTTTAATTTGGTTTTGGCCAATGAAAGATTGGAAAAACTTGAGTGAGCGATTCAAAGTGAATCTTGAAAAATTTGTTTATAAAAGTTAGCCATAAGGGGAATGAAAGGAAAGGCGATAACCAAAATATATAAAATAGTTCATAATCTGGCCTAAAAGTGACAATAAAATGTGAGAGAGGTAAAAGGGGAGAAACAAAACACAGAAAATTGTATGTTTGTACCGGACACTTTTAATCAAAAAGCATAATGACTCTGGTAATGTGATAATGATTCTTGAAATATGATAAGATTTCATTCTAACGAAATCGTGAAAACAATGGAGAGAGTTTTTTGTACGCTAGCTTAGTTAAAAACCCCTTCTGGATGCAGCTTCTGCTACCTACCTGACATTTTATAAATTTTTTATGAACTGTGAACCACCGGATCACAAACGCACGAGCCGCCACTGTTAAATGATGACATTTCTCGACATTGTCGACCTTTTTTTATTTTTCAAACGTTATAATTCTGTTTGTTGGCATAGGCATTGAAAGCTTCTCTTTGTACTTTATTAACTTAATATTTTAATCACAGTATTCTTGAATTTGATATTGGAAATAATTTTTGGCGGGTTCCGGATGGAATCCTTCAGATGCACCCTAAATTGTCGATTGGATTTATATCAATTGATTTTCAGATATAAAAATTGTTTAACCTATGGTATCCAGACATAAATTTCAAAACTTTAATCCAAACCATCAGAGATCCAGATTTTTGTTCAACTATGTCTTCCTACTTGCAATTTGACTATGAAATCCGAAATTAGTTATGCTACGGCGAACTTTTTGTACACTTAATTCGTTTCTCACATCACTCACTTCAACTTCTTCCACCAAAATTTCTTGATTGGGTGGTGATTTTTAGGTGTCGCAGAATGTGCCATTCTGCTGTATTTTCAAAACTTTTGGCCAGTTTTTTGGGTATCCGTTCACTGTAATTTCAGTATATTTTCACAGTCTTATGTGGCATCTGATACAAATCACTAATTTTGCGCAGCCGATACCCTTTTTAAATAATAACACTATGAAAAAGTAACACTGAAACATAAACGAAAAGCGATATCCCTTCCTCAGCGATATCCCTGAATAAGAACGAACAGTAACGGTCGAATATCGATACCGGAAACGTAAAAAAATTCAACACGAAAAATTAAAAGTAGGGTCTTTGATGGTCAAATTCATTTTGCGAAGATGAAATCAGTTACGAACACTGTTTGTACCTTTAAGGATGTTTTCTCGTCGTTTTGTCGTATTTCTAGTCTCAATGATCGCGTTCAAGTACTGACAAAATCGTGGGAATTCCTCAATAATACAAATACACTTTACTTCGTTTTCTCAATTTACATTTTTCAAAACAATACATATGAGTCATACTTTTGTAGCAAATTTGATGATTCTTGTGTATCCTATCCTTTTATGACCAATTTGTTTATTAACGAAGTTAAATTTCAACACACATAGCATTAATCATTATTTAACGAAATCAGGAAAAGAATATATCAAGATTGGCCATAAGTATATTTAACTGCATTTACAATGTGAGAACGAATGTAATACTTTTAGATCAATTATTCTCAAAGTATTCCTTTCGTTTTTTCATTTTTCCGAACGTAATACAATTGAAACAAGTTTCCTATATAAAATAAAAAATTAATTCCAGCTTTGTTTCTATATAATGAATTGGTTAATTTATTTCCATATTGATCTATGATTTCTAATATGTAAAATTTGGAATTTGAACTAACGATTTTCAATTATTTGCAGATGTGTCCGGAGGAAACAGCGCATCAATTCTTAATTCAATTCTTCGCTGCTTGGATGTGTCGAAACATATTAAACTTACTCAATTCAGTGATCGTACGAGAAAAAATAGCTACACTCCATTGAATTACATCAATGCGTTTTATTTGGCAACTTTAGGAGGTGCACAAGCATTGTCTATGGATCACTTGGTGGGCAACTTTGTAGTTGGAAAAAGTTTCGACGCACTGGTAGTTGATACTTCATGCTTTCCTATTTTTAAACCAGAAAAACAGATTGCCAACGATTCATCAAAGGAACGAGTTTTAAAATTATTGGAACTATTTTTATTTACTGGTGATGACAGAAACATTAGTCGTGTTTATGTGGATGGGCGGCGAATTAAATAATTTGGAATTGAACAAATCTTTATTGATTTGAAATAAAACAAGAACTCCCGAACAAGAATTTTTATTTTTACAATTTCTACTGAAAATGTTTTTATCGTGATGGTAAACCAGAAAAAGAAAGAGAAAGGAGGAGGGATCCCCTTGTTTCCGGAACCCATTGCTTCCGTGGTTCCTCATCCTAAATCCCATGAATAAATGGTAGCGAATGGTCTCGGCATAGAACAATGAGGAATAAGATATAGAGAACCCTAAGCAAACATTTTTGTCCGGAATTCCCCCAAAAGTAACGCATGTTAACACAAATTCATCAACACGCACTTAAAAATATTCAGAGGTAGTACAAATGAATGGTCGGAAATTTGGGGAGAGTACGATTTCCGTGGCGCCGCGATTTAACAGCGGATTTGGCTTAATTAGGCCAAAATAAATCGAAAATGAATAAAATTTTTTGATATCTCGCTTCGTTTTCGAGATATCGATACTTGAAGTTATAATCAAACGTTAGTTCCAAATTCGCTTTATTAAACAGATGTAATTAATATTTTATCACTTCGAATTCAATGTGAATTTTATAATTCAATATACAAAAGATTTTTTATTTAATTTTTATATTATTTACCCTGATACTCCAAAATTATATTGAAAAAAACAAACAGATTTTTATAGCAAAATGAGCAATTTTTGATAACTTTCATCACTATGTGATGAATATAACTTAACATACGATAAATACATGAATAATTTGATGTTTTTCAGAAAGAATTGTCTGTTGTTTTTCATTATAGAATAAAAAAAAAATATTTAATGATATTTTGAATATTTAATTAGTAATTTAATGTAAATCGATTTAGAAATTGGCATAGTTCAAATCCAGGCGCCACGGAAATCGTACTCGTGCCGGAAATTTCGTCATCTGAACTATAGTAAAAAACATAATATTTGTTAGCTACAATTCAAGTACATGTTTTGTTTTGGTTCGCATTTTATTATTCAAATACTCATAAACAATATTTTGTCGTTAAATACATATAATTACGAAAAAATATCTCAACATTAAGTGCTCGTACATCAACAAATTTGTGCCGCCCATGAACACAGGAGAATACACTTAAAGGGAATGTTAGCTCTACAGGAATATATTTTCCCGTAGAATTAAGCCCCACCTATTGCATAAGATTTTGACAGATGCTCGACTTCGGGTTTCATTTGTTCGAGCGGAATGAACATGGGGAAATTATAAACTTAAGCTGATATTACAATATTTTCAGTCCTCAACCCAATTATTATTAAGGAAAAAAGTGACGAACCCGGCGACGACAATCCCATGACCCCGAAAAGACCCAAACTTAATAACACTTATTAATGCCTAATTAACCCGACACATCCCTCCGATAAAAAATGCATATCTATAAATAGATGCACACCGCGACAAAGACATCAGAACGAGCTGACGATGGCTGCATACAGTCGAAACGCGTCTTCGACATCGAAAAAGCAATGCCCAGGGGTGTATAGGGTGTATGATTGCATAGTTCATTGTGAGTATTAAGTGTATGTGCTTCTGATCGCGTGGAAAACATTGAAATTTCGATAGAATGTCTGATATCATGTTGCATATGACACGAGTCGAGCATTGAACAGCTGATGAGGTGAAAAAGCTTGAAACTTTGGGCGCTCATGTACGCGGGTAGGGCCTCTCTATATCTTATACCTGTATGGCTCTACTTACACTTCTTTATAAGGACGTAAGACGTTGTAAGCAAGTATTCCGGGCCAGATAGTGGAATTAAAGTAATAACTATGCCACCTGAGTAGAGGTTGGGCGACGGGTTAATAGTTTCGAAACCTCCAGGAGAGCTGCGCAATGGATTTGATGTATGGCAACTACATCGCAACCGAAAAAAGGATTATGCCATTGGATCGTAACTGGAATCTGGGAATTCTAAAAGCCCACAAAACATGTAATTAGGGCATTCAGCGTAAAAACCTCGAACAGATCAGCCGAATAAATAATTTTTAAAAACCAAATATTGTTTTTTTTAATCCTTGGAAAAGAAGGATACGTAACTGGCGCAGTCGACGGTTCGGTTTCTCTGAAGTTCGTGGAGCATTAAAATCGACGGATTATCGATAAGTTTACGCGAAGTTTCGACGGAATATCGAAAACCAGGAAACCTACGGAAATTCTCGACGGAATACCTTCCGAATATAAAGAAAAAAAAAAAACGAAAACAAAGTGAAAAGTGGAAAGAGCGAAAATAAAGTGAAAAGTGAAGACTAGTGGAAAATGGCCGGCAGAAAACAGGAAATGAAGCTCTGGCTGATCAGCCTCCTTCAATATACGTAAGTTGGATATTGTTTTTCCCATCTTTTCCTTTTTCTTTAATCCTCTTTTTGTATCAAATATTACATTAAATCGAATAAATTTCGTGTTCTGAGTGTGTTACGAAGTGCGGACAAATATACATCAAGTTATTCCACTTATCTCCGAAATCTTTGGTGTGAGCTTCCAATGGCTACAAATAGTGGTTCGGTGATCACTCCAGCGGATAATGCGAATGCCTTACGTGTGCCGGACGCTATCAAGGATTTGCCCAAGTTCGATGGGAATCCTAAGCTCTTATTTGAATTTCTTAACAATGTTGAAGAAGTTCGGTCCTTAATTTCGTGTACGGAAGGTACACCTTACGGCAATCTTTTGCTCCGTGCCATACGGAACAAGATTGATGGACCGGCAAACGAAGTACTAAATATGTACGGGACCCCACTTGCCTGGACCCAAATTAGACAAAATTTAATCCTGCATTACACAGACAAGCGGAACGAAACTTCCCTTATAAGAGACCTTTACGGATTGAGACAAGGCAACAAAACAATTGAGCGATTTCATAGTGAGATCATCGTAATTTCGGCAACCATCTTAAACTATGTTCAAATTCATGAGAGCGATCTAAATGTAGTGAAAGCGAAACGCGATTTATATAACGAAATGTGCCTGAACGCATTTCTGTCAGATCTAAAGGAGCCTCTTGGTGCAACAATCAGAGCAATGAAGCCTGAAAACCTGGCGACGGCATTTGCTTACTGCATTAAAGAGCAAAACATATCTTACACCACATATGATAATTCCATTCCCAAATTTTCGAGTCATAGACCAAACAATTTTTCACCAGTAAGAATGAATAGCTCCAATACCTACTCATTTAAACCATGACAAAACCAATTACTACAACTAGAATATAGACACCCAATTGGTGTATCGGAAACTTATAGACAGAATTCTCCGCACCCTAACTCCGCAAATATAATAATATCAACTGCCTTTAACGATTATACCAGGACACCACCAAGCATACAAATTAATAGACCGTTACAGAAAAATACAAATAATTCCCTTACAAGGACATCTAATTGGCAACACACTAAACCTGAACCAATGGAAATAGGTTCTTCTAATACCAGACAAACACATAACTCACGACAGAACCAACACCAACAAAATAACTACTTTAGACCAACAGGATCCCCAAATTTTACATCAAAAGAACTATTTAACGTTTATTCCTCTAACGATACGCAACAAAATTTGAGTTCGAACTTCCGAAATCTATATTACGACTACGAAAACAACATCAGAAAAGACGGCACACAAGACAAAATTTTTTTTGAAAAGCCTGAGCAAAATTTTGAGAACGAAATCGAGGACCTAAATTTTCCTCAAATAGCCTCGATGACCCCATCGGTTACGTAGACGTTAATAAACACGGATCAAGCCTTCCATATATTAATATATCATCCCCTTTTGGTCGCCCACTTAAATTTCTTATCGACACAGGAGCTTCTGCAACCTTTCTTAGCCCAGAGTATATCCGTTTAGAAGATCTAGAAAACATAGACCCAATCACTATCACAACAATCCTCAATCATCATAAGTTAAACAAGCGAATCACTTTACCAAATTTCGTAGAATTTAACCAACCTGGAGAACAAAACTTCCTTAAATTCAAATTTCATAATTACTTCGATGGCCTCTTAGGGCTAGACGCACTTTCTAATCTGGCAGCAAAAGTTGATCTCGAAAATGAAACTTTAGTCACTAGAACCTCAGTCATCCCTCTTTTCTTCAAATCCAACTATCAGCTAAATATATAATCACAGGAAACTCAAAATTCTTAGCGAAATTGCCAGTAGACATCGAAAATGGAGAAATATATTTGCCGCAAACCAAAATATCCCAAAATCTAACTGCATCTGAAGGTATCTATCTTGCTCAAAACTGGTTTAGTATAATCGAAGTGATTAATGAATCAGATCAAGACGAAATTTTGTATATCGATCAAGCTATTAAAGTCCAAAAATTTAATAAAGAAGACCTCTGTGAAATAAACAACTTCAGTATTTACACGGACAATCTAAACCCAACAAATTCTTGTGATATAGCTAACCTTATTCGAACCTCCCATCTAAATGACGAAGAAAAAAACGAAATTCTTCAATTATGTAAAGAATATGAGGATATATTCTTCAAAACGGGAGATAACCCAACATTTACAAACAACATCAAACATCATATTCATACAACCAATGATGTGCCAATATATACTAGATCATACAGATACCCGTTTATCCACAAGAAGGAAGTCCAGTCACAGATTCAAGAAATGTTAGAGCAGGGAATCATAAGGTCTAGTTTCTCGCCGTGGAGCTCTCCAATTTGGATTGTTCCAAAGAAGAAAGATGCTAGTGGTAAGCAGAAATGGCGTCTGGTAATTGACTACCGGAAGCTGAATGATAAGACCATTAGTGATAAATACCCCATCCCTAATATTAACGAGATCCTGGACAAACTAGGAAAATGTTTGTATTTCTCCACTATCGATCTAGCAAGCGGGTTTCACCAAATTGAAGTCGACCCCCAAGACATAGGTAAAACGGCATTTACGGTTGAAAATGGACATTACGAATTCGTCCGCATGCCCTTTGGGTTGAAAAATGCCCCAGCCACATTTCAAAGGGTTATGGATAGTGTGTTAAAGGATATACAAGGGAAAATCTGCCTTGTATACTTGGATGACATTATTGTCTTCTCAACATCATTACAAGAACACATTCAAAACTTAAAAAAGGTTTACAAAAGAAAATTTCACCTTTCAAACACTAACAGGATACAGCTTAGATGTCACGACATCCATAAAGGACCTAGAAACCAACTCAAACAAGAAACATTTGATCTCCTACTCACTGCAAATTCTCCAAGGTGTCGCTACCCTGATCATCATGGCATACATTTACCGCAAGCTCCATAAATTCAAATTTGAAATCGAACCTTCAGCTTCGTCAACAGAAACGCCGAAACTACAGTTCCTGTTCCCTACGCTTCAGTCCAAGGGAGGAAGAGTTATGTCTACGACATCCACTTGACCCACCATTCAACAAATACAATTATGTCTACGAAATCCACTTGACCCATCACTCAACAAGCACAACTTATGCGAATTCCAATATACTTAAATTTCAAACTCAGTTGCATTAGCTTAAATTACAGCATATTTGTATCTTGCAAACAATTGTAACAAAAACCGCCTCTTCAAGGTAATGCATGTTGGGCACATGCACTTGTATCAGCGAATCTGGGAATTCTAAAAGCCCACAAAACATGTAATTAGGGCATTCAGTGTAAAAACCTCGAACAGATCAGCCGAATAAATAATTTTTAAAAACCAAATATTGTTTTTTTTAATCCTTGGAAAAGAAGGATACGTAACTCGCGTGCTGTTCACTTCACATACAGGCAAACGTTATCATTATCAATAAACTATTTAAAGCAAGAATACCCTGAATGACAACAGAAACTAAGAGTTTTTATTCACAAAATTAGTTAGATTATTGATTGATTCAAATTCTTACGGCTAGGTCTTACTTTACACGCTATGACGGGGGGACCCAGACGACTGGTCGAACGTGGCGTCTTGATAATAGATTTCCCTGCCGATGGTTCCGTGGCTGATGGTTCCCTTTTCCTTCGTCCCCCAACTCGTTGTCCATTTGCACTTGAACTGCGATGATTTCCCTGGTATACCATCATATTTTTCCTTTGACGGGTTGATCTGGGCGAGCTGTTTTTATTTTTGGATTCAATTGGCGATTTTATGATGTATCGTAAAATTACGCTTCCGTAATCAGAATGAAATTCAGATTTTCAATCAAATTTTCTGGAGAAAAGGGAGCCCCTTTCCTGCTTGTAGGGCTTTTGTCTTCCTCCACTTAACGGTCGCCCGCGAGAGGGAAAATCCTCTGATTCCGTAACCCACCCGTAGTGAAACCGCAAACCATTTCCAAAGCTTTTTCTTACTGTCGCAGTGCTGTTCTAGCGGCGGCAGTTGTTACGAAACCAAATCCAGTCAAGAGCTTGATTTGATGGCGGGAAAAATATCGAATCCGGAACCCCGCCTCGCCCAGGTTTATCTCGGCGCACTCAGAGATGATGGGGGACACCTACACCGCCGCTCTCACCCATTGCAGATTACGCAGAATTCGTTTGGCTACGATTGGTCACGAGCGTTATTATCCGGCTTACTGTAATTCCTATTTCTATCATTATAATCACTGACTATCAGATTATATTACTATCTATATTACTAACTAACTACTAACTAACTACTAACTATATTACTAACTATTAGATTAGCCTCTACCAGCGAACAGCTCACGGGATGATTAAATAATTTATTCCCGAACTCGCGTACCGAAAAATTAGAGTTGCGTCTCGTGCCGGCTAGCAATCTCATTAAGGAGAGGAATCGACGAGAAGAATAGAGAAGAGAGACTTGAAGAAACAGAGAATTTCCTCGAAATTCATCTAACCGAAATTCATCCGATCTACTAACTACCAATTACCCAATATCCAATCCAGCAGCTACCCTAAATATTTCATAATTTTTCGTAATTTTCCCAAGAAAAAAAAAATGAAAGCACAACTGGGTCGGCCGCCGATGCCCATCAGGATTTCGCCTTAACGTTAAATGGTATTACGGTTGGGCCTCATATGCCACGTTTGGCTTCAAGCCCTTCACGTTCCACATTCCCTTGTCCATGCCTTTGTCGTTCCATAGCTGGTACGTCCACCCTGTCACTTGTTTTACAATATTATATGGGCCCAGATATTTGGGCGCCAGCTTGGTTGCAAAGTAATTTGCAGCATCCGAGGCTGGATAATTCTTCCCCCAGACCTGGTCGCCGACTTCATACTGCACTGCCCACATTCGCAGGTTATAGCGAGTGCAATTTTGCTTAGCAACGGCCGCCATCCGGTGGCACACCTCGGCGCGCACTTTCTCCAACTCCTGGGCTCTCGGCAATACCTCAACGGCTCTCTTTCCCTCTTGAGGTTCTTCAGGACTTTCATGAAATATGGTCATCTCCCGTCCAAAGTTATAAAAGTACGGTGACACCTTCATCACTTCATGTTTGTGGGTACGAAGCCACGAGCCATCGAGAAACCTTCTGCCCCGCCTGTGCCTTCCTTTCCACCTTAATAGCCTGACATACCTTGCATTTACTGACGTACCTGCGCACGTTTGCCGCCAGCTTCGGCCAATAGTACTGTTGTCTTAGTCTGCTCATGGTGCAGTCGATACCCATATGTCCGGCCGTGGGATCGTCATGACAGCGCTGCAAAATCGTTTGCCTCCCGACTTTGGCACCACCCGCTTCCAAGCAGTAGCATCATCCAGTGGTGGATAACGCGCAGGTATGTGCTTGAACAACTGGCCGTCCTTCACACACAAATGCGGGTAGAGCTCCTGTGTGCACAGACTCTGGTCTTCCGTTCGTACTAGCTATCCGCAGTAGTCTCCACAACATCCGTCTGTCTGCACGTTGAACGACAGGCTGAAATCCGAACAAGTGAATATAGGATCCGACGCCAATTTCAGTTTCGAAATTGCTTTTCGAAATTGTGAATCGCTCGAAGGCTAATTCACAATTCGGTGACTGAACAAATCGCCGGTTTTTGCGAAGTAGGTCTGTTAAGGGTACCACCAAAGAAGCATGGTCAGAGATGAACCGCCGATACCATGAAACCATGCTCAAGAATTGCCGAACCTGCTTCACTGTATGTGGTCGTGGAATCTTCAACATACACTCCATCTTCTCCGGGTCAACGCTTAATCCATGCTCGTCTACTATATACCCTAAATATTTTAGTTGGGCCCGACAAAAGACGCATTTTTCTTTGGACAATTTCATACCGGCCTCTCTTAACTTCGGAACACATCCTTAAGAATTTCCAGATGTTTCTGGAAGGTTGGTGTCGTGATGATGATATCATCTAGATGGGTGAATACAAACGGTTCTAGTGCAGGTCCTATGATTTGTTCGACTTGTTCATTTGACAACCCGAAAGGCATGCGGCGAAAGTGGAAAAGACCCCTACCTGGTATTGTGAAAGCCGTATACTGACGGGAGTCTGATGCCATTGGCACCTGCCAATATGCTGACTTGATATCTAGCGTTGACAGATATCTGGCATCACGCAATTTATCCAGCGTTGTAGAGATGTACGGAAAAGGGTAGGCGTCCTTCTCTGTCACTCCATTGACCTTACGGAAATCTACGCAGAAACGATAGGAGCCGTCTTTCTTCCTGACCATTAGAATTGGCGATGACCATTCGCTAGAAGAAGGCTCAACCACCCCCATTCTTAACATGTCGTCCAGCTCCGCATTAATCTGCTTCTGTAAAGCAGGTGACACGGGATAGTATCTCTGCTTGATGGGTGCGGAATCCGTCTTAATGACGTGCTCCACCAAAGAGGTACACCCAACTGGACTGGAGCAAAGGAAAATTTATCGCATACGAACTCCTAACTCTCATCCCTCACGTTGAGGCTGATGCCGAACTGCCGTAGGAAATCCACACCTAAAATAATTCGCTGGACAAGTTCACACCACTAGGACTTCCATCCACCTTAACCGCTCCCTAACTCGTATTAGTAACAAGAGCTTCCCCAAAACCCATTGAGGTATACTAAGGAGGCAGCAAGCTTTCATTTCCGATGTAAACCGATGAAGCAGCTTGATACATACAAATTTTTCGTATACGTATACGATTATTTTCGAAAGCTTTTCCACATTTGATCTAAGAGCTTTCTCAGGAATGTGTAAATGTCAAAGCTGATGGAAATCAATTTCGAAATCAGAAATCACCATCAAGTTTTGGCTTTTCAGATGCATGATGTTGATTCTATTTTCACCTAGAAATAGATCTTTCCAACAGCAATTGATAACCATCATCCAGATTTATTTAATTTCATATAATTTTAGTTTCGCGCCACAATTTGAATGCAATCGGTAGAC
Source organism: Stratiomys singularior (assembly GCA_954870665.1). NCBI lineage: Eukaryota > Metazoa > Arthropoda > Insecta > Diptera > Stratiomyidae > Stratiomys > Stratiomys singularior. The sequence goes on from OX940877.1 coordinate 58,140,813, forward strand.
ATTTTTTGCCGAAAATGAATTTGCACATCCCTGTTTTCGAAAATTGATCAGATCAGCTGGTGTCAAGATTTGATTTGACGTTTCCAGTTTTGTGTAAACAAAATACGGTCACGAAGACAAATTTAGTGATTTATTGATTAAAAAACTAAAAAAATATAATTTTGACCAAGTGAAAATGCCGTGGAAGTGCAAGCTTTGTGAGGAACAACAGCCGCAACGAAACGACAACCGGCGAACTTCTTATTTCAGGTAAGTTTATATTATGGTACATTGAATTGTTCCATATTTCTTTTTATTTTATAACGTGCACCAGTGTTTTGCAAAAAACCAAATAGTGAAATGTGAAGTTTTTTATGCGGTGAATTAATGATAGCAAGACAAACACTTCATTCGGAGAGTTAGTGTTTGTTTTCAAAGAGAATATGTTCGATGGACGATAGACCACCATTAACAGTGACATTAGAAATTTAATAATTTTTTCTTAAATTAGACATATAATAATATTAGTTTCATGGTTAATTATTTGAAATGAGTGCGTAGTATCCTTCAAACTGAAGTTTTTCCAAAAACTTGATCATTTTAAGTGAAATTTCTGTTTATCTGTCTGATCGGTTCATATGTTCGAATGCATCCTTGATGTGGAATTTTTCTATTTATCCGCTGGCACCAGTGATACGGTAGAATATTCCTAGTAAACTTAATCGAGCTATTTATAATGAAATAGTTATGTGTAGTTTGAAGTTCCCCCTAATAGAATTTAATCGATGAATTGTGAAAAAAGTACACGTTTTTAATAGTTTTTGCCAAAGCAGTCGGATTCACATATTGGGGGCACATGATTTAACATCGAAAGTTGACTGTTACATTTGAATTCTTATTTTTCAGGATTCCAAAAAATAGACGTCGGCGTGGGTACTATTTATGTAAAAATTTATTTACAAATATTTATATATAAATTTATATAAAATTAACTTATAAAAATGTTGTCATAGCTTATAATTGTTTTATTATTTATTATCTCAAAGTAGACCAACGGTGAGGATTAGGGCTATTGGCGATACCTCGTTAAAAAAACGTGTGATGCAACTACCTCTTGGGTCACATGGAAATGTTGCAACATAAGTGATATACACAAACATATATTTACACAAACTAATATATATATGCTAATATATATGTATATATGTATTTATATATTTGATTGGATATCTAAAAATATCTTGCTCCCGTTTTCGAAATAAGTGCGAGCCTACGTGTGCAACACACCATTGCAAATCGTCAAGCTTCTGGCTTCATCGGTTTGTTCTTCCTCTGCCTCCATAGTATACCTCTATGCCAAAACCTGTCTTTTTTTTTGTTTGGGAGGTGAATGCTGTTTACGCCCTGAGTGTCGGAATCCCGCTACCGGACTACCGACTAAACACTTCCCCTGTCACACCAAGAACCTAGCCTGGAACTGTTTGTCACATTACTTTGGACTAGGCCTCATGAATCATCGCCTAGCGGTGCCTTCAGGTTAAGGGAAATCCCTCTTACTGCCTGGATGGATTGCTGTTAATTGCTGTTACAGAGATCCCCCCTCCCTGACCAAGCGATCCATCATGTCCTTCTTTATGAGAAGAAATGTCCGAACATAATGCGACACACATTGTCTTTTGATTGCACCATTTTTCCCGTTACATTTTCTGGGGAGAGCACGCCTATTTTCTCCGAGAGATGCGAACGGAGTCTTGTCCATCTGGTATACGTAAAGAACGTGTGGCAGGCGTCATACGTTATCCCCGGGCAGAACACGCAATCTAGGGATGGTGACTTTCCGAAGTATACACGTTTCCGTTCGTCTGCAAGTAACTTAATAGGAACCACCATCGAGATTACCAGCACTGCAGGTTCAGAGACAGTGCGATTCGCAGACTCTATCCGCAAAACACCTTGCCTGCTTGCGTCTTTTGCTCGAGGTTGGTCCCCGCGTGTTGGCCATAAGGCGACTGAGAGCCGATACTCGCACAGAAGCCTTATCTGCTGACGCTCGAACCTGCTCGAAAAAACTCATCTTCGAGTCAATCATCAAGCCAAGGTGTCTGATTGATTCTTTCGACTCGATGACCATTTCTCCCACCCGAACGGGTATAACACGAGGGATCCGCTTCTTGATCAGGACGACGACCTCGATCTTTTCCAGCGCTTGGCTAAGTCCAAGGTCTGTCACCCACTCGGTCACTCGACGTATTACCGCACCCAGTTTGAGTTACGTCTGTCCGACAGTACGTCCGGCGACTAGTACTGCTACGTCATCTGCGTGGGCAACCAGGCGCGACTCCCCCGGTAACTGCAGCCTCAAAAGCTCATCGTACGAGACATACCAGAGGTCCGGGCCCAGAACGGAACCTTGCGCCACCCCTGATGTCAAATTAATTCGTCGCCGGCCTCCCAATGTGTCATAGATGAGTTTCCGGTTTTTGAGGTAGTCCTTCAGTATCCGCATCAGATACCTCGGCACCCTGAAATATTCCAGAGCACGAAGAATATCTGTCCATCTAGCAGAATTGAAGGCATTTCTCTTATCAAGTGTTATGAGCAGTACTATTCATCTCGAGTGGTGATTGTGGGCGGCGTTCAACATACATAGGGGCCGATATGAAGATGGTTGCTCGGCGTTCCCCTTCCCCTTGTGGATCAGCGTGAGCCTCACCTCTTTCCAACAATCTGGAAATATGCCCTGCTGCAGACAGGCATTGAAAGTGGTGAGGAGCTTGTCAGGACAAAGTTCATGTGCAGGCTGTATCACTTCTGCTGGTGTACCGTCTGGCCCTGGGGCGTTTTTCGATTTTAAAGATTTCACCGCATCATCCAGCTCGATGGCGTTAAAAAGTGGGCATTCTCCAGGACATTCAACATCTGTATCATCGGGACGAACAGGATGCATAGGGAAAAGCGCTCAAACAATCTCATCCATTTTTTCCACTTCAAGGACACATCCCGTCATCCGCCAGCCTCACCGTTTGGCATTCCGTAGAAGTTAATTCCACTCCAAACTTCCTAAGCTGTTGCCAATCATCCTTCCCGACAATCCTATTCGAGGCCCCGTAGTCAACCAATCTCTTGAAGGAGCTCCCCAAAATTTCCACCGTTAAGTGTGGTCGCCTGTCGTGTTTCTCTTTTGCTAAAATAAATTCCATCGTCTGATCTACGGCCTTCTCCGCTGCGAAGGTGCCCCGTTCATCGCCTACTGGACACCGGCCGCGTTTCCCGATGGCTTTGCCAATGATGATGGTGTTGGCCGGTCCGGTTGCCGAGGACCCAGTGTCGCCCGTGGGGAGCAGATTGGACATGTAGGGTGGATCGTTCCTTGCCGCCCACAACCAAAACAACGCCTAGGCTGAGGACAGCTTCGGGGCATTTGCGCTGTGCTTCCACATGCCCAGCATACACTCCTCTTTTCCACCCTTGCAGAAGTCGCGGATTACACCTGAGCACTCTCCACATACGCTAGATCCGGTTCAAGGAGTTTGGTGGATCTTCTACTGGGATGTGGTAGGAAAGCATCCATCGAGGTGCGAGTGGCCTCAAGTTGACATCCCAGGGCGACTAGTTCCCTGATTGACGAGATCGTCCGTCGTGCGAATTTCTCCTAGTACACTGGTCGAATGTTTTGCCTTAATACTTCCAGCTTCTTTGCTTCAGTGCACGGAGTTGCGAGACGCCGAAATAGTCCATCCATTATCGCCACGTAAACCCCAATTGACTCGCCTTCCCCCTGCGTTCGATGTTGGATCTCTTTCCATACTGTAGCGCTATTATTCGGTGGTTGGAATTCCTCCCTTAGTTCATTGCAGAGCTCCTCCCAAGTGGTCACCCGCTCCCTTACTGACCGGAACCAAGTAAGTGCCCCTGAAAAGTTCTGCCGCCATCCTACACAATTCCGGCTTTGAGACAGCTTTATCCACCCGCAGCTCCCCCACCCTCTCCAAAAAGCGCTAACTGAGCCTGGGAATTCATTGGAAAACCTCACTCCCTATTTGGATACATCCAGTGGCTAGAGCATTCGGGGCTTCGTACCACCTTTGGAGCTTCGAGCGACATTCCAGTCTGTGCCTAGGTTTTTCCTTGGTGTTTGTCTCCTCTACGCTCACCATCGATGAATTCTCGGCTACCGCCACTGGGAGCTGAGGTGCTCGAGGTTCTGCTGCAATCGTTGATGGTTCGTCTACCGTCTCTTCATCCTCCTCCCCTTCACCTTCCGCTTTCAGGATCAACTCCCCCAGCAACATCATCAAATCGCAGCGCAGCATTGCCACCACTTTCTCCTGGTCTTGCGTCGCCAGTCTGCGGAGACCAAATTCAATTTTGAACCTAATTTTAAGATATTCTCCGCTTTGGTCATCCTCTACGAATTACTCTATCAATGATATCACTTCCATAGCTTTCCCTGCCACAGCACATAAATCCTCCTGGGCTGTGTTTGGATATGCTGCGGTCGTGACGGTTGTGCCGGATGCAGAGCTCATATGTTAGTTCGTCTTCGGAGAGGCGATCTACTAGATAGATCTACTACTCTCTCGGCTCAAGCTTTTATAATTTTTGGCCACTTAATGTAGATATTAAAAAGTTAATTAAATACGGAGAAACTGGCAAATACCCGGTTTTCACTAAAATACTTGTCCCCAAAAAATAATAGCCCTTCAAAACAAAAAATCTTTATTAATCTTTAAATATGAATAAATATATGAGAAAAAATTTTATCACTCACTGACACACATTCACTCAAACTTCCACTCACAGTCCGCACTAAACAATATATCACACCCCCGAAAATCCACATTCCACGCTAAACGCACTATCCGCTCGAACACTCACTTGAACCACTTTCACAACGAATTACTTGACCAGATATTACTTCCCCAAAAACGTTGGGCGCCAATTATTACGCCTACAATTATTTCAATTGCCCGCAGTAACTGAAAATGTTGCCCGACAAGAGGATCTAAAAGAATCCACCTCCGAGGTTATGAAGGGGTCATGTAGGTCCCGGACAAGCCCCATCGGAAACGGGCGTGGGCGCCACTCCTCTACCCAATTAGAAATCCCGAGTCCTGAGAGGAGTTGAGCTCGCCTCGGAAGCCGGACACTTGCAACTCCCGGCGGGTGTTCTGCCGCCGCCAAGCTTACACCGCCCCCAACGGACGAACGCAAAACCCTTTGCCGCGAACTTTTCACTTCACACACAGGCAAACGTTATCACTATCACTAAACTATTTAAAGCAAGAATACCCTGAATGGCTACAGAAACTAAGAGATTTTATGCACAAAATTAGTTAGATTATTAATTGATTCAAATTCTTACGGCTAGGTCTTACTTTACATGCTGTGACGGGGGGTCCCCAGACGACTGGTCGAACGTGGCGTCGTGATGATGGATTTCTCTGCCGATGGTTCCGTGGTGGTGGTTGAGCACGATCCCTGAGCCCCTTTTCCTTCGCTCCCAACTCGCTGTCCACTTACACTCGAACTGCGATGATTTCCCTGGTATACCATCCTATTTTTCCTTTGACGGGTTGATCTGGGCGAGCTGCCTTTATTTTGGATTCACTTTGCGCTTTTCTTCCTATTTTTCCTTTGACGGGTTGATCTGGGCGAGCTGACTTTATTTTTGGATTCACTTTGCGATTTTATGATGTATCGTAAAATTACGTTTCCGTAATCAAAATGAAATTCAGTTGGCATCGGTCCTAGTCACAATCAGATTTCCTGGAGAAAAGAGGGTCCCGTTCCTGCTTGTCGGGCTTTTATCTTCCTCCACTTAACGGTCGCCCGCTAAGGTGATCGCCCGTGAGAAGGAAATTCCCCTGATTCCGTAACCCACCCGTAGTGAAACCACAAACCATTTCGAAAGCTTTTTCTTACTGTCGCGGCGCTGTTCTAGCGGCGGCAGTCATTACGAAACCAAATCCAGTCAAGAGCTTGATTTGATGGCGGGAAAAATATCGAATCCGGACCCCGCCTCGCCCAGGTTTATCTCGGCGCACTCAGAGATGATGGAGGACACCTACAACGCCGCTCTTATTCATCGCAGATTACGCAGAATTCGTTTGGCTACGATTCGTCACGAGCGTTATTGTCCGGCTTACTATAATTCCTATTTCTATCATTATAATCACTATCAGATTATATTACTAACTATATTACTAACTAACTACTACTTATATTACTAACTAACTACTAACTATATTACTAACTATTAGATTGGCCTCTACTAGCGAACAGCTCACGGGATGATCAATTAATTTATTCCCGAACTCGCGTACCGAAAAAAAATAGAGTTGCGTCGTGCCGGCTAGCAACCTCATTGAGGAGAGGAGTCGACCCGTATCAAATTCGAAAAAGTTTCGACACACTGGTAGTTGATACTTCATGCTTTCCTATTTTTAAACCAGAAAAACAGATTGCCAACGATTCATCAAAGGAACTAGTTTTAAAATTATTGAAACTATTTTTATTTACTGGTGATGACAGAAACATTAGTCGTATTTGTGTAGATGGGCGGCGAATTAAATAATTTGGAATTGAACAAATTTGTATCGATTTGAAATAAAACAAGAACTTCCGAACAAGAATTGTTAAATTTAAAATTTCTACTGAAAATGTTTTTATTGCGATGGTAAACCAGAATGAACTTATAACAAGAGTTGTAATGACGGGGTTCCTGAGCTTCACTGGATTAAATTGTTACGATATAGGTAAGCTTCTCTTGCTAATTTAATCCGCTCATTATTTAATCACCGTTTGTATTCTACAAGCAAAAGAAAGTATACACTTGTCATGCTAATTATGAAAATATTATTATTGGGACAAGCACATCAGAACGAGCTGAAGATGGCTGTATATAGCCGAAACGCGTTCTCGACATCGAAAAAGCAAGGCCCGGCGGGCCCACGAAACACCAGGATAGATATTATTTTCAAATTTCATGAATTTAAATGTCTTCGATTTGCAAATTATAAGCTCTAATAAGTTAAATCACTTTTATGTGAAATATTCGGTAATGATATTGATGGATAATTTTCAATTTCAAGGCAGACATGTAAAATTAATGCATTTTTCAGCTGTTATTAGAGATTTATGAATGTAGTTTTCGTATTTTTGCCTATGATTGTATAGTACATTGTGAATGTTAAGGGTATGTGCTTCTGATCGCGTGGAAAACATTGAAATTTCGATGTCGAATGTCTGATATCATGTTGCATATGACACGAATCGAAAAAAGCTTGAAACTTCGGACGCTCATGTGCGCGGGTAGGGCCTCTCTATATCTTATACCTGTATGGCTCTGTTACTAAATCCTACTTACACTTCTTTATAAAGACGTAAGACTGTGCAAGCAAGCAACCCGGGCCGGATAGCGGAATTAAAGTAATAACTATGCCACCTGAGTAGAGGTTAGGCGACGGGTTAACTTCCCCTTCCCCCAAAACCTCTTAATAGTTTCGAAACCTCCAGCAGAGCTTCGCAGTGGATGTGACCTATGGCAACTACCTCGGAACCAAAAACAGAGTTATGGCATTGGATCCTGGAATGTCAGATCATTGAATAATCCTGCCGCTGTTAAGAACCTTTTCCAACAGGCCAGCCAAGATGAATTGAATGTACTGGCAATTAAAGAAACGAACTGGATGTGAAATTCAAGGAATGTTATTGCACAGAAAATTCAAAATTGGAAAATCCCCTGCAAAGCGATAATTTTGAGTGGCCATTGTAGATATGGAGTTCAAATCACATGTTATCGACTTGTGCGATGCGTATAAAAGCGATCGAAGAAATGGACGAAGTAACGAAGGAAACGCTCGATTAGTCGACTCATAACTCACAAATGACAAAAAATAATTCTGGATGATTTAACGCTATAGTTGGGAATGTGTTATCTCATCGGGGAATGACTGGAGGATATATCCTCCACGATGAAACAAAGGACAACGGACAGCGCCTGATTGAGTTTGCATGTAGCAGACATCTATTCATACGTTCGATTTGCTTCCCACATCGACACGTACATGAAATGACCTGGGAATAACCGGAAGGCAACAGACAAAGTTAGATCGATCATGGCATGATCCAGAAAATTTGGGCCTTTAGCATACTTTATGTTCACACATACCGAGGAGCCAATTGTTTCCGGCAATTCTTCTTTAAACCAAATTTTAAAAAAGATTAAAAATATGCTCTGTAGCGAAGAAAGATGCAGTTTAAAGTTTGGGGTCGCGTACATACAAATACGAAACAGCTTGGATTCGTTATTTACAATTTTTAAATTTAAATTGTAGGTGCAAAATTAAAATGACACCTTACTTTATGCATCAAGTGTAGATGTCAAGATCAACACTACGTTCATATTGTTTTGACGCAGCAACAAAATTTGTTCCACTCAAAGCGTCCAATACTCGGGGAATGCCCGTCTTTGAAACTGTATTGAGAGTTAAGCACAATGCGCTGTCCAGCGAGGTTGAACACTCGGCTTGAACACATTTTATCCATTCTGAAACGTAAAATTTGTGTTTAAATTGTTTGTTTGAAGCAAATTATGTTGAATTTTCTAGTAGAAAAACACTAAATATGTGCATGCACTAAGGCAGCCGAATTGTTTCAAAATGTATATAAAGAAGCAAAATTCATTCCAAGAACATACAATTTCAAGTTCTAAGTCCAATGAAATCCATAAAGTTTGGAATTTGGAAAACCTTCCGCTTTCCGTTACTTACTACTGCATGAGTTCTATTTTGACAGCTGTGGTGGCACTGAGTGGAGCGTACGAAATAAATGTATTCCCGATTTTTATTGTGGCGTGTAAGCGAGTGCAGAATTTTAAAGGTTGTCTTGTTATCGTATGTCTAAACAAAAGTACGTAATATCTTCATCAGTAAAAACGTTCTTATAATATGTCTTGTAGTTTTCTAATCAATAAGCCCTTCTTACAGTTTTTGCTTTTACGAGTTACCCGCGCCTTAGTTGTGGGTGCTTTTTTTCACTAGAATCTTAATTTAACATTAATGATCATGATGGTAGAAAGAATAATTCATGAGAAAATGCAAAAAGCGCTGACACCACTCCAATCAAAATTTGCGGCCTTCTAGTGACTGAGTTTCTCAATGCATTTGGGTGATATTGAAAACTATGTATTTTTGATTCTTAATCATCGCCCTTGCAAAAAGTTTTGACTATCGGAGTATAAATACGAATATTTTATCTACTGAATGTCGAAGAAATAACAGCAGAGCAATCGTGATTGACCATAACTATTGAATTTCTTTAAACCATGATTCATTGTGAAATACATGTACATATGAGAGTAATACCGTAAGAAGTAAGAAATAACGTAAGAAGTAAGAAATAAGTGGTAAGAAATAACGAAAGTTTTGAAATATTTTCTTTTATCCAACGCATTGGATATTGGTACTCCACAACCTTTGACTCTGTCATCTTTTGCAGACATTTCAGACATTTCATTTCAAACACGGTCGTTTTTATCTTTAAGATTCATATGACTTTATAAGGGCTTCATATCCTTTTCCTTTGTAATACTACGTTTCCATCTACATCAATCCTGTACTTCGTTGAGGAGATTTGAATGAAAACACTTTCGAATTTCCCCAAAGAAATCTACGATATTCTGTAGGTGGAAACATAGTAAAAGCTGTAACAAGCATGCCAGCAATCTGGCAAGTCTAAAACGGTGCATTCATAAAAAGGATGACCATCTACATATTGAGCAAGACAATTAGCAAGTAAAACATGTCAGGTAGGCTGTAGAGTGTACTTGCTAGAAGGACTTTATAAACATCCTACGGTTCAAAACAATTCTCGTGGTGACATAAATTAAGGCTTATATGCAACTTTAATCACCTGCAAATCGAATCGTCCTAATAAATCAGAAGAAATTCCGTTTATAAGCACAAAATACTGCCATCACTTGGTTTTGGCTTCCACGATTTCGCTTAATCTTTCCTAGGACAAAAAGGTTTTAATATAGTGGTGATATTTCTTTCCAGTGAAAATAATTCACCCATCTGGATCTCAGAAAAGCAAGCTCAATACAGTGAAGAAAATAAAGTAAAAAAAAATAAAGTGAAGTTCAGTAAAGAAGAAGAAAACATCAGTAGGAAAACATGTCGTATAACAGGAAGCAGAAAATAAAGACTACATATAACATTCTTATTCTTTGTTGTTTCATTGCATCTTCACCCATCTATACATACACATACATCTATATATATATATATTTATACATATAATTATATATGTATATGTATATATATATAATTTAATTTGTACCCATATTTTTAAGTCAAAAGAAAATCATACGGGATAAAATAGAACTAAGAATAAAATTATAATAAAAACATTTATAGTTTGATTAAGGTATTAAGTAATATTTAGTTAAATAATATTAGTAACAAACAAAAACAAAATAACAAAAAGTCTCAGTAAAAAAATGTCAGAAAAAAAGCCTCAGGAAAAAAATTCCCACTAGAAAACAAATTTCATGGAAGTTTTTTGGGAAGAAATTTTCCATTAATATGATTCACTTGTTTGTTGTAAAGATATCGCTATAAGGATAGAAATTGTCACTTAAGGATGGAAAATAAAGCATAGAAATCCAGTGTCAAGTTATGGAAAATAAAGTATAGGGATCAAGTATCAAGTTACGGAAAATAAAGGATATAAATTGTGATTTAAGTATTGGAAATAGAAATTGTATAGTTAATTGTTGACGATAATAAAGAGAAACAGGAAATATTAGCAGCTGTTTGAACTGCTTAGCCCCACAAGTCCTTGAGTCGCAAAATCTTTGAATTACAAAGACCAAGAGAACATTTTGATAACGATCGACGCCAAGAAGGTAGTAAGCAGGTAGCAGAGGTGTTCAGGACGCAGCGCAGCGCAATTCCTTGAAGTCCCGAAATCAAGCAGAAGTGGTCAGAGGTAGCGCAGCGGAATGCATTAAGGTCCCAAAACCAAGCTGAGATGGAGATTCGAGTTGAAGGAAGCAGAGGTGCTCAGAATCAGCGCAGTAGAAGCAAGTATAGTCCCGAAACCAAGCTGAGGTGGAGATTCGTGTTGGAGGAAGCAGAGGTGGTCAGAATCAGCGCAGCACAATTCATGTAAATTAAATTCTTTATATTTACTTACTTATTTATTTGATCATTTCTATTTATTTATTTAGTCTAATATGAAGGAGTAAGCTCTCTTTGTGTGTGTGTGTATCTGGCATGGAAGGATTAGGGCTTAAATAATGTCCTACAACCCCCACGGCCACGCGGTGAGCTAGTCGGTTAAAAGTAACTTCCTTCGCCCGCCATTATGTGGCCTTTGTATTTTCAAGATAACCCGTCATTTAACCTTGTTCCTTTTTTTCGCTGCAGGTGCGACCTATTGGTTGCGATAATTATATCATTATTAATTCTTAATTATAGATATTCTTTTTTTTGTGAAAATACATTACGATATATATATATATATATATATATATATATATATATATATATATATATATATATATATATTTGCTTTTTCAGATGCGCGACCTTTTTGCGTCGCGAATTTTCGCGAGTGAATCAAACACGAATTAATTCAAAATTTTCTAATAAATTATTGAGTTCCCTAAATAAATTTCACTTAGTCTTCACTTAATTAGTTTAATTTAGACTTCACTGTATTTCACCTTTTTCCGTTTTCTAGTTCTAATTGTTTTATGAGGTTGTTGGTATCTGATTTTATGAGGAAAATGCAAGTCGCATTGTGCATATGGTTTTAAGTAATGTGTCAAACCCGAAGTAATGTGTCAAAAAGTTCCAGGCTAGGGTCTCTTGACAGGGGGGTGGGGGGGGGGTGTTTAGTGGGTAGTCTGATAGCATGCGTGTTAAGTCCCCTGCTCCCTATTACAAACACAACCACAACTGAAAAGGTGGTTCTTTTCTAAGAATCTCAAATCTATATCAATACAAAAGAATGAACTCCGGATATGCACAAGGTCAAGCTTACCTAATGATATCAATACAAAAGAATGAACTCCGGATATGTACAAGGTCAAGCTTACCTAATGATATCAATACAAAAGAATGAACTCCGGATATGCACAAGGTCAAGCTTGCCGGATATGCACAAGGACAAGCTTACCTATAAAAGGCTACGCAAATTAAGCTAAGGAATTATTATTGTAACTTAACTCAAGGCGATACAACGTATTAAAGTTTGTTGCGATTCACGCTGGCTGAGTCAGAGAGCAGATGCGGAGTTCTTTGACTGAAATAGAATCATCCCGATCTAGTATCTCCGTAGCCTAGTAGATCAGAGGTGGATTGTGGATCCCAGGGTGCACGGATGGAATCCAGTACTGGTGTTAACCTTTTTACTGTTTATAGTTAATGCAAACATCCTCATAGTGATAAATATTCGTATGTAAAATCAAATGCATGTTACTATGAGGATGATTGCTTTGACCCAAAGGGTGAAAGGTTAACATCCGCGGGTCGAAGAGCTCTGTTACCGTCAACGGAATTCGGCGATAGCGGAGTTTACGGTGGAGGAGTTTTTTTTTGGATTGATGGTGGGTGGTCGAGAGTGCTGAGGTGGAGAAAATTGGAGAGAGGTGTGGATGAAAGGTATCGTGAACGTTGGGTTTTTCCAGACGAAATTTGAGAAAAGTTTTTTTTTTGAAGAGTTAGTTTTGCGACCAGGACAAAAAATTTACCGGAAATCTGAGCACGGATTCGATTATTCAAATTTGGATTGTGTGATAAGAAAATTGGGAGTTCAGGAGTTTTGGTGGAAGCGTTGAGATTGAGTGGTTGATTGGACGGAGAGTGAGAAAATTTTTGAAAACCAAATGTGTCGACGGGATCAAAATTACCGGAAATCTTATCACGGTTTGGATTATTCGAAATGAATTGTGTGATAAGGAGATTATGAGTCGACGTTGGTCCAAAGAAGATGTGAGACGACAAACGATGTATTGGAACACAGTTTAACGGACAGTTCACGTTTTTTTTTGTTCGGGATAGATAGTTTTAGAAAAGTTCTAATTGTTTAAAATTGGTCATCAAATTTTACGTTACAGTGGAATTGGCCCCGTGTAATTAGATGATACACCGTGTTGCGAAATAAAAAGAAAAGTAAATAGTGGGGGCTAGGTTGCGAGTATAAGCTTGCCGGAAAATCGGAAGTAGGGTGAGACTCAGCATATTTGCAGGCGAAGTGCTCTAGCCAGTCATTAGTGGAAGAGACTCGCGATAGTTTGCGTGCCGTGTACGAGTTATTCCCGTTTGCACAGTGGCAGCGTTTTTATCGATTGGTTGAAATTGTCGACTTTCTCATTTTTCTGTACGAATTCACTGCGCGCGGAACGGACCGAGATTTTATATGACTTTTAACGGAATCAGCGGAACGCCCGTACTCCACCGGAAAGAAGGAAGTTGGCTAACCAGTTATTTGCAACAAAACAAAGCACCGTATTGTAGAATAAAATTAATTGTGGAAAAAAAGTAAACTTTTGAAAAATCAAAATCACTGATGGACATTTAAGAAAAAATAAAAGGAGTGCAAGTTTAGTATATGAGTGTATGTAAACCGTACCCGATCGGGTTTGGTGGTGGTTTTTTTTGGTATAGGATTTTTTTTTTGAATTTTTCTTTATTTTGTTCCTTCTCCTTATTTTTATAGATTTAAATTTAAAAATTCTATTTAAGTTTCCTTTTTTTTTGATTATATTTTTTCTTTCTTCTTTTCCTTTTTGTTTTTGTTTATTGTTTTTCTAAAAAAAAAAAATAAAAAAATTAAGTAAAGTAAATAATTTTTCATTTCTCCAAGCAATCTATCCTTCGTCCTTATCCCTTATTCCCCTCCAATTTGTAATGTTGTGATTCTGAATTAGGTGGCCCAGCACGGGCAGTGATCTTCCCCGAACGACCCCGACCAGCTGAGCCTAGCCGGCCTCAGTATGCCACCTGGGGGAACATGAGATCACTGCCATATAAATGTCTGCGACCGCGGCAGCGTGATCGCAACACGGTGCCAGCGTGAGCATCCTCGGAGCTGGTGCCATGGACTTACTGTCGGACTTGGGATTGCATCTCAACCCGATGCACGCCCAAGTTCAGACGGCTTCAGGACACAAAGACTCCGTTCAGGGGTACGGCACGACATTGGTGCGCTTTAATAACAAAACTAAGCTGATGCGGTTACTAGTTGTTCCAACACTGACTCACCCTATATATTTAGGCATACACTTCTGGGATCTTTTCAAAATTGCACCAATACAGGTCAACGCTATCGGAGCAATCACAGATCCTTTGAATCTGGAATTCCATCAGTTGTCTCCACAGGATCAGCAACGACTTGAGTTGGTCAAACAGCAGTTTCCTTCTTACAACGAGAGAGGCTTGGGCAGAACCAGTCTCGTGTCACATAATATCGACACTGGTTCCACCCGACCCGTTAAACAGCGACATTACGCTGTCTCCCCAGTTGTCCAGAAGCTGCTGTATGATGAACTCGATCGTATGTTGTCTCTGGGAGTAATAGAGGAAAGTCTGAGTTCCTGGAGCTCTCCCGTGACCCTGGTAAGGAAGCCCGGCAAGGTCCGCCTATGTCTTGATGCTAGGCGCCTCAATGAAGTCACCGTCAAAGACGCCTACCCCTTACCGTTAATTGAAGGATTATTGGCACGGTTACAAAATACAAGGTTCATAACTAGCTTGGACCTCAAGGACGCTTTTTGGCAAATTCCGCTCGATCCTGCCAGCAGGGAGAAAACAGCATTTACTGTTCCTGGTAGGCCCTTGTACCATTTTAACGTCATGCCGTTCGGCTTATGTAACGCTCCCCAAACCATGTGTCGGTTAATGCATAAGGTAATACCACACGCACTGCAAGATAAGGTATTTGTCTATCTAGATGACCTGCTTGTTACAAGCTCTACATTTGATGAGCACTTGGAGCTCCTGAGCACTGTTGCGAAGCATCTCAGGGACACCAATTTAACCATCAACGTAGAGAAGAGCAAATTCGTCAAGAGAGAAATTAAATATCTCGGCTTTGTAGTGAGTGATGGTATTTTGCGAACCGACCCGGAGAAAGTCTCTGGAATAGTTTCCTATCCGGAGCCCCGAACAGCCAAAGACGTGCGGCGGTTCATGGGAATGGCAGGATGGTACCGGCGTTTTATTCCGAACTTCGCCGCCAAGCGCCAAGGGCAAGCGTGCCTTCAAATGGTCTGCAGCCACCAATAACGCCTTCAACGACGTGAAACAGCTGCTTGTCTCCGCTCCAGTCCTTGCCAACCCTGGTTTTACGAGGCACTTCTTTATCCAATGTGATGCTAGCACAGTGGGTATAGGGAGTGTCCTATTTCAAAAAGACGATGAGGGTGGAGAGCATCCCATTGCTTATATGTCCATGAAGCTCAATGCTGCACAACGCAACTACAGCATTACTGAATTGGAATGTTTAGCTGCGGTGCAGAGTGTCAAAAGATTCAGAGCATATATTGAAACATAAAATGGAGCACTTCGATATAACCTGAGGTCCCGACCCAGTGAGCTGATTCCGTGTGAAAAGATTTTCGTTCGGAACTTCGCAGTGAGCAAGGCTGCCGACCGATTTGCTGCTAAATTCGCTCCACGGTTTGTTGCAGCGGTGGTCCGCCGCCGTCTTGGGCAGATGTCCTACGAGTTGGAAGATGAGTCTGGGAAACTATTGGGAGTATTTCACGCCAAAGATATCCGCGATCTCCAATGAGCAACTCTCTTGACCCGGCTGGATGAGACACTCAGGGTCTGGGTCGTCCCCACGACTGTTGCGATTCACGCTGGTTGAGTCAGAGAGCAGATGCGGAGGTCTTTGATTGAAATAGAATCGTCCCGCTCAAGTATCTCCGTAGCCTAGTAGATCAGAGGTGGATTGTGGATCCCAGGGTGCACGGATGGAATCCAGTACTGGTGTTAACCTTTTTACTGTTTATAGTTAATGCAAACATCCTCATAGTGATAAATATTCGTATGTAAAATCAAATGCATGTTACTATGAGGATGATTGCTTTGACCCAAAGGGTGAAATGTTAACATCCGCGGGTCGAAGAGCTCTGTTACCGTCAACGGAATTTGGCGATAGTGGAGCTTACGGTGGAGGAGTTTTTTTTTGGGATTGATGGTGGGTGATCGAGAGTAGTGAGGTGGAGAAAAATGGAGAAGAGGTGTGGATGAAAGGTGTCGTGAAAGTGGGGTTTTTTCGGACGAAATTTGAGAAAAGTCGTTGTTTTTTTTGAAGAGCTAGTTTTGTGACCAGGACGAAAAATTTACCGGAAATCTGAGCACGGATTCGATTATTCAAATTTGGATTGTGTTATAAGGAAATTCGGAGTTCAGGAGTTTTGGTGGAAGCGCTGAGATTGAGTGGTTGATTGGACGGAGAGTGAGAAAATTTTTGAAAACCAAATGTGTCGACGGGATCAAAATTACCGGAAATCTTATCACGGTTTGGATTATTCGAAATGAATTGTGTGATAAGGAGATTATGAGTCGGCGTTGCACAGTGCGGCGAAAGATAGGTGCGACGGGACAAAATTAATAAGTCGGCTATTTGATAAAATAAGTGCGCGTAACTGGGGTCCCTTATGTTTTCGAGGGCGAGGAATCTGAATTTAGGTGCAATTTTTACGTAGGGGTTAAAGCAACCCCTTTATAAGGGATGATATTAAGAAATATTTCTTTTGGGGACGTTTTGGCTATGTTTTTTGCTTGGTATTGCAGGACTGACTCAGGTATCTGATTTTGAGACGGTTGTGTTTTTGGGGGTGGCTTTATTAGGGGTGGGGGGATGGTTTTATGAATTTATTCCTACATTGGCTTGATGGGTATCATTTCCGCGGTATTTTAGGGTGCCATACAAGTTTTTGACAGTTATTTTAGTCTCCGGGTAGAGGGGATCGTCTTTCAGGGAATATATTGACTAGCAGATATGAGTGGACGTGTTAGACTTGTATGTATCAAATGTCGCTGAGTCAATGATTTTTAAAAGCAAAAACTTGCATATTGGCTATGTTAATTGGCCCTGTTAATAAAATGCAATCTCTGAATAGCTTTAATTTAAGTTTACGTGCGCGTTAAGAAAGTTTATAGAGGATGAAGTCAAAAGAAAAATACTTTGAAGTCCCGGATCAGTGGAAATGTAATTCAGTACGTACGACTAGTACACACACATAAACACATTTTTTACATACATACAACATTTTACGTAAGTAACTGAAACGTATACGTTATGTATAAATCACAGTATATTTCGTCACAAAATAAAATTTCTTACAAAAAAACAGTCCTTTTGACAAGTTGTCATAGATTTAAAAAAATCAAAAAAAGTACATATCAAGTGCTGCTCTCGTTACCCATATCGGACACCACGAAATTCTCGATTTCCGGGTCGATTTCTCGGGTGTTTTTTACAATTTTTCGATTGGATGAAATAAACGGGTCTGACATAAGGAGCATGTGGTTCATCACATCTTGACAGTTGAACGCACGTGATGATTTCCTTGAATGGTGAAGCCTCGTTCGTCGAAATATCTTGTGCGAAGCCTCAAGTGCTTCTTCTGTGAACTGCCCAATCGGCAAATCGAAATTTTGCATGATCTTGATTCCGTGGAACAGCAGTTTGTGAAGGGTACATGGCATATAAAACCAGCTATAGAGGTTCAAATACAGTTCCTTAGTTTCGCTAAGAAGTACCTCGAAGACATCCAGCTTGATTTCTAAACCTGAGGCTAGGATACGTAGTATCAGATACAATTTCTCAATCAAAGTTACATCTATACGAGTGATTTCAGAGCTTAGATTTGGGTCAGCAAAAAACCTTCTCGCTGTGTTGCCATCGTTGGAACAGCCAAACCCCTGCTTCGGCTGATCAACAATTAAGCCCATTTTTGACTTAAATTCAGACTGTATTCGTCTCTTCTCTTTATCCATTAGAGCTTTATCATCAGCCCCACTCGCGCGCCACTTCTTAAATGACAACCTGTATGCTATGTGCAATAAACACTCAAACAATCTAATCCACAGGTGAAGGCTGGACAACCCAAACCGATAATTATTTTCATTTGGTACTCTCTGAGAACAGTTAACAGAGTTCATCGTTTTTGGGGTTGCCCCACAAATATAGCACGTTCCAGAGGAATTCGTATCCGATAATGTATTACATACACTTCCATCAATTATTGTAAGATGGAATTCAAAGCACACCTGAAGAATGTGCTCACCAACATTTTCTGTACAATCAACCAAATGTGCGGCTTTTCTTAGCACATCACTTTCTTCATTTTTTACAAGCTCTGGGCATTCTTTTTGAAATACAAACTTAATCGGCCTACAATACAAAGTTGAACCAGGTCGCTCATTAGTCCACAGTGACTCACCCGAGTCTATGTCAATCAATCTTAAAGGAACAAAGGCAGTTAAAAACATATATTCATCTGTACTCTCACAGTTTTCGAACTTTTGTTTGTACGTGCTATGCCCACCACTGCCGTCAAAACCGGCTTTACATACAAGTTTGGCATTTGTATCCTTCTCTAATTAGACGAATTTGGAAATACTGTGAACGGTTTTGTTCATAGTATCTTGAAGATTAACCTCAGCTGATGTTTCAGTTACAACAGTTTCCGGCAGAACCTTTTTTTTTGCTTGACGAAGAGCATAAACACTGGGAAAACAATCCTGACACACAGCGTTAACAGTAGTCCGCAATACATCATATTTTCTTTCGGTCAGATCCAAGTCAATATATAGGGATAATGCTTCTTCAGGCGTTAAACACTTAGCAGAATCAACAGTGTCTTTTCCGGACGACGAACTACGTTCAGCTATATCTGCGGCGTATCGGAGCTCCTCAGCAGACCTAGTTTTAATGAGATCTTCAACTTTCCTCCTCTTGGTTTTCGCAGAACTCTCTTCAAAAGACTTCACAGGTCTGCCAGTGGTTCTCAAATTCGATGGGTCAGTTGGCGAGCTCAGTCTGTTGGGAAAAGTGTGCTTCACACTAAGCCAATCATGGTATTTCTCAAGGAACCGATCGCTCCTCTTACCACACTTCCCCCATCTTTTGTTTATGTTGCTGCATATGTCGCGGACATGGTTCTGCAAATCATTTCTAGCTTGGTCCTCACCAGCGTCAAGTTTCACCAGCGGCGTTAATACATTGGAAACGGCCGAAAATTGGTCATCTGGGGCAGAAACCCAGGCATCAAAAATATCCCTGTTTGTGCACATGCTGGAAAACAGAGAAGAAAAGTAGCTGTAATTTTTTTTTGCGATCGTTTGCGAGGCTTAGACCAGTGTTAATAGTTAAACCAACACTATTCCTTACAACTTAAGCTTAGGTGCAAGTTAACAGCTCGTAACTGGAAAAAGATGCAGGCCTTTAAAGACAAACGAAATGCGGTAGTCAAATGGGGCCATAAACAAGCTGTGTCAGAAACCAAAACAACCTGGACTAATACTGTATTTGTGTTGAAATGAACAGTACTCACCTCTATTGACATGGTGCATAGCCCAGAATAACACTAGTCGTCGCGACTTGAACGAAAATGACCAATTTGATGAGAGCGCGCAGGTCCACTCTGGATAGCCGTTCGTTGCCAAATGACAAGTTAGGAGGTCCTGCCGCTAGAGCGGCTGAGTTTGTTTATAAACAATGTTGAGTTTCTTGTTTCGTTACTACTACCAATGACCGGCAAGGGCATTCGAACGGTTTTCGCGCGACTTTATTTTTTCAGTTTTGTCCACAGTTCGCCGCACTGTGCGTTGGTCCAAAGAAGATGTGAGACGACAAACGATGTATTGGAACACAGTTTAACGGACAGTTGACGTTTTTTTTGTTCGGGATAGATAGTTTTAGAAAAGTTCTAATTGTTTAAAATTGGTCATCAAATTTTACGTGACAGTGGAATTGGCCCCGTGTAATTAGATGATACACCGTGTTGCGAAATAAAAAGAAAAGTAAATGGTGGGGGCTAGGTTGCGAGTATAAGCTTGCCGGAAAATCGGAAGTAGGGTGAGACTCAGCATATTTGCAGGCGAAGTGCTCTAGCCAGTCATTAGTGGAAGAGACTCGCGATAGTTTGCGTGCCGTGCACGAGTTATTCCCGTTTGCACAGTGGCAGCGTTTTTATCGATTGGTTGAAATTGTCGACTTTCTCATTTTTCTGTACGAATTCACTGCGCTCGGAGGGGACCGAGATTTTATATGACTTTTAACGGAATCAGCGGAACGCCCGTACTCCACCGGAAAGAAGGAAGTTGGCTAACCAGTTATTTGCCACAAAACAAAGCACCGTATTGCAGAATAAAATTAATTGTGGAAAAAAAGTAAACTTTTGAAAAATCAAAATCACTGATGGACATTTAAGAAAAAATAAAAGGAGTGCAAGTTTAGTATATGTAAACCGTACCCGATCGGGTTTGGTGGTGGTTTTTTTTTGGTATAGGATTTTTTTTTTGAATTTTTCTTTATTTTGTTCCTTCTTCTTTTTTTTTATAGATTTAAATTTACAAATTCTATTTAAGTTTCCTTTTTTTCATTATATTTTTTCTTTCTTCTTTTCCTTTTTGTTTTTGTTTATTGTTTTTCTAGAAAAAAAAAAATAAAAAATGAAGTAAAGTAAATAATTTTTCATTTCTCCAAGCAATCTCTCCTTCGTCCTTGTCCCTTATTCCCCCTCCAATTGGTAATGTTGTGGTTTTGAATTAGGTGGCCCAGCACGGGCAGTGATCTTCCCCAAACGACCCCTACCAGCTGAGCCTAGCCGGCCTCAGTATGCCACCTGGGGGAACATGAGATCACTGCCATATAAATGTCTACGACCGCGGCAGCGTGATCGCAACAAGTTCTTATTAAAAATCAATTTTGTTTTATTTTTTTTCTTACGTTCGGACCAGTGACAAAAGTGGCGCAGTCGGTAGGATAACTAAAAATTAGTTATCCGCAAGTGAAGTGAATCTACTCTAAATCACAGTGACAGTTTTAAGTAAAACTTAGTGAAAATAAAAGTATCACTTTAAAATCTGCAATATCAAAGACAGTTTGGTGAACAAGTCTAAAGTTCAACTTAATCTATGCAGAGACCGGCATAGAACCAAACCGAGATATATAAAAGATATAAACTCAAGAAGTAAAAATACAAAACGTTGTTAGAACTCGTTAAAAGTGAAACAAGTGATAATCTGAGTAAACTAAAAATCAGTTTACACCAGTTACTAAGTACACAAACAATCAGTGTACAACTCAACTAGAAATCAGTTGAAAAATATAGGTAATTGCTAAATTTTAAATTATGGCTTTAGATTTTCTCTCCGCGTACAATCAAGCTGAAAGGGCCCAGGTATTCACTGGAGATGGAATCTATTCCCTGCCCGACTTCATCACCAACACGGAAAGACTGATCAGCTTAACTAATGAAACCCATAAAACCTTTTATGTATTCGATACTCCTGAGCAAAATACAAGGACAAGCAGGCGAAGCTAAGTTATCAGCAAGAAGCACCAGCTGGGAGGATGTAAAAACAGCTTTAGTCTTACTCTGTGGCATCCCAGACACGTATACAACCCTTCGAGAAAGAGCTGAATGAATCCAAGCAAACACCGTAAACGAATTATATACACAACTTCAGAAACTGCGGAATCAAATCAATCTAAAGGCAAAACTAGACAACAATCCACCTCTAGACTACATGCCAATACATAACGAAGAGCGATTCCTCAGACTATTCTTGGAAAAAATAAATCCATACGATGCATCATGGCTTCGAACAGAACGAGTACAAGACATCTCCACAGCATTCCAAAAGTTACTAGAAATAGGGCATACAACAATTGTAAAAAGACATGAACAAACAGGTAGAAATCCGAAACCTTTTCAAATTAGAAATAATAATAATCAAAATATTAATCATAATCGTAATAACTTCTCGAATCTCAGGCATTATCCAAATAACCATTAGTTTCAGAGACCTCAAAACAATTTTAATAACTCTAATCAACTCAGACAAAATTACGAACAAAGAAATCCCTTTAATCAACCTCAATATAGACCTCAAAATCAAAATAAACACATAACTAACTCGCAGCAATTTAGAAACCAATTTTTTAATAATGTCCAAAGAAACATAAATCAGAATAATTCCCGAATAGCCCCAATGGATGTAAATAACATTGAACAAAGAAAAACTTTAATAAATAATGAAATGAAAAACCCAAATTTTTTTATGAATGCCTCAATTTCCAGAAATCCCCTTTGATATAAATAACAATTGCAAACCAATCTTTGATCGCCCTTGTAGACACAGGATCTTCCATGACTCTCCTTGATAAACAATACATAAATCATGAATTAAGAAGAAACATAAAACTACAAATCAAAACCTTAGCCAGAAATGGGAGGCGATTCCACAATTATATGGAAAGTGATAGACTTCGATGAAAGGCAATATAGAGCAATTTTAGGACCTGATATCCTTTCTGCTTTCAACGCCGATATAGATTTCAAAAACAAAATAGTAACACTTGATAATATTCCAAATCCGATGATAGGAAATATATACAAATATGATGAAATAAATATCATGGAACCTGCAGAAAAATTTCAAATAAGTACGAGTCATTTAAACATAGAGGAAGAAATTAAACTAAGAAACTTAGTCAGAAAATATAAAGATTTATTTTTCAAAGAAGGTGATAAACTTAGTGCAACAAGTAATGTGGTACATGAAGTTAGAACAACCACAGAAGAAACAATATATAGTAAAATGTATCGAAATCCTCAGATACATGGTATCGAAATTGAAAAACAAATAAAAAATATGTTAAATGATGGTATAATACGTGAAAGTAATTCACCATATAATTCCCCAATCGTAATAGTTTCCAAAAAAAAAGATAATTCTGGAATTCAGAAATGGAGAATGGCTATAGATTATCGACGTCTAAACACTGTAACAATAGATGATAAATTCCCTTTACCTAATATCGATAATTCTGGAATTCAGAAATGGAGAATGGCTATAGATTATCGACGTCTAAACACTGTAACAATAGATGATAAATTCCCTTTACCTAATATCGACAGCATATTAGATAAATTAGGAAGAAGTCAGTATTTTACAACATTGGACCTCGCAAAAGGTTTTCATCAATTAAAAATGCATCCACACGACATACCTAAGACAGCATTTTCTACAACTAATGGACATTATGAATATTTACGCATGCCATTCGGATTAAAAAATGCATCCGCAACATTTCAGCGTATGATGAACGAAGTATTAGCAGAAGCCATAAATAAAATATGTGTTGTATACCTAGACGACATATTAATATTCGGAACTTCATTAGACGAACATCTACAAAACATTGAAAAAGTATTTAAACTCCTAATGAAAGCCGATTTAAAGATACAAATAGACAAAAGTAA
The DNA here is from genome assembly GCA_954870665.1 of Stratiomys singularior. NCBI lineage: Eukaryota > Metazoa > Arthropoda > Insecta > Diptera > Stratiomyidae > Stratiomys > Stratiomys singularior. The sequence continues at coordinate 58,164,316 of OX940877.1, forward strand.
TTTTTTGCATAAAGAAACAACATTTTTAGGACATGTTGTTAGTTCTGAAGGAATTAAACCAAACCCAGAAATAAAAATAATAAAAATACAATCGATACCTCTACCAAAAACTAAAAAGGAAATAAAATCATTTTTAGGTCTCACTGGATATTATAGAAAATTCATAAAAGATTACACCTTTACTCAACATATCCCAATAATGGAAGATTATTTAAATAAATATAAACAACAAATTTTATTAACAGACGAAATAACTAACAAAATGAAAAATCATCACCATAGAAGATTAATAATAAAATTATCGAACTTAAATGAAAATCTTGTCTACAAACTAAGAAAATTCTTGAAACCAGCTAAAACCGCCATTTTCAGTAATACATCCGACAACAACTTCAATGTTTTACAAAACATCTTAATAACAAACTTCGACATAAAACACACACCTTTCATAAAAGTGACACAATTATTAAAAGAAAAAATCGACGAAGATAACTTAATGGAAATAATCAAACATTATCACGAGACAGAAACTAGTCATGCAGGTATCAATGAAAACTACGAAGGTATTAAACGAACATGGTATTTTCCGAATTTAAAAAAACATATTAATAAATACATAAATACATGCGAACATTGTACACTTAACAAAAATGATAGACAACCAATCAAACCCCACTTCCAAACATCCGAAACACCCAATGATATTCGACAAATCATGCACACAGACATACTATACGTAAAAAATATACACGTACTCACCATGATAGATAAATTCTCTAAATTCGCAAGTGGAACAATATTACCGACCCATAATGGTGTCGATATCAGACGAGGCTTTAGAACATTATTTTCAACACTAGGTAGACCCAACAAATTAATAACTGATAACGAATTCAATAAAGTTGTATTTAAAGAATATTTTCAATCAAAAGAAATTCAAGTTCATTTTGTGAAACCAAACACTCACACTGGAAACGCCAACATAGAAAGGCTCCATGAAACTCTCTTAGAAAAGATGCGAACACTAGACAAAAAATTAAAAATTAGTATCAACGAAGCTCTATACGAAGCATTAGAATTCTACAATCGACAAATACATTCAACAACGAAAGAACGTCCAATAGGTATCGAAAGAGGAAAAATAAATAAAGAAATGATCAAAGAAAAAAAAAAGAAAAATTGAGTAACAAATTAAATAACAAAAGAGAAAAATATGAAGAAAAAAGAGAAATAATACCTTTAAGAAATTACAAAGCAGTACGACATAAAATGCAACCTAGATTCGTAAAAAAGCCCTTCAATAAAATAAAATATGCCCCCCAATTGATACAAAGACCTAAACGAACCATACTCATTGCAGACCATGGACATCTTAATAATCCTACCCCTAGTATCCACGATAACCAATCAGTTACTGACAGTGGAACCAATTAAAAATGATTCCGGATATGTAGAAATCAAGAAAGTACAAATCAACATTGTAGACCAATACAAAAATAATAATCTGATTCATCCATATCCCTTTTCCGTAGAACAAACTAAAACTTTAAATCATGAATTATTGAACATCCAAGCCCAATATCTAATCTTAGTCCCATCCTTACGAAAGAAAAGAGGATTTTTAACGAGGACCGAGAAGATTATATGAAAATTATTGATGGAAATAATCATGAAATTATTCAGAAATTTGTTAACCCCAAAGAAAATATATGATAATCAAATAAACTTAGAGAAACTGGAATTAATTGAATCAAATATTTTAATCAAGCAGTATGATACGAAAGAATTGTTATTCATGATTAAAATACCTACAAAAATTATTAAAGTATCTAGTGGAACCTTTACGCAACAAATCCTACTACAATCGTATTAAAAATAACACACAGTTCCAAAATAATATTAAACATTATACAAACAATTATGCATTACTCGGAAGTAAAACATAGGAATTATATCAATTAACTTTTCAAGAACTAGAAAAAGTTCAACCAAAAAATATAGAACATATTAATGAATTAAAATACGAAAAGGAAGTACATAAATATACCGGAATAAGTATATTTACAATTATATTCTTAGTAATAGGAAGCATAATACTTTATTTCGAATTTAAAAACAAGTCTTTAAAATTTAAAATAATAAATTCAGTTTCTCAGACTAACGATAGTCTTCAAGCTTGCAAGGGAGGTGTTAAGTCCCCTGCTCCCCTATTACAAACACAACCACAATTGAACAGGTGGTTCTTTTCTAAGAATCTCAAATCTATATCAATACAAAAGAATAAACTCCGGATATGCACAAGGTCAAGCTTACCTAATGATATCAATACAAAAGAATGAACTCCGGATATGCACAAGGTCAAGCTTACCGGATATGCACAAGGACAAGCTTACCTATAAAAGGCTACGCAAATTAAGCTAAGGAATTATTATTGTAAACTGCGACTCGACGGGAATAGTTTAAAGTATTTCAAGAATTAATGATGTTGCTCGTTCCAGTGATTTGTTTGAGCGGCAGCTTCAAACTGTGTTTTGTAAATGCTCCAAGCCATTTGTCCATCGAAAGTTGGTGCTTTTACATTCCTTGTTGAGATACTGGCGGTACTCACTATCGCGCTCGGGGTACTCACTATCGCGCTCGGGTTACTCGCTATCGTTACTTTGGCTTGCTTTAAGTCTTCCTTTATTCTTTCAATCTCTTCCCGCACCGTTTCCACTTTGCTCACCCTTTCTTCCATCCTTTCTTCGAAACCTATCCATCCTTTCTTCGAAACCATCAATTTGAAGGTTAACTTTTCGGCTTAGCTCACCTAAATCTGCTCTGAATTCAGCTGATTGCTTGTCGAGTTTCTGGTTAAAGTGTGCTGATTGCTGGTCCAGTTTCTGGTTCAGATTGGTGGATTCGTTAACCGGGTGATAGTAGTGGTAGTCGGTAGCCGGGTAGTCTACCCTTGCTTCCTTCGGTGGAAATGTTCCACTTTTCCAATTCTTCCTTTAGTTCCCGCAAAGTGAGTGCGTTGATTTTACGCGGCATTTTCTCCCGAGTTGTCTTTAATGTAAAATTTCACAAAAGTTTTCACAATAATCCACGATTTTTTTAAGTGTTCGCTTCACTACTGCAAGAGTAATCCCACTTCTGACACCAGTGTTGGGCTTTTTTAGGTGCGCGACCTACTTGCTTCGCGAGTTTTCTTGCAAGTGAATTAAACACGAATTAATTTAAAATTGTCTAATAATTTATTGAGTTCCTTCAATAAATTTCACTAACACTTCACTTAATTAGCTTAATTACTACTTCACTGATTTCACTATTACTTATTCATTTTAATTAATTATTGCTTTTACAAAATCACTTTCACTTTTAAAATCCGCGTTCTATTTTACTCACTATTTCAATATCGCACTAACATGAACGCGCACTGTCGTTCTCCGCCCAATCAACAATACTTCTCTTTCGCCGCCTGCTGTAGTCTCTTATATACACGATTGAACCAATCCGGAATTTTCTACGGTGGTCATTCTCGAGTTTACGCGCTTAGTCATTTGCACATGCATTGTCTTATTCAATGCACGGAATGTGTTTACGTGTGAAATTAATCGAACATGTCCCAATATATATATTATTCCTTTTCAACGAAATATGCTGGTAGAACTACATCAACTTTTTAGGAGGGGAGCTTCACTTAGATTGTCCGCCCCGGTCCTCTGATAGACTTAGTCTGCCACAGCCCCACGCAAAAGAAATGATTTGTTCAATGACGAATGCCAGGATGCGTTAGGTAAAAAGAATCAGGCGTACAGAAAATGTTTAGGTAGGAAAACTACAACGAAAATAGATGAGCATGAAAATCTCAGAAGAGTAGCTAGCAAGATAATTAAAAAAAAATATTTTAACAAGCAGTTGAGGAGCATCGTTGTTAGTCTAGCGAGCACAAACACAAGACAAGCATCAAGGTAGTGAAAAGTTTGAAGCAAGATTTCAAAGAGAGGCTTCGGATTTCAAAAAGCTGCTTCTTCCTTCGCACAGCTTCAGAATATTGGAGCTTTTAGTTATAAATATTCTTAGAGAGCTTCTATTGGCCCTACCAACTCTGAATATAGTTTGTTCCGCCATCACAGCCCAAAAGAATAATAAAGCCCCCCGCATCGATGAAAGTTGAGTGGAGCTCAGTTAATATGGGAGCAGCAGTGTTCAGAAAGCCATCGACAAAATCATCCAACAAATGTGGCAAGAAGAACATGTGCCGATTGATAGGAGTCAATAAATCATACTTTATATACACAAAAAGGTGGCAATCACTACATTATTTGGCGTACAAAATATTTTCGGAGATCTTAGAAAATAAAATCAGATCATACGCCAACACCATTATTGTGGAATATCAAGGTGGCTTTAGAGCAGGTAGATTGAAAATAGACCAATTTTTCACTATCAAATAGGTAGACTTAGACTTTTTTGCCAGATTTTCGTTGGTTTTAAGCAAGCATATGACTATATAATAATGCTTCGCTTTCGTATCTCCAAGTCCGTATCAATAATAAACTCACCGACGCTTTTGATACAAATACCGGGCTAAAGCAGGGAGATGGACTGGCCCCTTTGTTATGGAATATGTTATAAGAAAGCTAACTGGCGATGTTATACAAATTAAGCCAAGGGGACATCAATATTATGTAACCTCCAAAGATCTCTTAATGAAACACGACCGCGAAGCAAAACAAGTTGGGCTACAAATCAATGAGAATAAAACAAATCTCATGACGTAGTCGTGAGAACAAACTTGCCAACATTGAAAATGTTGGCAAGTTTGTCTATCTAGGCTTTCTATCTCACAACAAGAACGGGGGTGAAAGAGATGAAATATGCCGAAGAGTACAGCACGCAATTAAAACGTATTATTCCGTTCTGACGATTATGAAGATCAGCTGCATACACAGGAAAACAAAGCTCCTAGTATACAAATCTGTGATAATGACCTATGCGTATTCGAAACAAGCGAATCCAGCGGTGTGATATTTTTGACGAGCTAGAGGTCTCATCAAGTGAACACTGGGCATATGAATCGCATGGACGAGCAACGAATAACTAGAAACGCTGGTCCGACACTGTTAACGAAGATAATTCATCGCTGCTCGGATTTCAAAATCGGAGGACGTGTTTAATGGACTGAGACAGTTGGAGGCGCATATTGAAGGAAGCGAAGGCCCGAGAGGGACTATAGTGCTAAGAAGGAAGAAAAACCATTTATAAAGTGCTGAACTAACAAATGAATAACTTTACTATTGCAAATAAATGAAAACTTCATTGCAAAGTTGAATGCATTTTACGTTAACGTCGAATCATATTTGCAAAAGCTAATGCATTTTCATTGATATTTTTGTCCATTTGCCTGATAATTGCCCTCATCTTAGAATTGAACTGCAAAGGTGGATTTTCGCAATAAATGCATTCACATGTCACTTGAATGAAAATGTATATTTTGAATTGATGCATTAATACTCTCCCCGCCTTGAACAATGTTGTTCAATGCTGGATTTGTGCCACAAAATCGGATGATGGCTAGACTCCAACAGCTGGTTTCAGACGAGGATTTGGAATTGTTGTTCAGCGCAGTGTACGCAAATATCGGAAATGTATGACTCCGGCTGCTATGAGACGAAGTAGGAGGTTTTAGAAAGACGTATTGTGTATTGAAGTAAATCATGGGTATATAATTCAACTTCCTTTAAGGTATTGAAGGTTCCTTTAAGATTTGCTGTTGGAGATTCTGAAATTCAGATGACAGATTTCGGTCTTTAAATGATGCGTACATGAAATTGTTGGAGATTTGATGTTTTGTATGTCGGTAGTATTGCAAGTTGGTGTGAATGGCGTTTTGAGGGAATTTCTGTCATCCGTTTTCTATCTTTGATCAAACATCCATTTGGGATCAATGGTATACCTGTCCCGACAATATGCTGCGACGATAGTTAATTGTTGTCAATAATTGAAATTTTACCAGCGCGAGTTGTAGCGCAGGTTTATCTGTTGCGCTCTAGTAGCCGTGTCCATCTGGTTACTAACCGTCGCACGTAGGCCTGTTGGAACTATTGAAGAAGAGTGTCAACGAACGGTCCTTTCTTTGTGTCTCTGTAATTTAATCTAAATGTCGCATTCTTGAACACATAGTAACCAGTTCATCACCGTGCATATAACGGCATTGATTTTGAAGGTTGATCAAAACGAATGTTAATTTAAATAATGGCGGTTTGCATGAAAAATATATTTTTAGGGCTGAAGCCCGTCTTATTTGCTTCGGATCTTACAATGGAATTATATAAATCTAATAATGAAAATGTAATCTAAGCTAATCCGTCGGAGCTGCAGGGACTGCAGAAAGACCCTTCCATATGAATATAAAAATGAACCGCTCGTGTTTCGATTGCCACAGACCTGGCGTCAGCACAATTTACACCGTGAAAGAACGCTAACTTGTACGGTCATGTTGGTTTGATAAGGCGGAATTTTGTGGAATTTATGACCGACTTCTGTTTATGAATTAGATCAATAGTTTTACTATCCAACCGAGTTGTACTTTGGGTAGTTTCATCCGCATAATGGAAATCGAGAACTCCAAATATTGAATTGCTGATATCTTACATTATCCAGGGAAGCCCATTTGTTCCAACGTAAATCATGGGGTTTCAAAAACTGATTGTTGTTAGCCAGCACAGTTAGAAAAGTTTGAAATCTATTGTTCTTAAGCACAGTATGGCTGGGGAGTAGCTAACCCGTTTATCAATGAATAACTAGGCGTTAAGGAATCATTAGAAAATCATTAGATTCATCTGAAACAGTGGTAGTGGCCTCGAGTTTAATATCGCTTTGATTTTTATAATAAGTGTGATCATCTCTTCGTATTTCAATATTTTCTTCGGGCAGATTCTTGTATAAAATGTTCCTTTGCTGATTTGAAGGCTGCTTTCCATAAGCCTCTAAAATGAGGCGGGCGAGAAGTGAACTAAAAAATTATTTTCTTGGAAGAACAGGGTTCTTAAATTTGTTTACTAGTTTTTTCGGACAGATTATATCTTGGAACTCCATGAGCACATTGTTGGCACCCACGAATTGAATGCATTTCCTAGTATTGTATCAATATAGGTTTTTACCAAAAAACTGCTGCTGCGTACGTTGCTGCTGTGTACGCTGGTGGAGACTTTCCACTGTTTTTAAGACGGATAAGTAGTCGAAAGCCAAAACCAACTTCAGTTTTAATTGATTTAGTTTTGGTATTTTGGACGATTGATCTGGTTATTGTCTTTCAGTTTGTAGGAAAAAATATCTGTCATATTGTTGCTTTTAAATGATGATTGTAATGATGAAAGCAATGATTCTGGTGCGATTATCTGGTTCTGGTATGTTAGCAGTACTGAATGTTTTGCTTCGAAACGAATACCAGTCAAATCTTTTCTACTTCCTACACGAATAAGACCCCATTCGTTCAAAAATGGAGTGAGCCTGCTCATGTTACTCGGAAATCCTAGCTAGAACTTCTATTAAAATAACTTCAGTCACTTTTTCCAATTACTTTACCATTATATCACTTTTGTGAATTAGATTTGTAGACCCTACATTGAAAATAAACCGTAGACTGTAAGCTAATAAATCGACGAAGCCATTATTGAAACGAAATACTGATAAGATTGCGTTGAGTTGTATTTTCCAGAGTCGATTTTCAGGATTCTTCAGTTTTTATAGTAACAATGGTCCCATGAACCAATATTGGCGCTTTTGTAATTCCGTGGTCATAATCATCTCGAAATTAAATCAGCAGAATTATCTTTCGATCATACATGCCTCCAATGGATATCTGAGGTAGCTTTTTGAATTGCTGCTATAAAGTTCGCACCGAATTTTTGAAGTCAAGAAACTGGATTATAAATCGGATTGTTCCATTTGAGATTTCCTTTGACGCGAAGTAATTATTCAGCCGCCTGTTTTGTTATACATAAATCGAGACGAGAAAAGCAAATGGGTTCCATCTGTGCTCTTTTATATTTCGCGTTCAATAATTTTAATAATTATTATAATTAATAGTTTAATAATTATTCTGCCATCTGCAAGTATCACATACACTGCAGTTCCATAATTTTTTTTTCAGAAGCGTCGCGGAAAATATGTAGTTGGTTTGCTGCGGTTACTTGGTTTCCAATAATATGTCCAGGAATCCAAACATTATTTAGGGCCCCGATGTTTTGTTAAAATTTACTCCATTTACATTTTCTCAACGTTCGCCCTTCGTTCAGACTTGTGTACCAATATGACACAACGTAGTATCCGGGATATTTATCTTTGTTTTCCTTGCTACAATCTAGTTGAACTGCGTACTTTGCAGGAAAGTATTATACAGGACAGTCGGCAGTAATCTGAGGATATATAGATGCTTCAAGAAGTAAGGAACCTTGAAGTGTGATGGGTTCAGCTGTTCCTCTTTTGTCGAGTTGTTTTGGTTATTTCACAGTCACTGAATTCGACGGTAGAGGTGAGTCCAAAAAAGCTCGACGGATGATAACTTCTGGTATAAATTTGACTGCTGGTATAAATTGTTATAGTAGTAAGACTTTTTCTCGGAGAATTGGCTTACTAACCTTGTATTTATTTTGGCTTTTTCTGTTGGTTGTATTTTGTTGGAGGGGATTTCGATTTGCTTAATATGTTTTGGTAATCTGGTCCGTGGTTCTGATCCACGGTGTAACAGTGTGTTGTGTTTTGTTGTTGTACTTTGTGTCCTGGGTTGAGGCAGTTTTTTTCAAACAGTGTTGATAAACCACTTCCAAGCGTCTGTAGGATAAAATTATTTTGAAGTCATTGCATGCATATCATGCACGATCTTGGTTGCCTACAGCACATTGAACTTCGTTTATTGAACGAAGTTCAATGTCGACAATTTCGACTTTGGTGCACGGGTTTAAGAATTAGATGGGTCTTTTGCTGTCTTAACAGTGCTATCATACAACTGTTTTCACTGCTGTTTGCTTGGATTTATGGTTGCGGTTCCTTAAGAATCATATTCAGTGCGGCTGGATGCGTCCGATCAATCGTTTTAATTTGATCTGATGATTCGAAAGCACTAAGTGCAATATGATTCTTCTCGAATATTTTCGAAATTCGTTTCCAAGGTAACTATCCACTTTTTTATGTAGTCTTGGGTCTTTCTTTCATGGCTATTTAATAATCTTACCAAACTCAAGTTGACGTTCGCCAATTGTTCTATAGCGACCGACTTAAACGTGACTATTAGGAAATCTCAATTAAAATTTCAATTATAATCAAAACTATAGTAATTAATTATGTGGGGTGACGATTGGAGTGAAGCGGCAAATGACATAACAAATATTGGCTTGGTGGTGCACCTATTCAAATGTAAATTTTATTAAAATTTCAATCTGTTAAATACTATTTGCAAATTGCAAAGGTGAATCGTATTTTTGCCGGTTTGATAAATGTTTTCGCCTTAGGATTAACTTGCAAAAGTTAAATGCATTTATTTAATTGATGTGTTAACGGAGTGGATAGCTATTACATATAAAGATTTGCTATTTATATTCTTCACTATTTATTCGAAGATCATATTTCACTAGCTAAACTGATAGACGTCAAATACTTTCAGAAACGTAGTTCAGATTTGATTTATCTTCTTCCGTGTCCATCCTCGGTCGAGTAGGGAAGTGTATCGGTTTTTCGCCAAGATGAACAAAGGAAATACAGTTTCCAGGCGTTTCTTTTCCACTCATCCCATATTTTTCAAGAAATATAATCAGTAGTTAGTGAGAAGTGAATTAGAACTGTCGGTGACAAGCAACAAAGAGACGACGTAGATAGCGAATTTAGCCAAGGTAATTTGAAGATTTGATTTTAAAACGGACGAATTACAAAACATGAATGTTCCACCTGATCCCGGGGATGTATACGAGAACGAATTTAATGAGTTTACAAGAACAAAAAGACGAAAACGATTAATTGACAAGTCGCGGGAATCAATAAGACCCGCACGATTTAACGAAAAACAACAAAAAAAATAATACATAACCCAGCTCTGGAACGAAACAATTAACTCCCAGAAAAAGTGAAGTTAGCACGTCCACAAGTAGGCAAATAAATACCAGCGATAGCATAACAGTTTCATTAGAGGACATATAAAAGTTCATGTCGAGCAATGTTGATATCGATAAACAGCTAACAACAAAATCAACCAATCAACATTAACATCCCCCCAAACAGAGCAATCCACAAGTATTCGCTTGACGATCCTAGGAAAATTTTCTCTGTCATTTTCGAGAGATTTAATGTAAACAAAGAAAGGAATAGATTGATTCTCCCGATAAAACAAACAATTAGGAATAAAAACTTTCCAACATCAATAATCTACGTCATAACAAAATAAAACTTAAATTTAAAACAGCTGAAGATACGAACATGAAAATAAAACTAAATGTGAGATGAACCTTTTCATACGAAATATTCCACAAACAATAACTGATGAAGAAATCAAAACCGGAGTATTTGCGTGTAATAAGATTCGAAACTAAATCGACAAAATAAAAATTATAGAAGCAAACAGATTAAAACGTAGAGATACAGAAAATCCAGATAAGCTCGTACCAACTAAATTCATCAAAATCACCTTCTCTGAAGATGTGCTTCTCGATGAAATCTGGTTCGGCTACACGGCAATACAGGTCAAATACTTTTTCTTCAGACCCAGACAGTGCAGCAAATGTCTAAGACTAGGTCACACGCAAACCTACTGCAGAGAGAACCTGCCAAGTTGCAATAAGTGTGCTAAGCCAGAAGGTGACAACACTTGCACCGAGGTTGTATATTTTTTATGTGGATCTAATGATCATACGGCGATTAATAAGACTTTTTCTAAATGGATAAGATATGAAGAAGCATTAAAAATAAGCTCATTTAAGAATATTTCACTTAAAGAAACCAAGACTGTCCTTTACAACAACAATTTTCACCTTCTGAAAGACAACGAATCAATGTATGAAGCTTTCCCATTGCTCAACAGCAAACTGAGTTCCAAGTTCAGAAACAATAATGCTGAAATAAACAAAACAATCCTCAGGAACTCGTACGCAAACATGGTAGCGTCGAAATCAATAGAAAATAGAATCAGAAACAAAACCTCGCACGTAAGCAAACCTCAGCCATTCCCCCAAAAAGAACAGATATGCAGCAGCAAAAAAAATCCCGTATGGAATCACACATATGCCCATAAAACCAGTGAACTGGAAAGGCTGATTACACAGCTATTAAATACTATTGAAAACTTCCCTACACAAAACTACTTAATCCAGAAAGAATCTACGTCTCTAACAGAGCTTATCAAAGTTCTTCGAACCTTAACCACAACGAACAAAAGACAAGTAGAAAATCAAAATGAAATAATCTAATCCATCAGATAACACATGAACGCAAACACTATGAAAAAATTAAAATTCGAACAACTAAATATTCAAAGTATCATTAAAATTAAAAAAAACAACCTAGAAATAGCTCTAAACCTCTTAAACATGGATACAGCGCTCCTCCAAGATACTTGGACCTCAGAGGACAAATATATCCGAAGCCTGGAGAACTATAACATTGAATATAATCACAGGAAAACAAGAATGGAGGAGGAGTAGCCATAGCTTTAAAGGAAAACATAAAACATAAGACAATACCCACAGACAAAGGAGCAGAAATTATAAATTCAAATTGAAATTATCAACATCATCCCTAGCCTCGTAGTAGTCTCAGCATACATATCTCCGGATGCAAACAAATTCGAGCTAAAACAACAAGTTGAACAGCTTTTGCGACTCAATAACAAAAACAAACCGCTGATCATAGAAAGAGATATGAATACTAGACACAGCATGTGGGAAGACAACTTCTGCTGTCCTAAGGGCAAAATACTGAAAGACATTATCTACAACCAGGAATTACATATTCTCAACTCCGGAGTCCCAACTTCCCACAGGCTACATTCAAACGGGAAGACACACAGATCAAGTATTGACATCACTTTTTCCAATTTGAAGAGTGAGAACAGTAATTGGAGAGACGCTAAAATCAACATCTCAGAAACTGAGCATAGTTCCCTCATCTTCGAAATGAACATAAGCCACTTAAACTCGAACAATTTCTACATCATCAACAGAAAAAAGGTAAAAGAAGAGCTAGATGACACCGTCTTATCGGAAGACCTTGATGAAACCCTTCTCCACATCAACCGGGTTATCATTAATAATACAGTCAATAACTCATGTTTTAAATACTCTCCCAAACCATGGTGGAACAAAGAACTATGAAAACTATGGATGGCCAAAGAAAAATTCTGGAAAAACTTTGCCGAACTGAAGAACTCCAAGAACTATCAAAGGCTATGGGAAACAAACTTGAAATGGAAAGAAGCTGTAAAATTAGAAAACAAGAAAATGTGGAAAAACAAATTCAATGAGGTTAACCAAAATATAAACAATAAAAATTTCTCGAAACTCATCAATAACATGAAATAAAATACAACTTTCACAGCGAAGTCACAATGGGATCCCAACAGCAACTCTAAATTTTAACTCTAAATTTCAGAATAACCGATCCAACCAGCCCTTTTTCGGACTCAGTCACTGTTTCTCCTAAGAACTTCACGATACAGGAACATGAGAAAATCCTTGAAACTCACTCCACAAAAACATCACCTAGTGTCTGAATCCAGTGTCTGAACAAGGAATCTAGTATCAATCAACCGTAATTTCAAAAAAATCAAATACTGACCTCCCTCTGAAAGATAAGAATCGTACCCGTACCAAAACAGACAAAACTCCATACCTTATGGAAAGTTATCGTCCGATTTCTCTCCTCAGCGTACCATTAAAAATCATCAACAATCTTATGAAAATCAGAATCAACGCTTTCATTGAAGAAAGGAAATTACTAAGTGACAACAGCTTTGCCTATAGGCAAGGTTAATCGAACAATCTATGCATCAATAAACTACTTTATTAATCAGCAAGGAGCAGACAAAATAAATTCATGGCCATGACTTGTGATATTGCTAATGCATGCATGCAGGTAGACATCAATTCATTAGTCCAAGCTCTTAATAGTTTTAACATCGACACATACTACATAAACTGGAAACTTCCTGTAATCAAGAATCCTCACGTTGGATGGTAGTGCAATAGAATTAATAAATGGACTACCACAAGGGGATGTGTTAAGCCCATTACTTATCAATATATTCACGCACAAACTACACAATAACTCCAACGATAAAACAACGCTGCTCCTGTACGCGGATGATTTCATCCTAATTAGTAAAGGTCGAAATGTTTCAGAAACCTTCCTCAACTTACAAAACAGCTTTTTGTACTTCCAGAACATTGCGAAAAAATTACACCTGGAGCTAAATCTAAATAAAACTTCAGCCATCCAATTCTACGCAAATTATCAGCCTCACCAACACTTTCCACTCAATGGAATCAATATCAAGTGGGTCATAAACTACACCTTTTCAGGCAGAGCTATCTACAAAACAGGAAATATCCGAAACCAGCTAGCGAATACTCAAACTAAAGCAGAATTTACAATAATGTCAAGAAACTGTCAAGCCCCACATATGGCTTAAGCCCTCTAAGGCAATTAACACCTTCAGAGCAATGAAGTCGTCGTGATTTACATGGGTACCCGCCTCGAAAAGGCCCCACCCCACGGTCAATATGACAGGGTTGAAACAATGTGTCAACCACCACCCCTAAGATCTGAACCAGGTTTCAGTCCTAGGTCACAATTTATTTAAAGCTTCCTGGATACCCGACCACAACTGGTGTGTGCTCCCTCTTCTCTCCAGCCTTCGAAACCACAACCATCACGTTTCAGCCAGGATAAGCTCCTCACCGTGTGGGAACTGACAGTAACCTGTCCTGGGCGTCCCCCCAACCCGTGGTTCAGATAACCTCTGATTAGGTTGCGCTTCCTTAGAGACCGAAAAAAAACTTTAGTTTTTGCTCCAGGCGCACGGGGCTGATAACCCTTCCTCACACCTCGGGTACGTGGGGTCGGTGCTCCCCAAGGACTGAATGGAATGAGCCGAAGCTTAGACCATCAGCCCCCTGCGTCACCTGGAGTCCTATAGCACAATTCTATAGGGTCTGGGTTAATCACAGTCACAACATGTATGCACATAACATCAAGCAACATTTATCAGCATTTAGATAACAAATCTTAGCAGTGTACTAGTCTCGCATCCACCTCATCAACAAGTTGATGTGGCGATACGAGCTTTTCTTACTGCTAATACAATGAACGCCACTCCGTCTACATCGAACACAACATCTAGTTCGTGACATTTAGTCTCAGCCAACAGTCATTCTTTCACGGTACACAACAGATATCAACTTGGCACATAACTTCACCTTTAAATCTTCGACAAACATTTTCTTCCTCTTCTTCTCGATCATCTGGTTATCAGCATATAAATCAATTCTTATTGTCAATTCTGAGCACAACAGTTTACGCATAGTCCATCAATCAGTTTATCAGTTCAGTCTTCATCATCATAGCTTCAATACATCGAGTTCTCTCAGTATATCTCTCTACATCGGTTCCGCTCACGAAAACACTTTCCCTCGGTAAGCCCACCTTGGCGACGTCATAGGTACTCGTTTCGGTGGAGCATTCCCAACTTCGATCAAGTCTACCTCGATCGTCATGCATTTATCATCTATCATGACTTCATTTGTTAACTTGTCATCGGTCATCAGTACAACAGTTCAAGTGTACAGCGTATCAGTATTCTAGCATATACGTCAGTCACCGGGGTCATCAAGTCATCAGTCTCCAGTACCTCCTTCCACCAATCATCATTCCACCAGTCACCGCATATCAGAAGATTCCACGAGCTCTCCCTCATGCACCTTGGCCGCAAGAGCCGAAATAGTCTGCAGTGACGTTTTCGTTACTTTCATCACTTTATCCATCCAATATGCACATCCTTAACATCACGGCTCTTCATCTAGGTTCCATCAGGATCATCAGTTTAGTAAGACGTATACAACATTAACAGTTTGACAATTCGTCAGTCTCCAATTTCAGGAATTTCACAAGTTCTCAAAGCCCATCTGGACAACGTTTTCTTAGGCGTCAGGTCCACCTTTAAGTTTCCCTACTCGGCTTTCCATCAACTTCATCCGACACACAACTCCACTCCCTTCTTCACTCCCCATTTACACGGGCTTGGGACCGTCATGAGGTAGAACCGAGGCTCTAAGCCCAAGGCTGGATTACCTTCAGAGCAATAGTAAGATCACAGCTTGAGGCGAAGTTAGCGAACATGGCAGTTGCACCGCAGCATCTTTTTAAGAAGATTGACTTTAACAAAGCCGGCATACTGAAAAGATGAGGGGAAACCCACATCCTAATTAAGAGCTTGACTATTTATAGTCAAAGAAATGCTGAAAAACCTCCATGACAGCGAATTCAGAAAGCTACTCTCAGAAAACATCAGTTCCTACCCTATATTAAATCTTTAGATCTAATCAACAAAACCTGCTGGGGAGAAATTAACACATCTCCAAAGAACTTCCGTTTTCAACTCAACAACTCCGATAACAACTTTACACACAAGATCCCCCTAATCGATTACAACGATCTCACATCTTCCAGCTAAAGATCGTCTTGGCACAGGATGCGCTATTCATCACGTCAACACAGAAAAAAACTAGCCTCAACAAGCTCAACAACATCTTCTCAGTAAATAATGCAGAAATTATGGTAACATACCTTGCTATTACAGAACACATCATATAGAATGCAAAAAAAATCATCATTTTTGCAGACTCACAACACTGCATCCAAGAAATAGCCAACAATGAAGACATTAAATACATCCCTTCCAAAATGAGAAAATACTTCAATGGCAACAGCAACAGGAAATTCGTCTTTTGCTGGATTCCAGGAAACTGTGAATGGATAATACTATTGATGAGGGTAACTATACCTATCCAAGAAAAAGTAAATGATGAATGGATAACGGAGAATTTAAAATACTGACCTTGGCTAAAAAGCAACCTCTTGTTCGATAAAAAACCTTGATTCCATTCCATCCACTTAGACAGCAATGTCACTAAGCAAATCAACAGGATACTGACAAACAGAGCGTATAACAAGACAAGACTGAAGAAAGCGAACATAACTACATCCGACCTATAATTACTATTACACTTGGTGTAAAAGTCGTGATGAACTAGATCATCAAATCTTCAAATGCTCGTGCTTTGTTAATTTAAGAAATAAATTTTCACTGTTTGAAGAAGTATCCTCAATAGATAAGATTATTTATTCAAACAAAAAATATTATATCTGGCAACTGGGCAAATTCCTGGAGGAAGCCAATGCAGAGCTGTGAGCGTCCACTACTCAATTCCCACAAAAAGTTCACGCTAACCATAACAAAATTCCTAAACAGGAAATCCTACTGACCAACCAAACAATTTTTAGAGTAACAAACTAACTATGTCAGCAAAATCAAATCAAAACACATATCAGTGACCCCCAAGGGGAAAGAACAGGAAACCAGTCTAAGTGCACTGCGATTGAGAACGCTGGCTAATGTGCACAGCACCATCGCCAAAACCACCTAGTAGACTGTAGGAAGAGGAAAAACAAATTTGATTTATTTTAAAATGTGAGAGACTATGTTTAGTTCAACGAAGTTAAAAAGGATTTTAAAACATTATTATCAGAACTAAATGTCATCAATTGTTTCTGTCTTATAGTAATGGTTGGGAGGTGAAGGCTTTTTACGCCTAGAGTGTCGGACTCCCAGCCCCAACCGGACTACCGACTAAACACTTCCCTCCACCCCTGTCACACCGTGAACCTAGCCTGGAACTGTTTATCACATTATTTCAGACTAGGCCTTATTAATCATCGCCTAGCGGCGCCTTCTGGTCAAGGGTCAAATCTCTCTTTCTGCACACATGGAATGGAAGGAAGAGAATTCCTGTCAAAGAGATCCTCCTTCCCACTGCGCCACTAAGCGATCCATGATGCATTTATTCATGAGAAGAACCGTCCAATTCAAAACCAAAACCGCAGTTCGAATTATCTTTTGATTTTATCATGTTTCCCGTTACGTTTTCTGGAGAGAGCGCACCTATTTTCTCCGAGAGATCCGAATGCAGTCTTGTCCATCTTCCACATGCAAATAACATGTGGCAGGCGTCATCTGTCATCCTCGGGTAGAACAAGCAAGCTGGGGATGGTTAATTTCCAATCTTATACAGGTGTTGCGACTTAGAAGACAATATTCGAGTTTTCTAAGTGAAAGGGAAACTCAATATGCGTGAGATGAGCCTGCTAACTCGTGTGGGCCAATCTGACGCCACTCAGCACTTCTCAGGCCCACACTGCGCGTCTCACGGCCCTGAATTACCGGCAAGCGTGCAACGCGAGCATCGTGGAGTTAGTATACTCGAGCCAACTCAAAGCGAACGTGCTACAAGTCGACTCAAGCCATCTCAGTACTCAAATTATTGTGTAATCAACGTAGTTCAGCTCAAAATTAAAGTGCAATTCAACTAAACTAAACTCTGTGAACTCATCTGAGCAACTCAACAGTAGTTTTTCCTCCTGGAAACCTGGGAAAAAGTGAAGAATCAACTCAACCGCCAACTCTACAGCCAACTCAGCCCGCCATTTTTTGTGTTTGTGGTATCTCGAGATTTAACTGTGCTTGACGAGCTCCCGCTGAGCGACGACTCGAGTTCAGTTGATTCAAAAGTTATCATTACACATTGACGAGCTCATTTTTGGATCAGCTGTAACTTCATCTGTGCATATCTCTGTGGCTGCAGTGTGTCTCGATACCATAAGTGATACAACGCGCGGGAAATATACAAGTGACAACTCTAAGACTCCTTTGTGAGACAAACTCTCGTGTGTATGATCATAATCACCCACAAACATAGTGTACTAGATCATAAGTGTTGTTCAATATACGTTGTTAAGTAAAATCCTGTGTAAAACATTCATTTCACGACCTTCCCGCCCAATCATCATACATTGATATCCAGCAATCACGTATCGAATATTCTAGACGATACAACAGGTAAGGCTGAAAATACCCTTGCCCATTTAGTAGTTGCGTCAGGTAATAGTCTGTCTCACCATCCTTTCTGTAGAACCACGGCCCAAGTCACTGATCAGCAATGCGGTCCGCCTGCCCCGCGTTTCGTTTACTGATGATTGCTGCCACAAGGTTAGGGTCCTTCTCCTTTCCTCTCAGCTGACGGCTTCTCTCATCGACTCCCACTTACGTAAATACGCTCGCTTTCGTTCTTCTGCAAGAAGCATAAGAGGGAACACACTTGAGATAACTAGCACGTCTAATTCAGATATAGTACAATATGCAGCCGCTGTCCGCAGAGCTTCTTGTCTCTTTACCTTGGCGAGACGCCCTCGGTGTGACTCTTTACTAAGACCATCAATCCAGACTTTGGAGCCGTACAAGAGCACTGACTCCTTCACGCCCATCAGTAGACTCTTTTACGCGGGGTTGATCCCCGCGTGTTGGTCATTAGACGACTGAGAGCCGATACTCCTACGGAAGCCTTATCCACTGACGCTCGAACCTGCTCGAGGAAACTCATCTTCGATTCAATCATCAAGCCAAGGTATGTTATTGATGCCTTCGGCTCGATGATCGTTTTTCCCACCCGAACGGGAATAACACGAGAGATCTGCTTTTTGCTCAGTATGACAACCTCGGTCTTTCCCAGTGCTAGGCTAAGTCATCCACTGGCTCAGTCGAGCCAGTTTTGCACCTGTTCGACAGGACGTCCGGCGACTAGTACCGCTACGTTATCTGCGTACCCAGATGCGACTCCGATATAAATGTCAAATTTTCTGACTCCGCCAGATAATTTGACACCCTGAAATATTCCAGAGCACCAAGAATATCTGCAATTCTTGCAGAATTGAAGGCATTCTTCATGTCGAGTGTTGTGAAAAGTTTTATTCGCCTCGGGTGGTGATTGTGGGCTTCTGCCCACTGTACCGTATTCACCACTTCTGTTAGTACACCGATCGTGATTCGGTCAGCCCTGAGTCCATACTGCTGAGGAAATGGATCCTCAGCAGTGCAGATTGCCTCTCCCCCCAAGTCTCTCTCTGTTGACCCTCTCGAATATTTTCCCAGCGGCGTTCAACATACATAGGGGCTGATATGAAGATGGTTGCTCCGGGTTTCCCTTCCCGTTGCTGATTAGCACAAGCCTCGCCACTTTCCAGTGACTTGGGCACACGCCTTGCTGCAGGCAGGCATTGAGAGTGCTAAGCAGCATGTCAGGGAAAAGTTGATGTGCAAGCCGTACTACTACCGCTGGAATACCATCTGGCCCCGTAGCTTGTTTCGTTGTTAAAGCTTTCACCGCACCGTCCAGTTTGATGGCACTAAAAATCTCCAATCTGGGCAATCTCCAAGACATTCGCCGTCTGCATTATCGGGATGAAACGGATGCATAGGAAAGAGCCCAATCGATCTCGTCCATCTTTTCCGCTTCAAGTACACAGGGCCTCATTGCGGCTCCTAGTTTCCGCATGACAAGCTTTGCGGTGGATTCGAGTTCGACTCGAGTTCTACGAGGAGGCCACCTGTTTTGGTCGCTCTTACCGTTGTATACAGACACCGTTTTTTCGAGTTCCACATTTTGTCTAATCTTCTTGAGCATCTCGTCGTAAGTCAAAGATGTTTCAAATCTTTTGTTGTCATGCGCTGTGTCTTCTTCTTCTGTTGCGATTTGGAGCGCACCATTTGGTCGATGGAAGTTTGCTTGCCCGAGGTTTTCTCATTGCTCTGGGTACCAGTGGCGGCTCGCCAGGGAGTAAGGGTGGGTGAGGCGCACCCTGCAAACCTCAACTTATTAAAGTAAAAATCTAGTATTCGAATGTCAAGATATTTGATTCAAATTTATTTTCATATGATGAGCATGAAAGAAAATTACAATCATTGAATGTGTAGCTTGAACTTTCAATTAAAAACTTGATCTCATCACACTTTTCGAATATTTTCCCATGAATATCATCATTCATTCATAATCGCATAAAAATATAAGCAAAACATTTTCCTTTGAAACACATTACAACGCATACGAATTCACACAATTTATGCTTTGATAATCACAGTTCACAAAAATCTGAATTTGATAATCACAGTTCACAAAAAATAAATTTTACGGAGCTCCCGCGCTCTATCAAGACAAACACAGGGTTTTTACTCTGTTTTATGTTTTATTCACCAGCACTGTTGTTTATAATTTTGCTTAAAGCTCGATCCCGATTAGACTCTAAATAACCTAAATAACCTAAATTCTATCTTTCAGATTCTTTTATAATGTAATTTTGCTGACTTGATGCTTTTCTGTAATTGATACAAAATTGATTTTGTTGATGCCATAGATTTCAGAATATTACTTCGAATATTTTGGAATTTAATTTTTTTCACAACTTTGTTGAATTTAAGCACACTTATGAATAATTTCATTCAAAACGAAATCCAATCTGTTTCTTATCGTTCTTTTAATTTGACTCAGCAGTTTGGGTATTTGGGTGGAGCAGTATCTTATATTTAATGATTGAATTAGCAGGACGATACGCCAAATATCCACAAAGAAGACTTTTTACAAATTTTCGGAAATTTTCTGTAGAGTGCTAATCTTTCAATGACGTGCAATTGCCAGTGAAGTGGAAAAACTAGAGTATAACATGGAGGAACAGAACAACCAGGTAAAAGTTAAAAATAAATAAGTTATAATCCGTTTTGAGAACAAATGCGGTTCCTTATCGTTAGACAATAAATTATTTATTGTAAATGACGAACATATCCGAACATTCAAAATTTAATTATTCTGGAGAAGAATAACAAATCACGATCATTTAATTGCAATTGGTAGGCGAAATCCGATTGACTCACTGTCACTGGTAGTAAAACATTGAATAAAGCATTTTTAAATTTTCGGCGCATTGTTCGGGAAATGGCATGCTAAATTGCCAAATACTATAACGATTTTAAAAGGTTTTTGGATACATTATCCGTTTTTAGAGGAGTTTCCAAAACTATCCAAAATGATTTAATGAATTTTATCGGCTCAGTAATTTAAAATTTCATGTCTTCTGAAATAAATGAAGCATTAAATTTTTCATGGCAACTGTCTGTGATTTTGCGATATGTTACAAAGGGAGGTGAATTTGTTGATATATTTATGGGATTTTTTTATGTTTTTGCGGGCGAAACTGCACACGATTTATTTAAAGTTCTAAATGATTATTTTACTTGCATCAATATAAGTGAAAAGTTAGATGCCTAAACGTACGATGGAGCTCTAATGTCAGATGACTTAAATGGTTTTAAAAATAGTCAAAGAAACTGCTCCACAAGCATTGTTTATCTATTGTTTGGCTCATAGACTAAATTTGGCTCAGCAAGATGCTGCTTGCAAAATAAATGAATTTCGTCTCCTTTTTGCTAATTCATCTGGTGTTTCTACTTTTTTGGAAACTATAGCAAGCGGAAGCATATATTAGATAAAATTTGTGCAAAACCTGAACATTTGTGAAAAACCAAGCAGTAGTAATACTCGTTGGAATTTTAAAGTGCGTGTTATTGATATTTTGCTAAATAACCATTGTGATCTGTTAAAAGTCTTTGAAGAAAGTTTAGAGAGTGACGATTTTGTCCGCAGTCGAGAAACTTTGCGAGAATCTACAGATTTCAAATGTATTTTGAACGATTTTCCGTTCAGTTTTAACTAAAAGAATTTCATTTGTTCATCAGCAAACGGATGTTATTTTCAATGTCTTACAGTCAAGGTTTTCAAGTTTCTTGTATTGCGAAAGTAGAATTAGTTTTTTTTATCACCACCGTTCAACGGTATCGAGAGCAGGATGCATATTTTGAAAATATTTTCGATGATGTTTAGCCATTTATTAGTTATGAATATTGCTCTACAGCTTTGAACTTCTATTTTCCAAATTGCCTTTGGTCTGGCTTTATCAATTTCAGAAGTTTTTGGTAGATCAATTTTTCCATTTTCACTTACAACATTGTAACTGATTTATACCCTTGCTAAGCTAACTCAGCGAAGACTCATGGGTGCGGAAGTTCTGATCAAATTTGTCGAATATCTCGAAAGTGAATTAATATTTAGAAAGATGGAAAGAGCTCAAGCTGGTTTCGAACACGCATCCCTGCCGCTTCTCCAACTCAAAGCTGTAGAGTACAATATTCATAACTAGTAAATAACCAGTCGACATCCTACTAAGCTGGTAGTGCCAATCGATGCGGTCCGGCCTGTGAGTTGGCACCTGACGAGAAGCGGCAGGGATGCGTGCTCGAAATTAGCTTGAGCGTTTGAGAAAACTTTCGTTAATTTCTATCGATAAGGAACTGATGAAACAACTAAATAAAATCAAGAAACTAAATTTTATGATAACGTTATTGATCATTTTGCTGAATTAAGAGATCATAAAAGTGACAATTGAAACATTTATGAAATAATTATTTTGAATTGAATATCCACTCTTTTATTTACTCCATCATGTTCGTGGTGAGGGAGCTATAGCCCTTCACATCTGTTCTTGCTGTTGAATAGAATGCCTAACCTGAGTGCTCTTACTGACATAGAGTGTTCCTCAAATGGTGCCCATCCAATACAAATAGTCACGAGCCGCCCCTGCTGGGTAGGCTTGGCAACTCTTTGAGGCGGAGCTCGCAGCAGTTTTGGCCTCCGGGCGAACATGCTTGCCTCGGTGATCTTTTCACTTGTAGCGTTTGATTCTTCAGTGGTCAAGTGTTCCACCGCTCAAAAATGCCCTGTCGACTTATCCCCAGCCAGATTACTATAGAAAAGCCGACATGAGATCGAAGCTGCCTCACACGTCGGGGTGTATAATGTACCATCCCCTAGTTTATTGTTTTGTTTTCATTCATCATTTTGTGTGATGGGCGCTTTTAGTAACTTGGTCACGCGTCTGGATGACGGGCAACCCCGATCGAAAAGAGGTCATCCTGGACAGTGGGGCCTGTATAAAATACATTTCGATTTCGATAATCCGTCGTCTTCCCATTGCTGGTGACCAGCCTGACAACGGCTGTGAACTATCAGAACAAAACATCCTTAGGGTCAGGGCTCCATCTAAGCCGTCAGCGCACGTGATGGTTGTTCTGCATTCGATTGCGGTTTCAAGTCTTTTTTGGGCGTTGTCGTGCTCGAGGTTGTAGTCTTGGTCTGCTTGGACTTGTTGTCTCCACGCAGATGTAGCAGGGTGTTCTGATTTTTGTGGCACTGCTTGCAGCTTCTGACCGCACAATTATCGTGAGGAAATCCGGGCAGTAGTAAAGCGTGTGATCCTGTTCACACAACGAGCACCGTGAATCGATCGTGGCGGCCACGGTTGACTTGGTGACTTTCTTACGATCGATCTCCGGTTCTTCACTTTTTGATCAAGTGTCTCGAGAGCCTGGAAGCGTGTTTTCAAGAAATTCAACAAACTCTTCAAGGATGGTAGCTCACGTGGGTTGGACAACGATTGTTCCTATAATGCGTGCATTGCTGAATCCACTATTTGGAGTAGCTCATATAGCAGCACAGATCCCAGTCCCTTGTGGACACTTGCAGGTTCTCCAAGGCTCTAAGACACTCTTGTGTGTTGTCATGTGGAACTTTTATTCTAACCGCCTCGTAGTTGTCTTCCCACAATGTAAAATTGCGAATTAAGAGCTCCATTTCTCCGGTGAGACCATAGTAGATACCATAGCTTCTGGCACTTGGACATCGGTTGGCCACGTACCATTTTCAGTAACAAATTATGGAATTGATGCCAATGCAAGCAGTTCCCATCGAAGTTGGGCAATCCTATTTTCGGCAGAGGTATGATAGGAGAAGTTACAGGCAGAGTCGCTTAGGAAGGTATGGAGTTGAGTTCAACTATTTTCGTTTCCGGACGTATAAACCAATCTTGGGTAAGCTGTCGCAACTTAATATGCTGTTGCATTCCATATGATGACCATATAATGTTCCTTACTCCTACGCCCAACGTTGGGCGCCAAATGTAACGCATCGTTCTTTGGCCTGGTCGTTAGACACAGACTTCTTCCCAAGCCGTCGGGCAGTTCATGCTCGGGAAGTAACCGGTCGAGGCCCTCGGTCCCGGTAGATCCGTCGGAGATGGGCGCTTCCACCAAGTCAACAATATGCCACCAAGCGAGACTGCGGCAAACCAATTCGTCTTCCTTGGACATTCTTTCTCTTCCTGAAAGACAAACGTACTGCTATTTTTTTCCTTAAGGAGAGAAACCCGCGGAAAGTTGTTTTTTTTTATTTTTTTGTACTTCCCTATGACTATCTTAGACCTAAGTTCGTTTCAAACAATCCTTCGGTTTACAACCTTCTACATAGTTGATCCATTGCCTCCGCTACACCTCGTTGTGGTCAGGTTGATAAGCCGCGTACTCCATCAATCACCGCACCGCTCAGCCACTTTCATTGCCAAATATATGATCTCCAAATATATGATATCAATATCACCTAGTTCAAAAACCAATCGCCGCTATCGCTCTGTGTAATACCCGGCTTCATTTTTCTTGATGGAGAGTCCTGCATGTAATTTGATATGACGATATGATACTAAACTTCTGAAATTGATAAAGCCAGACCAAAGGCAATTTGGATAATAAGAGAAGTTCAAAGCTGTAGAGCAATATTCATAACTAGTAAATAACCAGTCGACATCCACCTAAGCTGGTAGTGCCAATCGATGCGTCCCGGCCTGTGAGTTGGCACCTGACGAGAAGCGGCAGGGACGCGTGTTCGAAACCAGCTTGAGCTCTTTCCACCTTTCTCAATGTTAATTTTTAGTTTCATCATATTTTATATCTTTATATTTCTCTTTCTCTTACCCACTACAAGACTACCCACTTAACACCCCCCCTTTCAAGAGACCCTAGCCTGGAACTGTTTGACACATTACTTCGGGCTAGGCCTCTTTTTACTAAGCCCGTTACTAGACCCTTGGGTGCCGTCAGCGTAGACAAATCTCCCCCCAGTGGGAGTAGGAGGATGGAGGAGGACTGCTGTGAAGGAGTCCCCCTAGGCCCCGCACCCAAGGTTATCCATGGTACTTCTTTTCGCTGTAAGTAATGCCCGAGAGTAATGTGCCACACACGTCCATTTGTCGAAAGTTTTCAGCATTTCTCTGACCAGATTGTCTGGAGAAAACTCTCCCATTACCTCCCACAAGTCCTGCCACATTCTGTTCCACCTTCTACAGTTGAAGAAGGTGTGACATCCGTCGTCCCTTTCCCCTTGGCAGAAAATGCAGTCCGGGAACCGTGATTTACCAATTTTGTGTAGGTAAGACTGAAAACACCCATGCCCGCTAAGAAGCTGGGTAAGGTAATAATTAATCTCACCGTGCCTTCGATTTAGCAACGATTCCACGTCCCCTATAAGGCAGGCAGTCCAGCGGTCATTAGAGTCGCCTTCCCAGGAATGTTGCCACTCGAGTATTATGCGCTGCCTCTCCTCTCGGTTGTTAGCATATATTGAACCATCCCCTTTTCGGTCATAAATTCTCCGTCGCTCTCTAGCAAGGAGGGCGATGGATATCACTCCTGCGATTACCAGCACCGCCTACTCGGAGACAGTTCGGTATGCAGACGCAACCCGCAAAGCTCCTCGTCTCTGTAACTGCACCAAGTGCTTTCGGTATAGCTCCTTACTGAGAGCTCCGGCCCAAACCTCAGAGCGGTACAGTAGCACTCACTGTATAGCACTCATGAGGCGTCGGCGTTTGCTCGGTGTGGGCCCACCGATATTGCACATTAGTCGACTCAAAGCCGAAACGCTTATCGCGGCCTTTTTCGCCGTTGCCCTGATCTGTTCCGAAAAGCTCATTTTCGAATCGATTAATATTCCAAATATTTTATTGCAAGTTTAGACTCAACAGTCGCATCTCCGATCTGCAAAGGAATTATCGTGGGAATTCTTTTCTTCGTGAGAATGACCACCTCGGTTTTCTCTAGTGCCAAACTGAACCCGCGGGTGGCCATCCATTCCCTTACTCAACTCATTAGTATCCCCAGTCTGCGCTGCGCATTTTCGACTGTGCGCCCGGCGACCAGTGCTGCTATGTCATCTGCATAGCTGACCAAACTCGACTTATCTGGTTGCTCAAGCTGCAATAGCCCGTCATATGAGGCGTTCCACAATTCTTGTCCCAGTATGGAGTCTTGCGCTACGCCAGACGTTATCTCCATACTTCGACGCCCTTCTTGTGTTTCATAGAGCAGACTGCGGTCCTTTAAGTAATCCCTCAAAATCCGCATCAAATACCCTGGCAATCGGAAAGAATTTTCCAATGCGCCAAGAATATCCGCCCATCTGGCGGAGTTGAAGGCATTCCTGACGTCAAGCGTCACTAGCAAGACAACTCGTTTGGAATCAGTTTTGTGCACTTCGGCTTGACGGACTGCATTCACCACTTCCATGATGGCAACGGAAGTGGGTCGCCCTGCTCTAAAGCCATACTGCCGAGGAGATAGGTCCCCTGCAGCACGAATTGCGTCAGTCTTCCCTTAATGAGCTTTTCGAACACTTTCCCGGCTGTGTCCAGCATACAAAGCGGGCGGTATGTAGAAGGCAGCCCGGCGTCCCCATTCCCTTGCTGATCAACGCAAGCCTCGCCACCTTCCAGCGGGATGGGAATACACCTTCTCTCAGGCAAGCGTTAAACACATTAAGTAGTAAGTCAGGACAAACGTGGAAGACCATTTGTAGCACCTCGGTTAGAATGCCGTCTTGCCTTTCGAAAAATCCTTTCCTTGCCGTCGGTGCCTTTCGAGCTTTCATAGAAAGCACCGCATCCCACAGCTCTTCTTTTGTGAACAATGGACATTCCACTGAATCGACCTCGTTGGCAGCATCAAAACGGACAGGATGAGTTGGGAACAGCGCCTGCACGATGCCGTCCATCTTGTCTGCTTGAAGTAAACATGGCTTCCGTGAGGTACCGAGCTTGCGGCATACTACCTTGTAGTCGAGCCTCCATGGATCCCTGTTCACGTCGTCCACAAGTTCTCGCCAGCAGCGTGCCTTACTATCGTTGATGACTCTTCGGAGTTCTTTCCTCGCTGACCTGAATGCGGCTGTCCTATTGGATTCTTCCTCTATGCTTCTCGAGCGCTGAACTGCACGTCGATGTCTGTGACACTCGGCTCGTATGTCTGCGATATCTTGTGACCACCAATGTAAAGCAGGCCTGTCATGGCGAGGCCTTCGTCGAGGCATAGATGTGCTACAGGCAGAAGTGATGAGGCTCATCGTTGACTCCACCATTCCCTCAACTCCAGCCCTTCCCCTCCCCGAAGGTCTCCCCGATGTCGTTCCGCCTTTCAGAATCACATCTGCGAAAGTCTCCAAGTCAATTTTTCTGATGTTCCACCTGGGAGTGAAAGATCGTTGAGACGAGCGAGGAGTGGTGTCGCCGATCTCGAACGCGATGTATTGGTGGTCACTCGCTGAATAATCCTCGAGTACTGTCCAGTTCAGCGTCCGCGAAGCGGGGGACTCCTAGGCGAATGTCACATCTGGGATTGTTCCTTCGCAGCCCCAGCGCCGGAAAGTCGGTACATTACTGGTATTTAAAACCACCAACCCAGTCCTCGCCGACATGTCCAGAATGCGTTGCCCTCTGGAATCGGTTTGAGACATGCGCCACTCAACGGCTCTGGCGTTGAAGTCTCCTGCTACGAGTACTTTGCCATCTGTGTTCAAAACAGCATCCTCTAGCGCGTCAAGTCTATTTTGAAAAGATGGCATTAACTCATTCGGCGTCAGGTATACGATGAAAAACGTTATACCCGGGCACCGAATCCAGACAAAACCATCTCCTCGGCCCTGGCCCTGGATCTGGAGTCGCATGCTGCCCCAAACCCAGACGGCAGCAGTATGTGAGCCATCGGAGAACCAGGCTGGTGAAGTCTTGTTACGATGTTGTTCGATCAGCAGCAGCACATCAGTCCTCTTTTCTCTGGCGAACTGCTCTAACAAATCTTGTGCATTGATGCTACGGTGCAAGTTAATTTGAAGGGCACTGATCATCACCTCAAAGCTGTTTTTGCTTTTGCTAGTGTCTCTCTAAAGATTGGGCACGCCCCTGTACCTGCAACGTAAGGGTGCTCTGTCGGTTTAGAGTCAAGATGATTGCATAATAAACAGCGCGGACTCTCAGTGCACTCTTTTATCTAATGCCCAGACGCTCCACACTTAAAGCAAAGCATACTACGATCAGGGCCCATGCAATTCGAAGTGGTGTGCCCGTATCCAAGGCACCTGTAGCATCGAACTGGGATGGCTCGACGGCGAATTCTGCACACCACCCAGCCGATTTTTAGCTTTCCTTTGGCCAGGAGTTGTGCAGCATATTTATCCGTTACGTCGAGTATGGCCAGCCTGTGCCCTCGGTGAATCTCTGGAGAAAGCTTTACTTTTCTTAGAGTTATTCCATGGAACTCCTTTTGATTGGCTTCTTCAACCTCAGCCAGGTCAGCGATGCAGTCTAGGTCCCTTACTTCCAATGAAGCCCTTGGCTCCAAGTTAGAGACGATGACTTTTGCCTCAAGGACGTCTTTCATTTTATCGCGGAATATCGATTTATCAGCGGAGTCCGCTCCAAACGCGACGACTAGCCTTCCGGACCTCGTCGATCGTAGAGTTTAATATTCGTCCCTGTTTCCTCCGACTTGAAATTATTGCGGATATCGCGTAGAATGTCAGAGTAGCTCCTTCCGTCAGTGGGCTTCACAAGAATGGCGTCCCCAAGCACTCTTCGCTTTTTCCTTGTCGGTTTGTCCACGCTATTTGTCGTTGTTCGAACAGGCACTGTTTGCTGGCTAAACCTATGTTCACGTTTTGTGGCTTTTTTTGCCGTCTTAGGTATCACGAAAAGGAAAGGCGCCTTCCAAGCCTTTTCTTTGTGGCGCTTCTTTTTCTGGCTCAACGTTCTCTTTACGCCTTTTCTCCTGTTCGCTCTCAAGAAGACTAGCAGCAGTCCTCTTGATACTGGGGAGGAAAGGTTGGGTGACTTTAACGTACACCGTTTGGTCTGGATGTTCTTCTTCCAGCTTTTTCCAGAGTCTCCTGTAGTGGCTAACTCGATCCAAGAGGTCCTCAAACTCAAACACTCTATTTTTTACATCCTTACTGATAGTCTTTTGATTTATGCACGCTCCTTGCATACGTTTGAGGTTCGCATAACATTTTTTAGTCAACCGTTCTTCCTCGGCACGGTTCTCCGCGATAACCTCCTTAACCATCAGGTCTTTTTCACCGACTTTCTCCTCCGAGAAAGTAAGTAATAGTATAGGATATAGTAACCTAGTGTAGGAGTAACCTTAGGAGTGTGATGGTCGTTACCTCCAGGGCCACATTTACTACCGGCCCATCACTGCTCTTTCCGCTGGGGCTGAATGAGACCGTGGTGGTGTACGCAATGTTTTTCCACTACGGGAAAATTCGCCCAGATAATTGTTATGGTTGTGAGAAATATGTCCATCGGCTCGTTTGTTCTTCTCCTCTGCATTATTCTGTTTATTTTGTTTGTTGTTGTTGTTTTCCTTCATTTGGTTCTTAAAGGTCCCCCCTTAGAGCCGTTATCTCCGCTCGAATGTGTAGTCGCCTTAATGATCCCATGTTTATCTATGCAAGCAGGGAGGTCATGCAAGGGTTGGCATCAGCCCTTATGAAGTGAGGTGCTCAGAGCCAGATCAGCGCTAATCGGGAGTACGACTCAACCGAACCTACACCACCAACTCAATGGTGTGAGCTTCGAGCGTACTCTGAGGACTGCCAAGGTTTTATCGGGACGGAGACCGCGTGATATGAGCCTGGAGCCGAACGCGCACGGGTTTCACCCAGGCGGTACCGCGCAAGAAGCGACTAGGTCCAGAACTTCATGGCCGTCAGCCCATCTGCGTCAAATCCAGTCGAGAGTCAAGTCATAGTCCGGGTTCAGTGCTGTTTCCCGTTAGTCGCTTCTTTCGACAAGTTGAGTTACTGTGAATGTATTCTAGCCTCCCGCATCCACAGGGGACACTTAAGGCACTTAAGGTACTTAGAAGTATTAAAACTGTTATTCATTGTCTTTATGTTCAACGGACTATGATAAGTTCGTTTTTGATGCCCAAGGTAGATTCTTTCGTCAAGAATAGAAATAGTACTTGCTGTATCTATAATGCCTTTGAGAAGCTTCCCACCGATTGTGAGTTGAACCGTTGGTAGTTGTCTTCCGAGGCTGGGACTCGAAAATCCTGTTGGGGAAGTTGATTATTTATATGCAGTGTAGTTTCTCTGGATACTGCAGTGTTCATTGACACATAACTGTTAAGTCTCATATCATGAGCATTTGAAAAACCTAGATTATTATCATTTCTATAGTTCAAAGACGGCTGCTGGTGAAAATTATGCGAATTGGCATTGTTGCGATTGAATTCTTCGCTAGACAATTGATGCGAACTATTCATCTGCTGGTCATAATTAAATACATGTTGCTCGTTCACTGGCAACATTCGATTAACATTTTTTTGTTGGCGAAAATAGTTTCGATGGTATGAATTTTTAATAAATCCAAGGTGTGCTCTGCCTACTGAATAATTGACCAAATAAGACTTTACAAGAATAGCTAACGCGGCCTACAGAGTCGTGGGTTGTTGGGCATAGAGTATAGTTTGTAACAACGTTGGACTGTTTCCAATAAAAACGTCCGTAGCAATTTGACAATTATATTCTATAATTCTATCTTTTTCAATGTTGGAATTATTATCAATATATCTAATCCTAGTATTTAACTTAAATAGTAACTTACGGATGTGTTCATAGTACTCTGTTGTATTCGTGAATCTTGCGATGCGTAGTTGCATTATGATTTGCCCTGTTGTTTCCTTGGTGTCGAAGTATTGAATCAGTAGTGGCTTCATTTCGTTCCATGTTAGTTGCAAGGTGTATTTGAATAAGCAGGTTTGTTCATTATGTTTTAATTTGTCATAGTTTGTTCATAATGTTTTGATACAATAAGTCATGGTCTGCTTCAACAGGATATGCAGCTATCCTCGGTGCGATTCTCTCCATTGCAGATATGAATCGATGCAGTTGTTCTAAATCGTCGTTGTATGTGGGAACCTGTGCTATCAGATGAGTTAGGAATTTTAATTGCTCAAACACCGATGGTTGCATTGCTGGTTGCAAATTCAATGTCGGAAGTTGAATAAAATTAAAAAATAAAAACAATAGCTTCCTTTATTGTTCGTTGTTTTTTTTTATTCTGCAAACACCGCGGGTTTCGGAATATTCCATCATCACCTATTCCATCCTAAGTGCAAACTAACATATCTTATTTACTAATCCTATCTATTTATAAACGTTTATTTTTATATTCTTATTTTTTTAACAACTATCAATCCTTGATCATAAATCATTCGTGGGCAAAATTTACCTTCATAAAAATATATATTTTTTTTATTAATTTATATATCTTCGTATTCTACGTTAATTACCTACTTCACTTCATTACCTTAATTACCTACACCATTTGCTTGATCCATATTCCTACCT
Source organism: Stratiomys singularior (assembly GCA_954870665.1). Classification (NCBI taxonomy): domain Eukaryota; kingdom Metazoa; phylum Arthropoda; class Insecta; order Diptera; family Stratiomyidae; genus Stratiomys; species Stratiomys singularior. The sequence goes on from OX940877.1 coordinate 58,196,013, forward strand.
GAGTTTCGTTTTTTCGTAATTTTATTCGAAATATCCATTAAGGAGGAGTACCCGTTTCCTAAGTCCTGATTTAACCGCACTTCAGCTGGCTCCCTCGATATTATTAAACTTTCATATGCGTCCATTTTATACCATTGATTGACTTCCTTCACCAATTCCACATCACGTTCTCCTATGCTATGCTTTTCATCTAAAATGTGCTTTGCATCCGCTGATTTAACTTGATTATTTTGATTTGCTCCCATTATTTCGTAATATTGTTTCCGCCTCCTTCACATGCTCCTTCAACCTCATATTGATCAACCTTTTTGTTTGTCTTATGTAGGTTTTTGGGCACTGTGGACATGTTATTTTATAAATCCCGCTTACTTCATTATTTGATTTTTTATCTTTTACTCCTGCCAATATTAATTTTAATTGTAGGTATCTACTCGATGTGACAACTTGAATACTATAGCTTTTTAATATTTTCTTAATTATGGTCGTTAGTGGTGAGTGTGGAAAAGACCGCCTTATATTTATATTTCTACTCTGCATGAATAATGTCGTGTATCGATCTTTCAATAGTTTTCTCGACGTTTTTGCGATAATTTATTCAATTTTATTAATAAGGTACCCATTTTTTTCGCTGTATCTAATATGTAATCTCGTTCCTTATTGAACTCATCTTCACTCATTGAAATTGTTCATAATCTATGAGCCATCGAATGATAAGCAGCCATTTTATGTTGGTACGAATGATCAGAATCATAGGTAATCGTCCTTTGAGTGCTCGTGGTTTTTCGGTAAATTCCAAATTCTACCTTCTTACCGCGTCTTTTTATCAGAATATCCAAGAATGGTAGTTCGGAGTTTACTTCTACCTCACACATGAATTTGATGTTTTTATGGATTGTGTATAATTTTTCCCAGATTTGATAAATTTCTTCCTCTTTTACGACCGCAATAACATCATCCACATATCTCCACCATATTCTGGGCATTAATTGGCTATTTTCCATTTTTTCCTCAAAATGGCTCATGAACACTTCGCTCGAGAGCTTAGGAATGAATATAGGTGGTAGATCAATTAGAACCACTGTGGAACTCATCGAAAAACTTCTAGGGATTAACATTGAACGGGATGAAAAGTTGCAAAAGCTGCAAAAAGCAAAGCTGCAAAAAGCAAAGCTGCAAAAAGCGATGCAAAAGCCCTTTTTCGTGGCATCCAGGTTAAAGAAGCGTTATGGATATTCTTGTTGTTTTCCAAATCGATCGCAATGATTACGGAATTGAAAATCGAAGTTAATTTCAGTGTTCAAGCTATCTGTTGACTGTGTAACCTGATACATTCTGCGCTATTTTATCATTTAAAATCATACACTTTTTATCAAACATTTAGTAGATTTTGGTTCAATCGATTTTAAAATTAATTAATAACTTTTCTAAAGTCCATCCATCCCCCCATGGGTGCTACCTTGTCGTGGTGGAGGGGCTTGACGAGGTTGCCCGTCATTCAGACGCGTGATCAAGTCACTAAATGCACCCACTAGGGTGTCCCTTATATGGCAAAAAAATTTTTTTTTTAGAATTTCGAAACGCATATCCTTTACTTTTTTTAAAAATGCTAAAATGTACTTAAATATGAAATTTTATATTTGTAGCATGATTGCAACCCGTGCCGACCGAGCTCTAAAGTTTAATAGAAAATGGTGTTTTGGCCTAACATTTTGGTTTGATCCAAAACTAATAAAAATGCAACAAATAAAGTTAATATGAGTAAAAATAAAATAAGATCAACATAAACTTTTATTTAAATACAAATTATATTATAAATAAATAATTAATTAGGGTAACTTCTCTTTAGTGTAGTTTTTTTACAGTCTGGATACAGATTTCTATGTTCCTGAACACAACGCAACAAAAACGGTTTTTGCTCTTCTTCAGCCGTGATAAGTCCATTAAAATCTTGCATTAATTTAACAGCTCTTTCAGCAGTGTCATTTGCGACCTTCAAACGACTTATTTGTCTTCTAGCTTCCAAAAAAGCAGGATTGTCACCCCAAGAAGATACATCTTCCCGAAGAAAACTTTCGTCGATCTGCAGTCGAGATAGAAATTGTTTGCTTCTTTGAGTCACAAAATCATCCAGCGTCATTTCTGTAAGAAAGAAAAAACAGTTTGAATATGCAAAAACTAAGCCACGAAACTTTGAAAAAAGAAACAAGAAAATATTAAGCTTACCAAACAAATTTTGCGTAATTTCTTCCTTCGATGGGAGATAGCGTTTAGCGGAATCTGAACTTTCGTCTTTGTTTAAATTATTTATCATTTTTGTCTTGGTTTTGGAATCAACTTCTTCATCAAAGAGTGATAACATGACTGTTTCTTCACACAAATACCATAAATGATGAACAAACTTGCTTATGGATGCCTTGGAACTTGTCGCGTCCACTTTCTCATATTCTTTTAGAGCTTTCAAAAAGCACAAGTCTTGGTTAGGTGCTTTAATTGCAACTGTGCATTCGAGCCAAGGTTTAGTATACAAGGTGGCGATAAATAAGCAAACATCTTGTAGAGCATTTTTGTCCTTTGTAGTAATTTTAAGTTGCGATTGAAGCAAACATATTATTATAGAATAGATTGCTCTCGCCATCCATCGCGCTTGATGCAAAGCTCCGGGGGCCTGAGTTTTAGTTTATTCTCTGTATTTCCTCCTAAGAACACAACGCATAGTTCAACCAATTCGCGGTAATCGTCTCTAATAAAAGGTTTTTCCAGTTCAGTCTTATAAAAAGTTAACAAATATGTAATGTTTGTCTCAGCAATATGTGCTTTAACGAAATCGAGAGGTGGCTCAATGTTATCGGTGTTAATATGTTTCCAATTATCTCTTAACTTTTTGAAAATTGGAATATCTGGGCTACTTGTAATTTGCTTTACCTTGGTTTCAAAAACAGCTTTAAGCACCAATTCATAAATATGATGACGACAAGCAAAAAGCAGCAATTCCCTTTCTAAAGTCTGCTCCAAAATAGGACAAGCTCCACTGAAACGGCCAGTATTTGAAGCTGTTGTATCGCAGCACATTATCTGTACTTTATCATGGAAGATCTTGTCAAAGAGTGCAGTCGAAATGGCTTTAGCTTGATGTTTTCCAGAAGAACTCTCTAATTTTGGTACTGCAAGAAGCTGTTCTCTATCGTGAAATGAAGCAATAATTGGCAAGCGTTCTTCTTTTGAACTTCGTACATCCAATCCAGGTAATAGTTTTCCATCCCAATGGACTGTGACTACGTCAGGCAAGTTATTCTGGAAGTCAGTTTTTATTGCTTCTGCCCTGGATTTTCTCGCCTGAGACCGAATTCGCTGAATCGAGGATTTGTTAGTATGGAAATCATCGCTGTTCAGACCAAGCGCTTCTACAACCGCATGGAGAATGTAAACTGAGTCCCTTATGCTTAATTGGCATCGATCTAAAGCTGCTACCAGTTTAGGAGTTATGAAACTTTTCGTGCCTCTTTTAGAACTTTTTTCAGGGCAAGGAATCTGAGTACTAAGTTCAGAGTTCGAAATCTGTTCCTCATACGAATTCTCAAGATATTCCAAGCTATCTATCGAAGAAGTAGATGCAACAGCCAATAACTCTCTTTGTTATAACTTTCTTTCCTCTTCTTCCAATCGTCTTTGCCTAATTCGTTCTTCTTTCTCCGCCAATTTTTTGTCAATTCCACCTAAGCATCCCGGTCGACCAGGCTCTCTCTGTTTCCTCTGTTTCTTTGTCTTCCTCTAACTTCATTCTGTCGAAGGCATCAGCATGTGCAATATCAGATAAGTTATCAAGGTCTTTTACAAAATTGTTTTCACGGTTCTTGAACGTCACCTGAGTTTTCTTACAGTTTTTTTGCAGATCCCACCAAACATGATATAAGTCAACAAGTTTCTTCACGCAGTTAGGAAACGCCTTTGCAGGAATTCTGGCTTTTTCCCAAAATATAATGCACTCTCTTATAACAAGATTCGCACTTTCACTAACAGTCAGATTAACTTCACGAATATTGTAAAATAAAACGGTGAGAACTTGTCGATTAGATGGTAATTTTGCACCATTTATCTGGTGGCTTGGAAGTCCGATAAGGTAAATACTTTGTTTATCACTTCGTAATTCCACAGACATCTTCACACAATAAACAACAACGCACTAATAATGTTAGAAATCACGTATAAAATGACAATTGAAACTCGCAGTAACAGGTTGCAGCGCTGCACCCGCGCGACTTGTATGGACAAGTTAAAAACTCAAGTCGGCACGGGTTATCGTTTATAAATCGGGTTAATATTTATTTCTAGACTATATTAGGTCAATACGAAAGTTTTTAGAAGGTATGCGTAAAAATATATTGAAATTGAAATTTAAGGGACACCCTAGCACCCACCAAAAAAATATATGATGAGTGACAACAAAAATAATAAATTAGGGGTGGGGATATACACCCCGACGTGTGAGGGAGCCTCGACCTCATGCGGGCTTCTCTCCAGCATTCATGCTGGGGATAAGTCCCCAGGGCATTTTTCAGTGGTGGAACACTTGGCCACTGAAGAATCAAAAATTACAAGTGAAATAATCAACGACGCATGCATGTTCGCCCGAAGGCCAAGACTCCTGCGAACTCCGCCTCAAAAAGTAGCCAAACCTAATCAAGGCAACGAGAAAACATCGTGCAAGCAAACCTCCATCGAACGCTTTACAACAGCGAAAAAGGTGCCTGTCCACAACATTGCTCCTACACAAGGCGATGGAGCGAACGATACCAGAAGCGTAGTGGAGGATTCGGGCAGTGGAGTCATCGATCCGAAGTGCCATTCTCCAGGGGCCATTAAAAGTCATATACTGAACAACGTGGAAGGCGAAACCAATGATGCTCAACAACAACAAGACCCTCATGCTGACAGTATATCGAGAACTTCGCCTGAGGAGGACCTGATAACGAAAATTGTCGCTGACAGAAGTGAGGAAGAGCGTCTAACAAGGAACATAAGCGCTATAATAAAAGTAATGAGAAATTCAACGAATGTCCAAAAAATGTCAACAAGGGCATCAAAAATGGGATTGACGAATTGGAGGACCTCGTTGATAGGATCCAGCACTATCGCCGCAGGTGGCTACGGGCGGAGAGTGAATTGAAAGAGCTTAAGAAAGTTCCAGAAAATAAAACTCCCTTCACCGAAAATGCTACTCCTCTCGTAAAAGGCAAAAGGGTGGCATGTAGTCCACTTAAACCTGACCATAGGAAAAGGGCGAAGGGGCCGATAACAGTCGAGACAGGAGACAACAATCAAGGGAGGAGAAAAATGGTGGCTTTCAATTGGTGCGCTCTAAATCGCAACAGAAGGCTGCGAAGAAGATACACCAAGCGATAACAAAAGATTCCAAACAGGCGACCGAAAAGCAAGAAGGCACGAAACACAGTGCAATGCCAAAAAAGACCCGGAACAAGCAGCGCAGGGATGCTTTACTGATCAAACCTGCAGACGGGAGAACTTACGCCGAGATCCGAGGTCCGAGGTCCAAAAAAAACGTTGTCTGTATACGAACGGTAAGAGCGACCAGAACAGGCGGTCTCCTCTTAGAACTCGGAGCGGAATCCACCGACAAGGGCCTGTTCGAGAGCGCTGTCAAGGACCTTCTTGGCTCTAAAGCTGTTATCTCGACATTACAGCCAATGGCCTCTTTGGAAATCAGAGACATTGACTGCATTGCGGATGCCAAAGAAGTAGAAGATTCCATTAGGTTAATTCTTCCTACGGCAGAGAGCTTAAGGGTAAGGCTAAAGCCTACCAATCCTAGAGGGCAAAGGGCGGCAATAATAGATATCCCAGAGAAATATGCTGTGCAACTCCTGGCCGAGGAGAAAGTTATAGTCGGCTGGGTTGTGTGAAGATCGAAGCAAACTGTGCTACAAGTGTGGTACTTCTGACCATAAGGCGAAAGACTGCCCAAATGAACCCAGTTGCATCTTGTGCAAAGATAAGGGGTGGAAGTCTGAAGATCTGGCTCATGTCCCAGGAAGTGGACTTCAAAGAGGCACTGAGCAAGAAAAGAGCAAAGACATGATTCAAGTCCTGCAGATTAACCTACACCGCTCAACCGCAAAAGATCTACTAGACCAGGTTGCGAGGGAGAAAAAAGTCGACTTGTTGCTGATATCTGAGTAACACCACAGCAAGGAGGAGGCTGGATGGTATTGTGATCGATCCGGCACCACCGCCATCTGGGTACGTGATAGGGCTCTACCCACAGCTTGGAGTTGCTCCTGCGGAAGTGGTTTTGTGCTCAATGGGTGCGCCAATTTGACGTCTATTTCACGACAAATGAGTCAATTTCATGTTTTCAGAGCAGGCTCGATGAACTGGAGGAAGCTGTCTCGAGTACGGAAGGCCGAATCCTTGTTGGCGGTGACTTTAATGCCAAGGTGATAGAATGGGGAACGCTCTTCCAGACCCGAGAGGAAAAAGAATCCTAGAAATGGCGGCTAAGAGGCAAGTTGTCATCATGAATGTTGGGAACACATCAAGTTTTCGACGGGGAGGCTGCTTGGGAACTATTCCGGATGTGTCATTTGCTTCGGAGTCCTTAGTGCCTAGGATACACAGATTGAGGGTACTGGAGGACTACTCGGCGAGCGATCACCAGTACATTGCATTTGAAATTGGCGAGTATTCTATTCGACGCGTAGCAACCCAACCCTCAACTGTAGGTTGGAATATTTCTAAAATAGATATCGACGCGTTCGCCGCAGATCTTGTGTGCGGTGAAACTATGACGGCAATGGGGGGAGCCTCAGCTGAAAACACGGTGAACTCAACCATTAGGCTCATCAAGAATGCGTGCGACTACTCTAGGCCCAGGCACACAATAAGCCTGCTGTGTACTGGTGGTCGGCAGAAATCGCTGAAAAGTGGAGAGAATGTCACAGATTCCACCGCGAAGCCAAACGTTCAAGAAATCGAGACTAGTCACATTCCCGAACGCTGGCATACAGGTCGGCCAGAAAACTCCTCCGTAGGTTGATTAACGAAAGTAAGGCTCGCTGCTGGCACAATCTCGTTGAGGACATCGATAGAGACCCGTGGAGGCTGGGTTACAAGCTTGCCATATGGAAACTAAGAGCTGCAAGGAGGTCCTGTGTCCTTGAATTGGGAAAAATGGTTGAGATTGTTTGAGCGCTTTTCCCTATGCATCCTGTTCGTCCCGATGATACAGATGTTGAATGTCCTGGAGAATGCCCACTTTTTAGCGCCATCGAGCTGGATGATGCGGTGAAATCTTTAAAATCGAAAAAGGCCCCAGGGCCAGACGGTATACCAGCAAAAGTGATACAGCTCGCACATCAACTTTGCCCTGACAAGCTCCTCACCACTTTCAATGCCTGTCTGCAGCAGGGCACGTTTCCAGATCGTTGGAAAGAGGCGAGGCTCGTGCTGATCCACAAGGGGAAGGGGAACGCGGAGCAACCATCTTCATATCGGCCCCTATGTATGCTGAACGCCGCTGGGAAAGTACTCGAGAGGCTCATTAGAGAAAAACTTGGAGAGGCCATCCGAACTGTAGAGGACCTGTCTCCTCAGCTGTACGACTTCAAGGCTGGTCGATCCACAATTGGTGCAATAGCAGAGGTAGTGAGTACGATTCAGCAGGCAGAAGTTTACAATCACCACTCAAGACGAATAGTACTGCTCATAACACTCAATGTGAGAAATGCCTTCAACTCTGCTAGATGGACAGATATTCTTGGTGCTCTGGAATATTTCAGGGTGCCGAGGTATCTGATGCGGATATTGAAGGACTACCTCAAAAATCGGAAACTCATCTATGACTCGTTGGGAGGCCGGTGAAGAATTGAATTGACATCAGGGGTCGCACAAGGTTCCGTTCTGGGCCCGGACCTCTGGAATGTTTCGTACGATGAGCTATTGAGGTTGCAGCTACCGGGGGAGTCGCGCCTGGTTGGCTACGCAGATGACGTAGCAGTACTAGTCGCCGGACGTACTGTCGGACAGGCGCAACTCAAACTGGGTGCGGTAATACATCGAGTGAGCGAGTGGATGACAGACCGTGGGCTTAGCCTAGCGCTGGAAAAGACCGAGGTCGTCGTCCTGACCAAAAAGCGGATCCCTTGTTTTATTCCCGTTCGGGTGGGAGAAATGATCATCGAGTCGAAAGAATCAATCAGACACCTTGGCTTGATGATTGACTCGAAGATGAGTTTTTCGAGCAGGTCCGAGCGTCAGCGGATTAGGTTTCTGTGCGAGTATCGGCTCTCAGTCACCTTATGGCCAACACGCGGGGACCAACCTCGAGCAAAAAACGTCTACTGATGAGTGCAATGGAGTCAGTGCTTTTGTATGGCTCCGAGGTTTGGGCTCTTAGTAAAAAGACGTACCCAAGGCGTCTGGCACAGGTGCAAAGGCAAGGAGCTTTGCGGATAGCGTCTGCATATCGCCTCGTCTGCATATCGTCTCTGAACCTGCAGTGCTGGTAATCTCGAGGATGGTTCCTATTAAGTTACTTGCAGACGAACGGAAACGTGTATACTTACGTAGGGGGGAGTCGGCGAGAGAAACCGTCATCCGAGAGGAACGGAGAAGGACCGTAACCTTGTGGCAGCAAATATGGGAAAACGAAACGAGAGGCAGGTGGACCGCACGGCTGATAAGTGAATTGGGGCCGTGGTTCTACAGAGTGCATGGTGAGACTGATTATTATCTGACGCGACTACTCAGTGGTCACGGGTATTTTCAGTCTTACCTGTATAAGATGGGAAAGACACCATCCCCAACTTGCGTGTTCCGCCCGGGGATGACGGATGACGCCTGCCATACGTTCTTTACGTGTAATAGATTTACAAGACTCCGTTCGCATCTCTCGGAGAAAATTGGCGTAATTTCCCCAGAAAATGTAACGGGAAAAATGATGAAATCAAAGGACAATTGGAACTGTGTGTCGCATTACGTACGGACAGTACTCATTATAAAGAAGGACATAATGGATTGCTTGTGGAGGGAGGGAACATCTCTGTAACGCAATATTATAGTTACTAATCGCAATTCCTTCCTATCCATCCATGGAGAAAAAGAGATTTCCCTTAGCCTGAAGACATCGCTAAGCGATGATTAATGAGGCCTTGTCCGAAGAAGTAATGTGACAAACAATTCCAGGCTAAGTTCTCGGTGTGACAGGGGAGGTGTTTAGTCGGTACTCCGGTAGCGGGGGAGTCCGACACTCAGGGCGTAAATAGCCTTCACCTCCCAAACAGAAAAAAAAGGTGCTTTTGTGTCTACGAGAGATCAAGGTCATGACTAAGTTTTTCATGCTATTTATATGATGATTTGCAATGTCTCGATCGAGACCGAGTAATAGAGAATTTGTGATTTCTTCTAAACTTTTTAAAGATATTTACAACTTCATTGGGGTAGATAACAATGTTAAATTTGCTTACCAATCCGACTCCGTCGGTTTTTATTTTTGAATATCCCAATTCTGAGTTAATCTTCTCTATCGTGAGTTTCCCTTGGACTAGGGGGACCAATAGAAAGACAATCTCTATTGCCAGAATTATCTGAAAATTTTAAAGGGCGTTTGATATTGCTTTCATGAATACCTGTTAGATAATGTTTTCTAAATTTGGGTTGTTCTTTGTGCCGAAGGGATTTATAATTTTTTAATAAAACCTTCTTCCCTTTCTTCGTCATAGTCTTCCCTAACTTTATTTCTTTTTCCTATAACCTTTATCTTTGTTTGTTTCAACGTATCACGAATGATGTTGTGGTCAATTTTATGTTCTTGTACATTTTGAGGGGTTGCTTTAATAATTGAGTGGTAGGTATTATTGTAAAATTTTACTGCTTTCAGCATTTGTATCCTAATAGGAAGTTTTTCTTCGATATTTAAAATTCTTATTTGTTCTATTAACGTATTATTTAGCCGTTCAACATCTGCATTCCGTGTATGACTATTGGGTTTTGTTATATGATAGTCGATATTTTCCGCTAAACAGAATTCTCTTATATTCCTAGTGTTGAACTCGTTGTCGAAAATAAACTTCCTAACGTTGCCTTTTATGGCTAAAAATTGTCGGAGCTTCTCGATTATTGTCTGTGTGTTACGATGAATCGAAAACTTGTGAATAATAACTTACTTACTTACTTGTGAATAACTTGAAATAAAATTAATAAAACTATGTTTACTGTTTACATAAGTGTCTACGTGAATGAGCTCGTTTGTGGTGAACGGTGTTTCCGTTAGCTGAAATTTTTTGCTTATGGGGTTTCTGTCATATTTTCCAGCTGGACAAATCTCACAGTTGTTTATAATCTTATGAACTTGCGTTCGAAGAACTGGGTTGTATATTCTGGTTTTAATGCCCTCATACGTTGCCAGTGTCCCAGAATGATGAGATTCATTGCTTGTTTAACGCCTCTTCGTCCTCTATATCTACAGCAAAATTACTGCACTTGACAAATTTTACTTGGTTACTGTCTGAAAATGTGTTTATGGTTACCTGTTGTAATTTGTAGTAATCGTGATCCGACAGGAACGAATAAATTCCTATTTTTCCTTTACATATGTAACTTCGGAGTAAGTTACTAACACTATCGGTATCTTCCTTTACCGGTGATCGTGGTGATCTTGCCGAAAAAGTGGGAGAGCTCCACTCAGAAAGCCTAGTCGAAGAGATGCTGAAATCATTTGACAAATGGAATCACGTGGCTCATTACGCTCGGATAATCTTAATAACGAAAAAAAGCATAGTTGATCGGCTGGAGGCGTCGAGGGTGGAAGGTTTCCTTCTCTAGCAATCCTCCTCCTCTTTTCCATCCAACTGGAGAAGGAATCCCTGTAACCCGAAGGCGCCAAAAGGCGTTAAATTGGGAGGCCTAGCTCTAAGTAATGTGCCAAACGGTTCCAGGCTAGGCGCTCCGGTTGACAGGGGAGGTGTTTAGTCGGTAGTCCAGTAGGTCCACTGGGAGTCCGACACTCAGGGCGTAAATAGCCTTCACCTCCCTACCCAACATAAAACAAACAAAAAAAACACTATCGGTATGTAGATCATTTTTATCAACAAAGATCCTTCTATTTCCGAAGACAATTTCATATTCTTTTTCCTTTGCTTCTTTTAAAATAATTTGCGTTCTAAATCTGTTAACTATTGTCTCAATTATGGGTGTATGATCATTTCTGTCCTCTTCCTGAGAGTGTATTGTTTCGTTTTCTAGAGATTCACTTAAAGCGTTTATTTCATTATGAGATGTTTCGACAAAAATGGACCTCAAATTTTCAGTTCCCAAAATTTTTTCATTTTCTTATGAGTAAACCTTTTCTTTGACACAGTCTTTCGAGTTGAGACCCAAATTTCGGTTTCAAGAATGCTGCCCTGCTCATTAAAATTGTGTAGGCTTTCATTGGTCACTCCATAAAAATCAAATTTTCAGTTTTTGAATGCTTTCCAATGTCGCATTTCGTGATCCTATTTATTTCATTCTTTTCTATGTTCAGTCTACTTAAAAAGTTTGCTATTTTGTTATCGCTTCCCTTAATATAATCTATTTTCATATCATATTCCCTTAGAGAGATAAGCCATCTTTGAAGCCTTTGATTTATATCCTTCCCTGAATATTTCACCTGAAGCCATTTTATTGGTTGATGGTCGGTTTGTAGGTCGAATTCTTTCCCAAAAAGGTATGGCCAGAAATATTTAGTACCCCATACAATCGCTAATAACTCTTTTTCGATTGTGGAGTAGTTTTCCTCATGGTCGTTGAGGGTTCTGGACGCATAACAGATAGGCTGACCTCCCTGTGTTAAGACTGCACCAAGAGCAAAGTTACTTGCATCTGTTATGAGTTTCATCTGTTGCATCTGTTAAAGTCGGGATATTTCAGAATGGGGTGATTTGTGATGACATCTTTAAGTTTTTCAAAAGCATAAGTGTAATGTGGATTATTCGGGTTTTTCTTCGTTCCTTTCTTTAAATGCATTGTCATGGGGTAGGCTACTTTGGCACAATCTTTAATAAATTTCCTGTAGTATCCTGTGGTACCTATGAAAGATTTTATTTGCTTTGTTGTCGTTGGTAATTTGAGGTCTCGAATAACTTTTATTTTATTTGGGTTTGGTTTTATACTGTCTGGCGTCAGGATACTTCCTAAAACTTGTTGCGCCATCCTGTTGAAACCAAATGTCGTCCATGTCATACTCTTCAACTTTTGGAAACAAAAATTCGTTGAGCATGGCACGGTAACGCTCGCCATTGACCGTAACCGCGGCTCCTTGCTCATTTTCGAAGAAAAATGGCCCAATGATGCCGCCGGAGCAAAGCCCACACCAAACCGTAACTCTTTGTGGGTGCAATGGCTTCTCAATGGTGACGTGTGGATTTTCCGACCCCCAGATGCGACAATTTTGTTTATTGACATAGCCTCCGAGGTGAAAATGGGCTTCATCCGAAAAGACGATTTGTCGGTGAAAATGCTCATCTTCGGCCAAACGATCTTCTGCCCATTGGGCGAACCGAAAACGCAACGGATGGTCATTATACTTAAGTTCTTGGACTAATTGAACTTTGTAAGCCTTCATACCGAGGTCTTTATGCAAAATTCTCCTCAGGGAGGTGCGTGAAACGTTCAATTCGTGAGAACGATGACGAGTTGAAGGTGATGGATGTTCACGGACATTTTCGGCTACAGCAGCAATGTTTTCGGCTGTGCGCACTGCGCGAGAACAGGAATGGGTTGTTTTGTCCACCAACGATCCAGTTTCTCGAACACGATTCACAAATTGATCCGCAAACTGCCTTGAAGGCCACTCATTTTTATGGATTTTTTTTTTCAAATTTCTTACAGTTTGCACTGAAGACTCACCACTTTGGAAGTAAGTTTTCAATATTTCCCAATTTTATTCAAGCGTATAGCGTCCCATTTCGTAGATGTCAAACCTTTAACTAAATTATGAACACAAATTGAATGACATTTGAGCTGTCATTCTCTAAATAAACAGTTGTTCAAAATGCAAACGTTAGATGGCCCACCCTGTACTTACCCTATCCTTATGTCTTAAAACCATATGCACGATGCGATTTGTATTATCCTCATAAAATCAGGTACCGACAAACTCATAAAACAATTAGAATGAGAAAACAGAAAAAGGACGTGTATGAGATGCAAAATTGCATGTAAAAAAAACTTTGCCTGCAACATTGTTACATGCTAGTTACATGCAACATTGCATGTGACTGTCTCTTTTTCTATCTTTACCAACTTATCCATTCTTTCAGCTTTCGTTCGCGTCGTCCGATTACACTTTTCGCAACGCTCTCGTCATACATCCACCAGCTTACTCCCCAAGTCAAGCGTGCCTAAAGAAGTTTTACTTCAAAGACTCAACGTCATTACCTCAAAAAACTCATTAACTAACAAAATATTTTTGATTAAAAAAATTACTACATACACTTCGAATAAAGTACTTAATATCGTGACATGTTGAAATAATGTCACGCGCCACTGTAATCGTCTTAAGAGAAAAGTCGTAAACAAGTTTCAATTACCAGTTGGTAATTGAAATTACCAATTGATGGTAATGCAAAAACAATCAACCGAGTTGACCGAGAAGCTCGACCGGCAGTCAACAGCGTTCAACCAGCAATCAGCAGACTTGAAACAGAAACTGGACCAGCAATCAGCAGACTTAACCAGAAATTCGATAAGCAATCATCTGAATTAAGAGCAGATTTGGGTGAACTAAGCCGAAAGCTTAACTTTCAAATTAAAGGTTTCGGAAACAGGATGGATAAAGTGGAAGAGTAAGCAAATTAGAAACGGTACGGAAAGAGATTGACAGAATGAAGGAACACATAAGGCAAGCCCAAGTAACGATAGCGAGCAACCTGAACCCGAAAGCGAGTACAACCAGTATCTCAACAAGGAATGCACAAGCACCAACTTTCGATGGACAAATGGCTTGGAGCATTTACAAAACCCAGTTTGAAGCTGCCGCTCAAACGAATCACTGGAATGAGCAGGAGCGAGCAACAACCTTAATTCTTGCCCTGAGAGGTCCAGCTGCGGAAATACTCCAAACTGTCCCTGTCTGGTCGCAGTCAAACTCCATCGCTATCATGAACGCACTCGACATGAGGTATGGAGATAATCACCTGAAGCAGATCTACAGGTCGCAGCTGCGCAACCGGACGCAGAAACCAGGTGAAACCCTATAGCAGTTAGCCCAGGATACTGAAAGGCTTGCACTTTTGGCTTATCCTGCATACGACCCAAATCATCGGGACGATGGCAACGGAGGCTTTTATTAGCGCGTTGCAGGACAGAAAAATGCAACAAGCTGTCCGCCTAGCCGAAAAACGCTCAGTAAAGGACGCACTGGCATATTGTTTAAACTTCGAAGCTGCCAAAACAACTATTCGTAACACAGCCAGGATCCGGCAGGTTACAACGGAAGAATGTAGATGTGAGCGTGTTGATATTAGCGAAAAAGCGCAGGTGAATGGTGCGCCTATATGCTGGAATCGCGGTGAACGAGTAAATGTGCAACGAAACTGCAAGCAGCAAAGGAAATTAAGCTAATGCCCGCCATGTGGCGCTAGAAGGAGATTAAGGCCAAAAACAGAGCCTGGCAATAAGGCCCCTCAAACCAAGTGGTCGGGAAACGCGTACAAGCCAACTTCGTGGGGCAGAGGTTGGCTAGGAGGATCGAAGTCCCCAGCACCACCATCATAGTAGCTAGGCTACATCGAGGAGAGACAGACTTATGTGTTCGTGGACAAGTGGACGGTGAATATTGCACCCTCACTATTGATCCTGGTGCAACAAGGTCAATATTGCGACCAGATCTGGTGAACGGGCGTTTTCTCTCCAAAGGCAAACCACTTTTGCTACGAACAGCAACGGGAGAAGCAGCACCCGTATACGGCGTGATCCAACTCCAAGTACAAGTAGGGGATATACTGTGTGAAATACCCAGACCCTGAGAAAATAGAAGCTGTGAGAAGTTGGCCGAAATGTAAAAACAAACGACAACTTCGAGGTTTCGTTGGACTGGCAACCTATTATCGCCGATTCGTTAAAAACTTTGCAAAAATAGCGAAGTGTCTCCATCAGCTCACTGAAAAGATTCGTCCTTTATCTGGAACGAGCAGTGTGAAAAAGCCTTCGAGATGTTGAAGAATAAGCTCTGTGAATCACCGGTTCTAGCGTACCCCAAACCTTGAAGAATGTCCGTAGTAGATATCGATGCGAGTAACAACGGGATTGGGGCCGTATTGTCACAGCAGGTCGACGGTGAGGAGCGAGTAATCTCATACTCCAGCCGAGTTCTGTCAAAGAGTGAACAACTGCGTAACCAGGAAAGAACTACTGGCTATAATTGAAGCAACAAAGCAGTTCCACAAGTACCTATATGGACAGAAATTCGTTCTTCGAACAGATCATGCTTCCCTGAGATGGCTGCTTCATTTCACAAACCCAGAAATGCTACAGTCCTATGATTACGAAATCGTCCATCGAAAAGGAGGAGTGCATGGGAATGCCGACGCTTTATCCCGTCGCCGATGTCCAGCAGCTTGTAAACATTGCCGACGGTGTGAGGAAAAAGAACAGGGTGTGGATATGCGTGTAATCACAACGGAAAATGACGAGGGTTGGACGCTGCACGAACTTCGGGACGCTCAGTTAGCCGACGATGATATTGGACCATGGTTGGTATGGAAAGAGACAATACGACGTCCCGAGTGGAAGGACATATCAGCACGCGGCACAGTGTTGAAAAGCTATTGGGCTCAATGGAACTCTCTTGATGTTGATGATGGAGTTCTGAAACGGAAATGGGAATCGACAGACGACACTTCATATAGTATGCAAATTGTTCTTCCTAAGATTCGGGTCAAAGGAGTACTAAAGGAGATGCATGAAGGCACATCGGGAGGTGATCTTGAGGTGAATAAGACCCTGAAAAAGGTGCGCAAAAGATTCTACTGGCTCCACGTTAGGGACAACGTTCTTGACAGGTGTCTTAAATGCGAAATATGCGCTTCCGTTAAAGACCCAAATCGAAGAACGAGAGGGCAAATGCAGACTTATAACGTCGGGGTACCGTTCGAAAGAATAGCTGTGGACATCGCAGGACCCTTTCCCGAGTCTGAATGGGGAAATCGGTATTTACTCGTTGTAGATAATTACTTCAGCAAGTGGCCAGAAGTATACCCAATTGATAACCAGGAGGCAACTACTGTAGCGGAGCATATTGTTTCACAGTAGGTTAGTAGATATGGCGTACCCCATGAACTACATTCAGAACAAGGCAGAAACTTCGAGTCACAAGTTTTTGCCAGAATGTGTGAACTGCTAGGTATACGGAAAACACGGACAACACCAATGATACGCTAAATAAACATTCGACCAAGATGGTTGATGAAAACCAGAGAGATTGGGATCGACGCATTCCATTATTTTTGATGGCATATCGAACTGCAGAACATGCATCGACAGGAGAAGCGCCCACGAAAGTCATCTTTGGAATAATGATTCGTCTGCCAGCTGATGTCAAGTTTGGGACACCCCATGAGCAGCTCCAACCCATTTCGGAGTATACAAGCCACTTAAGGGACAACACCACTGTGACGGCTTCAAAAAATCGATTTTTTGAAAACCATCTAGAAAAATCTAAAATACATTTAAGAATAGAATAGAATAGAATAGAAAAAATAATTATTTTCGGAGATGTTAAATATTTTGTGGAGCGGTGCAGCGCTCCGTGACACTCGGGGTCCCACGCCGCCTCAGCCAGGTGCGCGTCTCAACCGGTCGGCAGGTATACCGGGCCTTTCCCTATAGTCCTGCGAGTCATTCACAGGTATTCTTTTGTCTCCCTTCACAAAAGCCGACTATTGTTATAAATATAGTTTCAAAAAAAGATATAGGTAGCGATAGTTGAAAAATTTTCAAGGCAGGTATAGGGATAGCGTTATAGCGTCAGTTTACGAATAGAAACCACGCTATTCGCATCTAAACGCTCCGAATCGTTTCGTTTATAAATATCGAACGCTCAGAATTATTCTTTGCTTATAGAAATGAACAACGAGAAAGTGTACGCGGGGAAAAAGGGTACGAAACGGAGCTATCCGACGAAGAGTCGATCGAAAATTTCGAATCGAAAACCTCCGAACCGTTATAGCTCTGAAAATAGTTCTGCAGAGAATGTGAGCACTTCGGCGAAAAAGTTAAAATCGTCGGACGGTTTGGAGGTCGGTGTTACTAGCGATTTTGGTTATCGTATAGTACACCTCTTCCATGCATTGAACATTATATCGACGTTAGTGAAGTGCAAAGTGTGTGATCGCGATATAAAATTTACTGAAAAAAGTTTGCGCGGACTCGGATTCAAAATAGAGGTCGATTGCGGCCATTGGAAAAAAGTGCAAACCAATTCGTGTAATATGATTGACAATGCATACGAAATAAATCGTCGGATCGTATTCAGTATGCGTCTTCTTGGCGTCGGTTTGAATGGCCTGATGAAGTTTTGTGCATTTATGGACCTACCGCGCCCCATATTTCAATCTTTCTACGATCGAATCGTAAATTCGATTTCGATTGCCACTCAAGCTGTGAGCGCAGTGAGCAAACAAAATGCTGCACTTGAAGAGAAGAGAATTTCGTTGGGAAATGGGATGGAGGACGGAATTATCGTTTCAGGCGACGGATCGTGGCGAAAGCGCGGTTTCAGTTCGCTATTCGGCATAACATCGCTTATCGGCTGGTACACTAAAAAAGTGATCATTCAAATCAAAAGTGATCACATTAAAAAATGAGGAAGGAAATTTGGGCAACTATCAAGCATAAAATATCCACAGAAAGTGAGCCACAAAATGACGTTTGCCCAAAGGGAGCCGAGTCGTGGTGTTCGTGGCAGCGAGCGATCGCAAGCGGTAATATTTCTGAATATCGCCATAAGCCGCCTCTTCCTAAGGAAGTATTGGAGACAATTACGCCAGTGTATGAAAATTTGAGTAGAGACGATTTGCTGCAGCGTTGTTTGGGTGGCTTTACGCAAAACAATAACGAAAGCTACAACAAATCAGTTTGGGCAATAGCCCCCAAGTGTCAGTCCGGGAGCAAAAGAATCGTCGATATTGCCGCTGATATCGCGGTATTATTATTCAACGATGGCCTCAGAAGCCTCATGAATGTTATGGAGACGTTGAGGGTAACCATCGGCCCAAATTGTTTCAATTTTTGCGTTGAAACCGACGCAGGCGGAGCGCTCGCTCACGGATGCTGCAAAAGAGGCAAGAAGAGCCTCTACAAGTTCGAGAAAAAATGCTGGGGACCTTGATTTGCTTCTTGAAGGCCAGCTATATGGTGCCGGAATGGCTGATTAAAGGTAAACAATTTTTTTTCTAATTTATCACATAAATTAACAAACTTCAAACTTTGAACGCGTTTTTCTCAAAACCACTTTCTTGAGTGCGGCACGCAGCATAACTCGAGCAATTTTTATTCGATCGACTTCAAATTTGGACTGCATCAATAAAACTAGATTATCTAAAGAAGTACATAGGATTTTTTCGATATCTCAATAAAAAAAACAGTTATAGCCTTTTTCGACGAGAAATTTGTCTCGAAAATCGACCTTAAATTTCAAAAGCGTGCCTATTTTTTAAAAATCAATATTTCAAATCCCTATGTACTTCTCTTCAAAATTTCATATTATTAACGAAAACACTCGGTATTTTTTTTCAGATCGACTTTGAAGACAGTTCTGCTGCGTGCCGCGAATCACTGCAGAGGCAACAGCACCTGCCGCGGGAGCTTCCCCAGCGCCACCATGGGGCGTGAAAAATTAAAAAAAAATTTTTTATGTATCTTTAATAAACAAGAAACAAAACAACAAAAAATTTGGAATATGTCTTTTTTTTCCCATAAAAAAAAATTCTTGAAAAACGGCAAAAAACCAGGGGGTCACAGTGGTGACCAGTGATACAGTGGTGACAGTGGACAACCGTAACACATGCTGAAGTATAATTTTTTGCTTGTATTCTCATAGGTACGTTGCACTGGAAACTTCTACCTTTGAAATTGTTTAAGTTTTCATATGAATGATATATCTGAAAATCAATAAACTAAATGTATGTTCATGTGTAAGATGATGATAGCGCTAATATTTATCACAAAAGTAACAATTATGATGATAAAGTAAAGTTTTGAAACCAAAATCTTTTCAAAGTTTTTCGTGGGTTTACTTTTCTAGATGATCAAAACTGATTATTGAATTGAAATAAGTCATGAATTTTCTAGAGAATATTAAATTTGAATGACATAGAAAAATATTAGCAAGGAGAATGTAATAACTTAATTAAAATTTAAGCATTTCATCAACACAAATATCTGAAATTACATCATTAAACATGTACTGAAAATTATCCTATTATTTTACCCGTATGTGAGTAAGTTAATAATGGTAGTGAAGTTAATCAATGTATAAAGAAAAGTATACCATATTATTTTTTACTTTCAGCTTATTATAGAGTTCAGTAGGGTGAACTGCTCCTATGCAGATTATCTTTGTGGCTAAATAATCGTAGAAATAATTTCAAATAACTTAATATAAGACTACAGCGCTAAAATTTACCTAAACATTGTAGGATTCCTAGCTGTAGAAATTTTCAATTTGTATGTGAAGACTATTTTTCCTGTGCCCATAAGTTTTAATATTTGTTAAACTGGCAGGGTGAACAATAAATAACAAGGATTGTTGAATAAATTGAGGATATATTTTTAAATATGTCTGCACGGTACGAAAGCTGAATGCAAAAGAAATGTGGTGAAAGTTTTATGTCGTGAGTTTTGTGTCAAAGGTTGCTATGACTGTGGTGGGCCTTAAGGGCCTGAATACATGAAAAGAGTGAGTGTTTGCATGAGAATGAAAGTTAGTGCGTACAATTTGAATTATTTTTTTTTTAACTTTGTTTAACAATATTAGAGCTGTAGGTCTACACAATAAAGACTGCAAAGCTTAGACAAAAATGTAATGTATATTGCCAAGGTCTGCCAATATAAATATAAAAAACAAACAAAATAAATATTTGATCTTGTTGTGAACATTCTTCAGATCTTGATTGAATGAAGTAGGAACTTCGAAGGCAAATATTCCAGGAATGCGCTTCTCCTATTGACCAGGAATAAAAAGCAAATGTCAACGCTAGTTAAAAGGAACGCATCTTTAAAGCTTGCTTTTCTTCGTTCGAATAATAACCCAAAAAGAAAACTTAGTTCGATCTTCAGAAGACGTTAAAAAATATGCTGACGAACATGAGTCAGGATGTTCAGGTTCTCGTCAATTAAAAGTGAACATGAAAAAAGTTTTAATTTAAAAATATGCTATAAATCTTCTTCTCATTACTGAGAATTTATAAAGTTTAGTAATTTATCTGTTAAAACCAAACTGTGCGCGTACTTCTGCCTGCAATTTAAGACTGTCTTCTCCGATTCAAGAAACGAGCTTCTTGAACTAAAAGTTTACGACTTGTCAACTTGGGAAAAAAGGATATCTTTTACATTTCGGTGCGATGTCTCGGAAGATAACTCTGTGGAAGATGTTTTCATGGTTTTTCTGATTTTGCAAACCAGGGCTGGGCTTGCATCATGTTCACTGCTTTTAATAGAAAGCAAATCAAATAAAATAAAATCGCATGTTGGCTTATCTGGTGAAGACTCCCTGGTTTCCATAATAAATCAATGACAAGAAAGGTGTTTTTAGGTAGTTTGTTTATTGGAGTTATTTACAACCAGGGTGCAGTAAATCGACGTTGATTCAATCTACTCGGACCTTCCCCAAAAAACCAATTATATGAAGTAGACGTTAAAAAATTTATGCATTTCACGATACGTCTCATCAGTTCAAAGACGTTCGAAATATTCTTTCGAGCAATATAATTAATAATGATGGTAATATCATCTCCTGGGAAATTAGCATACAGATACACATGTTTGATAATAATGTTACTACTTTACTAAAAAGGATAAATGTGTGCATTTGAAATCGGATATTTTAGACCAAATGTCGATTAAGCTAGCTAGTCAGTTTTTCAGTATTCCGTTTCACTACACTGATAAAAAGGAATACTTTGACACAACTACATGGCGAGATTGGACAATTGAACTTTGTCATAACTTTATTTAATTTGAATTAAATTCCTAATTGTCTATCCAACTTCATGCGTTAACTTGAAAGAAACATAATCTTGAGTTATAATAAAAATAGTTGTGTTTCTGTCAACTACGCCGGGATTAAACAGAATAAATTTTTTATTCTTTATAATAAATATAGGATTCAATCAATATTATTAATTTATTTCAAACAAATCATCTTTAGATTGGAAAGAAGATATATGCATTTCTTCTTTTTTTTAATGTTTTTCCATCAATATCATAAATGTAGTTCTGTGGATGTGGAATTCAATTTTTACAAAGAATTAATACTTTCTAATCATCAATAACGATATTAATTAAAAAATATTCGAGTTCATAATAATTTCAATATATTTAATTCAGATGAATATATAAATGGTAAAATAACAAACTTAATTGAATCAACATTATCTATAGTTCGTTTGTATTATTTTCTGAAGTTGTCAATGCATAGTCTACAATTTGATAAACCACATAAAAAATAAATGCAACATAATAAACTTATTTCAGTGAGATTATTTATATATTTGCATGTAATTATTCTATTGTTAATTTCGTCAACCAAAACAATCGGCCCAAATAATATTAGTTTTAGACATAATCATATTGTCTTTTCTTTTACTAAAAAAAATCGATTTATTTAAACTAGAAATATTCATAACAGTGGAAAATAATGTTTTTAAATCAATTATTGTTAAAATCATTTTAAAGTAAATGTTAAAATAATTATATATTTACATATAATTATAGTTTTATAATTATAAAACTAAAATAATAAGTTTGAAGTTTAATAAACTCTCATATTTATATGTATGTTATTAATGCTACAATCAATGTAATAATTATAATTATTTAAATTAATGTTCATAAAAAAATTATTCCGATTTATATGTTCATATGGTGTAACCTATAGGTATACAATGCATGGAAAATACAGTGAGCAACAAATTCTTATCTATTTTTCTGAGAATTAATCGGGCAGTATACATAAATGGCATCGAGCAATGTGTGCGTACGCAATATCAAATGTATTAGTATACATAAACATAACGTCCAAAAAATTCTTTGATAGTCACACAAAGAACTATAAACAATGAAATAATGCGTATGAGTCGATGTTTATAAGATTCGTCAGTCTTCAACGTGCTTTGACACGCTCAATATTGGTGCTTGTGAAAAGCTATGAAATTCAGTGTTTAATCAGTTTTTATTTTAACAAAGAAAATTAATTATAACGGTGGATAATTACTGTAATAGAGTGAAGTGATAATTTAACCACAGCAATGGCAGATGAAGAGACTATAAACTATTTGAAAAAGTGGAATCTTCCCAATTTAATTGAAGTTTTCAAAAGTAAGTACTGACAAATTTATTGTGTAATTTGTATAGATATCTAAATATAAATTAAAAATGTAAAATATTTAAATGTCGAGTAATTATCATTAAAAAAAATACGTCTCGAAACTTTACAGAGCATTTTTTTTGAATAATTTATTCTTGTTATGTACATATTTTTCAAGTGAATATTGTTATAGTATTCATTATAATTAAAAATTAATTTTTGAAAAATTTATGTTACACAGCTCAAAAAATCACGATTGATCGATTTAAAAAACTGCGTCCAAGTTTAATTAAGGAACTCATTCCTGAAATAGGACTAAGAATTGACTTTATGGAAAATTTTGAACAGGAATTTGGTTGTTCATCAAAATCGTCCGTTACAGTAAGTACTTATTATTCTTTTCTGCTGAAAAAGAACTAGTTGTTAAATTAAACACAGCTACTTATGATACATATTTTTCAGGATGTGGATTTAGAAGAAAATGATAATACTAACGATGAAAATTCTTCACCAAATAAACGCTCTTATCATTCACGTGAAAGTGAATATCGAAAAAAACTAAAGCAGAGTAGTAATAATGAGTACTTGAAAAACCTTCTTGATCAACATAGTTTTGGCCAAGCTCTACTAGATGAATATAAAAGAGAAGGATTCCTATCAGAAGCATCTTCAGAACTATTGTGTGATATCATTGCATGTGATTTAATTAGAAGTTGTGAAAGGTATGGACATTTTATATTTAGTAAGAAAGCTTTTAAGATGACATTTTTCAATTTCTTTTTTGTACAGCATCGTAAATAATAGTGATATATCAGACATAGCTGATGAAATAATTGAAATGTTTCCAAATGAAGAAAAAACTGTGTATTTTGATCAGCCGATTCCAAAGAAAAATTCCAAGAAGGGTATTTCCGAGCATGCACGCGGAAAATTATACAATAAAATTCATAACAAGTTGCAAAGATTTCGAAAAATGTCTGGCTACAAAAAATCAAAAAATCAGAGTGATATCACCAATGAAGTCGTAACTTCAGGTATGTTAATTAACTGCACGATGTATGTTGTCATTATTTATTAGTATTATGAAGTAAGTAAAGAATAATTGATTCATGGTGATATAGTTGAAAGATGATAATTGATAGTAAACTATTTTTAAAAATTATTTTTTCTTTATAGATTCTGCTAAAAAAAAGCATGGCTTGGTTAGAACATAACAACACTACTTATACTGAAGAATTAGTCAAGCATTGGCGGAATACATCTGATGCTCGATATCAAATATTATGTCGCAGTAAAGGAACTGTAGCTGATTATTTACAACAGTACCCCGTGTTGAAAGATCACCAGTATGGTCATGCGTTGATTGATATTGACTTCAACCAATTGTATGAGACTGAAGCTGAAAATTTTTATGCAAAATGGAATGACATATTTTCAAAATTATTGATTGTTAAAGCGTCTAAGAAGTTACCTCAAAATGTTAAAAACATGACTGATATGTTGGCGAATGATGATATTAATCTAAGTAAGTATTTTCCGGTTTCCATTCGTGTTGTTATACTATGTTATAAAAATAATACATGCAGTTAATAATATAATTTCATGATGAAATTATTGTTTTACTTTACTCTAAGTACAATAACATTTTTTTTCCAGGTGCGAAAAACTTCATCCAAATAATGTTACTAGCTTATTTCATACCACCTAGGAATTCGTTTCCCATTGAAAAAGGAAACTGGAAACCTAGTGCAACTGAGAGTCAAGAAGGATTTGTACTTTATGTAAAGGTGAATTGTTTATTTTAAACTGAATTATTTGTATTCTTTGTTGTTGTATTGAATTTCAATTTTTGATTTAATTAACTTCAAACATTTTTTAAGCAACCTGGTGACATTCAGAAAATACATCAAGAAAAAATAGATAAGATATTCAAGATGGGTTTGACAGTTCAACCTTATATCATTGGAGTTGGAAATAAATTAGAAGAAGTGGATTGTTTTTATGTAATGGTAGACAAAATCAAATTTAAATTTGACTCTCCATTAAAAGCATTAGATACATGCTTTAAGATTTTCTTCGTATGGCATGCAGAATTTGCTCCAGAGTCAAAGCAAGTCTGGCTCTTTCTTCAATATGCGATTTATAATTTTAAAACTGACAAAGACGTAAGTAAGGCTCATGTAACGAAAATTATGCAACAAATGGGTTTGAAAGTTCCAAAAAAATAATAAGAAGGTACTCAACGTTATTAAAAAAAAGTTATATACATTATGGCGAATTTTTTGTGTCCTTTCTGTAATATCCATTTTCTTCATTTAAATCTTTTATTAACGCATATTAAAATAAGACATAGTTTTAAGTTAAATGAAGTGGTACGATGTAAACAGCCTGATTGTTCAAGATCTTTTAACAATTTTTATAGCTTAAAAAAACATTTGATTAAAACACATAATGAGAATACTAGTTGCCCAGAAATCGTTCATAGCTCGTCTCAGAATCATATGGATATTAATGATTTAAATGTTTTTAACCATGATGTCGATATGCCTTCTACTAGTTCAGGATTTACTGAATCAAGTATTTTTAATAGTTCATCTACCGGTTCAGAATGCACTGACTTAAATATTGTTCCTAGTTTATCAATTCCTTTAAATACGGTTCAAGAAGCAACACATCAAGCAGCATTAACTTTTTTAGCTCAACTTTATTCAAATCCAAAAATATCAAGATCAGTCATCCAAGAAATAGTAGAAAGTACTTCAAATTTGTTTGATTCATGTGGAATAGATTTGTTGATTAATGAAAATAGGATTGATCCAGAAATTGCTGATATATTGAACGTAATAAGGAATCCTTTTGTTCAATTAGATTCAGAATATTTAAGACAAAAGCATCTGAAACGATTAACACATTTAATAAAACCAGTTACTTACTCGATTGAATCAGTTACACGACTTAAAAGCAAAAATAATACTTATTCATTAGAATTAGAATATACAAAAGGTCAATTTATTCCAATGCGCGAAACATTAACTAAATTTTTAGTATTGCCCAAAGTTTTTTCATCTATAATGTCATATATGTCGCAAATGAAGTCTTTCGATGATGGAATCATAAACAGTGTTGTTCATGGTTCCTTATGGAAAGAAATTGAATCACGTTACAAAGAAAAAATCATATTACCATTAACTGTTTACTTTGATGATTTTGAAGTAAATAATCCACTTGGTTCACATACAGGTATTAATAAATTAGGATCTGTTTATTACAAAATTTCCACACTACCTCCAGCATTTGCCTCAAAAATTGAAAATATTGAAAAACCTTTAATAGATGAATTAAAATTTCTTCAAGAAACCGGAATAAGCATTGATACTATTGATGGCAAAAAACAAGTATATTTGACCCCAGTTTTATTTGCAGGTGATAATTTAGGCATTCATTTCATGTATGGCTTTAATGAAAGTTTTAACTCAACTAATTATTGTAGATTCTGTCGTGAAAATAAAGAAATAATGAATTATCAAATAAAAGAAAATAAACTTGCACTTCGAACTATAAATAATTACACCGATGATTTGCTCAATTTTCAATGTGGTGTGAAGCAACCAAGTATCTTTAAAAATTTACCACATTATCATGTCACCAAATTCATGTATGTTGACGTCATGCATGACTTATTCGAGGGTATTTGTTGTTATTTTTTACCTCGCGTACTACATAATATAATTGTTGTTGATAAATTAATTTCTCTTGAACATTTAAATGAACGCATAAAATGTTTTCCATTTGGTAATACAGTTTCTAATAAACATATTCCAACTATTACTCAAGCACATTTAACTAAAGGTTATTATCAATGCACAGCATCTGAGATGCGTTGCTTGACTGAGTTTTTATCTTTCATTATTGGAGATCGTATTCCACGTGACAATAAAAGTTGGCATGTATACATTCAATTAAGAGAAATAGAATGTATTTTATTGAGCAATTTTTTTACTGACACTATACTCCGTAACTTAGAAAATTTAATTACCAATTATTTACAAAATTACTTAGACCTAACACAACAACATTTACAACCTAAATTTCATTTTTTACTTCATTATATCAGAGTTATACGTACTATAGGTCCACCTTGGACACAATCATGTATAAGATTCGAAGCTAAACACAAATTATTAAAAGAGCATGCAAATGTTATTCGTTCGCGTCAAAATATATGTTATAGCCTTGCTCTAAAAGAGCAATTAATGTTCAGTAAAAGATTGATAAATAATACAGGGTTTGCTACTCAAATCGAAATGAGTTCTGAA
Source organism: Stratiomys singularior (assembly GCA_954870665.1). NCBI lineage: Eukaryota > Metazoa > Arthropoda > Insecta > Diptera > Stratiomyidae > Stratiomys > Stratiomys singularior. The sequence continues at coordinate 58,222,908 of OX940877.1, forward strand.
ACTCCTAATGTACTAAAAAATCATCATTATTTTGATAAATTTAAAAACTATATTTCACATTCATTATGGTTTGAATCATTTATTTTTACACACTGGGTAAAAATTAATGACAGAAAATACTGTACGGATATGATTATTTGTATTGAAAAGAATCAAAATTTAATGAACTTCGGAAAAATTAAATCTATTCTTATTAATAATAACAATACAAATGTTATGTTTTTATATTTAAAATATGAAACTCAGAATTTTGATAATCATTATCATGCTTTTACAGTGCGTACCACTTCTGAATGGGGAATTGTATCTCATAAAGATCTTTTTTATGAAAAACCCAAAAATGAATATCATTTAAGTAATGGAAACTCTTATATTCCATGTTAAAAAATTATTAATTGCGTTTTTTTTATGCTTCTTCACTTATATATACACTTTAATGTTTTAATTAGATTTAATGTTGTTTTGATCATTTAACAGTACTGTAAGATCATTATATTTATAAATTATGTATGTCAATATAAAGTTTAATAAAATCAGTGTATTAAAAATAAATGTAATTAAATAGATTTCAAACTACCCTAACAAAACTTTACCTTTTCATAACTACATATTATTAAGTTAAAAGAATATTTTAATCAAATAGATTGAAATAGAAGTTCATCAAAGTACATCATGAAATACTTATGATATAATATGTAATTGTTTCATTATCATTGTTACTTCATTAGATAAAATATTATACAGATAAAATTGAATTTACAGTCGATTTAATCATTCGGTCTTTGATCTGATTTTTTTACTATTTCGCTATACTTCAATTATTATTGTATTAAAAAGAAACGTAATTTGAGTAGAGAACAATTTTAGTAGATGCGAATTCACTATGCATTTTCATTAATATTATACAAGCTCATGTCAAATATGGATGTTATTCCGGTAAAAAAATATGTTACAAATGAAACGTAATTAAATGTTCTCATAATTATTTGGTCATTGATGTAACGTTTTTATTAGTTTGCTGTACGAAATATTTGTTAATTCAACTGTAATCATTTTTTTATTGAAGCCAAGAATAATTTGATGCAAATGAACATGATATAGTCTGGTCTAAAAAATTTTTTCGATCTAATATAATATAAATTTGTGTGCAACTTTTATATAATTGTCCCATCTTCATCGCGTAGTTGAGCGGACCCTTGACCTTCAATCTCGTACATCTATTGAGTCAATATCGTGGCGTAGTTCGCCGCATTCAAATACGCGGCGAAGTTGACTCGATTTATTACTAGTTGATTTAACTTTTCCTTTTTATCAGTGTACCCACTTCAGCTGCGGTTAAAAAGTATGCTTTCGACATGGTGGTGGTGGTGGAGACTGCCGTCAAAATGAATAAACTCATAATTTGAACTTGAAATTTTCGAAAAATCCAAAGAGATGTGCTATTTCCATAGAAGGGGCATAATACAGAAATGGGCATATTACAGAATGGGCATCTCATGTTATAGTTACACAAACGAAAACCCATTCCATACATTTAAAAACATTCCCATACATCTGCATTTAATTTGCAAGATACGGAATCATTAGACTCAGACGAAACTGACACCGTCTGAAAAACATTAGAATCTTTCCTATAACATGCTAAAATACTGATAAGGTTTCAGCAGTTTAAACAATATAAAATTGAAAGTGCGGAGTAACTTCTTGCTCAACACAGAAGCAAAAAGCAATACGTTATCCACACCGAAACAAGGACGAAAGCAACGATGGAAGCAAAAATCTATGAATTGGAGCAGAAACTTCTGGCAAAGGGAAACGAATATGAACAAATTGCAGCGGAAGTGTAAATTCTTATCAACAACAGTAACAAAGGAGGATCAAATTGGTCGATTGATAGAAGCAAGCAATAATAAGATGATTCCCCAAAACAAAACGTTGGACCCATCTTATAAAATCATGAAGGAAATACGGCACATGACAGCATATACGGGGACAGGAGGTGTCTTAATCAACTAATTTATCAGCAGCACCGAAATCTTTCTCAACGGTATTGAAGATCCTGAGATGAAACGAATAGCAACACGCCACATATTTTTTGAAAAAATACAGGAAGCAGGTAAGGACGTGGTTATTAACATAAAGGAGCCGAACAACTGGGAAGCCATCAAAAAAGCATTACAACTACGCTATGAACCAGACACAGAGCCATATCAACTGTATCGGATGATTGGCGATTGGAATTCCCTATTCCTTGACCTTGGTAATGTTGATGCAATTATTGTCCACACTGCTAAGGAAATGATTCAGGGAATCCTAGATAAAACTATTGAATTACATGATATTAACAATAAAATCGATCTAATGACTGGTAGACGTTTAGAAAATCTTTGAAGTAGATATGAGTACAGAAAAGTGAAAAATCATAGTGAAAAGAGAATGTGCGGGAGTAATCACGGTAAGAATTCTAATACTAATATAATTTATCAAATTGCTAATAGTGAACGTGCATAAACTAATAAACTAAGTCGATATAAACAATGGACTAACGACAATAGACTGAACCGTAACACTAATACAACAAACAACCAATCAAAGTCGGCTCAGTATCGGCATCGAAACAACCCCTCAAACAATTTCGATGGACAAATCCCTTTTAATGAAAATTCTGGACAACTGCGTACTAATCGTTCTCAAGAGCATTTAACCAAACTTTTAGTAGAAATTCTGATCAACGTCGGCAATCAGTTGTTACATTTTCCGTTGAGGAGGCGACATGAAGAAATAAAAACAAAAAATAAATAAATCCATTAATTTCTCGGAACAAAGTTTCAGTCAATATTATTCATTTGTTGTCGTGATTAACTAACTTAAAAAAGAGAAAAAGTATCTGTAAAGGACAAGAGAGAAAAAGTCAATAGAGTCAATCCGCATGATTTCCAGGATTTTTCAGAGGGACAACGATCAATAAATAAATAAAACACTGAACGAAGGTACAGATGATGACATTTTAACTTCCAAATATCCGTTAGATATTATTAGGCGCGAAATGACAAGACAAAATAATAGAATTTTATTGAGATGGACGCGAAACATTAATATTTTCGATTTTCGCATCCTTCTGATACCAATCCATATTAATCAAAATTATTGGAACATTGAAACAATTAATTTCAAACATAAAAGATTTCCTGAAGGTAGAGGCTATAAATCAACGAGGAATATCTATTGATCTCAAAGAGTTTACACAAGTTGATTTAGAAAATCCGCAAGGAAGGGGTAGTGATTATGGTGCTTTAAGTTTTAACACTGCAGAAAACATTTCCAGAAATCAAATAGCATTTACGCAAAAGGTTAACCTTACATCCGAAATAAAATGATTCTAATATTTTGATTATTTATGCATTGCCAAAAAAGTATCCGTGTAATATCAAAAGAAAGCAACATATTAGGAAATTCATGCTAAAGAAAGCTGCTACATTTAAATATTTAAGCAACAAAATTTTCCTGGGGTATTCGTTGAAAAAAAAAAGATAAATAAATAAATAAAAAACAAAATAAAAACAAAAAAGCCTCACTTTAACGAACCAGAAAATGTATCCGTACATAACAATATCAATTTGAAATATTCAAATATTTTATAACATACCAGGGATTAATAACTTGTCGGATAACCTTTTCTCTTAAGGACCTCCTTAAGTCGATTTGGCATGAAGGGAACCAATTTGGCTGTGTCCTGCTTGGTAATTGTACCCCATCCATCGACGATGACGTTTTTCAGCATTTCCTTCGAGGTTATGCTGTGCTGACGGATCCTGCGCTCCAACATGTCCCACAAATGCTCAATGGGATTAAGGTCTGGGGATTGGGGCTACGTACACAGTTGATGCTGTGTGTTGTAGAGTAACCAAAGCTTCACATTGTGTGCTGCGTGCTTGGGATGATTATCTTGCTGGAACCAGAAATCGTCACGAAGCCTCAACTGCTCAACGCTTTGCTTCGAATTCGCCTTCAAACTATTAAGGTAACCGTATTGATCCATAGTTAATTCTATAAACAGAAGTTGGCCAACTTCTTCTGCCACCATACGAGAGCATTTCTTTTTCGAGAGCAGCATCGCTCTTCCGCTACGCTAATTTTCTTCGTTTAATGCTAAATATGCAAAATTTAATTTCGTCAGAAAATAGGACCTGTTCTCAAAACTCTGGTGGCTTGTTTATATATTTTTTTGCGAAATTAACAAGTTTCTTCCTGTTTACTTCCGAAATGTATTGCTACTTACATGCTATGCGTTAGCGATATCCATTTCTCTTTAGTATTTTCGTATAGTATTTTCGTGAAGAGGCTTGACAAAAGCATTTTTTATATTTGTAACAATTTGGGAAGCAATTACTCGAGAATTCTTTTTAACTACCTGGAAAACGTTTCTTTTTTCGCGTTCAGTCAGTATGGATTGTCGACCACAACGAGGCTTTGACATAATCGAACCAATTGTATTAAATGTTTTCACCACATACTGGACAGAGGAGTGAGTTCTGCACAAAAATTTTACACGAAAAATTTAAAAAATCTGCACTTACTTTCAATACTATCATAACTTAAAGTAGAACTATTATCGGACTTGAAAACATTAATATGCATCTGCATATGTCATTGCGCAACACGGGAAATCCCCAGGTTTGTTTTGTACGGATACTTTGTCTGGTCTACTGTATTTCGATAAATCGATTTGGCTTGAGTTTCAAGTCTTTTTAAATAGTAAGTATTATGAAACATGCTGGGAATCATGAAATAGTACAGATTTTATGATATTATAAAAGAAAGCATTCAAATTAAGTGGAAATATCCATAATACAAAAATAATTTTGTTATCTTGCATGCACGGATGCATGCAGTTAACTGTAATCATCAACATTTATTTGAAATATTCAACTATTTCCCTACATCTATGTTAACACTGGCTGCAATACTGTTTCTGTTCAGCCCGGACAATCAACGGACAATTGACTATACATAGGATTGAAGACACTTCAGGATTCATGCAAATCCAACTTAACAAAAGCCGAAAATAAATTATCGTCCTTAACCTAGCCTCCGTCGAATCGACGGTCATGGGAAAGAAATATTGTTGTCTCTTTTCACCGCTGCATGCGAATGTTTAGTAACTGCTTGTGAACTCAATTGCCGGTGAGATCGCCACAGTGATTCACACGTAGAATAGGTAGGTGTAAAAGCTTTCGAAAGCTTTGATATTTGACCGTTATACCGACGGATAGTAAGTTTTATGATGTGAGATTTTATTTTATTTTATGCTTCTGAGGTAAATTGTTTATGTTGCAGGTTTGCGAATTGGAATTGGAATTCGAATCTGGAATAGCTAATGTGATAAATGCAGAACTTCGTTTCGAAGATGTGGTTTATTCTTCAGGCAGTGAATTCATCCATTACGATTTCTTAATAGAAATCGTAGAAGACGAAGACGTAGAAGACGAAATTGAAAGTTACGAAAACTTTGAGCCATCTTATTCCGATGAAAGTGATATAAGTATACCACAGAACTTGTCATGAAATGTGGAGCAAAATCGACCGAGCGGCTCTGGTTCTGCAGTAGAAAAGACATTAGGTATTATTCATTTGCCCCAAGGAAGCATACGAGGCAAAAAAAAATATTTCTGGTCCACCACTAAGGGCCAATTTTCGACCCGAATTTCACCAAGAAATATTCTACACATATTAAGAGGACCGAACCGGAGCCTAATCAGTGTAGAACTTTGCTTTCTACAATTCTTCACAGATGATGTGTATGAAGAAATTGTCAAATGGATGAATGTTGAGATTTGAGTAAAAAGTGCTTTGTATAAAACTTGACCCACTTCACAAAGCGATGCCATTTTAGAAGTCAAAGCCTTAGTTGGCGTTCTCATTTTGGCCGCAGCCCTGAAAGATAAACATTAAACTTTAAAAGAGTTATTTGATTCAAATTATTGTGGAAATGTATATGTAGCTGCTTTCAGCCGTGAACAATTTGATTTCCTTATTAGATGTTTACGGTTTGACGATGAAGATTAACGGTTGTAAAGCAAAAAACAATAGCTTGGCTTTCGTGGCAGATGCAAATTCCGTATGTACATTCCAAATAAACCTTTTAAAAATATTCTTTTACGAATATTTCGTAAAAGAACTGACGCCGACAATTTATGGCATCACCATAATTGGTCTGCGGGTTTTCCATTGGCAAAAAGTCTACAGCTCGAGCCAGGTAACTTGAGAATAGTTGGTACACTTCGTGGAAATAAAAGAGAAATTCCAACAGAACTAAAAAATAACAATAGGATGCAGGTTGGAACGTCAATATTATGCTACGATGGACCACTGGCATTGCTCTCTTACAAACCCAAGTCGTCAAAAGTTATTTATTTGTTATCTTCATGCGACGAACAAGGCACAGTAAATTCATCATCAAAAAACCACACATGATTGAGTTCTATAAGTCAACAAAAGGTGGCGTAGCCACGTTTGATCTGTGGCGACCTTTTAATGGCAGCATTACAGCCAAAATATATGGCAGCACACATTGCAGCAAAAAATAGATATAGGGCAGTCCTCATAAGGAGTAGTGCTCGCGAGCGACACGATTCGACACAGCGGTAGACCTCGGAACAAGAAGGACACAAAAACGATCCTCGCGAATATAGTTGTACGTGCAAAATTAGTAAAATAGCTTTTGTTAATTATTGTATTAGTTAAAAAAATAAATATTGTGTTGAAGTTAAACCCCCACAAATTGGTGACCCCGACGTGATAACGCACGGGAATAGGAATTGCTTAGTGACGGCAAAAGTACGTAGTGACGCCAAAAAGTGCGTAGTGACACCATATTGAGGTACTTAAAAAAAAACAGCTGAAGTGACTAAAAACAATAATGTCTTCACCTCCGGAAACACCGAAACGGGTAGAAGAAAGTTCCACGCGCTCCGAAATTCATATGCACTCTATGAATAAAGTCACGATTCCCCCTTTTATTAAAGACGACCCAAGTTTGTGGTTTGTACAAGTGGAAATGGCCTTTGAAATTTCCCACATTGCGTCGGACAAGGCTAAATTTCGCTATGTGATTGTCAATTCAGACTCTTCGGTTCTGCAAGCCGTTTCGGACAGTGCAATTAATCCCCCCGAAATCGGAAAATATGACGCAATAAAAAAGCGAATTTTAGAGTCATTCGTGGAATCGAGTGAGGCGAAATTACGTCGCGTGTTGCGTGGGATAAGCATCGGAGAAGAGAAACCGTCACTCTTCTTGCAGAAACTTCGAAATTTGGCCGGTGACCAAATCAGTGACGCAGTGTTAAGGACAATGTTCCTCGAGCAAATGCCAGATTATGTGCGCGGGATCCTTGTAGGCAGCGAAGTAACAGACGTTGCGAAATTAGCGTTGCAAGCCGACAAAATAATAGAGATTTTGCGCCCATCGATCGCGGCTGTATCAGCTTGTACAACAAACGACCAGACAACTTTTCAAATGGAAAATCTACAAAAGGAAATCGAGAGGTTATCCCGAGAAATTCAGTGGTTGCAGCGAGGTCGTTCCCAATCAAAGACGCGAAATAGATCAATGTCGCGAGATAAGAAGGCCGGGAGAACAAGTATGTGTTTTTATCACGAAAGATTTGGTGAGCCTGCAAGAAAGTGTCGCGACCCTTGCATTAAATCAGATCACCCAAAAAACTAGTTTCAACGACATGCGAATCGGCGAACGCATGTTGTAACGACAAAACTAGCCGCCTTTCCATTTATGACAGAAAATCTGGGTATAAATTCTTAATTGATACGGGAGCGGAGATATCCGTCCTACCCAGATCTTCATGCAACAGACAGCATTCGTCTAATTTAAAACTTTACGCTGCGAATGGCTCAGTCATCGATACGTACGGATCGAAAACTCTGACAGTGGGATTAGGTTTACGGCGCGAATTTACATGGAATTTTTCTGTAGTGAACGTTACACAGGCAATCCTTGGAGCCGATTTCTTGCAACACCATGGCCTAATAGTCGACTGAAAAGCTAGGAAGCTAGTGGACAAAAATACAGCGTTGCGAACTAATGCACCAGTTGTTGCAATGAAAACGTCATCGATCCATACGTACAATCTGACTGACACATATCATCAACTTTTGGCAGAATATGGAGAAATTACTCGATTGAATCTGCGAAAAACAGTGCCTCATTCAGTTCAGCATCATATTCTGACTAAAGGTGCACCAATCGTAGAACGTGCACGCAGGCTATCTGGTGAGAAGCTTAAAGCAGCAAGAAAAGAATTCGATTTTATGCTGAAAAACGATGTCTGCCAACCATCGGATAGTGAATGGGCCTCACCGTTGCATCTAGTACGGAAGAAAACTGGGGAATGGCGGCCTTGCGGGGACTATCGTCGTCTGAATAGCATTACCATTCCCGACAGATACCCGATTCCTCATTTAAGCGATTTCACGACACAGTTAGCCGGTTGTACGATTTTTTCAACACTGGACCTTAATAGAGCTTATCATCAAGTTCCCATTGCACCTGAGAATCGTAAAAAAACCGCCGTCATTACGCCATTCGGACTATTTGAATTTAAAGTGATGACTTTCGGCCTGTGCAATGCGGCGCAAACGTTTCAGCGCTTTATGGATACCGTCCTTCGTGGTTTAAGTTTTTGCCACTGCTATATCGATGATATTATCATCGCGTCAAAAGATCCGCAGCAACACCGCAGCGATTTAAAGGCCGTTTTTAAGCGTCTTCAAAAATTTGGTCTTAGCATCAATGTGGGGAAAAGTGTTTTTGGGTAACAAGAGCTTCGATATTTGGGTTTCATCGTCAACGCACACGGCATTAAACCTCCACAGGACCGAATTGAAGTTCTTGCTAAATTCTAACAACCAAAAACTGTCGAGGAACTTCGTCGTTTCATAGGCACCATCAATTTCTACCGAAGTTGTTTCCCGCATGCAGCTCATGTGCAGGCGCCGCTTCTTGACCTCATTAAAGGCGCACGTAAACGAGACAAATGACCAGTGCAATGGACCTCAGATGCGAAGCACGCATTCGAGAAATGCAAGGAGCTGGTAACAAAGGCGGTTTTATTAACACATCCCGTCGAAAACGCGCCACTTATTCTTCATTGCGATGGGTCAGAAGTGGCTGTTGGAGCAGTTTTAGAGCAGGAGATCAAAAGAAAACGAATGCCGCTAGGGTTCTTTTTGCGGAAGTTGGATAGAACACAAAAGCGATATAGCGCATACGACCGTGAACTTCTTGCGGTGTATCAAGCCGTCAAATTCTTCCGTCATCTCGTGGAAGTACGAAACTTGACAATATTCACCGACCATAAGCCGCTGACGTACGCTTTCCTGCAAAAATCAGACAAAGCTTCACCTCGGCAGGTAAGACAATTAGATTTCATCGGTCAATTTTCGACGAAATTGATACACATCAAAGGCAGGAATAACATTGTAGCCGATACTCTTTCACGCATTGAAGAGATAACAATGCCATCAACTATCGATTGGTAAGAACTTGTAGTGCAGCAAAACACCGACGCAGAACTGCAGCATCTTTTGAAAGAGCCCTCATCATCATCATTAAGGCTAACGCCGTTGCGAATTGGAAATTGTGAAACGCCTATCTACTGTGACTTATCTACAGGTACCACTCGTATTTATATCCCAGATACGATGCGAAAAAAAATTTTCGACCTGTACCATCTTATGTCACAGCTAAGCGGAAGAGCGGCAAAGCGTGTCATCTGTGAAAAATACGTGTGGCCTAGAATGAATAAAGACATTAAAATATGGGCACGAAGTTGCGTAGCGTGCCAAAAAAGTAAAGTTGGCCGTCACGTATAAAACGCTCCTGAGGCAATTCCAATTCCTTCAGCCCGCTTCCGACACGTACAACTAGACATAATTGTGATGCCGCTTTCAAAAGGCTACAGGTATTGCCTCACGATGATCGATCGATTTACGCGCTGGCCCGAAGCAACACCAATCGCCGATTTAAACGCCGATACAGTAGCAACTGCATTTTTCACCCAGTGGGTATCAAGATTTGGTTCGCCCGAAACGATAACGACCGACCGAGGCTCCCAACTAGAATCGCAGCTTTTTAATTCATTTATGGAAATAATTGGTTGTTCCAGAAACAGGACAACAGCGTACCATCCGGCATCGAATGGACTTGTCGAACGATGGCATCGATCTTTAAAAGCATCCATCATGTGTCATCAAAATAGGGAATGGGTCGAAGTCCTTCCTCTTGTCCTATTAGGATTAAGGACCAGTTTTAAACCCGATATCGAGTCAATGACTGCCGAACTTGTTTACGGAACAACGCTGCGAGTTCCTGGTGAAATTTTTTTCGATAATCTGGACGAACCTCCATTGAATCCTACAATATTTGCAAGGAAATTAAAACAAGTGATGAGGCAAATCAAACCAACTACTACAATTCACCACAGTTATCCAAAAGCTTTCGCATTCAAAGATTTGGACACATGCAGCCATGTATTCGTTCGTGTTGATTCCACCAAAGCGCCGTGCCAGCAGCCATACGATGGCCCTTTCGAAATCGAAGAAAGGCTATCAGATTGCGTTTTCCGAATCAAAATAAACGGAAAGTCGCAAACAATTTCAACCGAAAGGATCAAGCCGGCGTACATCGAAAGGCATGCAACTACTTCAACAAGCGAAGAATCGACACCGTTCGCACCAACAAAATCATCATCTACAAATGCACCCAAACTAATCGGGACATATTCACGGGTAAAAAATGTCAAATTCGCAACTCAATCAAACGCTAAATAGACTTACGATTGTTACAAACAGTCAAAAACAAGTTGACTGAGTTACTTGGGGAAGGATATTGTGGCGACCTTTTAATGGCAGCATTACAGCCAAAATATATGGCAGTACACATTGCAGCAAAAAATAGATATATGGCAGTCCCCATAAGGAGTAGTGCTCGCGAGTTCTGTAACCACTCCGAGCACGAGAGAAAAATACTACAAAACATTTAGTTTCAAGAACTTTATTATAACGTTTGGACTACAGTGAACGCGATACAATAATTGCCCTCGTTTACATGTTCTTGGACCTTTTATAGGTTCCGATAATGCAAGCTACATGTGGCGTGCATTCTTTGTTTACGATATTATGTTTGTTTTTATGTTGAAATCCTTGCCTCAGTTAATATTTTCTTGGACCTTTTATAGGTTCCGACAATTCAAGCAATTCAATACATGTGGTGTGCATTATTCGTTTATGATATTACGTTTGTTTATCTTTTCAAATTCTTTGAAAAGGACCACACATATCCGGTTGTGGTTATTATTATATTAAGTGTCATAGTTATATTAAGTGGTATTAGTGGGGCCGATGATGTAACACGCGAGCGACACGATTCGACACAGCGGTAGACCTCGGAACAAGAAGGACACAGCGGTAGACCTCGGAACAAAAAGGACACAAAAACGATCCTCGCGAATATAGTTGTACGCGCAAAATTAGTAAAATAGCTTTTGTTAATTATTGTATTAGTTAAAAAAATAAATATTGTGTTGAAGTTAAACCCCCACAGATCAAATGTGTTCTAATATGTCCTGCAACCGAAAAACTAGTAGAAGGCCAATGTGCATTTTTTACGAAATGTTTTAAATTGGGTGCATAAATAGTTACATTATACATTGTTACAAATCATTGACAGCTTGGGGTAAAGTAATGCCACGCAGAAAATATATCAAGACACTGTATTTTCAACTTGATGAACCTAGGCTACAAGCGAGATTGAGCAAAACAACAATGCCTACTCAAGTTAAACAAAAAATTAGGAACGTTCTAGCAGTTGAAGCATCAACCAGTTAAGTTCAATCATCATCTAGCCGAGCTCCTTTTCATCGTCCAGAAAATGAAGAATTGTCATTACAATGTTCAGGACAAGCAAATCGCAAAAGAAAAAGGGCGGGAAGTGCCATTATAAGAAAATGACCAAAACTTTTTGTACCAAATGTAAGGTAGCAATATGTGGTTTACTTTTGCACCACATGCGCTACATTGTTGTAACTTTTTTAAAGTAGAATCTTTTACATAAAAGCAAATAAGCTATCAGCAGTCAAAAATTCAATGAAGTGTTATTTTTTTGTTGATTTATTATTTCTAAAATTATTGAATGGAATTCGTTGATTTTTTATATGGTGGAGAAATATTTTTATAGTTTTCAATAAATCAGTAAAATTTAATGTGAAATTATGTTTTTTTCGTTAAAAAGCCATTGAATTAATGATAACTTAAAATATCAGTCGCATATAGTTTATAATTTATGTTTAAAAATTTAATAATTTAATTTACTTTAAAAGTTTAATAGTTTCAGCTACCCGTCGTTTCGACGGATGGCCTAGCCTAAAGAGAGGTCTGCCGAATGTTAGCCATCCAGGGATCACGTAATTAATTCCACCGAGGATTCAATTTGAACGTGGAACACCTAGAGACCTAATATTGACGGGAATTTCAACATTTAACATTCATAGGTAATGCGCAAAATTTTCTTTTTGGAATTATGGACGACCAAGACAGGAAAAAATTGACGAACATCTGAAGACAATTAACATAAGTAAGTAAGTTAGTAAGGTTATTAGTTAAAGTTATTAGTACACTCCATGCATTTTTGTCAGAATAAAAAGAAGACTTGCTTGAAGTATGGGAGCGACAATTGCGATAATGAATACCATGTGCCTGCTAAGTGAGGAGCATGAGGCTACGCACCAAAGATGCCCAAAATGGTTGTCATACAATCAGCTCGATATTGATTATTATTAACAAAAAGGCTAGAAGTATTATAAATAAAAATAAATTTGCAGGAGTAGATATAGTGGACCTCACCGAAGCTAACTTCCCTACCCTCTCAAAAGCTCACAATAGTAACATTAGAAATCCCCATAAAGACTCACACAATGTCTTACCCAAGAACTCCTTCGCACAGATTACAAGCCTCAACATAGACCAGTATACCCAGAAGAAAACACCCAGCAATACAACAATTACCTTCCCAACAAATGAACCCTTTAGACTACCAACCAAACCAATCACAAATAACATATACAGAACTTCGGAAATTGAAAGACTGCTCAGTAATATGGGAGATTATATAAACAAACAGGCAGGAGATCCAAATTACGCCAGTGAAAACATGGCCGAAGACCCTAAGGAAGTATCTAAGAAGTCCAGAGACTGAAGCTAGCAAGGAAAAAAGGAAAATTAATTTTACTCTTTAAATTAATTTTACTTACTGCATTACAGTATAAGATATGAACATCTTATAATTGAATATTCAAAGCATAAGCAAACACAAAGACAGCCTTGAACTTTACTTAAAGAAAAGCAACATTGCCTTCCCGCTTCTGCAACAATTTTTTAGTAATATCAACCATAACCAAATACAACATCATTTTAAAATCAGAGACAGCAACATAGGTGGCGGTGTCGCAATATTAGTTAGAAAGGATATCAACTTCAGACGGCTTAACACAAACAGCCGCCTCGAAAACATTGTAATCCAAACTCTAAATCTAAAAAAAACATGATACTAGCTTCCGTATACGCACCACCATCTATCAAATCAGTGGAATTTAAGGAAGAATTACAGAAGCTAAATAAAATAGATTATACCAAAGACATCCTGATAGGGGGGGATGTCATTGCGATGAGCCATTTGTGGGGGATAATCACAACAATGCAAAAGGGAAAATCGTAAAGAAATGGTTAACAGAACAAAACCTCAAGATACTGAACAAGGGTATCTACACCTACAGAACACTAAATAAGAATGGAAACATGCTGCAGTCAGTAACAGACATACCCTAACCAACATGGAAAAAAATGAAATAATATTTTTTTTTGGGTTGGGGGGTGAAGGCAATATACGCCCGGAGTGTGGGACTCCTAAGAGCGCATGCTACCAGACTACCGACTTAACACCCCCGCTGTCAAGAGATCCTAGCCTAGAACTGTTTGACACATTACTTCGGGCTAGGCCTCTTTTTACTAAGCCCTAGGGCGCCGTCAGCGTAGAGAAATCTCCCTCCAGCGGGAGGGGGCAGGATGGAGGAGGAATGCTGGAAAGGAGTCCCCTCCCCTAGACCCCGCGCCCAAGGTTATCCATGGTCACTTTTTTTTCTGTAAGTATTGCCCGAGAGTAATGTGCCACACAGGTCCATTTGTCGAAAGTTTTCAGCATTTCTCCGACTAGATTGTCTGGAGAAACCTCCCCATTATCTCCCACAAGTCTTGCCGCATCCTGTTCCACCTTCTACAGTTGAAGAAGGTGTGACATGCGTCATCCCTTTCCCCTGGGTAGAAAATGCAGTCTGGGGACCGTGATTTACCAATCTTGTGCAGATAAGACTGAAAATACCCATGCCCGCTAAGAAGCTGGGTAAGGTAATAATCAGTCTCACCGTGCCTTTGATTCAGCCACGATCCCACGTCCCCTATAAGGTGGGCAGTCCAGCGGACATTACAGTCGCCTTGGGTACTAATGTTAAATTTACTTTGAAACAGTCAGCCATTAACTACAGTATGTTACATTGCTTACCCCTACCAATTTTGCATGCAACTTTTTTATTACGCTCTACAATCATTACATTTTGTATCCATTCCTCCCGAGCATTTACTGAATCTACACTCACCGAAGCACAGAGAAATTCCTGATAATTATCATTATCATCCTCATTACTTGGCTCATTATCCTACCTTACCGCATTGTTTATATTCTTTATGAAACGCCGGAAGTTATATCAAGGTCTGATATCACGCCAATTAGTAAACGTGATGATGGACCATTAAATAAACACATAAAAACTTCCAATAATATACACCGCTTGACACCAATGGTGAGAAACATGATTGAAAGAATGAATCAACCTACTTGAGATTGATTCATTCCTAACTAATGCATTATCGATTTCAGAAGTTTTTGGTAGATCAATTTTCCCTTTTCACTTACAACTTATAAGTGAATTATACCCTTGCTAAGCTAACTCAGCGAAGACTCATGGGTGCGGAAGTTCTGATCCAATGTTTCGAATACCTCGATAGTGAATTTAATATTTTGAAGCGGCAGGGACGCGTGTTCGAAACCAGCTTGAGCTCTTTCCACAATTCTTTATAAAGCATTATCGATGTTCCTCACTTGATATAAATGATCTATAGAGTAAACTCATTTGTCTGGGATCGATTTATCCATTAGCAAGAAATATTGAACCTTTTAATAATAATTGAGTGATTTCGAATCGATCTCGTTTCCCTTTTGACAATTGTTTACCGGCGACACTTAATAGATTTCATATTGAACAAACAATCTTAAGCTGATTTCGTTCGAACTAATTAGATAAACAATCTTAAGTTGATTTCGTTCGAACCAATTAATAAATAACAACAGTTCTTCTGATCGCGGGACTATCTAAAGAACCCAAAATATAAGTTAGTTAGTCATAGTTTGGTTTTAGTCTAGCGATTAAGTCGGTCATTATGAGAAAATAAAAGTAATTTTACGATATTAAAAAGGTGTTTTTAATACCTAACAATAATTCGGACATTCCCCGCAGCTATGCATATAACCCCAGCGCTGGCACTTTCTCTCTTGTTGTTCTGATTCTGTCGATTCTCTCAGCTCGTGATCCAGCCTGTGCCATTCTTGCTATCTCGATTCTTGGAAAAAAATTACTCTGTTGTTTTTTTACATACTCAACTTCTTTGACTGGTTCAAACTTATTTACTTGCTGTTCCGATAACTCTGCGCATTTACATATTTTCATCGTTTTCTCAATTGTGAATTCCCTTTCGCGTAACAATCTGTCTTTAATTCTTTTGTCTGCTATCCCGGCCACAATCTGATCTCGAATTAGGTGATTTTTCAAACTACGAAAATTGCAATACACACTCAGTTTCCTTAATTCCGTTACATACGCATCAAACGTTACACCAGGCTCTTGATTTCCCGTAAAAAATATATGCGAGCTCACACTCTCATTTTTTATAGGCACAAGATAGTCTTCAAATTTCTTCAATACCATCTTAAACTTCTTTTTTTCAACATCAGTATATTCCAGTGTATTATACACAACGACCAATGATTCTCCTTTGGTATGGAGAATAATATTGAAAGTTGAACTTCCTCGTCCATTTTATTGGTGCCTGATGCAATCTGATATATTTGGAAAAGCTGCTTCGATTTTCTCCATCCTACCAATGTCTGACTCCTGCTGAAGTAGCCACTTTGACGTTTACTAAACTACCATGCACTTGTCTGATTTCACTTTTTTGCCGAACCCTCTTCCTATAGAGATGAGCACTTATTGATTTATGCACTTGAGTCCTTTTTTTAACTGCAGCGCCATGTTTTAAGTGTAGGTATGTAATTAAAATGCACGAGGTAAATGGAATTAATGTTGATCTTTATTATACTTATGAATTGTTACAAGTCCGATGTTCTCCGCGTGGTGATCGCTCTTGCACTGACGCGTCGTCCACTCTTTACATAGTATATCGCGTATCCCCACTCTCACACATACAGTTTCACTCATAACATCGGGTCTCCTTTCTGGCGATAAATTAATTTGTGCACCTGATAATTTTTTTTTGGGTAGGGAGGTGAAGGCTATTTACGTCCTGAGTGTCGGACTCCCAGTGGACCTACTGGACTACCGACTAAACACCTCCCCTGTCAACCGGAGCGCCTAGCCTGCAACCTTTTGACACATTTCTTCGGGCTAGGCCTCCCAATTTTACGCCTTTGGGTTGCAGGGATTCCTGCTCCAGTTGGATGAGAAAGAGGAGGAGGATTGCTAGAGAAGGAAACCCCCCAACCTCAATGCCTCCAGCCGATCAAGTATGCCTTTTTTCATTACTAATATTGTCCGAGCGTAATGTGCCACTTGATTCCATTGGTCAACTGATTTCAGCATCTCTTCGATTAGGCTATCTGGATGGAGCTCTCCAACTTTTTCGGCAAGATCACCGCGCTGTTTGTCCCATCTTCTGCATAAAAAGAAAGTATGACAGGCGTCATTCTTCACACCAATGCAAAATATCCAACCTGGAGACCGTGACTTACGTATCTTGTGCAGCTAAGACTGAAAACAACCGTATCCGCTCAGTAGCTGGGTCAGGTAGAAGTCAGTCCCACCATGCGTTCGACTGAGCCACGATCTCAAGTCGTTGATGGGCCGCGCCGTCCACCTTCGTTTTAGCTCTCGTTCTCATCATTGTTGCCATTCGTCGAGAGTGCATCGTCTTCCATCGCGAGCAAATTTTCCTTTATTACCCTCGTGCCTTCGAAGGTAGACTCTATTGCGCTCTCTAGCAAGGAGAGCGATGGGTATCACCCTTGCAATGACCAACACCGCTGACTCAGAGACTGTACGGAATGCTGATGCAATCCGCAGTGCTCCTCGTCTCTGCACCTGTGCCAGCCGTTTTCGGTGCAGTTCCTTGTTGAGAGCTTCACTCCATATCTCTGCTCCATAAGGAAGCGTAGATTGCACTACACTCATGAGCAGACGTCTTTTTGTTGGACTTGGTCCCCCATGATTGGCCATTAGTCGACTAATTGCCGAGACCCCTGCTGCGGCCTTGTTTGTCGTTGCCTTAATTTGCACCGAAAAACTCAGTTTAGAGTCTATCAGCAAGCCCAGATACTTGACTGATAGTTTCGACTCTACTAATGTGTCCCCGACTTGGACTATTCTTACTCTGAGGATCCTCTTCTTGGTCAGGATAACCACTTCGGTTTTTTCTCTAACGCTAGGTTAAACCCGTGAGTGGTCATCCTGCTCCCCACCCGGCGCATTAGCACATTCAGCTTTAATTGCGCTTGATCTCGCGACTCCTCCAGCAGTTCAAGTCTGAGCAGTCCGTCGTAGGAGACGTACCACAAGTCCGGACCGAGCATTGGGCCACACCTGATGTGACTAGCATCCTCCGACAACCTTGCACCGTGTTGTAGATCAGGCTGCGATCCTTCAGCTGATTTTGAACTATCCGCATCAGATATTCTGGAACTTGGAAAGAGTTTTCCAGGGCTTCAAAATATCCTTCCATCTAGCGAAGTTGAAAGCATTCCTTATGTCCAGCGTCACTAGAAGGACTACCCGACTGTTGGATCGACTGCGTGCCTCCGCCTGTTTGACCGCACTTACCACTTCCGCGACTGCATCTATAGTGGAACGTCCCGTTCTGAAACCATACTGCCTTGGAGAAAGATCCCCAGTAGCGTGGATAACGTTAGCGAGTCTTCTCTTTATCAGCACTCTTCTCGAGCACTTTCCCGGCCGTGTCTAGCATGCATAACGGTCGGTATGCTGACGGCGACTCGGGATTTCCCTTCTCCTTGCTGATCAGCACGAGTCTTGCCGCCTTCCAACGCTCAGGGAAAACGCCTTTCCGCAAACACGCATTAAATGCACTGAGCAGCAAGTCAGGGCAAGAGTGATAGACCAGTTGCAGTACCTCGGCTGGAATACCGTCTGGGCCCGGAGCCTTCTTCGCCTTCATGGAGAGAACTGCTAGTTTCAGTTCGTTTCTCGTGAAGATTGGACCGTCCGAAGTTGTTTCCCTGTTGGCGGCATCAACGCGGACGGGATGTTGGGGAAAAAGTGCCCGTACTATCTCGTCCATCATGTCCGCTTCAAGTACGCAGGGGGCCCGTAGAGCGCCGAGCTTCCGCATAACTAGTTTATAGCCCAAGCCCCACGGGTCCCTGTTCACGTCTTCAACGAGGTTATGCCAGCAACGGGCCTTATTCCTGTTGATCAGTTTGCGAAGGCGTTTTCTTGCCGACCGATATACTGCCATTCTGGTGCATGCCTCGTCCTGGCTGCGCGCTCGTGGAGCTTCTGGCCGGAGTTTGAACTGATAATAGAGATAGTGCAATGCCTGTACCTAAGAGCGTATCGACTGGAGCGACCTTTAGAAAATCGAGATCTGTGAAATGAATATTTTTAAGGAATTTTCATCAAATTGTTTTAGATGTTTCGTCGGAATTTTTTGTTCCGACGGGGATGGAATTAGTTTGTTGTCCTCGGAACATTTCATCGTTTTCCGTCACTTCCTTTGATTTGTTCGGATCATCACACCGAAGATGGCGCACCGCCAAAACGACGAAGACGAAATGTTCGAAATGTATTGGATCTTGTGGAACGAAATTAGATATGGTTGAACAATTAAAAATGTTGCAAGTCTGTTAAAACATTTAGTTCGTGAAGAGATGGTTGTTTTGGTTACCTTTTGATACGGTAGTTTGGCTGCCAAGAATGCTAAATTGTATTGAACATTAATGACTTTGAAATCCGAGTTTCCGTGCGAATGTTTCCGTTTTTAAATAAGAGGTGGGGCAAATTGTGGTGGTTTTAGCTGTTAAAGAACTTTGCATCTCCAATGCATTGTTGGAACTAGCTGCGGATTAATTAGCTAATTAGAACTTTTTTAATTTCTCGAAAAGTCGCGCAACGGTATATTGGTTCTTAAGAACAAGCAATATATAATACTAATTTCTTCGATAAATTTGGAGATGAATTAGCCTTAAGTATCAGAAAAATCAGATTTTATTACTAATACTATCATGACTTAAATTATTTGGTTTTGATTGATCAATTCTATTTAAATCTGGGCAGTTTTTAATGTGTCTAGCACTTTCTTGTAATTTTTTCTGTTATTTTGAGGCAATCAATTGTTCCTATTGGTGACAATTTTAATTATTGAAATTTTCTTATCGCGGGTAAGCGACGCTCATCATGGATGGCCCTTTAAAATTATCGATAAAGGTTGGCCAATCTTGAACTGATCTATTGAACGACGGAAGTGTAATGATTGGTAATTTGATACTTAATCCATTGATTTGTTGGATCTGAGGCACTATTGTTTGTAGGGGATCTCCTTGTTGCAAATTTTTCGGTTTATTTATAGCATTATATTCTCTTAAGAATTTTCTAGCGTGGTCTTTGGCACGGTTATACGCAGTTTTACATTCCTCTCCCCTTTTTTCTATTTCCTCTTGATTAATTTCTTCAATTTGATCTTGGATATCATAAAATTTTGCGAACTTTCATTCTAACGTCTCAAGCGATGCGAGTAAATAGTAAGAATCTCAAGTACCACGAAATTTGATCGAGCTGTCGAGAATTTTTACAAAACTATTTATCGCGTGATTCATTATTACCCGTTTATGGTTGAGACTTGTAAGAGTGGCAGCGTCAGTCATTTTGAAAGCTTCAGGATGCTAATGGGAGATAGCGATATAAATATAACGAGCTTACCTGCTAGGTTGCGATTTTACTGCTGATGAACCGTGAAAGTTGCTGCTGATGAGCCTTAGATGAAATAAATGAAATGAATGAAGCTTAAGCTGAGCTTTAGATGACGTTGCGATTGAGTCCTTGAGTATGCTGCTTGAATAACGCTGCTTATGAACTTTGAATAATGCTGCAGTTGAGCCTTGGAACATGTTGCTAGCGAACCTTGGATGATGATGATGATGTGTATTAAGTCTTATTTTGTTCACTTTCACTAATCTTCAGTTCGTTTTTCATTTGATAACGATTACGGTAAAATATCCAGCTTGATGGACCAAATGCTAATTGTTCATATCACTTTTCGCCGAGCTCATGGCGAGCAATTGTATATAATTGCAAACAAGTGATTTTAGGTAGTTATGGATTGTAGATACAAACATGCTGTTTTTTAAATAACATATAATTTGATTTATTCATAATACACATAATAAATCTCAGACACACTGTTTTGAACATCGCCATTGACCGTTGTTTCTTTCGTTTGAGTATGCCGGTTCGTTCTGTCGAGATGGTGATTTGGAACTGCTTCCTTGGAGGAACATTTTGGGTCTCAGGTAAACCCGGTTTAGATGTGGATGGGTATGTTTCCTAACAAAGATAACTAGAGGAATGCTTATAAAAGATGGGTTTAAAAAGATTGTGATGTGGTGAAAGTAGAATAGGAAAATAAATCTGTCTAGCTGGTATTGGTATGCTGTGGTTTCGAAAATTTCTTCAGAAATTTTATTGAACTGAACAAACTCACACTGATTAAAAATAAAGTGACTTCATAATATGTCTATGATTATGTTATGTGGTATGTATATCTAGCTTGTCATATATTTTCAATGAATGATTTTGAATGAAAAACATTGGAGAATGAGAGATCCATTAAAGCGCTGGCAAATAACTTGCTCTATGAGTTTTATCATTCTTGTCAACGGTTTTCTTGACATGATTCACATGTAGGCGAATGAAATGGTATGAAAAAAATTGTGAACCAATAACATGGGATTACATAAATGTATACTTTTTTTTTGGGTTGGGGGGTGAAGGCAATTTACGCCCGGAGTGTGGGACTCCTAGCAGCGCATGCTACCAGACTACCCACTAAACACCCCCCCTGTCAAGAGATCCTAGCCTGGAACCGTTTGACACATTACTTCGGGCTAGGCCTCTTTTTTACTTCGCGCTAGGGCGCCGTCAGTCTAGAGAAATCTCCCTCCAGCGGGATGGAGGAGGACTGCTGGAAAGGAGACCTCCCTAGACCCCGCGCCCAAGGTTATCTATCGAATATTTTTTGGCAATAAGTATTGCCCGAGAGTAATGTGCCACGCAGGTCCATTTGTCGAAACTTTTCAGCATTTCTCCGACCAGATTGTCTGGAGAAAGCTCTCCCATCACCTCCCACAAGTCCTGCCGTATCCTGTTCCACCTTCTACAGTTGAAGAAGGTGTGACATGCGTCATCCCTTTCCCCTGGGCAGAAAATGCAGTCTGGGGACCGTGATTTACCAATCTTGTGCAGATAAGACTGAAAATACCCATGCCCGCTAAGAAGCTGGGTAAGGTAATAATCAGTCTCACCGTGCCTTCGATTTAGCCACGATCCCACGTCCCCTATAAGGCGGGCAGTCCAGCGGCCATTGGAGTCGCCTTCACATGACTGTTGCCACTCGAGTATTGTGCGCTGCCTCTCTTCTCGGTTGACAGCATATCTTGAGCCCTCCACTTTACGGTCATAAATTCTCCATCGTTCTCTAGCAAGGAGGGCGATGGGTATCACTCCTGCGATCACCAACACCGCCAACTCAGAGACAGTGCGGTATGCAGACGAGACCCGCAAAGCTCCTCGTTTCTGTACCTGGGCCAAGCGCTTTCGGTACAGCTCCTTACTGAGAGCTCCGGCCCAAACCTCAGAGCCGTACAGTAGCACTGACTGTACAGCACTCATGAGAAGTCGGCGTTTGCTCGGTGTGGGCCCACCGATGTTGCACAGTAGTCGACTCAAAGCTGAGACGCCCATCGCGGCCTTTTTCGCCGTTGCCCTGATCTGTTCCGAAAAGCTCATTTTGGAATCGATCAATAGTCCCAAATATTTTATTGCGACCTTAGACTCAACAGTCGCATCTCCGATCTGCAAAGGAATTACAGTGGGAATTCTTTTCTTCGTGAGAATGACCACCTCGGTTTTCTCTAGTGCCAAACTGAACCCACGGGTGGTCATCCATTCCCTCACTTGACGCATTAGCACTCCTAGTCTGCGCTGCGCATGTTCGACTGTACGTCCGGCGACCAGTGCTGCTATATCATCTGCATAGCCCACTAAGCGTGACTCATCTGGCAGCTCAAGCCTCAATAGTCCGTCATATGTGGCGTTCCACAAGTCTGGTCCCAGTATGGAGCCTTGCGCTACACCAGACGTTATCTCCATACTACGTCGCCCATCTTGTGTGTCATAGAGCAGTCTGCGGTCCTTTAAGTAATCCCTCAAAATCCGCATCAGATACCCTTGCAATCGGAAAAAATTTTCCAATGTGCCAAGAATATCCGACCATCTGGCGGAGTTGAAGGCATTTCTGACGTCAAGCGTCACTAGCAAGACAACTCTTTTTTCAGTTTTGTGCGCTTCGGCTCGACGGACTGCATTCACCACTTCCATGATGGCATCGGAAGTAGATCGCCCTGCTCTAAAGCCATACTGCCGAGGAGATAGGTCCCCTGCAGCACGAATTGCGTCTGTGAATCTTCTTTTGATGAGCTTTTCGAACACTTTCCCGGCTGTGTCCAGCATACAAAGCGGATAAATGTATACTATATAATACATAAACTATGTAACGATATAAAGACCTCAAATTCCATTTCGAATACCACACGAACCATTTCCAGGAATATTTCGAAAAATAGGTAAGGTAGCTAAACTTCCAAGTAAACTGTCATCTTAGGTTCTAAAGTTTTTGAAAATTTTAATTTTTAATATCCTAAATTTTAGGAATCAATTACGAAATTTAAATTTTACTAAAGAACGCCTCCACAGCCATTATATATACTCTACTACACTATTTTAATGTACTTCACTACCATATATAAGGGGCATTTCACGTGAAGCGGACAGAATAAAATGGTTGAGGTTTCCGATTTCGGTTATGTTTGAGTATGTTACACATGTATAAGTTCTCGACACATCAAAAAATATTTTTATAGTTGGACACCTGTTTCACAAATTATGGGTCTTAGAAAATTTGACTAAAGGCGAGATGTATACTTTTTTAAACGCCACCACTCAGTTAGAGGAAGTAAAGACAACCAAACTAACTGCTAGGTTTTGTAAACCATTGAATTACCTTTATTACATTATATTTTGATTTACTTTCTAATTATTTTTTTTATAAAAAAAAAGTGAAAAAAAATTGTTTTTTACTTTTTTCCAAAGCTCGCATTTATTAAAAATGTTTTGTGTATTTTATTTTGACAGCTTATACTGTGTTTATATGTTACACTTACCCGAATCGAATTAATACAAACAAAGTAGGCATTGATATTTTGAATTTAATGAAATCAAATCAAGTAGGCGACGAGTGGTATAAATACAAGTGAAATTTTCTTGAACACAAGAGTTATTTCTCTCGCTTCAAAAGGTACGGACAAGCCTCTGTTTCCTTTCACCCAATGTGAGGCTGCATTGGGGTGCCTTTTTGAATACCGGTCAACGGGAGAGTTAGTTCTTCGCGTCAAAAGGTACGGACAAGCCTCTGTTTCCTATCACCCAATGTGAGGCTGCATTGGGGTGCCTTTTTGAATACCGGTTCATGTATACAATAGAAATTGTATACCGGGAATATAATAAATAAAGTTGGTGTTATTAAGTGAAACAAGAGTTTTATTTATCTTCTCCGTCGAAGAAACATAAATGGCGCAGTCGGTAGGATACGCTTAAATCTTTAAATCTTTACAGCGTATCGAAGTCGCGTCCGCGAAAATAAAAACGTGGATAAGAATCCATTTTTATCGCCGACGCAAAGAAAGTTGTTTCTAAGAAGAAACAGCCTCTAGACTGACCACAAAAATCCCGAAAACAGCAGTGTGCTTTAAAAAACAAAAAGTGAATAAAAGAAATATACAAATAGTGAAAAAAAAAAGAATAACAAAAGAAAGTTAGACCGTGTCCTATAAAAACAAAAACCAATAGCGAATCAAATATCAAATATCGAAAATAAGAAATAGTGGAAAACCCAATCACAAAAATAAAATTAAAAAAAAAACAACAACAAAAAAGGGAATAACAAAAGAAAGTACCAGCAGGCGGTGTCCTATAAAACCAAAATTAAAGAGCGAATAAAATGTCACAATAGTGAAAATAATAAATGTGAAAAAAAACGAAACAGTGGAAAACCCAATTACAAAACAAAGGAGTGCAAGATTTCAAGAAAGAAAAGGAGAAGTTGTTCCTGCAAGAAAAACCAGAAAAAACGAATGTCAAGTAACATAATCTTAAGTTAGATTTTTCAAATTTTGAATTTCAAGCAACAATACTTTTTGAATACATAATATTGATTTACTCTCTAATTTGCTTTCATAGTGTTTGTCTTTTCTGGGGCTTAATAACTGTTATATATTGATGGATATCTTTTATTTATAATAGACAATATTTCAAATTTTCCAAATCATTTATTTATTATAGACAATATTTCAAAAATTTTGTAAATTTATGAGTATTTGTGTACGACCTTTATTATAAGGGTGGTTTGGATCGAGAATTATAATTATTTATATGATATAAATAGAAAAATAATTATCAAAATGACACACGCCAAAGCAACCAACGCCATTCAAATAAACCCCCTGAAATACTTGAATAGCTTGCCCGAATTCGATGGCAAATCCGAAAATTTACAGACCTTCATCAACTTGGTTGAAAGGGTTAAACCAATGCTTCAAGCTTTTAACGAAGCATCACAACTTCTATTCGGCGATATTATCAAAAGTAAGCTGAAAGGTAGAGCAAAAGAAACTCTCGAAATAAATTGTCATGCGACACTTTGGGAGGATATCAAGCAAGTCCTCCAAAATAATTTTGGCGATCGCCTCAGCGTAGACGAACTTTACGACAATCTTCGCGGCACTTTTTAAAACAAATACACTAGAAGCAATGGATATTTCATTTATAGCGAGCTACACCTATTATAGATCTAATGGGCAAATTCATCAACCTAACAGACAAAACAACGGAAACAGGACACGCAGACCCGTCAATCAAACCCACAATAATAACTCTAATAATAGAACATATAATAATAGTAATTCTACGATAAATAATAACGATAATCATAGATTTAGAAATAGTAATTATAACAATAATAACAACAGTAGACCTAATAATAACATTTATCACGATAATAGTGATAACAATGGGTTCCACAACAATCATTATAATAATGGATCTAATAATAATTATTATAATAAGTCTAACAACAATTATAGCGGTAACTATAATAACCAACAAAACAGACAAAGGAATTGCAACCAATGGAACGACGCATATAATCCCCATAACTTAAATCAATATGAAAATCCAAATAGCTCTCGATATTTCGAGAGACAGCCAACTCCTGAACCCATGGGTATTAATAAAAACGAGGCCCCAGAAAATTTTCGGCTACAGGCCTCGGACGAAAACTTCCTCATATGAACCTCAAATCAAAATCCAAAACTCTGAAATTCATTATTGATACAGGAGCTACACACTCCATCATAAACCCAGGTATATGCCATCCTAAATGGAAAATAAACACCCCCAGTGTTTACCTGGAAACTCTACAACATATGATCAATATAACTGAAAAAGTACGAATCTTTGAAGAGTTAGGTGATAGTACTCAAGAAATAGAATTTTTCGTATGTCAATTCCATGAACTTTATGATGGAATTATAGGAAACAATATACTAAGACAACTCAACGTAACCATCGACTACAAGAACCAACTGTGACGTTCTGGGGACAAAACGGTCCCAATACTCTTCGAAAAACAAGAAGAAGATCAATATTGTCTTTTCAATAAGGCCGGATTATAAGTATCCGTGCCTGTCAACCACGAAAGTGGCTTGGTACACTTTCCAGGAAAGACCTCCAAAGATGGGTCCACCTAGAGGAAGGTATCTATGACTTAAAAGACTCTCAAATGCCCGTCCTAATAAAGATATTAGGCGACGGCCCTATTAACGTCAAGTTTGGTCCCCAAGAGAGTACACCCGTAACCCTTGAAAATTTCAACATAATAGAAAGTAAACCAAAACGGTCCAACTCCATCGTAAATGAAATTAGAATCGACCATCTTAA
The DNA here is from genome assembly GCA_954870665.1 of Stratiomys singularior. NCBI lineage: Eukaryota > Metazoa > Arthropoda > Insecta > Diptera > Stratiomyidae > Stratiomys > Stratiomys singularior. Next base: position 58,249,604 of record OX940877.1, read on the forward strand.
CGAGGAAGAAAAACAGAAATTAATACGAACATGAAATCAAGACAGAAAATAACCTACCAATAGTTGGAAAAACATACCGATACCCGTACATTCATAAGGATGAAGTACGAAAACAAATCCAAGAAATGTTACAAAAGAATATCATAAGACCAAGCAAATCTCCCTATTCCGCACCAGTATGGATTGTGCCAAAAAAATTGATGCAAGTGGAAAACAAAAATGGAGACTTGTTATCGATTATCGTAAACTTAATGAAGAAACAATCGACGACAAGTACCCTATCCCCAATATTGATGAAATCCTGGAAAAACTTGAAAGAAGCCAATACTTTTCCACGCTAGATTTAGCGAAGAGTTTTTATCAAATAGAAATAATGGATAAAGATATCCATAAAACCGCCTTTAACGTCGAAGGTGGATATTACGAATTCCTACGAATGCCATTCGGGCTGAAAACAGCCCCTGCAACCTTTCAACGTCTTATGAATAATATTCTTTCAGATTATATAAACAAGATATGCCTAGTCTATTTAGATGACGTGATTGTATTCTCAACTTCCTTGCAAGAACTCGAAGATTCACTAAACAAGATTTTTAACAGATTCCGTGAAACCAACTTGAAAGTTCAGTTGGATAAATCAGAATTCTTTAAACATGAAACTGCTTTTCTGGGACATATCGTTACAAGAGAGGGATTAAAACCCAATCAACAAAAAGTGGAATGTGTACAAAAATTTCCCATACCAAAGACCCCGAAACAAATAAAACAATTTCTCGGTCTAGCTGGTTATTATCGAAAATTTATTAAGGATTACTCCCAAATCATCAAACCGATGACTAAATATCTGAAAAAAGATGCAAAATTAAACTGTTCAGACCCAGAATACATTCGAGCTTTCGAAATCATAAAAAACCTTCTTACTAATGAACCCATCTTAGCCTATCCAGATTTCGATAAAACTTTCGTTTTGACAACCGATGCAAGCAAATATGCTCTTGGTGCCGTACTTTCCCAAGAAGGATGACCAATAAGCTACGCAAGCTGCACGCTGAATGAACACGAAATCAACTATAGCACCATAGAGAAGGAAATGTTAGCCATAATCTTGGCAACTAAGTACTTCCGACCCTATCTTTACGGAAGAAAATTCATAATCGAAACAGATCATAGACCACTAACATGGCTTTTTTCTATAAAAGAACCCAATTTCAAATTAGTTAGATGGAGACTTAGACTAGCCGAATTTGACTTTACAATTAAGTATAAGGAAGGTGCAAAAACATAAATGCCGATACTCTTTCTAGAGTTCCTATCTCCGAAATAAATTTAGCAGATAACGCAAGTAATATACCCACAAGCAGCTCGTGTGTTAACATATTCAAGAATCAAATAATTATAAAAAAATCAAATTCAGGCTCTCTCCGAATAAAAATAGAAAGGATTTTTGACAAGAATAGAACTATAATCCATACAAAGCATTTAAATGAACCCGACACCATTATCCTGTTGAAAAACCACTTTCACCCAAACCTTTTAAATGCAATTTTTGTAGAAAATGAAGAATTCTTTCAAGTCATACATTCTGCTTTCAGTAATAATTTCATTATCAACGGTAAATTTAGAATTATCAGATGCAATGCCCTACTAGAAGATATAAGAGACTAAGAAAAATTAGTAAAAATTATCGAACAAGAACATTTGCGAAATAACAATCGTGGCATAGAAGAAGTTTCAAGAGAACTTAAAACAAAATACTATTGCCCAAAACTAGTTCTCAGAATCACAATTGTGAAATTTGCAACTGTGAAAAATACGTGCGAAATCCACCTAAATCCTTAATTAAACTTACTGAAACCCCACAAAAACCTGGTGAAATTATCCATGTAGATATATTCTACACACTCGAAAAACTATTATTTTTAACGATCATAGATAAGTTTTCGAAACATGCTTGTGCAATTAAGATCCTCGCAAGAACTTGGAACGAGTTCAAAAGAGGATTAGCGTATTATTTCAGCCAATTTGGCACCGTCAAAAAGTTAATAGTTGATAATGAACTGGGATTCAAAGCCATTCCCTTGAGAGATTTCCTTACGAACGAAAATGTGGAAATTTACTATACTTCTAGCAATAACCATACTTCTAATGCAGACATAGAAAGACTGCATAATACAATAAATGAACACATACGATTATTAAAGCACGATCACCTTAATAACCAGGGTACCGTTGAAGAGAAAATACTTAAAATTATATCATTCTACAACAACACTATTCACTCTACCACAAATAAAAGACCAATAGACTTCATTAATGGGAAAATACATCAAGACGAATACAATTCCATACACGATATGATCCTCCAGAAAAAACAGAATATTATAAATAAATTGAACCAAACCAGATCTAATAATGAAATTAATGCTGGACTTAATTTTATTAAAGAAACTAGAGAAGGGAAAAATCACTCCAAATTTAGAAAAATCAAAGCAAGAAAGTTAGATGAAGAGCATATAATGGACCTTGAAAATCAAATCAAGTACTACCGAACTCACATTAAAAGTAAGAAGAAAAACCAACATTTCACTCATCCAACAATTAAAGCTACAAGAAAGAAGAAAAGTAAAAATCACCCTTCAACTTCTCGTCCCCCAGGCCATGACCAAAATACATAAAATATATATATTCTCATATCTCTTTCAGAAATAACTCTACTACTTATGATAACCTTCTGCATAACGATAAAAACATCCTTACCAATACAGAACTAGACCTCTAAGAGACTTCGACAAATACTTACCTATAAAAACGGTTGTTTCGTCGATTGATAAAATTATCAAAATCAATTTACCAATACCAAAATTTTCAAAGGAAACCCTTCCGAAAGTTACTCTCGAACCGATCCCAACCATCCAAAGTAGGTCACTTATACCAATATAATAATAATAAGCCCCTACAATATAATTTATAATGTATATGTTAAAAACAATTTATAAATAATTTAGAGGAAATTAAAGATAAACGTATCAGAAGCATTATAGAACCCAGGGGATCTCGATGTAATACGAAAATATTCAATTACCAATAAATTAAACAAATTGTACCAGGCATTTTGATCTGTCAAGACTTTTATTAAGAAATAGAACATAATTTTAATAATAATAACGTAACAATCCATGGAACATTTATGGTTAAATTTGAGAATTGGCAAATTGAAACATTAAATAAAACCTATTCGAACGTTTACTTGGAAATATACGATAAAGTAGTTCTACCAAAATTGATTTATTCCATTAAAGAGAATAAAACTATGCCTGATATTCAAATCGAAGAATTATACCTAAAAGAAGTAAATAACGAAAAAATATCAATTTCGACACTCAAAAACATAATAAGCCTAAGTTCTGATGTTATAATTGTTATTATAGTAATATTATCATTGATTATTATGTACGTGTACATGGACCGTAAACACCGTAAAGTTTTGATTTCGTCGGAGCCTCAATCTAACGGTGGGGGTGTTACACTTACCCAAATCGAATTAATACAAACAAAGTAGGCATTGATATTTTGAATTTAATGAAATCAAATCAAGTAGGCGACGAGTGGTATAAATACAAGTGAAATTTTCTTGAACACAAGAGTTATTTCTCTCGCTTCAAAAGGTACGGACAAGCCTCTGTTTCCTTTCACCCAATGTGAGGCTGCATTGGGGTGCCTTTTTGAATACCGGTCAACGGGAGAGTTAGTTCTTCGTGTCAAAAGGTACGGACAAGCCTCTGTTTCCTATCACCCAATGTGAGGCTGCATTGGGGTGCCTTTTTGAATACCGGTTCATGTATACAATAGAAATTGTATACCGGGAATATAATAAATAAAGTTGGTGTTATTAAGTGAAACAAGAGTTTTATTTATCTTCTCCGTCGAAGAAACATAAATTTTATACTCTATGCGAAATTTCATAGTGGGCCGCGAAGTAGTTTAGGAGTTACGCAAATAACAATACCGAAGTGCGGCGTCAGCCCCGTTGTAGCATCAATCCGTCCATAGTTTTGACGGCACATTACTCGCATTGCGTGGGATGCGTGCAACTTTTACGGGTTATTTACATTGTGGAAGTGACACGGAACAATAAGAACGTAGTAAAAGAACACTTCCAATATGTCCTAATGCATTTTTATATCGCCGTCTTTGAACATAGAAAAGTATTTCCTAGTACACGTGACCTTTCGGCAATGAAACGACATTTTTATTTTTAGCCAGTTGGAATTGCAACTGATTACTGGACAATCGAGCGCACATGAGTTACATTGGATAAGGTATTCAATACCCAAAAGAAATGTGAAAGCACAAATTCTATCGTGAACGCATCAAAACAAAGAACTTTTGAACAAAACGTTATATTGTTTCTAACGCAGAGTTCTATCAGAGCACTATAATAAAATTCGAAAACCATTCGCACCTTTCAAACTACGAACTTTTATTGCTTTTCATTTTCCACCCTCTACACTTGATATCCTTTTTTATTACATGCAATTTTGCATCTCAATACACGTTCTGTTTCCGTTTTCTAATTCTAATTGCTTTATGAGGTTGTCGGCATCAGATTGTATGAATGTTTTATGTTTTATAATTGTGCATATGGATTTAAGAAATAATATAAAAATCCAAAAATGACTAAGATAAGAAAAAGGATACGATATGTAGTATATAAGTAGTTAAGAATTTTTTGTAAAGGCAGTAGACAGTTGAACGAGCAAATAAAAACAACTGAATTCCGATTTAAAGACGTGTGTTTTATTCTTAAAGTTTTCATTTTCATTTAAGTTTCATTTTTCGATTGAAGTTAATTTGATTTCAGATGAAAGGTAGTTCTGAAGAACTAAGTTCAGAGTAATTTGTAAGCGATATAACATTAAATTAAATAACTCGTATTTTAAGTATTACTAGTATGGCTTCTTATGGTGATCGGCGTTTCAATCCATTTCTTTTATCGTCTCAAAAAAACATGGAAACTTGAGAAAATTATCGATGGCATTAGCATTGAAGTGGTAATTTGCAAGTAATTTATATGTATGCAAACAATGCAGGCAGCGTTTTTGTAGCGAATCCCGCAAAAAATGAGCCAAGATGTCACTTCGAGTAGTCAATCGTCGAAAGAATTTCCACATCAGCCACAAGAAAGCAATTTAGAGAACGCTTCAACATAGACAGATGACAAAAAATTCTAAATAAGTCAGTAACGAATAGATTCTATAGTTAGATAAGTGAATAATAGAACGAATATAATACGATGTTTTGTTTTATTGTTATGTTACCTACCTTATCCTCCTAAGCTCTTGTATAGTAGAAAATAATCAGACGCAGCCATTAATAACAATATTTACCTTTTATGTGGAAGGAAATGTGTCTTGAAAACTATGGGCGGAGTGATGCTACAACGGGGCTGACGCCGCACTGCCTTATTGTTATTTACGTAACTCCTAAACTACTTCGCGGCCCAATATGAAATTTTGCATAGAGTACACAGTATAAGCTTTCAAAATAATACTCATTTTTTTTAAATACGAGCTTTGGGAAAAAGCAAAAAACAATTTTTTTTCACTTTTTTTTATAAAAAAAATAATTAGAAAGTAAATCAAAATATAATGTAATAAAGGTAATTCAATGGTTTATAAAACCTAGCAGTTAGTTTGGTTGTCTTTACTTTCTCTAACTGAGTGGTGGCATTTAAAGGAGTATACATCTCGCCTTTAGTCAATTTTTTTAAGACCCATAATTTGTGAAATAGGTGTCCAACTGTAAAAATATTTTTTGATTGTCTCGAGAACTTGTACATGTGTAACATACTCAAACATAACTGAAATCGGGAACCTCAACCATTTTATTCTGTCCGTTTCACGTGAAATGCCCCAGAAGCTATATGCGAGAAATTTGAATTTTTTTTGTAGAAAACATATTAATATAGTATGAACTATAGTTTGAACAATATATTGACAAGTGGGAACAATAATACAAGATATCTAATTATGTCTGTCAAAGTTATAGATTCATCATCAACTGAGCAATTGATAAGAAAATTTATCAGGTTTTAGATTGGCTTTGGCAGTAGCTTGAAGATTCGGATAGAGAGACAATTACTAAATACTATTACTAAAATCTGACTAGCTATTTCATCTGACATTTTGTCGGGAACGCTAGATCTCAAATGCATATGTTCTTTACCATCTTCTGAAGGTCGAACTTAGTTATCTTATTGGGATGTTGCTTCAATGAAGCTTAAAAGGCTTTAAGAATGTGGTCGTTTATCAGCAGTCTGCAGAAGGAACCTCTGATTGGCACACACTCGGAGTACAGGGAATTGAAGGGAGTTTACAAGTTTCGTGAACGGTTTTTATCGCTGCGTTTTTTAAGTACTTCAAGCGGAGCGGCATGAAATTGAAAGATCCATTATGTACAATAAGGTCGCATCTAACATCTATTTCTTTGGTGGTCGATGGGAGAAAAAAGTCAGAAAGCGATACTGCCGTATAGTAGTTGCGGTTTGATTATCTGGTTGTAAATTAGAACTTTGTTTTTCAAGTTTAAGAAAACATGTTGAGAAGTAAAGTTATCGTACGTCGATAGGCTCACCGCGCATGCGTTAGCGAAACCCAGTATTAGAGCGCCGGAGCGCACTTCTTGGGTTACAGGTAATTTTTCGTTAGTTGGTCTGTGACTGTTGCCCACGAGACGTGTGCAATAAGAAGTTCCTTTATGTAAGACAAATAAACCGTACTCATATATATTCAAAGTTATCTTTCTCTTCAAACCTTTCGTCCCTCTGTACCTTCGCTAATCTCAACAAAACAAATCTATCTACAAAACAAATCTATCTAATCGGCTACCTAGACAGTATGTGGTCTTTTCTAGTCATCCTATGAATATGACTTGAGGCTTAAGGAATAAGAATAAGATTATGACTTGGGTCTTGTCTTTGTTTATCACAATTTTCCGTTCACTGAAGTTATATTTTACATTATTTGGATTGAGTGTTGTAGTTTCGAAGTGATGACTTCTTCTAGTCTTGAATTATAGTATATACAAGGGTTTTCCGCATATAGTGATACTTGAACTTAGTGTGGCAAGATTAGAATATCTGCGGTGTACATATTCTACAGTATTCGTGAATCGGGTAAATCTTATAGAGTTCCACTTCAATATTTTGCAGGCTCGACAGACGACTTTTAACCCTAAATCCAAAAAATCTACCTTATAGGAAGTAGTGTTCAATTGAATGTATGGTAGGGTTCATGCATTTTGAAGTGAATCCTACATGGCAGACATTGTAGAAGGCCTTTGCTATGTCCAACATCACTTTATATATATAAAGTGTAAGAAAAATTAAAAGGACAAAAAAAAAGACCCTTGCTATGAGTACAACTGTAATAATTTTTATCATACTTATCAGACTTAGATGACGGAAAAGTCTGTTGGTGTTTGACTGATTATCGAAGTACATGACTGCATTAGAAGATGCTTGGATGAACATAAATTTGCGCGCTGTAATTTGCACATCAAAGGATGAGATCGTTTCTGGTTGATGCTAGTAAGACTAATTTTTAAATAAAATTTATATAAAACGAAACAGTAAGATTTTTCCGTGTGTTTGTGTAATATGCAAGGATCAGCTGTTTCATAACGTTTTACCAAACCTCCCCCCACGCCCGTGCAGAGAGCTAGTCGTTTTTTTAAAGAACAGTGTCTGTCTGATCTTGTTCGTTCTTCCCTACAGGTACGACCTATCGGTTGCCTCTATTATCATTATTATGATTTATTTTTTTCAGATAAAAATTGTAGAATGCTAGAGGATTACTCGGCTAGCGATCATGAGTACATAGTGTTGGAGATCCATCAGGGTGCTTCCCGAAGACCACGGGTTTGTTCTTCTGCGCTCCGCTGGAATACTGAGAAATCGGATACTGAGAAGTTTGTTGAAGTGCAAATGACACGATCACCGCTGTCAAAAAGCTACGCTGGGGAGCGGACGACCTGCGGCAAGAGATTTGATGAACTCAACTATGAGAATCATTACGTCCGCCTGCAAGTCTTCAATGTCCATACGAAGACCTCGGTATACTGTACTTCGAAATGTACGGCAAGCCCCTAGTATACTGGTGGTCACCTGAAATTGCCGAAAAACGAAGGGAGTGTCACAAACTACGACGAAAGGCACAGTGAGTTCCGAACTGGGAAGGGGCATGTATCCGATCAGCAGCTTATAAGTCAACTTGAAAATTCCTCCGCAAACTTATCAGCTAGGCCAGCCATTGGCGAAACCTGGTGGACGACGTGAATAGGAATCCATGGGGCCTGGGCTAGAAAATAGTGATGTGGAAGCTCGGTGTCCAAAGATCGCCTCACTCATACGAGGCAGAAAAGGTGGACGAAATTGTGCGGGCTCTTTCCTCTATCCACCCCGTCATCGTTGGGGCCATTTGCTTTGTATGGAAATTCCATTTTTCGAAAAGATGTAGTTGGAGCAAGCAGCACTGTCTATGAAGGCCAGAAAGGCTCCAGGATCAGATGGGATTCCAGCTGAGGTGCTACAAAGCGTCTTTCACTTTTTCTCTGACCTGCTTATCCGCACGTTCAACGCATGCCTGCGTGAAGGGGTGTTCCCAGAGTGCTGGAAGGAGTTGAGACTTGTGGTCATTACTGAGGAGAAAGGGAAGGGCGGAAGAAGTAACCAGCTGCAACGGAGAGAAAATCCCCACCAAACCACAAGTAACCTACCTGGGCATCCTTATCAATCAAAAACTCTTCCCAACCACCCCCATTACAACGGTCCTACAAAAAGCCACGTACGCATTTAAAGCCCTGTCCACTCTCATGCATGCACGCACCACGCTCCCAAAAAAGGTGAAGCTCCTATGCTATAAATCCCTCATCCGCCCACTAATTACCTTCGGTTTTGCCTTCTAGTGTGGTCTACCCCCATCTCAGATGGAGAAGATTCGCCGCAAAGAGAGACAAATTCTCCGCCACTGCTGCGGAATCTTCAAACAGGAAGATGACCCCCAGAAGCACATATCAAACCAAATCCTTTCGAAATCAAACCAAAGAATAGACGCAATCCTCATGGACCAACTCCAATGGTTCCTTGAAAAAGTGACCAATCATCCAAACCCTCTTATCACACAAATCGTGAACACAGACACAGACCTTACACTCCAGTTGAATGATCGCCACCAAATACCTCAATCCTTCCGCCCACTCGCTGATCAAGGAAGAATCTTTGATCAAGCGAAACGAATATCCTGAATTCAAAAAAAAAATAAAAAATTAAAATTAAATTCATTAAATATTAAATATTAATATTAATATTAAGAAGAACAAGTGAAAAAGTGGAAATTGAGTTTCAAATACAAGAAGAAAAAAGAAACTTATCCTTAGACAACGGGAGAATGTATCGCAGCCAACGGAGTAGGGCGACGTGGATGTAATTTGTGGATTTTGGATTACCGGTGAAGAATGCATGCACCGGGTGGAATGCAGAAGTCTGTGGAAAAGCTATCATCAATCAAGTCGCAACACAAGAAGACTTTTGATGTGCGAAACTACAATTGCATCGCTTCTCTGGACGTGATCGACAAATGGGCCGTAGTTGTCTCAACTCAGTGTTTTTGTGTTTTGTAGTAAAAATGCTAGAAAGTAGGAAAAATCGAATTTTGTCTATATTCCTTACATGTGTCTGTATTTTTATTACATTTTTATATAAAAAAATATGAAAAAATATGTTTCTTTTATCTGTGTGTGTGTGTACGTGTCCTGAAAGGGTCAGGGCGTTCAGAATGTTCCCCACGCCCACGCGGTGAGCTAGCCGTAATTAATTTTCTTCAGCCGCTATTATGCGGCCTTTGCATTTTCAATAATAAGCTCATCTCTTCTGCTTTATTTATTTTGTTAACTACATTTTTTTTTGGTTCTATTCTTTTGAAAATACTCAGCATTGCGCGCAACGAATATTATTATGGACTACAATTACATTTCAACACTCCCACTTAATTAAGCTCTGTGCTCTACGGGCCCCCTGCGAACTTGAAGCGGACTGGATGGACGAGATAGTACGGGCACTTTTTCCCCAACATCCCGTCCGTGTTGATGCCGCCCACAGGGAAACAACGTCAGACTGTCCACTCTTCACGAGGAATGAACTTAAACTAGCAGTTCTCTCCATGAAAGCGAAGAAGGCTCCGGGCCCAGACGGTATTCCAGCTGAGGTACTGCAACTGGTCTGTCACTCTTGCCCTGACTTGCTGCTCAGTGTGTTAAATGCCTGCTTGCAGAAAGGCGTTTTGCCTGAACGTTGGGAGACGGCGAGACTCGTGCTGATCAGCAAGGAGAAGGGAAATCCCGAGTCGCCGTCAGCATACCGACCGTTATACATGCTACACACGGCCGGGAAAGTGCTCCATGCGGCTGGTATCTTTTTCCAAGGCATTACGGTTTCAGAACGGGACGTTCCACTGTACATGCAGTCGCGCTAGTCCTTCTAGTGACGCTGGGCATAAAGAACGCTTTCAACTCCACTAGACGGATATTCTGGAAGCCCTGGAAAACTCTATCCAAGTACCAGAATATCTGATACGGATAGTCCGAAATTATCTGAAGGATCGCAGCCTGATCTACGACACGGCGCAAGGTCATCGGAGGATGCTAGTCACATCAGGTGTAGCCCAAGACTCCATCCTCGGTCCAGACTTGTGGAAGGTCTCCTACGACGGATTGCTCAGACTTCAACTGCCGGAAAAGTCGTGACTTTTCGGCTATGCAAATTGGCTATGCAGTTGCGGCGAAAGAAATTGAAATTATGGACCTTTCCGCGGTCCTTTCAATTCTAGTAAGTAAAACTCACGGATTATAGTTTATTATATTATAATTTATTATATTAAATATAAACACTTCACGGGTTATTAATGTAATTTGTTAACCGGGCTTACTATTGCTGATTTATTCTTTGTATTAATTCATGATTATTTTGGTCTACTGGATTAAAGTGATCTTCAATATCTTGTCTATCGTTGGCATCCATTATGCCAAAGAGCCAATTGTAAACATTGCCTATTGGATCTATAAGTCCTCTACGTTTCCGAATTTTCAAATCTAATTACTTTCTTTTATTTTCACATATTTATTTTTATCCTGGTGTTTTAGCTAAGAATGCAGAGTTACAAATTTCAAAAAGTTTGTCACTAATACTTGGTGATTTCTTTGGATTTGTTAATTTGTTATTTACAATCCTGTCGAGCATACTTCGTGCCATATTAAATTTGTACGTTTGTTTTTCTTTAGGTTTTGGTCTATGTCCTTTTGGTATTAATGTAAATAGTTGATGTTCTAAATCGTCTAGTTCTTGGTCTAATGTCCATTGTCTATGGTCATGTATTCCTAACATATTTGTCTGTCTAATTTCATTAATTACTGTCAATATGTGTTCTAAGTTGATTCTATGTAAAATAATATGTCTTTCAGTGACTAATTTGTATTTCGTCAGTCTTGATTTCGAAGTATCCTGTCTCAGAATTGATCTTGTCTATCACCAATGTCCCCGAAGTTAAGTGTAGTAGAAATATTAGATAATACATCTTCATTATTAATATCCTTATCTTCCTCAGGATTATCTTGTTGATTTGAACCTGTAATAATAATATTCTTTTTGGGTCCCTTGGTATTAACTTTTGCTATTCTATTATTATAGGATTGTATTTTAAATCTAGGTTTTAATTTGCTTCTTATAGCTTTCGGATTTTTTACAAAAATGTTTTCTCTCTCTTCGTTGTATTGTTCTCTATTTTTATTTTCTCTTATCAGCATGGAATGTTTTGCTTTTACTATTCTATCATGTGTAATTTCTTTATCAATTTACCCGAAATGTACGTCAATAGGTCTTTCCTTTATAGTGGAATGTATTTGTCTGTTATACAATTCAAGGGCTTCAAAGAATTTGTCCTTTGTGGTTTGTTTAGGTATATTACTACATACAGTTTTCATCTTTTCTTGGATGGTTTCATGAAACCTTTCTATGTCAGCGTTTCGTGTATGGGAAGGTGGTTTTGTGATATGCAACTCTATATTCTTGATTTGATGTATGTACTTCTTTTAAAAAAACCGATTCAAAGTCTCCATCTCCGATAATAAAATTAGGCCGTCCTGTAGTTGCTAAAATTGTGAATAGGCCTTCTCTCATATCTGCCATATTTTTTGATTGCATAATTGTACCTGATGCGAATTTTGAGAATTTATCTATACTTGTCATCATTGCTAAACCATCAATAAAAAATAAGTCCATGTGAATTATTTCTCTTGGAATTGTGGGTGTCAGAGATAATTCGAATACTGGCTTGATTAGCTTCCTATCAACTTTCATTTCGTTACAAACATTGCAAATATTAATAAAACGGTTAATGTATTGGTTCAAATTTGGAAAATAAATTCTTCTTTTCAATCCTTCATAGTTTTCCTTTATATCTGAATGTCCAGTTTCTTTCTCATGATAATCTTTTATAATTTTGATAAGTTCGTCTTCATTTTCTATTTCTTTTAATATTCTGGGTACTTTGATAAATTATATTTTAGTTCTATTAAATCGTTTTATCAAAATTTGTTGCAATATATTATATTCTGGATCGTTTAATTCACTGTATATTCCAGCTTGTCCCCCACGTAGTTTCTTTTTAAGGAAGTATTGCGATCACGCTGCCGCGGTCGCAGACATTTATATGGCAGTGATCTCATGTTCCCCCAGGTGGCATACTGAGGCCGGCTAGGCTCAGCTGGTCGGGGTCGTTCGGGGAAGATCACTGCTCGTGCTGGGCCACCTAATTCAAAACCACAACATTACCAATTGGAGGGGGAATAAGGGATAAGGACGAAGGATAGATTGCTTGGAGAAATGAAAAATTATTTACTTTACTTCATTTTTTTATTATTTTTTTTACGGAATTCTAGAAAAACAATAAACAAAAACAAAAATGAAAAGAAGAAAGAAAAAATATAATGAAAAAAAGGAAACTTAAATAGAATTTTTAAATTTAAATCTATAAAAATAAGGAGAAGGAACAAAATAAAGAAAAATTCAAAAAAAAAAATCCTATACCAAAAAAAAACCACGACCAAACCTGATCGGGTACGGTTTACATACACTCATATACTAAACTTGCACTCCTTTTTTTTTCTTAAATGTCCATCAGTGATTTTGACTTTTCAAAAGTTTACTTTTTTTTCCACAATTAATTTTATTCTACAATACGGTGCTTCGTTTTGTTGCAAATAACTGGTTAGCTAACTTCCTTCTTTCCGGTGGAGTACGGGCGTTCCGCTGATTCCGTCAAAAGTCATATAAAATCTCGGTCCCCTCCGAGCGCAGTGAATTCGTACCGAAAAATGAGAAAGTCGACAATTTCAACCAATCGATAAAACGCTGCCACTGTGCAAACGGGAATAACTCGTGCACGGCACGCAAACTATCGCGAGTCTCTTCCACTAATGACTGGCTAGAGCACTTCGCCTGCAAATATGCTGAGTCTCACCCTACTTCCGATTTTCCGGCAAGCTTATACTCGCAACCTAGCCCCCACTATTTACTTTTCTTTTTATTTCGCAACACGGTGTATCATCTAATTACATGGGGCCAATTCCACTGTCACGTAAAATTTGATGACCAATTTTAAACAATTAGAGGTTTTCTAAAACTATCTATCCCGAACAAAAAAAAACGTCAACTGTCTGTTAAACTGTGTTCCAATACATCGTTTGTCGTCTCACATCTTCTTTGGACCAACGTCGACTCATAATCTCCTTATCACACAATTCATTTCGAATAATCCAAACCATGATAAGATTTCCGGTAATTTTGATCGCGTCGACACATTTGGTTTTCAAAAATTTTCTCAATCTCCGTCCAATCAACCACTCAATCTCAACGCTTCCACCAAAACTCCTGAACTCCGAATTTCCTTATAACACAATCCAAATTTGAATAATCGAATCCGTGCTCAGATTTCCGGTAAATTTTCGTCCTGGTCGCAAAACTAGCTCTTCAAAAAAAAAAAAAAAAAACAAACGACTTTTCTCAAATTTCGTCCGGAAAAACCCCACGTTCCCGACACCTTTGATCCACACCTCTTTCCAATTTTCTCGACCTCAGCACTCTCGACCACCCACCATCAATCCCAAAAAAAAAAAAACTCCTCCACCGTAAGCTCCGCTATCCCCAAATTCCGTTGACGGTAACAGAGCTCTTCGACCCGCAGATGTTAACCTTTCACCCTTTCGCAAAGCAATCATCCTCATAGTAAAATGCATTTGATTTTACATACGAATATTTATTACTATGAGGATGTTTGCATTAATTATAAACAGTAAAAAGGTTAACACCAGTACTGGATTCGATCCGTGCACCCTGGGATCCACAATCCACCTCTGATCTACTAGGCTACGGAGATACTTGAGCGGGATGATTCTATTTCAATTAAAGACCTCCGCATCTGCTCTCTGACTCAACCAGCGTGAATCGCAACAGAAGTCTATAGTTTTATTTTCATTTTTAATATGTTCTAAGGGTTAAATAATTCTTTTCTATTATTTGTTTTAATTCTGTTTTCTGGTTTTTCTTTTGCTACTAATAAGATTTGCTGTTTATATTTGTTAATAAAATCATCTTTAATTGGGATGTGATCATTACAATTTTCGGCTTGAGATTGTATCGTATTACCACTAGTACTTTTTATAGATTTTCTTTGTCTTTTTACTTATTTTATTTCTGAATAAAATTGTAAATCAAAGTTTATGTCTGATGAAACATCTGATGTTTGTTTACCTTGCACTTTATGTTTTAGAGTTTTAATGGATGTTATATGAATTTTATTTTTTATTTTGACCTTCATTGTTTACCATATTTATTTCTCCTGATTCTCGTAATCTTGATAGAAAGTCTGCAAGAATATTATCCTTTACTTTAATGTATTCTAGTTTTATCTCGTATTCTCCATATTTTAAGATCTATCTTTGTAATCTTGGAGCAATGTCTTTTCCTATGAATTTTTGATATAACCACTTAATAGGTTGGTGATCACTTTGTAAGTCGAATTCTCTTCCATATAAAAATGGTCGAAGATAACTTATAGCCCAAACTATGGCTAACATTTCTGTTTCAATTACAGCATATTTTCTTTCATGATCATTCAATGTTCTACTTATGTAACAAAAAGGATGTCCATTTTGACTTAAAACCGCCCCAATTGCGAAATTACTAGCGTCTGTAGTAACTTTAAATCTTTGTGCAAAGTCAGGATGTCTTAGAACAGGTGCTGAAGTTAACATTTTTCAACTTTTCGAAGGCTCCGACATATTCGCTGTCATTCAGATTTACTTTCTCATCCTTCTTTAAGTATCTTGTCATTGGCTGTGCCAACTTAGCATGGTCCTTTATGAACTTCCTATATTATCCCATTAAACCCAAGAAGGATTTTATTTCCTTAGAGTTTTTAGGAATTTGCACTCGGAGTACTTTTTCGATTTTATCGGCGTTCGGTTTTATACCCTCTGTTCCAATTGTATGACCCAAGAATTGTGTTTCTTTTTAAAGAACACATATTTGTCGACTTGTAATTTTAAATTTGCTCCTTTTAATTTGTTAAAGACCTTTTGTATATTGTCAACATGTTCTTCTATTGGTGTACCAAAAATTAAAATGCCATCAAGATATACTAAACATATTTTATTCATATAGTCTTTTAATACATGATTGATTAATCTTTGGAATGTAGCTGGCGCGTTTTTAAACCAAATGGCATTCTCGTATATTCGTAATGTCCTGTTACTGTGGAAAATGCTGTTTTCTTAATATCTGACTGTTTCATACGAATTTGATGAAATCCTTTTGCTAAGTCCAAAGTTGTACAATATTGGGCTCGTCCTAATTTTTCTAGAATTCCATAGATGTTTGGAATTGGAAATTTTTCATCTATTGTAACTGCATTTAGCTTCCGATAGTCAATAGCTAATCTCCATTTCTTCTCACCGGAATTGTCCATCTTTTTTGCTACACTACAGGTGAATTATACGGTGAATTACTTTCTCTTATAATTCCTTGCTCCAGTATTTCATTGATTTGTTTTTCTATTTCCTTGTCATGTTTTCGTGGATTTCTATTGATTTTAGAATAAACTGGGTCTTCTATAGTTGTTTTCATTTCATGTTCAATTTGGTTCGTAGCTGACAGATAGTCTCCTTCTAAATAAAATATTTCTTTATTTTTCTTAATTAATTTCTTTAGTTCAGCTTTTTCTTTTTCATTTAAACCACTCATACTTATGTCTGTTTTATTCATTGTTTCCATAGTATGAATTTCTTCAAAATTAAATTTTTTCAAATCACTTTCACTTGTATTTTTCGATTTGTTTTCACTTATGTTTTTATTAATAAATGGCACTTCATTATCACCAAACGTAATATTTTTATTTCCAAAGTTAATTTTCGAATTAGTACAAGACAATATATTTGCGCGAATTATTGCATCGAATTTTCTACCAGATAAATCTGCAAGTTTCCATCTAGTATATTCCCGAATACCGATTTCTGGTGGAGTTTTGGTTATTGTCTCGTATATTATTTTTTGCGTACCGGATAATGTGCGATATTGTTCATTTTGTACTTGAATTTTTGGGTGGGTCTGTAAATGATTAATATTTAGAATTGATACACTAGAGCCAGAGTCAATTAAGGCTCTAGTTGGTATTCCATTAATATGGATTTTTATAAAGGGAAGGTATGTGTTTCCGAGGCTTCCGCAGGAAAATTTTCCTCAATTTTAATTAAATTTGTATCCATTGGTTCTACTCTGTCATGATAATTATGATGTTGGAAATTATTTTGATAATTATTCTGTCTGTCGTTTTGTCTGTTTCGATTGTAATTGTCATTATAATTATTTTGCCTGTATTGATTATAACCTTGAGCTCTATCCCTATAATTTCTGTAATTTCTTTGATTTGAAAAATGACCAGTGTTAGTTTGATTATTCCGATTATACTCATTATATCCTCTCTTCTCTTTAATTTGTCTATTATAATTGTTAATTTTATTTTTCTTTTTAAAAGTTTCGTAATTATCAATATATCCTGTCTGTAATAGTTTCTGATAAGCTTCTACTAATGTTTCACATTTTTCGTCCTCAAATACATTGCATCTGTTCTATTAATTTTACTAAGGAATTTTTCTAGAATGCTAAGTTCATTGTAGCCTGGATTAAATTCTTGAGGTTGTTTAGTATCTAATGAATATTTGAAATTAAGCTTACCTAAAATTAATAAAAAATGTTCGTAGATATCCTTTGCGCTCTTCGAATAGCATCGATCCGCTTGTTCCTTCAGCTTCAGATATGATTCATGGACCCCAAAAGAAGTGATTAATGCATTCTTCACATTCTTCCATGTTTTCTCCGTTATCTCCCTAGCAGCTACTGCGGCTTTTCCTTGTAGTTTCGAAAATAATATTTCCGACACGTATTTTGATTCTTCCTCGTTGTTTATTAGGTTCATTAAGCTCCCCACTTCAAGAATACAACTCTGTAATTGAAATCCTTCCTCTCCTGTGTAGGCTGGCATTGATCTTGCCTCCCGCAATATATCCGTGAATGTAATTGGAATTTTGGTTTCTTACGTTTTTCAACAAAATGATTACCAGCTATTACCTTTTTTCTGCTTTCTGCTGTTTTCACTGTTGTAATCTTATAGGGACGACTATTCCTGTAGATTTATAATTTTTATTTTTATTTTGTATTAACCTTGTCTGTAACGAGCATAGCAAGGAGGCGAATTCTTGGGAAATTCTGCCTTTGGGACAATGCTAGTCCTTGATTTATTATATTATCGGAACTGTTAATTTTTTATCTTTGTTTTAACTATTCAGTTAAAACAAAGATAAAAAAAAAGTTAAGTTAAAACTTTGTTTTAACTCAACTTCTCTCATCACTTTAAGCAATGTTCACTTGCTTTTAAGCAATTTGCACTTGCTTTTACTGATGGTTCGTTCGTACCGGAAAACTTAAATAGTTATAAGTTCGAACGCTTGTTTCTTGTTTATTTTTATTTTTGACACTTCGCGATCGACTTCCACGGTTGTAATAAAACTTCCCAAAACTTTATTTCGCGACGAACACTTCGGTATCCTACCGACTGCGCCAATTTTGTTTTTGGTTCAATACGAACCGAAAAAAAATTGAAATTATGGACCTTTCCGCGGTCCTTTCAATTCTAGTTAGTAAAACTCACGGATTATTGTTTATTATATTATAATTTATTATATTAAGTACAAACACTTCACGGGTTATTAATATAATTAACCGGGCTTACTATTGGGTTGTTATGTATGAACTGCTCTATTTAATCTTGATCCAGGTCTTTTATAATAATATACGTTGCAAAAGTTACATGAATTAATGCAGATGCTTAATAACTATCAATATCTTGATTATGCTAATGTTGCAAATGCAAATGTTCAATAGTCATCAATATCTTCACTAGTCATCAATATCTTTTATGATTCATATTGAACATCTGCGAAAATGAAAGTATTAGATTACATTTCTTTGTTTATTTCCTTTGTGAGTCATATATCTCACTGAAGTTTGCATGTTTGTTCTTTGTCTTCGATAACATGACTCGCACAGTCGATCAAGCACAACTAGGGTTAAATGTGCCAATGCACCGGGTAGGGAGCTGGATGACCACTCATGGGCTTAACGTAGCGTTAGAGAAAACCGAAGTGGTCTTCCTGACCAAGAAGAGGATCCCCAGAATAAGAATGGTCCGAGTCGGGGACACATTAGTAGAGTCGAAACTACCAGTCAAGTATCTGGGCTTGCTGATAGACTCTAAACTGAGTTTTTCGGAGCATATCAAGGCAACGGCAACCAAGGCCACAGCAGAGGTCCCAGCAATTGGTCGACTAATGGCCAATCATGGGGGACCAAGTCAGCTAATGAATGTAGTGCAGTCTACGCTTCTATATGGAGCAGAGATATGGAGTGAAGCTCTCATCAAGGAACTGCACCGAAAACGGCTGGCACAGGTGCAGAGACGAGGAGCACTGCGGATTGCATCAGCATACCGGACAATCTCTGAGTCAGCGGTGTTGGTAATTGCAGGGGTACCCATGATACCCATCGCTCTCCTTGCTAGAGAACGTAAAAGAATCTACCTCCGAAGGCACGAGGGTAATAAAGGAAAATTTGCTCGCGATGGAAGACCATGCACTCTCGACGAATGGCAACAATGATGGGAACGAGAGCTAAAACGTAGGTGGACGGCGCGGCCCATCAACGACTTGAGATCGTGGCTCAGTCGAACGCATGGTGGGACTGACTTCTACCTGACCCAGCTACTGAGCGGACACGGTTGTTTTCAGTCTTACCTGCACAAGATACGTAAGTCACGGTCTCCAGGTTGGATATTCTGCATTGGTGTGAAGAATGACGCCTGTCATACTTTCTTTTTATGCAGAAGATGGGACAAACAGCGCGGTGATCTTGCCGAAAAAGTTGGAGAGCTCCATCCAGATAGCCTAATCGAAGAGATGCTGAAATCAGTTGACCAATGGAATCAAGTGGCACATTACGCTCGGGCAATCTTAGTAATGAAAAAAGGCATACTTGATCGGCTGGAGGCGTTGAGGTTGGGGGGTTTCCTTCTCTAGCAATCCTCCTCCTCTTTCTCATCCAACTGGAGCAGGAATCCCTGTAACCCAAAGGCGTAAAATTCGGAGGCGTAGCGCGAAGTAATGTGTCAAACGGTTCCAGGCCAGGCGCTCCGGTTGGCTGGGGAGGTGTTTAGTCTGTAGTCCAGTATGTCTACTGGGAGTCCACTGGCAGTCCGACACTCAGGACGTAAATAGCCTTCACATCCCTACCCAAAAAAAACTCCCACTTAATTAAGATTGTTTTTACAATTTAATTACAATTTTGAAATGTTGTATACGAATCATATCAAATTTTAGGAGATAATTTCAAATTTAGCTTCGAATTTACGATAATTTAATTAAGTAAATTCAATTTCATTTCAAATTTTCAAGAGAAATGAGACCCATCTGAGTTGCACAAAATTAATGTTTTATCACTGGAACAGCTTTCAAGCCAAATCGCTGACTTGTTGTCAAACTTGATAAGAAAAGGATGATCACGGCAAATGGAAAGCTCTCGTCCAAATTTACTCAGCCAAATGGCTTCCCGTGCTGCCTGCGTTAGCGCCATATATTTTACCTCGCAGCTCTTTAAAGAGATTGTATTTAGCCGATGTCTTGCCAATGAAACCGCTGATTCGCGAAAATTGAAAAAATAGCCAGGAAAGGATTTCCTTTCGTCGATATTTCAGCCAATGCAGCATCTCCTTTACTGCAAAATTTCAATTTATAGTCAATAGTCTGTTGTAAGTACCTCATAATCCGTTTGACGGCAGATCAATGTGCATTGCCCTAAAATATGTTGTATCGGCTCACGTCTCCCACAGCGAATGCGATATTCGAACGTGTTCCTTGTACCAAGTGAAAGTAAAGAACCCACAGCAGCTTGGCAAGTAATTTTCGACATAGCTTCCTTCTCTTCTTCGGATTTTTTGCCATGCACTTCGACAAACGTTGATTTGGATCTGAAGGTGTGTATATTCCTTTGCGATTCGACATATTGAACCACTCTAGTATTTCCCTAGTGTAATGTTCTTGGTCGAAATAATAGTCCCCGTTCTCTTTGTCATAAGTAACACGAAGACCAATGCAATTTTTTACCTTACCCAAGACTTTCATTTTGAATTTTCGAGAGAGGTGTTGTTTTAACGCTTGTTTTCAGATTCATCTTTCCACAATATAAGCAAATCGTCTACATAAACAGCTACTATTAATATAGGAATATTTTCCGATTTTTTAACGTAGACACATGACCATTTATTGAGCGAGTTAGCCCCAAATCCTCTAAAGCATTATCCAGTTTAAGATTCCATTGGCGTCCGCTTTGTTTTAAACCATAATTTGCCTTTTTTAATTTACAAACACGCGAAGATCCATCATTTGTCCCTTCTGGTTGATATATGTAAATATATTCTTTCAAATCTCCTTGAAGGAAAGCCGTCACAGCGTCCATTTGATCAATTCGAAATTTGTATCTAGCCGCAACTGCTATTAACAATCGTAATGAACTGTGTCTGTTGACCGGTGAAAATCTTTCGTTATAATCGATCCCATGTATTTGTGAACAGCCTATTGCTACCTAACGCGCTTCGAAAATTAATACTTTTCCATTTTCGTCGTGCTACGTTTTGAAAATCCATGTTGTTTTGAGTATCTTTTTTCAGCAAGTAAATCGATTAATTCTCAGGTATCCCTTTCAGCTAGAGAGTTAAGTTCGTTACTAACAGCTTCCTACCTCTGAATTTCATATTCGCTGTTCAAGGCTTCATCCAATGAAATCGGATTACAATTCAAAATTATATTTTCATCTGTCACCAAATTTGTGGAATCTCGATTTAAGGGGGGAAGTCCATGTAGAAGCCCCAAAATCGGTCATTTTTTAATAATATTTTTAACGATGATAAAATAATTTTATTGTTTTTAAACTTTAACACAACTTTAATGAATCTTTTTAGAACACAAAAATAACAACTTTAATGAATCTTTTTAGAACACAAAAACAATTTTTTTTTTTTCAATTCAAAATGGTGGATCAGTATGATTTGTTGTCTGCTGCCTCCGACGCGAGGTCCCAAACTGCTCCAGTTGTCACTCATTAACCGTTGATCTGAAACACAAAAATGAAAGTTGTTTTTTTTAAGAACATATAAACGGAAAGGATGAACCTATAAAATTAAAAAAAAAAGTATAAAATTCAATATAAAATAAACCTTTAAAAAAAAGTCAGAATTTAGAGCTAATTTTTGACATTTTTGACCACAAAAAAATACTTTATCAACGCGGAATATCTGAAATTTTAGGTTTATCCTTCCGATATTAATGTAAAAAAAGGTCTCGAAAAATTTCAGCCAAATCGGTCAATAGCTTTTTGAGTTACAACACGAGCAGTTTTGAAAAATATAGTTTCGAGATAATCG
Organism: Stratiomys singularior; assembly: GCA_954870665.1. Classification (NCBI taxonomy): domain Eukaryota; kingdom Metazoa; phylum Arthropoda; class Insecta; order Diptera; family Stratiomyidae; genus Stratiomys; species Stratiomys singularior. The sequence goes on from OX940877.1 coordinate 58,271,740, forward strand.
CATTTAAAGTTGAAGTACAGGAAAATGCCCACTTTTAATTACTCATCGATTAATCGGCAATGCCAGGTCCATACAACAGTCCTTCCTCCTCCTCGAAAAGCTGATTTTCTTCCATTTGTTGTTGCCTGCGAGCTGTACGAGCATCTTTGGTTTCTGAAAGGCTCTTACGATTCTGTCGTGTAATTCGCGCTTCGTCTGTATTATAAGCAAATACTTTAGCATAAGTGCCAATAGTCAAATTCACAATGTTCATTATTCTTAATACTGAACTAAAACCTTCATTAAATATCCCAGCAGCAATGTATGCTGAGATTTCAACTACTTTTAGTCCAGAATGCAGATGTTTTGGTGATAATCGCCAAACTGTCGCGTTAAAACTTTCATTCGCGTTCTGCGTATGACCACCAAGGCATCGCTCAAGCAAATCATCTTTAGACAAATCTTCATATATTGGTAAAAGAAGTTTTTTTTATATCTTCACCAAGTAATGGAGCTAAATCTTCGTTTAGAGGATCTTGTTTTAGAGCAATAGCCTTCTGCCACTTGCACCAGCTATCAACGCCTATTGGGCAGTTTTCATGTTGAGGTTTTTCTTTAGTAGAAAAAATATGATGATAAGTTGCCATTATGGCTTTTTTCATCTCGCCAACACTGTTGATATTTCTCTGAATATAAAACCATAGTATTTTGTTAATTTTTCCACAACTTTATCAGTCAGTTTTCCTCTTCCTGAAAGTTTCTTTTCTTTTCTTATGTTTCTAAGTCGAGAACCCATTCTTTTTTCTACATGACCAATACATTCACTCTTCACAACTGGTAACTCATTACCGTAAGGTTCTAAATCTAGAATAGCCTTGAATGTTTTCGAATCTCCGTCGCCAATGTAGTTACCATATTTTACTCCGAACTTTTCTTCAGAAGTCGAGAACATTTCTTTCATGGCGTCGACTTCCATCTTTCCTGACGAACGTTCGTGATTTTTTTGACACTCATTCTCATGATACTCAAACCACTTACAGAATTCTTCTGTATGAGTCTTGTTTTTCCAGTAATTACAGCCTTGACAGTAACTACTTTTTGTTTTCAAATCAATGACTTTCCCTGAATAATATCCTATGAGCGTTGCAACACCGTACTTTGATTTGAAACCACGTTTTTTCCAGGTAGCATCTCCAGATACTTTTAAAATATTTCTTTCTATTCCTTGTTCGACATTTTTTTCTATATCTTCAACCACTGCCTTCTGCGATAATAATTCAAAAGATGATTTAGCTGCATTATAAATGTGTTCCACGATGTTGGCGTAACAATGTTTACTCAAACCAGTGCATAAGCCCATCAGGTTACAAAAGACATTTATTCCTTCTCTTGCAACACCTAAAAGTCTCATGACAAACACTAATTTTCGATTTATTTCAAATCCATTGTTGATAAAAGGTCCTGAATTAATTTTTTTATCACCACATGGACACGTGACAACAATTTTAAAACCAAGGCCTCTAGAGCCACACTCACTGAATTTTATTTTCTGATTACATACCGAGCACTTTACAATTTCAGACAAAGCTGTAAACACTGTAAAAAATTCAATTATTCTGTACCCGTGCAAAGGATTAGTTATTATATCTTAACTATCACGCGTATACAATTTTTTTCCACTGGCACTGTCATTACGGCTTGTACTGGCTTCAAATTTTCCACCTTCTTTATCGGTAAACTGATTGCCCAGAAATTTTCGTTTTCTGGGGTTATTTCGTGCAATATTGCCTCGCGAACCTTTTTTATAATTCGGCATTTTAACGTTCCGAAATCAACTGAACACGATTAATTCTCCTGCTAAACTACCTATATTTCTCGACTAACCTTTATTTGTATAGCAACTACACGTGTACAGGAACGTAAATGTAGATATATATACTTACATATATACTATAATATAAAGTATTATTTCCGGGTATGGGACAAAAGACGTTTTTCAAGTTATCATAACCCTTTTGTCTGAAGCGCTCCGACTACCTGGCTCGCTACTTTACAATACGTACTCCGGCCCGCTCCATTATATTAGCTGTAACTTCGTAAATATTCGAGATTTTTTTTTTCGTTTCGTCAGTACACGCTTAACATAGTATATTTTTAGATTATCGAAAGAAAAAAAAATCGATTTTTTGAAAATTCTATATGGACTTCTCCCCTTAATAACCGTTGTGAACGCCTTATCCTATCAATATTGACACTTTCACCTAGAATTTAGTCAGGATCATTTTCGATATCGTTAAAGGAAACTGGCTGATCCGTATCTGCCTCCACTGAAGATGCATTAACTAAGATCCGTTGATTCAGTTGGATGATTTAATAAAACATCATCAATATTAGATGCTTCACTGCAAACATTTACATGTTCATTGTTTTCGTATTTTGGACTATCTCTAAGAATAATAACGTCTCCGGTTTGCGAAACCTTTCCACTATCCTTTTCAATCAAACGATAACCTTTTGTTTCGTTACAATATCCCATAAAGAGCATGCAATTTAGAGTTTGGTTCCCATTTACGACGTTTTTGAGTCGGAAGGTGCATCATTGCAACTGAGCCAAAAATCTTCAAATGATTTAACTGCATTGGACTATTTTTCCAAATAGCTTCAAGTTGCTTTCCTGTTGCTGATGCGATGGATCGATTGGTCAAATACACAGCAGTATTAACTGCTTCAGCTCAATGTTTCGTATCGAGACCGGCATCAAAACGTAGACATTTGGCCCGGTCAAAAACGGTCCTGTTCATTCGCTCCACGACACCATTTTTTTGGGGAGTGTATGGCACCGTAGATTCATGTCAAATATCACTTTTCGTGAATAATTTTTTGAAACTACAGTTCATAAATTCAGTACCATTATCAGATCGGACAGTTTTAATCGTCTTTTGGGTTTGGTTTTCCACCAAGTACTCTAATTCAAAAAACTGTTAAAAGGATTCAATTTTTGACTTTAAAAAATAGACAAATACTTTTCTCGAAAAATCATTGATGAAACTTATAATATATTTAGCACCAACAATTGACGAGATTTGCATGTAACTACAGACATCCGTGTGAATCAGTTCTAACATATCTGAAGTTTTAGATTGACTTGACGGAAAAAGAGAACGAGTTTGTTTGGCCCGAATGCATACTTCGCATTTCGCAAGGGTTCACAATTGTCGTGGATAAGATTATACTCTTTAAAAATCTAATAATATATATCTATAAATCTATCTATAAGACTTTAAAAATATCTCTGAATCACCAATATTAATATAGCCCATTCTGCTATGCCATTCTTCTAGATCGCTTGGACTGGTAGCTAAAAGAGCTAATGATTCACTAGTTTGTAGTTTATATGTCCCATTTATTAATTTTGCAGTGACAAACAATTGTTGCTTTTATTCTTTATATCAAAACCAGTCTCACTAAATACTACGTGATTACCCTTCTCAATTATCTAAGCAACAGACAAAAGATTGTCTGATAAGTCGAGTATGCAAAGACATTGCTGACTCCTATGAGATATTTAAATCACCTATACATTAAACCTTTATCGTTGCTTTATTTGCAGTAGTAATTTCTCCAATTGGTTTGTTGCGCTTTCTCTCTAAATAATTTGCATAGAGATATATCTCTATATCTCACATATGGTGAGATGCGCCACTATCTATAAACCATTCTTCCCGTGAAAAGGAACGAGATAAAAAAACCGCTCGAAATGCATTTTTTATCAGAGTTATTTTTTGGATTTTTCCAACCCTTATTTGTCACATGGTTGGTTTTATTACAAATTTTGCACGCTCTAACCGGTTTTTTAGATTTTTTATTATTTGACAGAAACGCGGTACTTATAAGATTTGAACTTACTGTATTTAAGTGGGTTTCAATTAAATCAATTTTTATTTCAATTCCCGAGCTCTCGATACCCATAATAAACGTCAAGTTAATAAGAAACATTGAATCCATTCCTCATTGACTGCAAATTCAATGCTAGCAAGCTTGTTGGAAGTGGATAAGATTTTACTGATGTATGAGTCCATAGATGAAAAATTTTCTAATTTTGTCGTAATAAGCGTACGAATTAAGGTAGTTTTTCTCAATAGACTCGTGTCTTCGTACATAGATTTTAGCATGGTCAAAATTTGAAAGGCAGTAGTACACTTCTCGATATTCACATACAGCTCCGGACTAATACTTAAAACCATTAAGGCTCTAGCACTTTTTATTTTATCTTCTTCTATCTAATTTATTTAGTTCGAAAACAGCATGCACAGCAAATGAACACATTTTACTTAATAAAACATGTTTTAAGTACATGGGCCCATAACCTGTTGCAAAGTAGTAAGGCTTAGCAGCAGAAAAGACGACTGATTCGTATGAAGTCAGAAACCAAAAGATAGGTTTATTCAAAAATATTTGTTACACATAGCAGAAATTTTCCTAGTTAAATGTATGCGTGAGAGTTAATAACAACAAGCCTTAGTGTAAACATTATTATGGACTCCAATTACATTTCAACAAGTATGGCTTCAGAGCTGGTTGCTCTACCATTGATGCAATCGGAGAAGTGGTAAACGTTGTTCAACTTGCGGAGTCACACAGTATTTCTACCCGACGGGTCGTTCTGCTGGTTACTCTGGATATCCGCAATGCATTTAACTGCGCTAGAAGGGTGGATATTCTGGAAGAGCTTGAAAAGCGTGTTCAAGTAAAAGTATATCTAACGCCGATTCGGAGGACTGTCTGAAGGACCGCAGCCTACTCTACGACTCGAAGGACCGCTTTGTTCCGCTTTGTTTTAAACCATAATTTGCCTTTTTTAATTTACAAACACGCGAAGATCCATCATTTGTCCCTTCTGGTTGATATATGTAAATATATTCTTTCAAATCTCCTTGAAGGAAAGCCGTCACAGCGTCCATTTGATCAATTCGAAATTTGTATCTAGCCGCAACTGCTATTAACAATCGTAATGAACTGTGTCTGTTGACCGGTGAAAATCTTTCGTTATAATCGATCCCATGTATTTGTGAACAGCCTATTGCTACCTAACGCGCTTCGAAAATTAATACTTTTCCATTTTCGTCGTGCTACGTTTTGAAAATCCATGTTGTTTTGAGTATCTTTTTTCAGCAAGTAAATCGATTAATTCTCAGGTATCCCTTTCAGCTAGAGAGTTAAGTTCGTTACTAACAGCTTCCTACCTCTGAATTTCATATTCGCTGTTCAAGGCTTCATCCAATGAAATCGGATTACAATTCAAAATTATATTTTCATCTGTCACCAAATTTGTGGAATCTCGATTTAAGGGGGGAAGTCCATGTAGAAGCCCCAAAATCGGTCATTTTTTAATAATATTTTTAACGATGATAAAATAATTTTATTGTTTTTAAACTTTAACACAACTTTAATGAATCTTTTTAGAACACAAAAATAACAACTTTAATGAATCTTTTTAGAACACAAAAATAATTTTTTTTTTTTCAATTCAAAATGGTGGATCAGTATGATTTGTTGTCTGCTGCCTCCGACGCGAGGTCCCAAACTGCTCCAGTTGTCACTCATTAACCGTTGATCTGAAACACAAAAATGAAAGTTGTTTTTTTTTAAGAACATATAAACGGAAAGGATGAACCTATAAAATTAAAAAAAAAAGTATAAAATTCAATATAAAATAAACCTTTAAAAAAAAGTCAGAATTTAGAGCTAATTTTTGACATTTTTGACCACAAAAAAATACTTTATCAACGCGGAATATCTGAAATTTTAGGTTTATCCTTCCGATATTAATGTAAAAAAAGGTCTCGAAAAATTTCAGCCAAATCGGTCAATAGCTTTTTGAGTTACAACACGAGCAGTTTTGAAAAATATAGTTTCGAGATAATCGCATTTAAAGTTGAAGTACAGGAAAATGCCCACTTTTAATTACTCATCGATTAATCGGCAATGCCAGGTCCATACAACAGTCCTTCCTCCTCCTCGAAAAGCTGATTTTCTTCCATTTGTTGTTGCCTGCGAGCTGTACGAGCATCTTTGGTTTCTGAAAGGCTCTTACGATTCTGTCGTGTAATTCGCGCTTCGTCTGTATTATAAGCAAATACTTTAGCATAAGTGCCAATAGTCAAATTCACAATGTTCATTATTCTTAATACTGAACTAAAACCTTCATTAAATATCCCAGCAGCAATGTATGCTGAGATTTCAACTACTTTTAGTCCAGAATGCAGATGTTTTGGTGATAATCGCCAAACTGTCGCGTTAAAACTTTCATTCGCGTTCTGCGTATGACCACCAAGGCATCGCTCAAGCAAATCATCTTTAGACAAATCTTCATATATTGGTAAAAGAAGTTTTTTTTATATCTTCACCAAGTAATGGAGCTAAATCTTCGTTTAGAGGATCTTGTTTTAGAGCAATAGCCTTCTGCCACTTGCACCAGCTATCAACGCCTATTGGGCAGTTTTCATGTTGAGGTTTTTCTTTAGTAGAAAAAATATGATGATAAGTTGCCATTATGGCTTTTTTCATCTCGCCAACACTGTTGATATTTCTCTGAATATAAAACCATAGTATTTTGTTAATTTTTCCACAACTTTATCAGTCAGTTTTCCTCTTCCTGAAAGTTTCTTTTCTTTTCTTATGTTTCTAAGTCGAGAACCCATTCTTTTTTCTACATGACCAATACATTCACTCTTCACAACTGGTAACTCATTACCGTAAGGTTCTAAATCTAGAATAGCCTTGAATGTTTTCGAATCTCCGTCGCCAATGTAGTTACCATATTTTACTCCGAACTTTTCTTCAGAAGTCGAGAACATTTCTTTCATGGCGTCGACTTCCATCTTTCCTGACGAACGTTCGTGATTTTTTTGACACTCATTCTCATGATACTCAAACCACTTACAGAATTCTTCTGTATGAGTCTTGTTTTTCCAGTAATTACAGCCTTGACAGTAACTACTTTTTGTTTTCAAATCAATGACTTTCCCTGAATAATATCCTATGAGCGTTGCAACACCGTACTTTGATTTGAAACCACGTTTTTTCCAGGTAGCATCTCCAGATACTTTTAAAATATTTCTTTCTATTCCTTGTTCGACATTTTTTTCTATATCTTCTTCCACTGCCTTCTGCGATAATAATTCAAAAGATGATTTAGCTGCATTATAAATGTGTTCCACGATGTTGGCGTAACAATGTTTACTCAAACCAGTGCATAAGCCCATCAGGTTACAAAAGACATTTATTCCTTCTCTTGCAACACCTAAAAGTCTCATGACAAACACTAATTTTCGATTTATTTCAAATCCATTGTTGATAAAAGGTCCTGAATTAATTTTTTTATCACCACATGGACACGTGACAACAATTTTAAAACCAAGGCCTCTAGAGCCACACTCACTGAATTTTATTTTCTGATTACATACCGAGCACTTTACAATTTCAGACAAAGCTGTAAACACTGTAAAAAATTCAATTATTCTGTACCCGTGCAAAGGATTAGTTATTATATCTTAACTATCACGCGTATACAATTTTTTTCCACTGGCACTGTCATTACGGCTTGTACTGGCTTCAAATTTTCCACCTTCTTTATCGGTAAACTGATTGCCCAGAAATTTTCGTTTTCTGGGGTTATTTCGTGCAATATTGCCTCGCGAACCTTTTTTATAATTCGGCATTTTAACGTTCCGAAATCAACTGAACACGATTAATTCTCCTGCTAAACTACCTATATTTCTCGACTAACCTTTATTTGTATAGCAACTACACGTGTACAGGAACGTAAATGTAGATATATATACTTACATATATACTATAATATAAAGTATTATTTCCGGGTATGGGACAAAAGACGTTTTTCAAGTTATCATAACCCTTTTGTCTGAAGCGCTCCGACTACCTGGCTCGCTACTTTACAATACGTACTCCGGCCCGCTCCATTATATTAGCTGTAACTTCGTAAATATTCGAGATTTTTTTTTTCGTTTCGTCAGTACACGCTTAACATAGTATATTTTTAGATTATCGAAAGAAAAAAAAATCGATTTTTTGAAAATTCTATATGGACTTCTCCCCTTAATAACCGTTGTGAACGCCTTATCCTATCAATATTGACACTTTCACCTAGAATTTAGTCAGGATCATTTTCGATATCGTTAAAGGAAACTGGCTGATCCGTATCTGCCTCCACTGAAGATGCATTAACTAAGATCCGTTGATTCAGTTGGATGATTTAATAAAACATCATCAATATTAGATGCTTCACTGCAAACATTTACATGTTCATTGTTTTCGTATTTTGGACTATCTCTAAGAATAATAACGTCTCCGGTTTGCGAAACCTTTCCACTATCCTTTTCAATCAAACGATAACCTTTTGTTTCGTTACAATATCCCATAAAGAGCATGCAATTTAGAGTTTGGTTCCCATTTACGACGTTTTTGAGTCGGAAGGTGCATCATTGCAACTGAGCCAAAAATCTTCAAATGATTTAACTGCATTGGACTATTTTTCCAAATAGCTTCAAGTTGCTTTCCTGTTGCTGATGCGATGGATCGATTGGTCAAATACACAGCAGTATTAACTGCTTCAGCTCAATGTTTCGTATCGAGACCGGCATCAAAACGTAGACATTTGGCCCGGTCAAAAACGGTCCTGTTCATTCGCTCCACGACACCATTTTTTTGGGGAGTGTATGGCACCGTAGATTCATGTCAAATATCACTTTTCGTGAATAATTTTTTGAAACTACAGTTCATAAATTCAGTACCATTATCAGATCGGACAGTTTTAATCGTCTTTTGGGTTTGGTTTTCCACCAAGTACTCTAATTCAAAAAACTGTTAAAAGGATTCAATTTTTGACTTTAAAAAATAGACAAATACTTTTCTCGAAAAATCATTGATGAAACTTATAATATATTTAGCACCAACAATTGACGAGATTTGCATGTAACTACAGACATCCGTGTGAATCAGTTCTAACATATCTGAAGTTTTAGATTGACTTGACGGAAAAAGAGAACGAGTTTGTTTGGCCCGAATGCATACTTCGCATTTCGCAAGGGTTCACAATTGTCGTGGATAAGATTATACTCTTTAAAAATCTAATAATATATATCTATAAATCTATCTATAAGACTTTAAAAATATCTCTGAATCACCAATATTAATATAGCCCATTCTGCTATGCCATTTTTCTAGATCGCTTGGACTGGTAGCTAAAAGAGCTAATGATTCACTAATTTGTAGTTTATATGTCCCATTTATTAATTTTGCAGTGACAAACAATTGTTGCTTTTATTCTTTATATCAAAACCAGTCTCACTAAATACTACGTGATTACATTTCTCAATTATCTAAGCAACAGACAAAAGATTGTCTGATAAGTCGAGTATGCAAAGACATTGCTGACTCCTATGAGATATTTAAATCACCTATACATTAAACCTTTATCGTTGCTTTATTTGCAGTAGTAATTTCTCCAATTGGTTTGTTGCGCTTTCTCTCTAAATAATTTGCATAGAGATATATCTCTATATCTCACATATGGTGAGATGCGCCACTATCTATAAACCATTCTTCCCGTGAAAAGGAACGAGATAAAAAAACCGCTCGAAATGCATTTTTTATCAGAGTTATTTTTTGGATTTTTCCAACCCTTATTTGTCACATGGTTGGTTTTATTACAAATTTTGCACGCTCTAACCGGTTTTTTAGATTTTTTATTATTTGACAGAAACGCGGTACTTATAAGATTTGAACTTACTGTATTTAAGTGGGTTTCAATTAAATCAATTTTTATTTCAATTCCCGAGCTCTCGATACCCATAATAAACGTCAAGTTAATAAGAAACATTGAATCCATTCCTCATTGACTGCAAATTCAATGCTAGCAAGCTTGTTGGAAGTGGATAAGATTTTACTGATGTATGAGTCCATAGATGAAAAATTTTCTAATTTTGTCGTAATAAGCGTACGAATTAAGGTAGTTTTTCTCAATAGACTCGTGTCTTCGTACATAGATTTTAGCATGGTCAAAATTTGAAAGGCAGTAGTACACTTCTCGATATTCACATACAGCTCCGGACTAATACTTAAAACCATTAAGGCTCTAGCACTTTTTATTTTATCTTCTTCTATCTAATTTATTTAGTTCGAAAACAGCATGCACAGCAAATGAACACATTTTACTTAATAAAACATGTTTTAAGTACATGGGCCCATAACCTGTTGCAAAGTAGTAAGGCTTAGCAGCAGAAAAGACGACTGATTCGTATGAAGTCAGAAACCAAAAGATAGGTTTATTCAAAAATATTTGTTACACATAGCAGAAATTTTCCTAGTTAAATGTATGCGTGAGAGTTAATAACAACAAGCCTTAGTGTAAACATTATTATGGACTCCAATTACATTTCAACAAGTATGGCTTCAGAGCTGGTTGCTCTACCATTGATGCAATCGGAGAAGTGGTAAACGTTGTTCAACTTGCGGAGTCACACAGTATTTCTACCCGACGGGTCGTTCTGCTGGTTACTCTGGATATCCGCAATGCATTTAACTGCGCTAGAAGGGTGGATATTCTGGAAGAGCTTGAAAAGCGTGTTCAAGTAAAAGTATATCTAACGCCGATTCGGAGGACTGTCTGAAGGACCGCAGCCTACTCTACGACTCGAAGGAAGGTAGCCGCAAGTCGATTCTAACTTCAGGTGTCGCTCAGGGCTCTACCCTTGGCCCGGATCTGTTGAACAGCTCCTACGATGGGCTGCTGTGGCTTGAACTGCCGGATGAGTCACGCTTGATCGGTTATGTGGGCGTTGTCGCGGCGCTAGTCGCTGAGCGCACAGTAGACCATGCGCAACTGAGACTGATTACGTTTATGCGGAGGGTAATGGACTGAATGACCGCTCACGGTTTCAAGCTAGCACTGTAAAAAACTGAAGTGGTCATCCTGACAGAGAAGAGAATCCCCAGAGTAAGGCCTATATGTGCTTGGGACGCACTGGTTAATTCGGAATCAGCAGTAAAGTACCTGGGCGTCCTGATAGACTTGAAGATGAGTTTTCCCAACAAATCAGGGCAACAGTTGACACGGCGATTAATGGCCAATATGGGGGCCCACCACATCAAGGAGACGACTCCTAATGAGCGTTGTGTAGTCGGTTCAACTCTATAGGTCAGAACTGTGGGGCGACGCTCTAAGCAAGGAGTTACACCGGAAGCGATTGGCACCGATGTAGAGACAAGGGGCGTTGGGAATCTCATGCGCATATCGAATAGTCTCCGGGGCGGCAGTGCTGGTAATTGCAGGGGTGATACCCAATGCCCTCCTTACGAGAGAGTGCATTAGTATTTACCTGCGCAGAGGTGAAAACCGCATAAGAGTTCAGCAGGGAAGTAAAACGTCGCTCACTCAGCAAATTTCAATAGTCTTGGGAGCAAGACACAAGGGGAAGGTGGACTACACGTCTGATCCCTGTCCTGAGGCCGTTGCTCAGTCGACTGCATGGTAAGACTGATTTCTACTTCACCTAGCTCTTAAGCGGGCACGGTTGTTCCCAGTTCTACATGCACAAGATTGACAGAGCCCGGTCTGTTTTGTGCGGGAGAATTTGATGACACCTGTCACACAAGCAAGATGAAGCAAGCAGCGCAGGGACCTCTTCATCGAAATTGGACAGCTCTGTTCGGTAACTATGGTCGAAGAAATGCTGAAAATGGTTGAAAATTGGAATCACGGATAACAATATGCTCGGACAGTTAGAGTGCTGGGAGGCGTCGGGGATTCTCGCACTCTCTCATCCTTCTCCTTGGAGAAGAGATTCCCATAATCCGAAGTCGCCTCTAGGCGAAGGGACACGAGGCCTCGTCCAAAGTAATGTGTTAAACGGTTCCAGGCTACGTTTTCAGGTTGACAGGGGAGGTGTTTAGTGGGTAGTCCAAAAGCATTGCGCGTCTGGGAGTCCCACACCGGAAAGTAAGGATGTGTCCTTAGTTCAATACGACGAGCCCAGATCTGGCTGCCATGTCCAGGATCCGTTTCTCCGAGCATCTGATTGAGGCATGCCCCATTCAATTTCTATAGCGTTGAAGTCACCTTCGACGAGCACATGGCTCTCTGTACACGAAACAGCGTTCTCCAAAGCATTGAGCGTAAGTTGAAAGGATAAAAACGATGCGTTCGGAGTTAGGTTACACTAAAGATTGAAGTTCCCCAGCACTGAACCCAAACGAAACCATCTCCTCACCCTTGGTCCTGCACTTGGAGGTGAGCTCCGTTTCGCACGCAGATAGCGGCTGTACCGGATTTGTCAGGATACCCTGTTGATGAACTTCTGCAGTGAGATATATTTCGCTCAACAGCAGCAAGTTGGCTTGCCTGCCTCCCACCAACTGTTCGAGCAGATTGATTTGAAAACGTACAGCTTCAAGTTGTAGTTGGTTTAGGAATTTACGGCTCCCTTGATTTTTTGCAAGACATCCGCATCGATTATGGACCTTAAACTGTTTTAGCTGCATTCTTGGTAGCTTTGGACAGCACCGTTTGAAACCCCTCCTCCACCGCAATTAATTGTTCGACGATGCGTTCTCGTTGCATGCCATCCTTTAGAAATTGCTAGAAATCGCGACAACTATCGCGCTGTCGAAGGGATTAGTCTTTGATTTTCCTCTGCCTTCAGTCTCCTGCGTCCAACTCCAAGACTCCGTTGTTAACCTTCATGCTAACGTCCGTTCGTCCAGAGCATGTGGCACTGATGCGTTTAATAACCTTTTCCGCTCTACGGTAAAGCTACTCTTCCTCTGCGCGAGCCTAGATAATCAAAGTGCTCGGTGTTTTTACTCGCAGGGATTTCTTTATTCATATTGCGTACAATCATAGGTATATTTCAGGAATACTCCTGTCGACCAGCATACTCCGTGCTCGAATATCGTACTAGTCCGCCCATATGTTATTTACGTCACTAATGTTGTTAAAACCGATTTGAACCGATTTCGAGGAGAAACTTCACTATGCAAATCAAGCTGCAACGTTGTCATGTAGCTCACGGAGTGTACTGCAGATATTCTGAAAATTCCGGCGCCACCACTTTAAAAATTTACCACGAACAAATTTTTAGTTCTTCCCGTTCGTCAAAAGAAGATTATAATAATCTACTGCTTCCACTGCAACAAGCCAATTTGCGTAGGACATCGGAGAAGAGGCGCAGAGAATCAGTAAATTTTTCAGATTTGCCATAAGATTTGAATAACTTGAACTTACAGAATTCATTAAAATTCAAATTTAAACTACGAAGTACTTTTATTTAATTCAATACCAATGAAACTATCGTACATTTTACGATAGTTTAGCTTGAACATAATTTTTGAACATTTTAGCTTATTTAGGGTTAAATATAAATATTTGTTCTTGCTCTTCTTTTCAAAATGACTGAGTGTAATCTCTCGTATTTGATTTCCATTGGTTGACACATTGAAATTTCATTAGGCGCTTATGAAAACATCCAGCGTCAGTATAATGGTTTTTAAAGAGTTTTGAGGTAACTTTGTGAAATTATTGTTAAATTTGAATTAAGTTACAATTAATGAGATTTATACCCTGTTTTTTATAATTCCAATTTTTAAAGTTTAAATTCAAAATAATGTATAAGTTATACTATTATTCTCCGCAATAAGAAAATATTGCTCATATTATGCTCCGCATTGCTCGTATTATGCTCCGCAGTATTCAGCTATTCCTAATACAATATTCCTAATATTGTATTCCTAATACAATATTGGGATTGGAACCGGTAAATTAAGTCAGGCATAAATTCTTGTGATGACCATTAAACATTGTTATTGTGCTGTTCACCAGCAAATTGAAAGCATTGCCTTTGTATGCTTTCTCTCCTTAAAGAACTATCACAGCATGATTAATGATGGAGTTAGCTACGGTTTTCTACGAGCACGGAACTGTTATGAGTGATTATCCTGGCAACGGCTAAGAGTCAGTCTAAATATTAATATCCGTGATCATACAGGCACCAGGTCCGATGCTTGATAGAGTCTTTTTGAATTAAGGTAGTGTATAAGAAGCGGAATCCGCTGATAGTTTCCTAAGGTTGCGGCCTCTGCGTTGAGGCTTCAAAATGTCGTTTCGTAAATCTCTTGAAAGGTTATTTTGGAGGTGTTTTAATGGAGATTTTTGAGACCACCAAGTCAAAATACTGGTTTTAGACAAGTGATACCTCCTTCAATTTCGGTGGTCGAAAGGTTTTTTAATGTGTTTATCGAAGCATACTCAAGTTTTGCACTGAATCCAGAGCACTAACTTCTTCCTAGTCGCTCGTTTCTATGGAAAAGAAGCAGAGGAGCTGCTACTTACATGTTCACACACTTTTTGACTCTTAATATCTGCTTTACCAAAACTGGTCAGGATTAGTGTCGAGAACTCCAGATTACTCTAGCTGTGGGAGATATTTACCAGATTTGACTAGCTAGTTGACTAGTTAACTAGCTTCTTCGAACGGTTGATTTGTTCCGTGCAATCAACATATGATCCATATTTGATTGCACCCAGTTGAACAGACCAGTTTCTTATCCTTTCGATACTTTATTTCTCCATGAAAGATGTTTAGATTTGAATTCAAACCTCATTGCAAAGAAGTCAATCTTAACAAACAAGGTTGGTACTGTTTCCAAGTCTTCAATCAGATCCCTCTCCGAATATTCGTGTTTAACGTGTATCCCGACAAATGCAAAATTGTACCCTCACAAAACTGAGCTTTTTATAATGCGATTTTAGATATTCCCTGAAATTTACACCAAATCCTCCATCTGGGTCGTCATTTCTTATGACTTTATATTTCCCCAAGTGAACTTTTTGTTTACTTTTCAGTAAAGTTTCGAGGTGCACAAGAAATCATGTCTATATATGTGCAAGTATTTCTGGACAGAGTTATCTGTCTATGAAATCTCCCTTAAATTGAAGAAGGAAGGAGGGAAGAGTTTTCTTCTCCTTCTTTGAGGCAACCATCGAGAGCCTTTTCATTCCCAAAATATCCTTCCGTAGGTTGGCCTATAATTCTTCTTTGACTACGTAGTCTTTGTAAGAAGTATGTATGGACCTGTGTCATACATGGGTGTAGCACGGCACCTTATCCTATTGAAAAACACGAAAACACTTTTGTGAAAGTCGGGTGCACTTTCACAACAGTTTTCTGTTTTTTCTGTTTGTTTTCGGGTGCACTGAAGTTCCTGTAAAACTGTTCACGGTTACGTAGAATTTCAGTTTAACCCTTTCCGTGAAAGGTCGAGATTAAGATTATAACAAATAATAGAAGGAACAATTTGTTTCTTATTGGCTGCAACGTTAATCAGTGCTTCATTAGCTCCGACAGCTATTCTACGCACTGGAGACGGTGTAATAACGGCTTTGCTCATGTTTATGCAATGCTTTAGAGACCGAAGGTGAATTTGCGGGAAGTTCAGTTTGCTTAGGTTTATTGAGCGGTTTGAAATCGACTCAGGAGTGCGAGACACAATGGATATTTTCCGACGACCCTCTTCGCGGACCGTTTCCATTGTCTCTCCTTGGTCATACTCACCGAAGCGTCCTCTTTTGTAACAGAAAACTCACTCACAATCCACAAGCAAGTCCTAGTTGTAATATACAACTATTGAAAAGATGTAGCAAGAGTTGGCGTATATATTCTTGTTTGCCCCAAAAGTTCAATTCAGACAGTTTGTTCAGAAGGTAGTCTGTTGATTAAAATTAGAACTGTCCAAATAAATTATCATTATTCGGGATAAATTTAATTTTTTTTGGCAAAAAGATCTATTGCATCTATACTTTGCATGGTAGGTACTTTTTCCAGAAATTTCTGCAATAACCCGACAATATCGCAATTGTTTTCGGACAGAATAAAGAATTTAGATAGAAGAATAGAATAGAGATTTAGAGAATAAGAAAGTTCTACTTACATAGGTATGTCATTTTTATATTTGAAAGATAGACTATTCATTCTAGAAACTATTCACAAGTCTTTAGTTGCCATTTTTCGATGAAACATGCCACGGATGCCAGCTGAGTGGTAACGGCTATCAGCTATTTTTTTTTCCTTAACTGGACACTTTTAGTCTAGTTCATTTTAAGCAAAATACGAAAGAATACGAAATTTCGAAATAAATAACAATTGATAAAGAATGCATAGCTGATACAAGAAAAGCTTACGGTCTTTTATAAGTAAAGTCGACGCAAGTGTCCGTTTAAAGCATCTTGGCAAATGCCTTCAAACAATAAATCCAAAAATGGAAAAAAATTACTCATAAATATGGTTTCAGAACAGCATTTTTTCTAAACCCGAATTGGGTATTTAAATATTGGGCTTTAGATATATTTTTGCTAACAAAAATTCCGAACATTCTGACACGAAAGTTCTACTAAATTTATGTTTGGAAGACAATAAAGAAACAATTTCTTTTCCTTTAAATAAAAATTCCTGAATGAAATAGACACAGGCATAGAAAAAGATACAAATGATGAAACTTTTGCAATTGAAGATC
Organism: Stratiomys singularior; assembly: GCA_954870665.1. Classification (NCBI taxonomy): domain Eukaryota; kingdom Metazoa; phylum Arthropoda; class Insecta; order Diptera; family Stratiomyidae; genus Stratiomys; species Stratiomys singularior. Next base: position 58,288,306 of record OX940877.1, read on the forward strand.
ATTAGAGTTGGGTGTTAAGGCCAAAAAATTTTTAAAAAGTTTAAAAGAAGATCTACATATATTGAGGGTAAAGTTATATTTAAATCAGCGTCAAAAGCATCAACGCCGTGCGATGTATATACTATGATTGAAGTGGAACTTGTAGATAATTTTCCGTGTTTACGAGCTTCCCAAGAATTAAACTAATCTTTTTTCCTTCATCAGCTGCTCAAATCGGCTCCATTCGTGCCTGGAGTACAGCAATATGCAACATGTTAACCTAAATTCTCCCGTATCCATGGGAAGTACAAATATGTTGATAATGGGGCATCGTTTTTTCTTTAATGCATAAGACCTATTTCTTGTACGGGAAAACAGTTTGCATATACTTTACCTTATTTTATCCCTTAATTTAACATGGGCCATGTCATTGACAATCAGGGTCACAGCCTTTATCATTATATACACCTTATGATAAGGCATAAATAATGATGAGTGTCAACGTTAGTCTAAGCCTTACACAACGAACAATATAATCATTATATAAGGCTCAGTTTGGTGTAGTTTATTCCTTAGTGCATAAGGCCTATCACTTGTAAGGGAAAACAGTCTGCATATACTTTACCTTATTTTATCCCTGATTTTAACATGGGTCAAGTAATTGGCAATCAGGTATACAGCTTTTATCATTATATATGCCTTATGATAAGGCATAAATAATGATATAATAGCAGTGGTGATTGCACTGCGTAAAATACATTTACCCAAGAATTATCGCTCACTCCAGATAGTTCCCAGCAGACAAAACGAATCGCCATCGATACGAATTCGTATCGCCGTGTCGGAAAATGAGTTCGCCGGCGAAGCCGCCAGCGATCCGAATTCGAATCGTCTGCGAACAATATGTCACCCCGCAGACGAATCGCCGCGGCGTATAGCAAACGATTCGCCATAGCGATTTTTTTGAGATCTGCCCCGGCGATGTGTTTATAATCCGACGTGGCGATTTGTTTTCGATGTTCTGCAGTACTTCAGATCGCTGTTGAAATTATTCGAAATGGCGATACAAATTCACATCGTCGGCAATCGTTTTGTTTGCTGTATGTTCTGAAATAAAAGTTTTCCAGGTTATTTCCTGAAAGTTAATATTGCCTGAAAAACCCATTAAATAAAAAAGTATTCAGAAAAATTAAAAAAACTGACTTGAAAATGACCCAAAACCAATGAAATAATTTTGCGAAATCAGTTTCTCCGTTTTGTAACTTTGTTTGTAACAACTTAAAAATCAATCGTAAGAAAATTTGGGGAAAAAAATTTGGCATTGATTGTTTAAAATAAGTTTTATCATATTTAGGGCATTTAAAGGCGGTTTTGTTTTTAAAGTAAAGTCGCATTTAAAGTCGGTTGTAGGATTTGAGTCTGATAGGATATTTATGTTGTTGAATTCAAACGTAATATAATGTGATGTGATAAATGGGAGTACTATTTAAACTACGTGAGTGACTTGGAACGTCTAAAATGCAGTGCCCTAGAAATTTTAACACTTCATGCAGTGTCGAATTATTTACTAAATATTTTGCAGTTCACTCTGCCAATTCGGAAACAATATTATTTTTAATTCCACTATTTTTAATTTTACTTTAATACTATGTATTTTATTCTACTAGTTTGGCGACCTGCCTATCCGTCAGTACGGCTTCCTGTCTGTCCACTCGTTCCTCATGTTTTCTCAGTAACTGTGGATGCTCCAATCTTGAAATACTTGAAACAAATCAAAAGAGATGACTTCTCCAAGTAATATATAAATCAGTCGGGTACACAGCCCAACGTTTCTGTCAGAGTGACTTTGATAATATGTAGTCAACCAACGGAAAGCGCCAAGGTGACGTCACTTTAAACGGTCGCCTTTTTCTTGCGGTGCTACCAATATTAGTGAATGTATGAGATCTCAATGATATATATGTCATACAACAAGACCAGCTGTAATGCTTATTATTAATTTATTCAGTATCCTAATCAGCATAACAGCTGTTCCTTTTGTTGTCCAATGTACGCTTCATTACATGCACCTACAGTAGAGCACCGAGAATCCATGCATCCATATTGTGATTGATTTTACAATTGATATCAGCGGCTTTCACATGTGGAAAGTTCATACATTCAACATGCAAAAATCGTTAATATCGGATTATATAAAAAAATACTTATTTATTTGAATAAAATTCACTTAGGATCACACTTTCTAAAATGTTAATGCAATAAGATAAAAAAACACTCAACTAACCAATTTTCTGTAAAATATTTTAAAAAAGGGGGACAAAGCTTCGGCATTTAAAAAGTATATTGTTTGTAGTTTACCTGGCGTTCCGAAAGTTGGTCGAGAATCCGTGAATAGCGAAATGCTCATAACGGTTCGGAATCCAAAGAGTGGTAAAGTACCATGGTAAAGTACCGCATTACCAAAAGTAATGCGTGATCAAGAAAATAATCGCAAATTTCGCGATGCAAATTAGTAATTTAAAACGAGAGTATGAGTCCGAAAACGGATAACCAAAAATGTCACTCAGAACTGACAAACAAATGATGAACAAAAATGTCACTTAGAAGACAGACAAGAGCAAACTGATCAACAAAAATTGTTGTTTGTTGATTGTTGACAAACAAACACAAAATAAAAATAAAGTTGGATCCAGAAAATAGGAAAAAGAAATGTTTTCTTGTTCGCTCTGTCCATAGCTTTACGTGCCCCATATGTTATTTTCCGACTTTTGTTCGCTCTGGCGAAGAATAGGCGATCCGAATTTAGTTCGCCTAAGCGAAATTCCGACAAAATGTTTGCTGGGTTGTCACTCACTTTTCACTATCTCACTCTTCACATTCACCGTCCCTGTACAATTCTTTCACATAATTACAGTTCGCACTTACACTGATAATCCTTGGTCGCGCTCACGTTCACATTCATGTTGACACATTGGCACTGACCTTAAATCTGTTCACACATGTCCGATTTTCTCAACTTCACAACTTGAAACTGACTTTTTCATGTAAATGCCATTAGTGACATAATATTTTAAAAGAACAGTTCAAAACTAGTATAATCATTAGAATAAGGCTATGCTAAGGCTTAAACTAATCATTAGTTAAACATTAGCCTGATATGTCTAATCGTTCTTTTTGTTTCGAGAAACACTTTTCTCGAAAAATGATGAAACTCATAATATATTTAGCACCAACAATTGACGAGATTCGCATGTAACTACAAACATCCGTGTGAATAAGTTCTAACATATCTGAAATTTTAGATTGACTTGACGGAAAAAGAGAACGAGTTTGTTTGGCCCGAATGCATACTTCGCATTTCGCAAGGGTTCACAATTGTCGTGGATAAGATTATACTCTTTAAAAATCTATTAATATATATCTATAAATCTATCAATAAGACTTTAAAAATATCTCTAAATCACCAATATTAATATGGCCCATTCTGCTATGCCATTCTTCTAGATCGCTTGGACTGGTAGCTAAAAGAGCTAATGATTCACTAGTTTGTAGTTTATATGTCCCATTTATTAATTTTGCAGTGGCAAACAATTGTTGCTTTTATTCTTTATATCAAAACCAGTCTCACTAAATACTACGTGATTACCCTTCTCAATTATCTAAGCAACAGACAAAAGATTGTCTGATAAGTCGAGAATGCAAAGACATTGCTGACTTCTATGAGATTCTTCTATGAGATATTTAAATCACCTATACATTAAACCTTTATCGTTGCTTTATTTGCAGTAGTAATTTCTCCAATTGGTTTGTTGCGCTTTCTCTCTAAATAATTTGCATAGAGATATATCTCTATATCTCACATATGGTGAGATGCGCCACTATCTATAAACCATTCTTACCGTGAAAAGGAACGAGATAAAAAAAACCGCTCGAAATGCATTTTTTATCACTGTTATTTTTTGGATGTTTCCAACCATTAATTGTCACATGGTTGGTTTTATTACAAATTTTGCACGCTCTAACCGGTTTTTTAAGATTTTTTATTATTTGACAGAAACGCGGTACTTGTAAGATTTGAACCATGTTTTACTGTAACTAAGTTGATTTTATTGAATTGAATTGAATAAAGCTTTATTGATAGTAATAAGTTTGTGTTATAACATACATGTCACTTAATTTAGAGTTCTGAAAAATTCATTAATTCATTTCTTCTACGGTAATTGTTTCAGCTGTGCTGGTATTAATTTTTTCACGGTTGGTTTTGCAAGTTGAAGGAAAAAATGAACAAAAAACCTTGGCTGGGCCTAATAATGCCTAAAACTAAATAAAACCTATATCCTATACTTATGTACTATTTATATTCTAATTTTAAAGTTAATGTACTCATACAATTTTCTGAGCATTAAGAATTTATCAATAACAGAAGACATTGTTAAGGCAATACGTACACTATAGGAAAGTGCCTTCAATTGCTAAGAGAAGCTAAAAGAGGGTTAGATGAGTTACTGGCTGAAGCCATTAATTTAAGTTGCCGCGAGTCCGCGAGCTGTTTTACAGGATCAACTCCAGTAAGTTCATGTAATTTCCAAGTAGAGAAATAGAAAGGTTTGTTAAACGCCATTTTCAGGAATCTGTTTTGGGTGGCTTGAAGCTTGGCTTTTAAGTATTCGGCACATTGATTCCAAGTTGGAGCTCCATAGAGCATGATTGGTTGTAGCACCATTTTGACGATGAGAGTCTTGTTTTTTAAGTTAAGGCTGGACTTCCGATTTAGTAGTGGATATAATGCTATGACGGAATGTAATGTCTTATTGCGTATGTGTTCGATGTGGTTTCGAAACGTTAATTTTGGATCTAGCACCAAACCGAGATAGGATAATTCGTTGTCCCATGATATGCATTGGCCCAAAAAGTTTAAGCATCTGCCAGGAAGCATAGTGGGTTTTCGCTTCTTACTGAAGTAAATTGCTCTCGTTTTGCCCACATTGATTTTAACTTTCCATCTGTGGAAATATTGGTATGAGCTCTCTAGTCTCTATTTATTATAGTCTCCGGCTCTGTTCCTATTGCGTAAAGGCAAGTATCATCTGCAATGGTCGCTATTTGGCAATTAATGTTTGTTGGGAAGTCCGAAGTATAAATGTTGTAGAGAGTGGGGCTTAAGCAAGAGCCTTGCGGGACACCCGATGGAATGTTTTTTATTGAGGAGAGTCTGCCTCGTATTTTAACTTCCTTTCGTGTAAGAAGGAAGCTATGAGGCTTGTCAAGTATTGCGGAAAGTTAAATTGTTTGAGTTTATAGAGAAGCCCTTCATGCCAAACAGTATCAAAGGCTTTCTCTATGTCTGACACCACCATGCCAACTGATTTCTTTTCCTTTAAGGCTGCCTTAATTTCTTTGGTTACTCGAAATAATTGATACTCTGTGGAATATCCTCGCCTGAAGCCAAATTGGAAGTTAGGAAGGATCATTTTATCATCGACGTTTTCGGCGATTCTTTTTAGGATCAATTTTTCGAATAGTTTTACCAAAGCTGGCAATAAGCTTATTGGTCTGTAGCTCGCAGGTACATATGGGTTTTTACCTGGTTTCAATATTGGGATCACAGTAGCATGTTTCCAAGATAAGGGAAAGTAGGTTGATCTAAGACATGCGTTAAATACATGGCAAGTGAGAACTATTGCTTTCTTTGGTAGATTTTTCAATACGATGTTGGGTATTCCATCAATACCTGGTGCTTTATTGTTACTCAATTTTTTCAGTGCAGCAGTTATCTCTTCGGTGCGAATAAAGTCTTTATGTAGTATACTTGAAGAGCTCATCACCTTTTCAAATGATTTTTTGACCATCATATCGGTGATGGAATTATGACTGGATTGTGCTAAAGAATGAAAGGTGAGAAACTTATCGGCAAGGATTTCAGCTTTTTCCTTATTGGAATGTGCCTATCAGGCACATTCCATCTCCTTTATCATCTGTTAGTGGATAGGGCAAACTGTGTTGCTTTCGTTTGAATATTTTATTTAGTTTCCATTCTTTCCGCGAGTTGAAGTCTAAATGTTCCAACATATTGTTCCATTGGCGATTGCGTAACGAAGAGATTTTCTTTCGAATTGCAGTAGTAAGGCTGTTAACACCATTTTTCGTAGAAGCAAGTCGTGTTCTTTGCCATTTCCGTCGGAGCGAGTTTCTTGTCCTAATGAGTTTGTAAGTTTCGTTATCAAGCTCTAGCCACTGGAGTTTACTCTTGAATTTTGGGACACTGCATTCGATAGCTTCCCAGATAGTCTTTTTAAGAGAATCAACGGTTTCCTCGATATCTGAGGCTGAGTGTAGCTTTTCGATCGTAAACCGATTTATGGTTAATTTTTGGTTGATGTAACTGCGAAACTTGGGCCACTCAGCTTTTTTAAAAAGAAAGAACTGATTTGGCTGCTCATAGGAGCGTTCTGCAGTTCCAATTGTAAAATATACAGGCTAATGTGGAGAGGAAAGGGCTTGCATTACACTAAGCTCAGACAAATTAACATTTTCGTCGCTCAACACTATATCGAGGGTTGAGCCGATTCCTTTTGCCGAGTAGTATGTGGGTTCATCTGGCGAGTGTATAAAAATGTTGTTATACTCTATAAGCTTATAGAGTGCGCGACCTATAAGATTGGAGCGAGTGCAGTTCCATTGTTGATGCCGAGCATTCAAATCACCACAAAGCAGGTATCTATGGTTTTGTTTGCAAAATCTCTCTATATCTCTCACGAAGTGATTTACTTTATCTTAGTGTTTTTGGTACCCGGAAAATAGACACTGTAAATTTTTAAATTCAGCTCTTCAATAAATATTCCGACATTTTCTATAATGGACGAATTCATTTCTGGCATGAGAGAGTGACGGATTGACTTTTTTATGGCAATCGCTACTCCTCCACCGATTTTATTTATTCGGCTGAAAACGGTTGAAGATTGGAATCACAAGAGAGTGCTGGGAGACGTCGGGAATTTACTTTTTTATTTTTCAAATGTTTTTCCAACTTCGTGTAGTCTTCATTTGATGTCAGGAACACTCGTTTGCCAATGGACATCAATTTGATTGAATACTTTTCGATTTTCAATTCTTTGAGAATTGCATCGATGATGTCATGGGGAAGATCAATAAAAGTAATCGGCGGAACTCCTACCTTGGCTTTAGATTCGGTGTCTGCTTTACCACTGCTATCATCACCATTCGGGAGATCGGCAAGGGGTAGAAATCGGTTGGCTGGAGATAAAGTTGTAGTAATTCGCGGCATTTTAAAGTGATCCCTAAGTAGGGAACTTGCCGGCGAAGAGTCCCGGCTTCTTTTCCTGTTTTCCACAGGAGTAAAGTTATCCGAAGGCTTCACACTCAACTTAAATATTACTTCAATGACTAGTCTTTTTAAACAATATAACGTTCAAAACAATTGAAAGTAACGGAGAAAAATTAATGTCACTATGAATCACACTGGAAGAAAATAGAAACACGTTTGCACCGCTTAACTGTCGATACAGAAGTGAGTTGATTTTAATTAAATCACTTTTTATTTCAATTCTCGAGCTCTCGATACCCATAACAAACGGGGGATCTCTTTTGTAGCACTTCCTTCTCTTGCAAAAGATGGAGCAAGCAGTGCGGGAACCTTCTCAACGAAATTGGAGAGCTCTATTCCGAAACTTTGGTCGAAGAAATGCTAAAAACGGTTGAAGATTGGAATCACGTGGGACAATATGCTCGGGCAGTGATGATACTGAAAAAATCGTTATTAGAGTGCTGGGAGACGTCGGGGATGGGGAGATCTCTTTTCTAGCACTTCCTTCCTCTCCCTTATTTCCTATTGGAGAAAAGATTCCCATAATCCGAAGTCGCCTCTAGGCGAAGGAACACGTGGCCTCGTCCAAAGTAATGTCAAACGGTTCCAGGCTACGTTCTCAGGTTGACAGGGGAGGTTTTTGGTGGGTATTCCAAAAGCATTGCACGTCTGGGAGTCCCACACTCAGGGAGTAAACAGCTTTCACCACCCTACCACAAAAAAAAATATATTTTCGCAAGGTTACTAACCAAACAAAAACTGGTCAATGTAGTACAGCTCTATACTACCAATTCAATAAGTTAATGCATAGAAGTGTGGAATAATATTGCTTCGGATAACACTGCATTTGGTCAGCAATCTAATTGTAATGAGTTCCGCATAACGGCTGTTATGGGCGGTTCGGAAAGGGTTCCATAAAGATTATGTTTTCGATATCTTAATATATCTTTCGAATTTCAGCCAATTCAATGAAGGTTCTCATTTACTAGACGCGTTCAGGCAGAGACGCGTCAAACTAAGTATTGCTTGAATTATTTGTGCTTATTCGTATTTTGTGGTTTTTGTTGTTGTTTTTCTTTGTTATACATGATACATGTAATGGTGTGTAATTTATGTAATGTATTTGTTATTGCTTCCATCTTCATAAAATTTTTTTGTGCTAGAAATAAAGAAACCTTCCTTTTAATTTTATGTTTGTAATGTAATGTATGTAATGTTATGTAATTATGTAATTTATGTTAGCAAAACAGAGATATATTTTCAAATTTAGCATGGGTGTATTGATTGATAAAATGTTTGGATTATTACATTGAGTTGGCTTATTGTGCTTTTTTCTAATTAATTTAAAATATATAAGAACATTAATTTACAAATATAATATACCGTTTTTCTATGATAATTTTGGCAATCCATATTATATTAATTTAAATAGCTTTGTGCGCCATTAAGTGTCTTCATTAATTTAAATGTTTGTAATTGCTGTTGGTTATTATAAATAGTCGCCAAAGAGTATTTGAATTCGTTGGTTTCCAGCGTAGTTACCTGCATTAACTAGTAACGGAAATCGAAATAAACGGTTGCCTAGAAATGTAGGCAGGGTCAAAAAGTGACAGGAGTTACAGCAACACTTGCCATACCACCAGTTGCAGTGTATGGACCCTCATCAACACGACAACAATCAACATGACGACAAAACACCATGCACATTCTGAGAATACCAGAAAATCCACCTGAAACTTCATGGCTGCACTTTTCGCCTGGGAACAGCAATTTTGATTGTAATGCTGTTTCAGCTAAATAAAATTATAAATTGAATCGAATGTAAGAAGAGAGTTCAGTTAGAATACAGGAATTAACATGCTAAGTAATAATAACCTTCGTTTGTTTTATTAGTCGCTGGTTTCGCGAATATATATATATATATATAAGTCGGTAGGATTTATCAAAAAATTAATTTTTTCAAAAGTTCCCACTAGTTGTGTTTTATATTGTTGTTGTTTTTGTGTAAAGTATAGTTGTGTAATATAGTTTTGGCGTATCGTGCTTCTGCAAATTCGAAAGAACATCGAATATAGTGGTACGCGTGTGTCAACTATAAAATACAAAAGATGCAGCATAAAATAATACACATTGTGCATATGATTGTTTGGTAAGTTGGATATCTTTCCTGTATTTTTTCCTACAAACTTTCCATAAGTATCGCCATTTAGTTATTCTCATTTCATTTAGTTATAAAAAAAAATATAAAATAAAAAAATAATAAAAATATATATATATTAATTATAAAGATAAAAAAAAACATTGATTAAATATTATTTATATGAGCCATTTCTTTTCGAAACCATATAATAAAATAAGAAGGAGTTTCCTGATACCGATTCGCGAAGTGGATAATAGTGCTGAGAACGTTAGTGGTTTGCAAAATAGTGACACGTTTGCCTTTAATAACTCTTGCCCAGATATAGCAACCGATATTATGAATACAGTGCTTACCTCACTTCGCGTCCCCGACGCAATCAAGGATCTACCCAAATATGATGGTAATCCTAGACTTCTTTTTGAGTTTATCAATAACCAAGAAGAAATTCGTACAATTATTTCCTGTATTGAGGGAACGCCTTACGGCAATATTCTTCTACGTGCAATCAGGAATAAAACCGAAGGACCCGCGAACGAAGTTCTTAATATGTACGGGACCAACTTAGTCCCAGATCAGACAAATCAGAGACCTGCATGATTTGAAACAGAATAGTAAATCAGTTGTAACTTTTTAAAGCGAAGTGATTGAGATATTAGCTACAATGACAAAGCATGTTCAGATACATGAAACAGACGCGAACGTAATTCACGCTAAACGAACCCTATACGCGGAAATGTGTTTGAACTCATTCTTGACAGGACTCAAAGAACTCTTAGGTTCAACTATAAGGGCGATGAAATCCGACTCTTTAGCAACAGCCTCCTCCTATTGCATTCAGGAGCAAAATATATCGTATTCTAGACACGATAACTCTACAATAAAGCCAATCAACAATCTAAAACCCAAAAATGACTACCTACCTGCTCCGACTTTCCGCAACAGCCTACTCTTAAAAGCACTACGAGTAACATTCATATAATTCCCACAGTTTTCAAACCGTACAGGTAGGACCCACGCACCAAATTTCAATAACCTTAATAGACCATTTAATTCACTATCACCATTCAAAATCAAGATCCTGGTAGATCATTTCACAATCCTTCCGTCAATCGGAATGGAAACAGTGGAGTAAACAATCGATCTATAAGGCCTGAACCAATGGACACCAACTCCGGATTTACACGAAAATCAAGACAACAGACGCGACCTTTCCACAATATGACGCCTCAAGATAACTTCTTCAGATCAACTGGTCCACCGAATTTCATTTCAAAAGAACTTTTCAATGTTCCTTCAACGGAAAATCAACTGAAAAGCGACAACTTCCAGCAATTGGATAAATACTACGATCATTAAGTTTCAATAGAAAAAACAGATCATATGTACGACCCTGAACAGCTCTCTGCAGAGTTGAATGATGAAATCGACGATCAAAATTTTCACCAGTCGGCCTCAGAGAGCCCATCGGATTCATAGATATAAATAAACACGGATCCTTGCTCCCGTATATCAGTATATCCTCTTCATCTGATCGACCGCTGAAATTTCTCATCGACACAGGAGCATCAGTTTCCTTCATAAACCCCGAATACACATGTCCAAAAGATATCGAAACCAATGAACTTATCATAACTTCAACCATTTTAAACAAACATAAATTGAACAAAAAAGTAACAAATTTGCTGAATTTAATCAACCTGGCAAGATAACCTTTCTGATTTTTAAATTTCACGGATATTTTGATGGCCTACTGGGGCTCGACACATTGTCAACTCTTGGAGCCACAATCGATTTTAAGACCAAAACTCTCAGGACCAAAACCGCTTCCATACTCATCTACCTCAAGCCAAATTTTATGTCAGAAAAACTCATCGTTCCAGCAAATTGCAAAATTATAGCCAAAGTTCCAGTCGATATTAGAAATGGCGACATTCGACACACATTCACATAATTCTGCTAGAGCAACCTTTGAAGGTTGATTCATTTTCCAAACATCACATGAAAACAAGTTGTTTCAACTTGGATCACTATCCTAATTGTTCCATGGCTGATGTCATCACCAAATCACTCCGGGTCTCCCATCTAAACAAGATAGAGTGTGAACTCTTGATAGAAATTTGTCGGGAGTATGATGATATTTGCTTCCGGGAAGGAAACCAATTAACATTCACCAATAAGATCAAACACCGGATCCAGACCACGGACGATATACCTATATACGCTAAATTATATAGGTATCCATATGTTCATAAAGAGGAGGTGAAGAGACAAATCGATGACATACTTTCGCAAGTGATAGTTACGCCAAGCTATTCTCCTTGGAGTACCCCGGTTTGGAATGTCCCTAAAAAACGGGAAGCCAGTGGGAAGCAGAAGCGGAGGCTTGTGATCGATTATCGTTAGATAAACGAGAAGACCATCAGCGATCGATAACCAACCCCGAACATAACTGAAATTCTCGATAAACTTGGCAAAAGCTTATATTTTACTACCTTAGACCTTACCAGTGGTTTTCATCAGATAGAGATGGATCCATGCGATGTAAAGAAAACGGCCTTCACTGTAGAAGGCGGCCATCCATCTTTCAACGAGTAATGGACAATATACTCCAAGATCTACAAGGCACAATATGTCTGGTTTACTTGGATGACATCATCGTTTATTCTACTTCACTGCAGGAACATGGTGAAAACTTGAGAAAAGTCTTCCGGAAACTTCGCGAAGCGAATTTTAAAATACAATTTGATAAATCCGCATTTATGCTTAGGGAGATTGCAGTCCTCGGTCACATTCTCGCCACGGAAGGCCGGAACCCTAACCCAGACAAGATGAAAGCTATCAAACTTTTCCCTGTCCCAACCAATCAAAAGGAATTAAAAGGATTCCTGGGTCTCCTAGGCTACTACCGCAAATTCATAAAAGACTTTGCGAGACTAATCAAGCCACTAACAGAGTGCTTGAAAAAAGGAAGAAGAATAGTGTTGAATGATAGGTTTCTATCAACATTCAATGAATGTAAAAATATTCTCATGAATGACCCAATCCTGCAGTATCCTGACTTTGAGAAACCATTTATTTTAACCACTGATGCCAGCGATCTTGCAATAGGCGCAGTTTTATCTCAGGGTTCTGTGGGTGGTGATCTTCCAGTTTGTTACGCCAGCCGAACGCTAACGGACTCAGAGGTTAATTTCTCAACAGTGGAAAAGAAACTCCTAGCCATTGTTTGGGCAACCAAGAACTTCAGACCGTATTTTTTCCGACGAAAATTCCAAATTATAACGGATCACCGACCCCTCAGATGGCGTCTAAAGCTCGAAGAATTCGACTACGAACTTATTTACAAAAAAGGCGCATTGAACACCAACGCTGAGGCACTTAGTAGAATTCGTCTAAACGGCTATTCACCCACTAATAAAGTAGAAATTAATGTTACAGGTTCTCAAGTTGCTAATCCTTCCACCTCAGGTGGCCTCACATGACTGATGAACTTAAAGGCCGCTAATTCGAAATTGGTCAGATGGCGTCTAAAGCTCGAAGAATTCGACTACGAACTTATTTACAAAAAAGGCGCATTGAACACCAACGCTGAGGCACTTAGTAGAATTCGTCTAAACGGCTATTCACCCACTAATAAAGTAGAAATTAATGTTACAGATTCTCAAGTTGCTAATCCTTCCACCTCAGGTGGCACTGCATCCACTATTCACTCAGCTGAGGAAAATGTTGGTGACGGCATACCCATAGCAGAACAACCTATAAACATCTTCAATCTACAGATAATTCTAGAAATAACCGATAAAAGACCCCCGATATCCACACAAATATTATTTAGGAATAAACAACGGAGAACGTTTCGACTTCCAGCGTGCACAGAGAAAAATATAACTAAGATATTCAAAGAATACCTTGTTCCAAACAAACTAACAGCTATCCTCACAGATGACAACACCTTAAAATTAGTACAAAATACATATTCCAAACATTTTTCAAACTTTAAACTGGTACGTTGCACCGAGCTTATAACAGACATCGTAGAAGAAGACAATCAAGACAAAATTATTCAAGACTACTACAAAAAAACAACCACATGGGCATAAATGAAACTTTTCTGCACCTCAAGAGGAAGTACTTTTTTCCCCCACCTCAAAAGTAAAATCAGAAAAATAATCAACAATTGTGAAACCTGTACGTTATTCAAATATGACAGAAATCCTCCTAAGATAAAGTTTCAACAAACTGAAACCCCTCTCAAACCTCTTGATTGCATTTGTATCGAGATATACACCATAAATGCCCAACCAATCCTGACCTTGATAGACTGTTTTTCGAAATTTGCTGCTGTTTATACTCTCAAGGCAAGAAATAGCCTGAATATTGCTAAAAGCCTAAGACATTTCTTTTCACTTCACGGTATTTCAAAGAAAATAGTCGCCGATCAGGGAATGGAAATGACTTCGACAATCTTTAAAGATTTCTGTGACTAATATGACATCGAGCTTCATATTACGTCGTTTCAACAATCAAGTAGCAATGCATTTGTCGAGAGACTACACTCTACCTTAACGGAAGCATATAGAATCATCCATGCTGAGAGGAAGAGGACTAACCTCGATGTCGAACATGAAGATATTCTAAACGAGACATTAATAACATATAATAATGCGATACACTCTTCAAGAAAACTAACGCCTTGCGAGTTATTTACGGGGAAAACCCATATTTTCAACAAAAACTTAGTCTATAAGGACGAACATGATTACTTGAAGCGACTGAATGAGTTCAGATCCATGATATACCCTCAGATCAAAAAAAGGATCGATGCATACACGAAAAGGAATTTAGATAAACTGAACACTTCCCGTGAGGTTCCACAGACGTTTCAAGAAAATGAAATCGTATTCAGAAAAGAGTGTAGGAGGAATAAAATGACCCCTAGATTTAAGAAACAAAAGGTTAAGACTAACAATAATATCACTATAACAACCGACACTAGAACAAATCAAAAATTACATAAGGAAAAACTTAAACGAAAATCCAAATTTCAGAGCAGCTCTAACGAAGGAGCAGAAAATAGAGATACACTATTTGCGAGACAATCTGGGACTTCTAACGCTTAAACTAGGAGCTGCTAGAATAATCGAAGGACACAGTAACCTAATACATATTGATACCTACAGAACTTGATACGTACAGACGAACCATAGACCAAATACAGGACTCAATAGACCAAATAGACCAAACTGATGACCTCAGTAGTTCTCATATCACTTTATCAATAAAACTCAACGAAGTTAAAACAAAATTAAAAATTCTTCTTCCTCAAGGAAAAGTAAAGCGAGGAATCGTGAATGGGTTAGGCAGTGTTATAAAATTTATTACCGGAAATATGGACGCATATGACGCATCCCGACTAAATGATCAAATCAAGACAACAACGTCAGGACAATCAAAACTTGAAAATAGCATGGGCAAACAATCTTTCATAAATAGCAAGATGATTAAATGTTTTGATAATATAACAAACCGCATTAACTCTCAGCAGCAATTAATTTCAAACATGTTAAAAACCAACCGAAAACTAATCGATAATGGAATAAGAAAAGAACACGACCTTATCCAAAATCTTCAAATTTTTAATACACTTGCTAGACTCAATATAATTTCTAAACAAATTTTGAATCCAGACGAACTATCGGAAGTCCATTACATACTTTCGACACAAAACATAGAGATCATATCAGATGAAAATATTGTTGCGCGTTGAGCAGGTGCGCGACCTGTTTGCTATTCGCAAATATTGCTAATAGTGAAATAAAACACTCACGAACTATTTTAAAATTAATTCTTAAAATTTAATTAAGTTTCTTCTACACTTTATGATTAATTTACTAAAATCACTAATCACTTTAATGAATTTAATTAATTAATTAACACTTATCCAATATAATTAAACACTAATTCACTTATTTAACACTTTTCTTATTTCGAGTTTTTCCGGCGCGCACTGTCGCGTACTCTCGCGTTTTTCATTCACAACTGCTTGTCTCGTCGCTCGCCGTAGTCGCTTATATACCACTACCAACCATCCCAGAACCTTCCATACAGATTGTTCTCGCGTGTACGCGTCGAGTCGCTTGCACCGGGATCTGTTGTACTTGATGCGCGTGACGTGTTTATGCTTGCGCACACGAGAACAATCGATGTGTTGGTAGCAGATAGTCGTAAACATGTTTACGACTTTCTGTTTACGCCGACTACAGTTCGCGTGACCTGAACACGTCACACTATCCCCGCCTTAAATCTTTTTCGCCCCGAAAAGTGTGACATTAACCATCTCCGCGTCTTCCTGCTGATAATATGGGGCAAGGCGGTCCAGATGCACAATTTTCATTTTTGCCCTAGTTTTCTGGTGTTCTTGTATCCGGTATATCACATCGTTGATCCGTTTGACGATTCTATAGGGTCCTTCCCAATTCGGCTGTAGCTTCGGAGATCTGCCTTTACGACGCCGGGGGTTATATAGCCAAACCGAGTCGTCCGTCTGGAAACCAGATGAGTTTGCCATTAAGTCATATCTGGTTTTCATGCGATCAGTGGCTGACTCTATTTGTTTCCGCACTAATTGGTGTATCTGACTCAGCCGTTGCCTTAAATCGCTTGTATACTCCGAAATAGGTTGGGGCTTCTCAGGGGGTGTCCCAAACTTCACATCAGCTGGTAGACGAATCATTTTTCCAAAGATGACTTTTGCGGGTGCTTCTCCAGTCGATGCATGTTCCGCAGTTCGGTATGCCATCAAAAATAATGGAATGCGTCGATCCCAATCTCTCTGATTTTCATCCACCATCTTGGCCAAATGTTTATTAAGCGTGTCATTGAACCGTTCGACCATTCCATCGGACTGAGGGTTAAGTGGCGTTGTCCGTGTTTTCCGTATACCCAGCAGTTCACACATTTCAGCAAAAACTTGTGACTCGAAGTTTCTGCCTTGGTCTGAATGTAGTTCATGGGGTACGCCATATCTACTAACCCACTGAGAAACGATTTGTTCCGCTACAGTAGTTGCTTCCTTGTTAGGAATTGGGTAGACTTCTGGCCACTTGCTGAAGTAATCAGCTACAACGAGTAAATACCGATTTCCCCATTCGGACTCGGGAAAGGGTCCTGCGATGTCCACAGCTATTCTTTCGAATGGTACCCCCACGTTATAGGTCTGCATTCGTCCTCGCGTTCTTCGACTTGGGCCTTTGACGGAAGCACATATTGTGCATTTTCGACACCAGTCAAGAACATCCTCTCGAGCGTGGAGCCAATAGAACCTTTCTCGCACCTTTGTCAGGGTTTTGTTTACCCCAAGGTGACCTCCCGATGTGCCTTCATGCATCTCCTTCATTACTCCTTTGACCCGACTCTTGGGAAGAACAATTTGCATCCTATGTGAAGTGCCATCTGCCGTTTCCCATTTCCGTTTCAAAACTCCATCTTCGACCTCAAGGGAGTTCCATTGAGCCCAATAACTTTTCAACACCGTGCCGCGTGCTGATATGTCCTTCCACTCAGGACGTCCAGTTGTCTCCTTCCATACCAACAATGGTCCAACATCATCATCTGCTAGCTGAGCGTCCCGCAGTGCGTGCTGCGTCCAACCCTCGTCGACTTCTGTTGTGACTACACGCAGATCCATGCCTTGTTCTTTTTCCTCAGACCGTCAGCAGTGTTTACAAGCTGCTGGACATGGGCGACGGGATAAAGCGTCGGCATTCCCATGCACTCCTCCTTTTCGATGGACGATTTCGTAATCATAGGACTGTAGCCTTTCTATCCATCTAGCAACTTGCCCTTCTGGGTTTTTGAAATGGAGCAGCCATCTCAGGGAAGCATGATCTGTGCGAAGAACGAATTTCTGTCCGTAAAGGTACTTGTGGAACTGCTTTGTTGCTTCAATTATAGCTAGTAGTTCTTTCCTGGTTACGCAGTAGTTCCTTTCACTCTTTGACAGAACTCGACTGTAGTATGAGATTACTCGCTCCTCACCGTCGATCTGCTGTGACAATACGGCCCCAATCCCGTTGTTACTCGCATCGGTATCAACCACGGACATTCTTCCAGGCTTGGGATATGCTAAAACCGGTGATTCACAGAGCTTATTCTTCAACGTCTCAAAGGCTTTTTCGCATTGTTCATTCCAAATAAAAGGGCGATTCTTTTCCGTGAGCTGATGGAGACACTTCGCTACTTTTGCAAAGTCTTTAACGAATCGGCGATAATAGGTCGCCAGTCCAAGGAAACTTCGAAGTTGTCGTTTGTTATTAGGTTTCGGCCAACTTCTCACAGCTTCTATTTTCTCAGGGTCCGTTTTCACACCTTTTGCTGATACAACATGTCCTAGGTACTTTACCTCAGATGCGAAAAGTGTACACTTCTGTGGACTCAGCTTCAAGTTGGCCCGTCGTAGCCTTGAGAACACCTCTTCCAAGTTGCGCACATGTTCGTCAAACGTCTTCCCTATGACAATGATGTCATCCAGATATACCAAGCATGTTTTCCAACTTAACCCGCGGAGTACACATTCCATGAGGCGTTCGAATGTTGCTGGAGCATTGCAAAGACCAAATGGCATCACTACAAATTGCCACAATCCAGTACCCACTGAGAATGCAGTCTTCTCTCTGTCTTTCTTGTCGATTTCAACCTGCCAGTATCCACTCTTTACGTCGAGAGTAGAAAACCACTTCGAATCCGCCATTGTATCCATAATGTCGTCGATGCGCGGAAGTGGGTAGCTGTCTTTCTTCGTGACATCGTTGAGCTGTCTGTAGTCGACACAAAACATAGTGCTTCCATCCTTTTTCTTTACCAGGACTACAGGCGATGCCCACGGGCTGATTGAAGGTTCGATGACTCCTTGTTTTTCCATGTCGGAGATCATTGTGCTTACTTCTCCCTGCTTGGCTAATGGAAGTCGTCTTGGTGCTTGTCGAATCGGCTTAGCGTTTTGTGTGTCAATAACGTAAGTCACCATACTTGTACGTCCTTGATCGTCGTCACCAGTTGAGAAAATGTCGCGGTATTTGTTCACTAATTCCGAGGGTTTCTTGAACTGCTCTGGTGATATCTTGGTTGGTTCCAATAAAGTCGACACTAACTCACGGGATTCCCCGGTATTTCGTTTCCTAGCTGGACATTGGCTATCTCCTACTTCCAAAGATGTTACAGTAGAGACCAGCTGACAGCTCCCAATAATGGTTCCAGCTTTGATGTGGGTAACTGGGTCCGAGGTATTAAGGACTCTAACCGGCACGCATCCACTCTTATTTGTTGTTACGAGTGTCCGTCCCAAAATTAAATTACGCAGTGCCGGTGTTTTTGTTGGCTCAATTAGGTAGGATCTATGGTCTCCAGGATCACCTTCAAATTTGGCCCATACAATGCTCTCGGAAGATTTCGGTACGTCAGTGTGGGCATTTACGACCACTTTCGGTGTTGGAATGTTGTCGTAATGACCCTCCATTAAGATCTCAACATTCCGCCATCTCAAGACCCGTCTGCCCAAATCCAACGTAAACCCGTGTGGTCTTAGGAAATCCATTCCCAGGATGCAGTCGTCCATTATATCAGCAACAAGAAACTCATGTTGAAACAGTATATCCCCTACTTGTACTTGGAGTTTGATCTCGCCGTATACGGGTGCTGCTTCTCCCGTTGCTGTTCGTAGCAAAAGTGGTTTGCCTTTGGAGAGAACATGCCCGCTCACCAAATCTGGTCGCAATATTGACCTTGTTGCACCAGTATCAATTGTGAGGGTGCAAGATTCACCGTCGACTTGTCCACGAACACATAAGTCTGCCTCTCCCCGATGTAGCCTAGATACGATGATGGTGGTTCTGGGGACTTTGATCCTCCTAGCCAACCTCTGCCCCGCGAAGTTGGCTCTTACGCGTTTCCCGACCCCTTGGATTGAGGTGCCTTATTGCCAGGCTCTGTTTTTGGCCTTGATCTCCTTCTAGCAGCACATGCCGGGCAGTAGCTTAATTTCCTTTGCTGCTTGCAGTTTCGTTGGAGATGACCTCGTTCACCACAATTCCAGCATATGGCCGCACCATTCACCTGCGCTTCTTCGCTGATGTCAACACGCTCACATAAACATTCTTCCGTTGTAACCTGTCGGATCCTGGCTGTGTTACGAGTTGTTGTTTTGGCAGCTTCAAAATTTAAACAGTATGCCAGGGCGTCCTTTACTGAACATTTTTCGGCTAGGCGGACAGCTTGTTGCATCTCCCTGTCCTGCAACGCGCTGATGAAAGCCTCCGTTGCTGCATCGTCCCGATGCTCTAGGTCGTATGCAGGGTAAGCCAAAAGTGCAAGCCTTTCAGTATCCTGCGCCAACTGCTGTAGGGTTTCACCTGGTTTCTGCATCCGGTTGCGCAGCTGCGACCTGTAGATCTGCTTCAGGTGATTATCTCCATACCTCATGTCCAGTGCGTTCATGATAGCGACGGAGCTTGACTGCAACTCGGCAGGGACAGTTTGGAGTATTTCCGCAGCTGGGCCTCTCAGAGCAAGAATTAAGGCTGTCGCTCGCTCCTGGTCATTCCAGTGATTTGCTTGAGCGGCAGCTTCAAACTGGGTTTTGTAAATGCTCCAAGCCATTTGTCCATCGAAAGTTGGCGCTTTTACACTCCTTGTTGAGATACTGGCTGTATTCGTTATCGGGCTTGGGTTACTCGCTATTAGACTTGGGCTGGTCATTATCGGGCTCGGGCTACTCGCTATCGTTATTTTCCCTTGTTTTAAGTCTTCTTTTATTCTTTCAATCTCTTCCCGAACCGTCTCCACTTTGCTCATCCTTTCTTCCACTTTGTCCATCCTTTCTTGGAAACCTTCAATTTGATGGTTAAGCTTTCGGCTTAGTTCACCTAAATCAGCTCTTAATTCAGCTGATTGCTTGTTGAACGCAGTTGACTGCCGGTCGAGCTTCTCGTTCAACTCGGTTGATTGCTTTTGCATTACCATCAACATTCGCATCAACCCTTGCGCACTCAGAATTTGTTCTTCCTCCTCACCTCCAGTGCAACTTTCAGCATCGGGAAACTCAAAGGACTCTGGATCCATTCCTTCCGCTACCAGCGCTTCGTTTAACCGGGTGATTAATCTAGCCTTGCTTCCTTCGGTGGAAATTTTCCGCTTTTCCAACTCCTCCTTTAGTTCCCGCAAAGTGAGAGCGTTGATTTTACGCGGCATTTTTCTTACAAGTTTACTTCAAATGTTCAAAAGTGTTCACTATAGTTCACGATTTTTTTTTTCAAGTGTTTGAGTTATTTTTCACTTCACTATTGCACGAATAATCCCACTTCTGACACCAGTGTTGCGCGTTGAGCAGGTGCGCGACCTGTTTGCTATTCGCAAATATTGCTAATAGTGAAATAAAACACTCGCGAACTATTTTAAAATTAATTCTTAAAATTTAATTAAGTTTCTTCTACACTTTATGATTAATTTACTAAAATCACTAATCACTTTAATGAATTTAATTAATTAATTAACACTTATCCAATATAATTAAACACTAATTTACTTATTTAACACTTTTCTCACTTTTCTTATTTCGAGTTTTTCCGGCGCGCACTGTCGCGTACTCTCGCGTTTTTCATTCACAACTGCTTGTCTCGTCGCTCGCCGTAGTCGCTTATATACCACTACCAACCATCCCAGAACCTTCCATACAGATTGTTCTCGCGTGTACGCGTCGAGTCGCTTGCACCGGGATCTGTTGTACTTGATGCGCGTGACGTGTTTATGCTTGCGCACACGAGAACAATCGATGTGTTGGTAGCAGATAGTCGTAAACATGTTTACGACTTTTTATTTACGCCGACTACAGTTCGCGTGACCTGAACACGTCACAATATATATGAACTTTTAGGCTTACAAGTTTACTTAAATGGCTCCAATTACATATTAAATGTCCAAATCCCAATAATACAGAATACCACCTACGATTTTTTCCATGTTATACCTATCCCTATTCAAAATTCCAAGATAATCAGTAAAAAACCCTACATTGCCCTTAACCATAACGATATCCAACGATTTGACCAAATATGCTCCAAGATCGAGGAAATGTACTACTGTGATAAACCGAAAATCAAAGACGAAAAGAGAACTGCTAGATGTATCGCTAATTTGATAAAAAATGTTCCAGCAGATTACGAATACATCATTGGTGATAACAATGGACAAATTTACCAGCCCGAGCCAAGCTGCTCCTGTTTCTAAATGCACCTAAAACAATAATCGACTCTGATTGTCCTTTTAGCCCCAAAACCATTCAAGGCAACGCTTTGATTCATTTCAAGGACTGTAGAGTACAAGCCAATAGTATAATGTACGAGGATCACCCTAAGACATTTTGGGATGACATCATCATCCACCCTGTAATGTTCAACCAGGTCAACCTTTCCGCCAATTTGAACAACATCACCCTGATGCAATTGAAAGAATTCCATTTCGAAACAAGCGGCAATATCCAAACCATGCAAGCTGAAACAAAAACAAGAGACATACTCACCCTATCACTATGGCTATCGCAAGGACTCATAATTTTCGCACTAGTATTTTGGATCATCCTCAAAATTCGAATATAAACATCGGGCCCAGCAGTAGAAACTCCGAAATTATCATTTCTACTACCGACACTTCTGTCCAAGGGGGGAGGAGTTATGGCAACACCTGCCATACCACCAGTTGCAGTATATGGACCCTCAGCAACGCGACAACAATCAACATGACGACAAAACACCATGCACATTCTGAGAATGCCAGAAAATCCACCTGAAACTTCATGGCTGCACTTTTCGCCTGAGAACAGCAATTTTGATTGTAATGCTGTTCCAGCTAAATAAAATTATAAATTGAATTGACTGTAAGAAGAGAGTTCAGTTAGAATACAGGAATAAACGTCCTAAGTAATAATAATCTCGGTTTTTTTATTAGTCGCTGGTTTCGCGAATATAAGTCAGGCAAATGGAAGTGTGAGCTGCTAATTAATTTGAAGACAAAGTCAAATTCGTTTTGCTACAATCGGATAGCCATCGCTAAATTTTCTGAATCTTAAAACTGACATCTTTTTTCAGAACACAGATAACCTTTAATGATAACAGTAATTTTCATCGAATAAAATTCATTATTTCTAATATAAAATTTCTAATATTTTAGAGATTTGATAAAAATATTGGCCAAATGAAACCGTAATGTGGTGTTTAGAAATGCTAACTGGAGATAAAAGTTCAGTTTATGATCTGATAGGATTGCCTGTAATGAGCTAAATGTATTTTTCAAGCGATATTTTGCCTACACACCGGGATTATTGCGCGTCAACTTTTAATAGGTTTTGATCGTACCTCCGTTTCCGGTTTAGCTTGAGGATCTCAAACAGATTTTCCTAAGAAAGTTAGAGGAGATGCACTCGTATCTTCTTCGTTAAGCTTTAGACACCTTGAGCACCTTGGACTTTTTACCTACTCTAAGGGCCATTTTCTCTTTCGTCATGAACGATTTTTGACATTGTTGATGCTTTTACTATTTATATTGTCAAATAAATCGGCAAAAGTGCTGCAATTTTCTCAATGCCTGCTATATTACGTGACATTATGGTTCCAAAATAGAGTTATAAGATATAGAGGAACTATCCGTGTACATAATTGTGCGTGAACGTCTAAAGTTATAAACTTACACTTTTCCCCTCATCTGTTGTTCAAATGTGCGGCTTCATTCGTTCCTGCCATTTTTGTCGTATGCAACATGATATCAGACATTCTATCGGAATTTAAATGTTTTCCGCGCAATTAGAAGCACATATACTTAACATTCAGAATGTACTATCCAATCATACCATCCAAAAACAAAAATATATGATGAGTGACAACAAAAATAGTAAATTAGGGGTGGGGATATACACCCCGACGTGTGAGGGAGCCTCGACCTCATGCGGGCTTCTCTCCAGCATTCATGCTGGGGATAAGTCGCCAGGGCATTTTTCAGTGGTGGAACACTTGGCCACTGAAGAATCAAAAATTACAAGTGAAATAATCAACGACGCAAGCATGTTCGCCCGAAGGCCAAGACTCCTGCGAACTCCGCCTCAAAGAGTAGCCAAACCTAATCAAGGCAACGAGAAAACATCGTGCAAGCAAACCTCCATCGAACGCTTTGCAACAGCGAAAAAGGTGCTTGTCCAAAACATCCCTCCTACACAAGGCGATGGAGCGAACGATACCAGAAGCGTAGTGGAGGCTTCGGGCAGTGGAGTCATCGACCCGAAGTGCCATTCTCCAGGGGCCATTAAAAGTCATATACTGAACAACGTGGGAGGCGAAACCAATGATGCTCAACAACAACAAGACCCTCCTGCTGACAGTATATCGAGAACTTCACCTGAGGA
The DNA here is from genome assembly GCA_954870665.1 of Stratiomys singularior. Taxonomy (NCBI): domain Eukaryota; kingdom Metazoa; phylum Arthropoda; class Insecta; order Diptera; family Stratiomyidae; genus Stratiomys; species Stratiomys singularior. Next base: position 58,312,192 of record OX940877.1, read on the forward strand.
CGACCTGATAACGAAAATAGCCGCTGACAGAAGTGAAGAAGAGCGTCTAACAAGGAACATAAGCGCTATAATAAAAGTGATGAGAAATTCAACAAATGTCCAAAAAAATGTCAACAAGGGCATCAAAAATGGGATTGACGAATTGGAGGATCTCGTTGATAGGATCCAGCACTATCGCCGCAGGTGGCTACGGGCGGAGAGTGAATTGAAAGAGCTTAAAAGAATTCCAGAAAATAAAACTCCCTTCACCGAAAATGCTACTCCTCTCGTAAAAGGCAAAAGGGCGGCATGTAGCCCACTTAAACCTGACCGTAGGAAAAGGGCGAAGGGACCGATAACAGTCGAGACAGGAGACAACAGTCAAGGGGAGGAGAAAAATGGTGGCTTTCAATTGGTGCGCTTTAAATCGCAACAGAAGGCTGCGAAGAAGATACACCAAGCGATAACAAAAGATTCCAAACAGGCGCCCGAAAAGCAAGAAGGCACGAAACACAGCGCAATGCCAAAAAAGACCAGGAACAAGCAGCGCAGGGATGCTTTACTAATCAAACCTGCAGATGGGAGAACTTACGCCGAGGTCCTTAAGGAAATTAGACAAAATGTGGAACCCGAAAAAAACGGTGTCTGTATACGAACAGTAAGAGCGACCAGAACAGGCGGTCTCCTCGTAGAACTCGGAGCGGAATCCACCGACAAGGGACGGTTCGAGAGCGCTGTCAAGGACCTCCTGGGCTTTAAAGCTGTTATCTCGACTTTGCAGCCAATGGCGTCTTTGGAAATAAGAGACCTTGACTGCATTGCGGAGGCCAAAGGAGTAGAAGATTCAATTAGGTCAATTCTTCCTACGGCAGAGAGCTTTAGGGTAAGGCTAACGCCTACCAACCCTAGAGGACAAAGGGCGGCAATAATAGACATCCCAGAGAAAGACGCTGTGCAACTCCTGACCAAGGAGAAAATTAAAATCGGCTGGGTTGTGTGCAGGATACGTCGGAGGGTAGCCCTAACTCGATGCTACAAGGGCCTTAACTTCGGACACAGCTCCTTGAACTGCAAGGGGCCAGATCGAAGCAAACTGTGCTACAGGTGTGGCACTTCCGGTCATAAGGCGAAAGACTACCCAAACGAACCCAGCTGTATCTTGTGCAAAGATAAGGGATGGAAGTCTGAAGATCTAACTCACATTCCAGGAAGTGGTAGGTGCCAGGAGTTCAAAGAGGCACTAAGCAAGAAAAGAGCAAAGACATGATCCAAGTCCTGCAAATCAACCTACACCGTAGCTCAACCGCACAAGATCTACTAGACCAGGTTGCAAGAGAGAAAAAAGTTGACTTGTTGCTGATATCTGAGCCACACCACAACAAAAAGGAAGCTGGATGGTATTGTGATCGATCCGGCACCGCCGCCATCTGGGTACGTGATAGGGCTCTACCTACAGCTCAGACTTGCACCAGTGGAAATGGCTTCGTGCTCATTGTGTGCGCCGATTTGACATTCATAAGCGTCTATTTCACTCCAAATGAGTCAATTTCATGTTTTCAGAGCAGGCTCGATGAACTGGAGGAAGCTGTCTCGAGCACAGAAGGCCGAATACTTGTTGGCGGTGATTTTAACGCCAAAGCGATAGAATGGGGAATGCCTCTGCCAGACTCGAGAGGACAAAGAATCCTAGAAATGGCGGCTAGGAGGCAACTTGTCATCATGAACGTTGGGAACACACCAACTTTTCGACGGGGAGGCTGCTTGGGAACTATACCGGATGTGACATTTGCTTCGGAGTCCTTAGTGCCTAGGATGCACAGATGGAGAGTACTGGAGGACTACTCGGCGAGCGATCATCAGTACATTGCTTTCGCAATTGGCGACTGTGCTACTCGACGCGTAGCAACCCAACCCTCAACTGTAGGTTGGAATATATCTAAAATAGATGTCGACGCGTTCGCCGCAGCTCTTATGAGAGGTGAAACTATGACGGTAACGGGAGGAGCCTCAGCTGAAAACATGGTGAACTCCACCATGAGGCTCATCAAGAATGCGTGCGACTGCTCTATGCCCAGGCGACGGCCTCGACACAACAAGCCTGCTGTGTACTGGTGGTCGGCAGAAATCGCCGAAAAGCGGAGAGAATGTCACAAACTACGCCGCGAATCTCAACGTTTAAGAAATCGAGACGCGTCACACTCCCGAACGCTGGCATACAGGTCGGCTAGAAAAGTTCTCCGTAGGTTAATTAACGAAAGCAAGGCTCGCTGCTGGCACAACCTAGTTGTGGACATCGACAGAGACCCGTGGGGGCTGGGTTACAAGCTTGCCATGCGGAAACTAGGAGCTGTAAGGAGGCCCTGTGTCCTTGAAACGGAAAACATGGACCAGATTGTTAGAGCGCTCTTCCCTATGCATCCTATTCGTCCCGATGATGCAGATATTGAATGTCTCGGAGAATGCCCACTTTTTACCGCCATCGAACTGGATAATGCGGTAAAAGCTTTAAAATCGAAAAAGGCCCCGGGACCAGACGGTATACCAGCGGAAGTGATACAGCTTGCACATCAACTTTGTCCTGAAAAGCTGCTCACCACTTTCAATGCTTGTTTGCGGCAGGGCGTGTTTCCAAATTGCTGGAAAGAGGCGAGGCTCGTGCTGATCCACAAGGGGAAGGGGAACGCGGAGCAACCATCTGCATATCGGCCCCTATGTATGCTAAATGCCGCTGGGAAGGTACTCGAGAGGCTCATTCGAGAAAGACTTGGAGAAGCCATTCGAAATGCCGGGGATCTGTCTCCTCGGCAGTACGGCTTCAGGGCTGGTCGATCCACAATTGGTGCAATAGCAGAGGTACTGAGCGCGGTCCAGCAGGCAGAAGCCCACAATCATTACTCGAGACGAATAGTACTGCTCATAACTCTAGATGTGAGAAATGCCTTCAACTCTGCCAGATGGACAGATATTCTTGGTGCTCTGGAATATTTCAGGGTGCCGAGGTACCTGATGCAGATATTGAAAGACTACCTCAAAAATCGGAAACTCATCTATGATTCGTTGGGAGGTCGGCAAAGAATTGATTTGACATCAGGGGTCGCACAAGGTTCCGTTCTGGGCCCGGACCTCTGGAATGTCTCGTACGATGAGCTTTTGAGACTGCAGTTACCGGAGGAGTCGCGCCTGGTTGGCTACGCAGATGACGTAGCAGTACTAGTCGCCGGACATACTGTCGGACAGACGCAGCTCAAACTGGACGCGGTAATACGCCGAGTGAGCAAGTGGATGACAGACCGTGGGCTTAGCCTAGCGCTGGAAAAGACCGAGGTTGTCGTCCTCACAAAGAAGCGAATCCCTCGTGTTATGCCGGTTCGTGTAGGGGGAATGATCATCGAGTCAAAAGAATCAATCAGATACCTTGGCTTGATGATTAACTCGAATATGAGTTTTTTCGAGCAGGTTCGAGCTTCAGCAGATAAGGCCTCCGCGCGGGTATCGGCGCTAAACCGCATTATGGCCAACACGCAGGGGCCAACCTCGAGCAAAAGACGTCTACTGATGAGTGTAATGGAGTCAGTGCTCTTGTATGGCTCCGAGGTTTGGGCTGATGCTCTTAATAAAGAGACGTACCGAAGGCGTCTGGCACAGGTGCAGAGGCAAGGAGCTTTACGGATAGCCGCTGCATACCGCACTGTCTCTGAACCTGCAGTGCTGGTAATCTCGAGGGTGGTTCCAATTAAATTACTTGCTGACGAACGGAAACGTGTATACTCACGTAGGGGGGAGTCGGCGAGAGAAACCGTCAGCCAAGAGGAACGGAGAAGAACCCTTATCTTATGGCAGCAAACATGGGAAAACGAAACGCGTGGCAGGTGGACCGCACGGCTGATAAGTGACTTGGGGCCGTGGTTCTACAGAATGCATGGTGAGACTGATTATTATCTGACGCAACTACTCAGTGGTCACGGGTATTTTCAGTCTTACCTGTATAAGATGGGAAAAACACCATCCCCAACTTGCGTGTTCTGCCCGGGGATGACGGATGACGCACGCCACACGTTCTTTACGTGTAATAGATTTACAAGACTCCGTTCGCATCTCTCGGAGAAAATTGGTGTAATTTCCCCAGAAAATCTAACGGGAAAAATGATGAAATCAAAGGACAATTGGAACTGTGTGTCACATTACGTACGGACAGTACTCATTATAAAGAAGGACATAATGGATCGCTTGGCGAGGGAGGGAACATCTCTGTAACGCAATATTATAGTTACTAATTGCAATTCCTTCCTATCCATCCGTGAAGAGAGTTTTCCCTTAGCCTGAAGACATCGCTAAGCGATGATTAATGAGGCCTAGTCCGAAGTAATGTGACAAACAGTTCCAGGCTAGGTTCTCGGTGTGACAGGGGAGGTGTTTAGTCGGTAGTCCGGTAGCGGGGGAGTCCGACACTCAGGGCGTAAATAGCCTTCACCTCCCAAACAAAAAAAAAAAAAAAAAAAACTATCCAATCATTGGCAAAAAACGGAAACTACATTCATAAAGGAAAAATGCACTATTCTGCCTTGAAATTGAAAATTATCCATTAACATCACTACCGACACTTCGCATAAGAGGCAACTATCCAGTTGGAGCATATAATTAGCAAATCGAAAACATTTTTATTCATTAAATGTCAAACTAATACCATATTTACATTTTACAAAAACAATTTCTGTAAAGGAATGGCCACACATACCACTTGAATGTTGAAAATATTACCGAATTGGTCACTGAATTATACACTCTAATCAGAAAACGTTAATTGAAAATGTGAAAACACTTATATTGAGCATTTCTAATTCTCATTATGGATAAGGATATGCTCATTAATGACATTAAAACGGAATTATTGATTTCAACATATTTGATTTGATCTGTTTCAGATTTCAATTTCCCATGGACATTCGGCTCGAGGAAATTAAATGCGAAGTCGACCATCTGTTAAAATCTTGTGGAATGGGCGAGGCTTATTCTTTGGAAAAGATTTTCATGTGGATTTAACATTCCCGTTAAAACGATTCTCCTGTCCATGGGCACCACAAATTTGCTACTGATGGGGCACTTAATATGATGATGTTTTTCGTAGCTTTATTGATTTAAGGGCAAAATAATGTTTATTAGTATTTGGATAATAAAATGCGAATGAAAACAAAACACGTGCTTGAACTATAGCAAGCAAATATTGCAATATTTGTGACGATAGTTCGAATCGTGATATTTACGCCAACGCATTTATGCTACCGATGAATATTTTAGGTAAGTGTTGGTGAGTTTGTGTTGATAGGCGTAAATTTGGTGATTCCGGAAAAAATGTGGGCGTAGGGCCTCCCTATATCTTGTTCCTCTATAGGCTCCAATCATACATGGCAACCCTAAATTCAATTGCAAGCAATCTACGACCTATGTTCTTTGATTTTAACACCCGAGACAACTGACACAATCTCACTCATTAAGGAATCCAGTAAACCGGTATAGTTACCAAGGATACGCCGGGACCGAGATAGTGCGATACTTATATTGGAACCGTTTGAGCGCGAGTTCAGTCGTACTAGGTCCAAAATACCGTGGCCATCAGCCTTCTGTGTTATTGTCGGTCTTGTATTATATCCGATGGAGGTGCCTTACAGAAACTCCAAGCAGGCTACGTTGGGCTCCTAAGATTACTAGCTTCCATGTTACTCCTGTCAACCAGCACATCCCCTGGAACATTGAGAAATTATTTGCAATTTAACATGGGATGCGTGCAATTTAACTCAACGGAACTATAGTGCCTCAAATAATTACAGGATATTCGGCAAACTATTCACAATTAAGTTAGTTGGGTACTAATGTTTTTTTTTTGGGTTTGGGGGTAAAAGCAATTTACGCCCGGAGTTTGGGACTCCTAGGAGCGCATGCTACCAGACTACCCACTAAACACCCTCCCTGTCAAGAGACCTTAGCCTGGAACTGTTTGACACATTACTTCGGGTTAGGCCTCTTTTTACTTCGCCCTAGGGCACCGCCAGCGTAGAGAAATCTCCCCCCAGGGGGAGGGGCAGGATGGAGGAGGACTACTGGAAAAGAGACCCAGCAGCTTTTTGCTATAAGTATTGCCCGAGAGTTATGTGCCACACAGATCCATTTGTCGAAAGTTTTCAGCATTTCTCCGACCAGATTGTCTGGAGAAAGCTCTCCCTTTACCTCCCACAAGTCTTGCCACATCCTGTTCCACCTTCTACAGTTGAAGAAGGTGTGACATGCGTCGTCCCTTTCCCCTGGGCAGAAAATGCAGTCTGGGGACCATGACTTACCAATCTTGTGCAGGTTAGACTGAAAATACCCATGCCCGCTAAGAAGCTGGATAAGGTAATAATCAGTCTCACCGTGCCTTTGATTCAGCCACGATCCCACGTCCCCTATAAGGTGGGCAGTCCAGCGGACATTACAGTCGCCTTGGGTACTAATGTTAAATTTACTTTGAAACAGTCAGCCATTAACTACATTTTGTTAATTTCACGAACGTGTTCTACTTGGGGAAGTGAAAGAGCATACTTAGTTACTACGGCCTGAATAATGGCAGCAATAGATGTATATATATATATATATATATATATATATATATATATATATATAATTCTCTTTATTTTAAATATCCCACGATCTTAGAGGGTCGATGATTAGGTGCTGATAATAGTAGAGATGATAATCAAATCATGCTGAAGTGATAATTACATGATGAGTAGATGACTTTTGTGTATAAAAAGGATGAAGATGAAAAATCCGAGACTATTCATAGATTTTCGAGACCTCATTATTTTATTTGTCCAACAATCACAGCCCTTTCCGCGAATCGAAGACCTAGTAACTAGGACAAGAAATTGTCACTTTATCTCGACCATGGATATCACTCAAATAAATGTTAAAAACTTTCCGGGCAGATTATTTTTTATACAAGTATATACCAAATATAGCAATTACGTTAGAACCAATGCATAGATTATTAAGATGAACCAATCACTAATCTGGTCAACTGAATGCCAAAGAGCATTCAATAAAATGAAAGAAATTTTTTATCACAGCCAGTACTGACAATTTTTGACCCTGAATTACCAATAAATATTTATGCAAATGCCAGTATTGCAGAAATAGGTGCCGTCCTCAAACAACCACAAATTAACAGGACAGAAAAACCAGCGGCATATTTTCAAAAAAATTAAACGAGGCCCAAAGAGTATATTTAGAGTATATTTAGACTGCTAATCGACTGACTGGCTAGACAAAGAATGTGTCAAATATTGGCTATATAGGCTGATAGGGAGAAAGTTCACGGTCTTCTCAGATCATCATCTGAAAAATATGAATATTAAGATAAGGACGGGTGAAGAATTAGGAGATCTCCCATATTCTTATCGCAGTATGATTTGCACATCAAATATTCACCCGGGAAATACAATCTGGCAGCTGATTGTCTGATTTAAAACCCTGTGCTTGTGTCAACTCTAAATATGGAAGAACAGTTATAAATAGTTAATTTCATTGAATTAAGAGATATACTCGAAGACCAAGAGAAAAATGTTCATATAAAACGTCAAAAAGGAAAACTGGCCAACAAAGATAATATTTATTACAAAAAAGTAAAAAAACAGAGAAGATAATTTTATAAGTTCACGAAAACTTCTGTCGCATAGACATTAAACAGGTTTAAAATTAAATTAACCCAATATACACAGCAAAAAATTTAACAAGAAACATAGAAAAAGTATGTGAAAACTGTACGCTACGTCTGAAAAACAAATCAAGGGGCCAAAATAAATTCAGATTCATGTCTCAATTAGAATGCATCTCCTTAGATGCCTCCTTAGAATCTCCTTTTGAAATAGTATTGATAGACACAATAGAAGGTTCGCGATCAACAAAAAACAATTTTCACTTACTTGTTGACCACTTCACAAGATATGCATATATCACCACTTCGAAAACACAAGATGCAAATGATTTTATTAAACTGCTGAGTAAAATCGCGTATACAGAAGAAAAAAGCATGATTCTTTCGGATCAATACCTGGGAACAAATTCCAAAGAATTTAAAAAGTTCCTAAAAAAACGACCCCGATAGTTTTCACAGCAGTAAATGCTCCATTCTCAAACGGCTTGAATGAGAGTTTGAGCCAAACTCTAGTGAATAAAATAAGATGCACAATGAATGAAACAGGAAAAAGGCAAGGTTGGACGACAGTAGCATAAAAATGTGTGCGAAAATACAACGAAACTGAACATACAGTCACAGGCTTTGCTCCAATATATTTGTTAGAGGGTACTAATGTCCCAATATAACCAGATGAACTTAGAAACACAGATGCACAAGATGAATGGTACCAGAATTGAAAAATAGCTTTAGAGAAAACAAACAGATCACATAATTATAAGCAGGCACTCTATGATAAAAAAAAAAGTTGATTACGTCTTTAATATCGGCGGTTTAGACGGCGAAAAAATTAGACGAACTTAAGTTAGGACCATATGAAATAAACATAGTCAAAATCCATTTTTAGAATCGATACTGGTCATAAAAAGTCGGAAACAAATCTATTTCACGTGCCGAAACTAATACCGAATCCGGAAAACCAAAGTGATGTAATTGCATTCTCACCCGGAGGAGGGGAGATTTAAAGAAGATATATCCTCTTTATTTAAAATATGTACAGGGTGCGTACGGTATTTGAGGACATGCATAAATGTGACTATAACTTCGCGAATTTTTTTTTATTTTTTTTTCCTTTTCAGATAACAAATGGCGGACTACAACATCACTCAATAAATGAAGAGACATGCTGTCATCGTCGCTATATGTGCGAACCATACAGATTTAGAGATCTCTAATTTTCTTAATGGCGCCCGTTCATTCGTGCATAAGGTTCGCCGTGAACTGGAAGCATCAGGAGGCGATACAGAATCGGTTGCAAAACACAAAAATGAGGAACAACGTTCTGACACTGTCTGATCCGCAGAATTTTTAGAGCAAGTGCAAGCGATCATAGACGAGGACCCTTCAAAATCAATGAGGGTCCTTGCGAGTGAGCTTCATGTTTCTGAGCACCTTATTCGTAGAGTTGTCCACGAAGACCTTCGGTATAAGTCTTATGTGATGCGCAGAGGACAGTTCATGTCGGAACGAACACGGGAATAGAGAGTTCTCCGATCAAAACGTCTTTTAAACAAAATCAAACACCCTGAGGCGCCCAAAATGTTATGGTTTTTTCCGACGAAAAAAATTTTAACCAAGATCGAAAGACCAATCGCAGAAATGACAGATGGCTTGTTACGGTGTGGGTTCGCTGCCCTCGGGGGGAGCTTTCACAACGCAAAGAACCCGGCGAACGCGTCTTCCGGAAGTAATGTAAATGACGAATGAAGTAAACAAGCAAAACCACTACCCTCCGTTAATCCGCCAAGTAGGAGTTGAATCCGTTGCTCGTTAACGAAATGTGCGAAGAGAAACTCATAGGAAGTAAAATTAAAATTATTCCGTAACTAACCGGAATTTTGTAACCTTAAGGGATAGGAGTAAATCATAGAAGCTAAGACGGGAATTGTGTTGAATTTATAAGAAATGAAGTAATTGAATTCAAAGAATAGTAAAATTTTAGAATGATAGTTAGTTTGCAAGGGTAGCAACGAATCAACGGACGAGTCATACGTGGTCACTTGTTGATGGAAGCCAGCGAGCAGCGCAAGGGTCCACCGACACCAACTTCAGAATAAGGAGCTACCGGAACGAGCTCAACCGATTGTATGCCGACTAATGAAACCGACACAACCGAGAAACCGAGTCACATCCTTAGCCACGAATTTGGCTCCCTCTCGCGATTCGCGAACTGTGGCTGGGCGTAAGGAGCCATGGACACATAACAACACAGGTACTTACCTCCACATGATGAATAGTCGCGGCAATGGACCTTTAATAAATAAATAAACTTGAAACACAAAATTAAACTTAAAACACAAACACAAACTGAAACACCGCAAACCGCTTGGAGGACACCTCCATATCGTTTTCCCCCATATCAAGAACCGCCGCGGCAATGATCGCGTAATAAATAATTAGACAAGTAAACAAACATACAAACTTAAACACACATAAACAAAGCAGTTGTCACAGGTTACCTGTCAGCCGGCAGTTGCGGCGAAGCGTGATGCGGTCCACTGTGGATGGTGGAATTCGCCGCATCATAATTACAGCGATTCCGGCGAATGGTTCAAAGCTCGGGTGGATCATCGATCGAAGGGTGATGCGATCCACTGTGGATGGTGGAATTCGCCGCATCATGATTACGGCGATTCCGGCGAATGGTTCAAAGCTCGGGTGGGTCATCGATCGAAAGGTGAACGGCCGCAGCGGGAGGACCTCAAACCCGCTAAATGCAGGGCATTAAAAGGGAGTGGAAAAACAACGGTGGACCTCTTTTTCCCTGGTGATATCCGCGAGACAGAACGTTGAGGATTGCCGGACGCGGAATTAATAGCAGTGCGACTCGTGATTATATTATTATACGTGAATATATTTGGTGCGTGACGCGGAATGCGATCGGTGGGAACTTAAACGTTGTTCATCGCCTTAATAGAGTGCGCGCTGAGAAAGCGGCCTTAAAAGAAAAACTAAAGCTTGGTGAATTGTTGGACGTGGTGGAGTGACCCGATCACGAGAGTGACCGAGATATTATATTATTATACGTGAATATATTTGGTGCGCGACGCGGAATGCGATCAGTGGGAAGTAAAACGTTGTTCATCGTCTTAATAGAGTGCGCGCTGAGAAAGCGGGCTTAAAAGAAAAACTAAAGCTTGGTGTATTGTTGGACGTGGTGGAGTGGAGGTGGATCACGAGAGTGACCGAGTTATTAACGGGTGGAATTGCAGTGGGCGGTGAACGCCCGGATACGGGTAGCGGGAATTCGGAGCGCCGCGAAGGTGTAGTGCAGCGGACGGACGTACGAAGGAGAACCGCGAGGGTGGCCACCGTCGCACAAGGAATAGCGTCGTAGAGTTAAGTAGCGTAGATTTAAGTTTTTGGATCATTAATATATTAGGATTAGAATTATTAGAATATAAAAAAATATCAATACCTATCAAAAGAAACAATATCGTAGTATTTAATAAATAAAATTAAAGTATAATCACCAAGAGTTTCTCTTCCGCTGGTTACGCAGAAGCAACGCGGGCAGTAGTCGGTTTTGTTCCATGTTGTTTTTTTTCCTTCTTTTCGTTCTCTTTCAGGATCGGACGGTTTCCGCGTGAGTGTGGAGGTTCCCTACGAGGAGAGTGGTCTCGTCGCGTTCTCGCTTGGCGACGTTTCGGGGCTCGGTAAAGCGAGTGGCGCCCACGCCAGTCTCCGACGGACCTACCGGGACCGAAGGCCCCGGCCGTTATCTCTCCGAATAAAGTATAAAAAAAGTGGTAACAGGCTATGTTCATATCCTACGGAGGTTCCTGTTGTTATGCACACAAAATTTCCAGCCACTGTTTTGGTTTTAGGTGTCGTCAGCAACGAAGGACATGTTATGCCACCACACTTTTTTACTCAAGGACTTCGAGTGAACTCTGCTGCATACATCGAGGTTTTGGAGACGGTAGTGAAACCCTGGATAGACAATGTAAGCGGAGGCAGACCATACATTTTTCAACAAGACTCTGCTCCTTCACATAAAGCGATGGCGACACAAGATTGGATGGCCGAAAATTTTCATGACCACATAACACCGAACCTATGGCCACCTAGCTCCCCAGACCCTATTGCTTTGGATTATTACGTATGGGGCGTAGTTGAGCGTGAGACCAATAAGCGTCCTCATAATACCACTTCTTCGCTGAAGACTGCTATTAATGCCGTTATGGTCAATATGAACAAGGAGCATTTGATTCGGGCATGTAATCGTTTCCGGACCCGGATCGAAGAGGTTGTTGCTGTTAATGGCGATTTTATTGAATAAATTTATAGCCATATATTAATTTAAGGTTGTATAAAAAATTCCTGAAATTTCATTAAATTTTGTTAAAAATACAAGCTAATTAATTTTACTCTCAAGTTGTCCTCAAATACCGTACGCACCCTGTATAATGATAAAAGTAGAGATGATGATCAAATAATAATGAAGTAATAATCAGATGATAAGTAGATTGTAAAACAGTATGAAAATTAGAGAAAGTGTTCAGGAAAAATGAAAGTAGAAGAATTTGGAGTCGCCGTGGATAAAAAAACATTAAATGTCGTTTCTCTTTTGTTTTTGGTAAGAAGTTGTAAATAGTGTAAAAAAGTTGTCAAAATTAATAAAAAACTTTTTTTAAGGGCACTCAGTGATGTTTTAATTGACGTCTGACTTAACCTATAAAATTTGTCAATAGACATGATATATATATAAACTAACTGTAAAAATGGTTTTAAGAACAGTGAGCATCTCCAGTCTATCTTGCAAATATTTATGCAGAATTTTGTGGACAATGCTGAAGATCTAACCAGAGGAAGTACGAAGGACACTGTGTTGAAATTATGTTATGAAATTTGGATTGTGTGCAGGAAATAAGTTTCATGCTCAATACTCATAAGACCCCAACGATGCCATACCCAAGAAGACATGAAAGGGGCGGTATTCGAATTTTTCGACTTATTACTTTTCTACTTTCCATACAAGATAAATAATTCCTTTCATGTGCTGTTACTTATTTCAAAATAAGAAACTCTTAAGTAAGTTTCTCTTTTCGGAGTCTCTGACCTGCTCTATTATATTTGCTCTATTAATACTCAGACATGGGGATACTTATCCATTTTATGGATAAGTATTCAAGATAAGATAAGATTCAAATAAGCTTTTTTCTGTATTAGCTTTAATATCGTATCTGCGGAATACCCATTTTTAATTGCAGTGTCCAATATAGTGCTACTGTATATGGATTCAACAAAGAAAAAGGATATATATTGGACACTACAATTAAAAATGGGTATTCCGCAGGTACGATATTGAAGCTAATGCAGAAAAAAAGCTTATTTGAATCTTATCTTGAATACTTATCCATAAAATGGATAAGTATTCAAGATAAGATAAGATTCAAATAAGCTTTTTTCTGTATTAGCTTTAATATCGTATCTTCGGAATACCCATTTTTAATTGCAGTGTCCAATATAGTGCTACTGTATATGGATTCAACAAAGAAAAAGGATATATATTGGACACTACAATTAAAAATGGGTATTCCGCAGATACGATATTGAAGCTAATGCAGAAAAAAAGCTTATTTGAATCTTATATTGAATACTTATCCATAAAATGGATAAGTATCCCCATGTCTGAGTATTTTTATAAAACGAAAACCTTCCTGAAACAGTTCAATATCCGTATCGTAGCATCAAGCTGAGGCACCACGCTCAAAAATCGATTGAGAAGTGAAAAGGACCCACTGAAATTATGTGAAAAAAGTGAAGTGTATAAAATCAGCTGTCAGGATTGCAACCAATGTTACAGCGGCCAGACAAAAAGACTTCTCACAGTCCGATTCAACGAGCATATCAAAGAAATAAGCAACGGGGAAAAACGAGGACTCAACACGATTCGATCCGCACTGGCTTTACACATGATCGAAAAAGGGCATCAAGTTGACAACGGAAATTTAACATTAGCCAAATATACAAACAAATACCACACTCTGGATGCGTGGGAGAGCCTTTTCATAATGCGACAAAACCTGGCAACACGAATAAACGCTGACGAGGGAAACTGCGCTTCAAAACTAATTAAGTTCTTGGCTAAAAAACCCATATGTAAGGATTAGTATTTTTTCTAATGACAATTTGATTAGGTTTACTCATTAAATTATATAAATGTATACATTAGTCTTAAGTTCAAGTAATATTTAAGCAGTTCAAATATTATCAATGATTTAGTATCTAAGTACTGAAGACGGGAGTAAGTCGCTCCCGAAATACGCGTACGAAAAATAAACACTATTGCAGAAGGAGAGACTGCTTGGTTTCTTTTATAGAAACCTAATGGTACCGAACGATCTGAAGTTGATGGACAGATTTATGTACAGCCGAATGAAAACCGCATGTGCGATACAATAATCGAGCGGTAAGGTCATGAACATACGTTCAGTTCGCACTATTGGACGTATGTTCATGAGCTTCCAAATCAACAATCCGTCGAGCATAAACTAGCAACTTAGTTCAGAGACTATCTTGCTGCTTAAAAATCTGCAAACGCACAATAGTTCTAAACCAACCAAATCAATGACAATACTCATAAAAGAGCTCCAGGTCATGTAAATGGATATGTCTGATCAGTACCTAAGAGACACATTTGGATAAGTCCGTTTTCGTCCTGAATATGTTATTTATGTTCAAGTAGACGTATACACACGTAGAAGTATACACACTTCATTTTTATCTACATAATGCGTTTATTTAGTTTCGCATTTATACGACCTTTATTTAAGAATCGAAAGCAGTGGCAGCTCGTGCATATGTGCTGCAGAGCTGCCAACCCATCAAAATTCGATGAATATTCTGCATATGAATTTAAATAAACTAAAAGTAACCATATTCTCAAGATCTACATTTAAATTTTAAATTGTCGAAATATCTTTGTTGGGCACTAAAAGGGTTAAACACAGGTCATATCTCCCAATAGATCAGTGTACATAAACATCTATATCATCTGCCCCTTCCACGCAAATTTTTGTAAAAAATTTGTTTCTTTCATTTTGTTCTGTTCATAATCTTCTATTGTAGTTTTGCGCACCGATTAGGAAATCCTCTGCAACGTTTCAAAAAGTTTTGCTTTGGCATCGCATTCGTTTGAGTCATTGAGTTCTGTATTCAATGCAGAACTTTTCTCGGCCAAACGATGTTAACTCAAATTTATAACTAGGCTGACCGATAATTTATTTAATACCATTTCAACTTCAACGGATCATCTGATTTTTACATAAACAATTTCTACATTTTATAATTGATAAAAAATCTTTTATTTTATATATTGGCTGAGCTTATCAAACTTTATATTTTTTTTTCAAAACAGAAAATAAATATTGATATCAAGTATAGAATGGATCAATCTAGCCGATGTTGGTAAGGTTAGTATTAAAAGTCATATACACGCATCCATATAATTTGCAGTTTGGAAAATGCTCCCCAATCATTTGAAACCATCGGGTGCATGCAAAGCTCTTAAATGTTGGTTCAATTTTGATATCGGTAAAACGAAAATAAATTTTTTAAACAAAAAGGAAGATAATTTTTGAAGGATGCAAATTGTCTTGAATTATTTCTAGATTGATGCAATTGTCGTCTAACCGTTTTTGCAGTAACGGGAAACTGCAATTTTTAATGTCACTATTTGGTTCAATGACAATGCTTTGGAATCATCCTGGTTTTGATGGAAAATTAAATTTTGGTTTTATGAAAATACTGAAAAATCTCTTTATAGTTCTTTGTTAATCGTTTGAAATTGGAGGGTGAAATTTAGATTGAAATTGAAAGTGAAGTGCACAATTTTTGTTATACTGTGATTATTATTATTATTAAATGATTATTTAATTTTACAAAATGGATGTTATTTATAATCTCATCCCCACGAAAAAGCTGCATACACCTTTGCGGAAAAGGTGGAAATCTAAATAAAAGTCAGCCTCTACCAAACATTGTAATCAAAGCACGTGACAGCAGCCGTGGCAAACGGCACAAAAGGCAATTCAATGTAGAAATATATTCAAGGAATAGTTGGATTTGCTGATGAAACAGAACCAACGCACTATTTTGCTTCCCGTTCTTGCTATTTTTCCGTTCTTCCGCGATAAGTTGTGGACACAAGTTGGCGTCATGGGCTTGATTAACCTCAAGCAAAAATCAAATGTCATGAAAATTCCCGCACTCACCTCTACAACCAAATAGAGCTCAACATATGGGCAACTGTGAATATTCAAGCTAAACTTGAATCCGATATGTTTTGTCAAAGGTTAAAAATTTTAAAAAATACTATGGAGCATTCGAATTAGCTTTTCGAGGACATGACGAGTCCGGTAAATTCTGACAAGCCAGGTGTGTTCCGTGGCCTGCAATTTTTCAGCAGAGCTTGATAATGCGTAGGGAAATCATTTACAAAATGCAACAATTGTGTATGGAAATGAATGAAGAAGAATTTTCTGAAACTTCTCTTCGTAGTGCTACGTCTGGCATTCGCCGAATGCTGAATGATTCATTATTTATTTTATGGCGAACGTTCTTCCACCATTTAGTGCCTCATGTTGACATCTTGTTTCAGCAGATGCAGAATATACAAGTCGACTCCTTACAGCTAAAAGCGAATATTGTTTCGTTTGAGGAAAACACTCAAAAAATCAGAAACAAAATAAACGACATTACAGATGAAGCATCCAGCGCAAATAATGCTTCAATACAGCGAAATAAGCGTCCTGCTTGGAATAATACAGAATTTCATCGCCACTTTGCTTGGGAAGTTTGCGTCGTTGTATTAAATGCCACCAAAGATAGATTTGCATTTGATGGGCACCTCATTGCTGCTTAAATTTTTTATTCAAATCCATTCCGAGAGTATGAATTAAATTTTGGAGATTCGCAACTAGATTCAATATGCACTGACTGTCCAAATTTAAATAAAGAACGATTGAAAACCGAGTTGTCAATCATTTACTCAAGGAGTGACTGCAAAGAAATAACAAGCACCCAGGTTTTATTGAAGTTCGTTTTGGGTAATAATTTGTAAGAATCCTTAAGAGAAACCAAAAAGCTGTTAGAAATTCTGGTGACAATACCAACGACCAGTGCTGAAGCAGGAAGAAGCGTTTCGATCCTCAAGCGTATCAAGACATTTCTTAAAAATACTATATCCGAAGAACGTTTGACAGCTATAGCAATGATTTGAAATTGAAAAAAATTGATTCCTGAGATATGAAATTTCAATGAAAAATTTATTGATAAGTTTGCCACCACCAAATTTACTTTCACCACCAGATTTTAATAGAATATACTACCCTGGTCACAACGTCTTAAATATACATATATCGAAGAAGTTAACACAAACATTGTTCGTTTGTTCACAACGAATTGTTCATATTGTTCGCAAACATTATACGTGATATATAAATATAACTGTTGATAAATAAATATAACTATAAATATAACTGTTATCAGGCTCTCGTACAAAACGTAAGTATAGTATTTTTGTAGTATTGTTGTATTTTTGTAAATACATTGCAAGTTTAAACTAGCATACAACATTAATCTGCATTTTATGAACCATACAAAATACTTGCTACCTGCGAAAAAGAAAATTTTAGCCTGGCATCATTAGTAAGTTATTTATATATATTATTATAATTTCTGAGCTATATTATGAATAGTACGATGAATTACGAAGTATAAGACCTCATCCAATTTGATTTGCATCTTCCGCTTACATTTTATTATAATCTCAAAAAATAAATGATAATTAAATTAAAGCTTCAACTGCAGAACCCTTACCTATTTTTTTCACGGGCCGCCACTGATTGCCCAGAAGTACTACGATTTCCGTAATTTTTATGAGTTATTTAATCAAACTTTATATTAGTTTTAGTTTAAGGCCAATCGAGCTCGAATATAAAAAAATGATACCATGAAGTGATCTCCTATGAAAATTGATATTAATTTATACATGAGTTTATACTCAGTAGTTCACACACCTCAATTCAGAAATCTATTACGTTTGTTTTTTGTAGGAACTGAGAAACTAAAAACTTTTTCTATTGATGTGAGAAATCACTGCGAAGCTTACTGAATTTATTTGCTATGCATATATTTTTTGCAATTCTTCCTTCTCTTGAACATCATTAAATTAAGTCACAGCATTTCAATTAATTATTTCAATCATAAATCGGACTCTTATCAGTAAAAGTGTGTTTAAAAATTTTCACCATATGTGCTTCAACGCTTATGGAATTTATGAAATAGATCCTGAGATTAGTTTCCAAGTACCACTTATCCACCAAAAAAGCAATAACTTGAGTTCTAATATTTCTGGATTGATTTTGTTTCTTTAAACAAAGAATTACTTATAAAAAGATATATTATATACACAATATATAAAGGATAATTTTTAAACACAGGAATCTGCCTTTTCTTTGCCCCAAACAAATAAAAGAAAGTTTCCAGTTTTGCTTTTACTGGTACTTGCAACTAATATCTTTAAGCTCTTCACACTTAAATAGTACCTTAACCTAGCTACCGATGGTGTTTGAAAACTAACTGAGTGATTTTATTTTTCTAAGGTACAAAAAATTTGAAATCAATTAGATAATGAATTTTTATATCCTCATAAAATCTCGTCAAGCAAAATAAAAGTAAAACACATATAAATCTTAAATAAATAAGAAAAAGTCTTTAAAAAATCTAAGAAAGTTTTTGTTCCTTTGAATGTGATTATAGAAATACAATTTAAATATTTACTCCACCAACTCCACTCACTTGACTCAAATCAATGCAGCTTTATATCCAATATCGATTTCCTGTTAAATAGATTATTTATGAGAATTATTAAAATTAAAAATGATTATTCACGAACCATTGATATATCGACATTTTAATTGAACTCCAAACCAGTAAAAGATTTCATTTGTAAAACTAACGGCCGGTCTTCGAAGTGCCACTGTATTAGCCAAAATTCGCATATTTTCACATTTTATTAATGAAGTCCTTTGACCTAAACTTAAAATTTCGTACCGAGTTTCCCTTAGAAATAAATTATGAAGGTGACAAGATATAAGGGACTGCAATCCTGGTACCAACTGACAAAAATTCATAAGGAATATCCAATGAGCATGAGCTCTTTGAGCATGAGCATGGAAAAACGGATAATTTTCATATAATCCATACCATGCTTACATTTTGACCAACTCAGTGAAAAAATGTGACAAAAATCCTGAAGTAACACAAAAGGAATGACTTTATTTCCACAACAATGTTGGTCTTTTGTTCACGGGACACATTTCATCTGAAAAGTCGCATTCGTCGACACGGACAGTTGTATATCACTCCTAAATCATTACTACTCGTTTCGCCTTCTATAGTTGCTTATATTTATTGTATCCTGCTAATCCGGAACCTTCTCAGACTTTCTCTGTAGATAATTCTCAAGGTCCGCTCTAAATCACTTTTGTTTGCATTTTCGTTATTACTAATCCAATGCATTTATATAATTGCTTTTCTCCTTCGAGAATGATCCACGTATTTGTTGATGTTTTTTGGTCATCATTTCATGTTTTGCTTTTTCGACAACTACAGTGGCGCTTGAAATTATTCGAACACATATTACTATCCCCACCTTACATCTTTTTTGCCTCAAAAACAAGTCACATCAGCCATCTCAATGTCTCCTTGGTGTTTATATTGGGCAAGGCGGTCCAGTTGCACAATTTTCATTTTTGCTCTTGGCTTCCAGTTCTCCTGTATCCGGTATACCATATCGTTGATTCACTTGATGATCCAAGAGGGCCCGTCTCAATTTGGCTGCAGCTTCGGAGATATGCATTTTTGACGTCGAAGATTATACAGCCACACCAAGGCGTCCGGCTGGAATCCGGATGAGTTTGGTGTATTTAATTCAACCGTTGCCTTAATTTACTTGTATACTCCAAAATGAGTTGAGGCTGCTCAGGGGGTGTCCCGATCTTCACATCAGCTGGTAAGAGAATCATTTTTCCACAGATAACTTTGACTGGTGCTTCATCCGTCGATGTATGCTATGCAGTTCAGTACGCCACCAAAATGGAAAGCGTTAATCCCAATCTCTCTGATTTTCGTCTGTTCCATGCAGTTCACGGGGTGCCCAATACTTGCTAACCCACTGTAATACGATCTACTACGCATGATTCGCTACAGTAATTACCTCCTGTTCAGGGATTGGGTATCGTTCTGGCAACTTATTGAAGTAATCAAACACAACGAGTGTATTCCAATTTCATCGTTAAGAATCGGGAAAGAGTTCTCCGAAATCCACGACTATTCTCTCGAATGGTATCTCTACGTTATAGGTTTGCATTTGTCTTCTCGTTCCTCGATTCGGGCCTTTAACGGAAGCACATATTGTGCACTTAAGACACAAGTCAAGTAGATTGTCTCGAGCATGGAGACAGTAGAATTTTTCTCGCACCTTCGTTAAGGTCGTGGTCTCCACAAGATGGCTTACGATATTCTTTCAAGCATCTTCCTAGGTTCTCCTTTGACTCGACATTTAGGAAGAATAATTTGTATCTTCTGTGATGTAACGTCCGCTGTTTCTCATTTCCATTTCTTAAACCATTGAGCACATTAAATTTTTAACACTGTGCCGCGTCCTTCCAATCGGTACGTCCTTTTGTCTCTTTCCATACCAACAATAGTCCAATATCATCGCCGGCTAGCTGAGCGTCCTGGAGTTCGTGCTGCGTCCAACCCTCGTCAACTTCAGTCGTTATTACACGCACATCCACACACGCTCATGAGACGCTCACCACCGTTAGGCTATTCGTCAGGGACCAGAGAACTGACAGCTGAAGACATGGCGAACTCCACAATGAGTACCATCAAGCCTGCTTCCAATTTATCTATACCCCACCGTAGATTTAGACACAGAAAGCCTCCGATGTATTGGTGGTCCACAGAAATAGCTGAAAAGTGAAGGGAGTGACACGAACTCCGGCGAAAATCTTAACGAGCACGTAGCCAGAACGAGACATGGACCAGAATGGCAGTATATCGGTCGGCCAGGGGACTGATCATCAGAAGTAAGGCCCGTTGTTGGCAGAACTTCGTCGAAGACGTGAACAGGGACCCGTGGGAAGCTCGGAGCTGTACGGGTGCCCTGCGTAGTTGAAGCGGACTTGATGGACGAGATAGTACGGGCACTTTTTCCCCAACATCCCGTCCGTGTTGATGCTGCCCACAGGGAAACAACATCAGACTGTCCACTCTTCACGAAGAACGAACTATAACTAGCAGTTCTTTCCATGAAGACGAAGAAGGCTTCGGGACCAGACGGTTTCCCAGCTGAGGTACTGCAACTGGTCTATCACTCTTGCCCTGACTTGCTGCGCAGTGCATTTAATGCGTGCTTGCGGAAAGGCGTTTTCCCTGAGCGTTGGAAGACGGCAAGACTCGTGTTGATCAGCAAGGGGCAGGGAAATCCCGAGTCACCGTCAGCATACTAACCATTATGCATGCTACACACGGCCGGGAAAGTGCTCGAGAAACTGATAACAAGAAGACTCACTGACGTTATCCACCCCGCTGGGATTTTTATCCAAGGCATTACGGTTTCAGAACGGGACGCTCCACTATAGATACAGTTGCGAAGGTGGTGAGTTCAGTCCAACAGGCGGAGGCCCGCACTCGGTCCAACCGTCGGTCGAACGCTTTCAACTCCGCTAGATAGCCGGCTAGATAACCGAAAATGGCTGGCACAGGTGCAGAGACGAGGAGCACTGCGGATTGCATCAGCATACCGGACAGTCTCTGAGTCAGCGGTGTTGGTAATTGCATGTGTGATACCCATCGCATTCCTTGCTAGAGAGCATGGGAACGTGAGCTTAAAGGAAGATGGACTGCGCAGTTCATCAACGATTTGAGATCGTGGATCAGTCGAACGCATGGTGAGACTGACTTCTACCTGACCCAGCTACTGAGCGGACACGGTTGTTTTCAATCTTACCTGCACAAGATAGGTAAGTCACGGGCTCCAGATTGCATCTTCTGCATTGGTCTGAAGAATGACGCCTGTCATACTGTCTTTTCATGCAGAAGATGGGACAAACAGCACGGTGATCGTGGCGAAAAATTGGGAGAGCTCCCAATTTATAGCTATACAGATAGCCTAACCGAAGAGATGCTGAAATCAGTTGACAAATGGAATCAAGTGGCACATTACGCTCGGGCAATTTTTGCCACGAAAAAAGGGATACTTGATTGGCTAGAGACGTGGAAGGTGGACGGTTTCCTTCTCTAGTAATCCTCCTCCCCTTTCCTTCCCCGCTGGAGAAGGAATCCCTGTAACCCAAAGGCGCTAAAAGACGTAAAATTGGGAGGCTTAGCCCGGACTAATGTATCAAACGGTTCCAGGCTAGGCGCTCCGTTTGACAGGGGAGGTGTTTAGTTGGTAGTTCAGTAGGCCTGTTGTGCCACTGGGAGTCCGACACTCGAGCCGTCATAAAAGCCTTCACCTTCTTACCCAAAAAAAACCGTCAATGTCGCTATGTCCCATTGGGCCATCAAACGTTGACAATTCACACGGGACTTTCAAGACATGCAGACTATGGACAAGGTTCCTTGATCATGATATTGAGTACAACCACTGTCTCATCAAAAACTGTAAAAGCACTAACATTTGATGGACAAATGGCTCGGAGCATTTACAAAACTCAGTTTGAAACCGCGATTCAATCAAATCACCGGAATGAGCAGGAGCGAGCAACGACATTAATTCTTGCCTTGAGTGCTCCAGCTGCTGAGATTGTTCAAACTATCCCCATTGAGTCAGTGTCAAGCTCCATCGCTATCATGAATATGAATGCATGAGATTTGGAGAAGAAAACCTGAAGCAAATCTATAGGTTGCGGCAATGGAACCGGATGCAGAAACCAGGGCGTAACCGCAGTAGTAAGCTCAGTAAATTGAAGGGCGTGAACTGTTAGCTTACCTAGCATACGATCCAGATCATCGAGACGATGTGGCAACGGAAGAGTTTATTAGCGCATTGTAGGACAGGAAATCGCAGCAACATATCCGCCTAGTCGAAAAACGTCCTGTGAAGGACGCGCTGGCTTGTAGTCTGGCTCTCGGAAATGGAAAAACAAAGAGTAATCGAGTCATCAATCATCTCGTGGGCATCACCTGTAGTCCCGGTGAAGAAAAAACAAAGGATGGAAGCACTTGTTTTTGTGCCGACTACAGACAGCTCAACGACGTCACGAAAAAATACAGCTACCCGCTTCCACGCACCAATGACATTATGGTGCATTTTCAAATTTGAAGGGATCCTCTACACTAAGATCTAAAGTGTGGGTACCGGTAGGTTGAAATAGATAAGGTAGACCGAGAGAAAAGTGCATTTTCAGTGTCAGTGCTTTGCAATGTTGCAGCACATTCGAGCGCTCCATGGAATGTAAGTTAAGCAGGTTAGTTAGTTAAGCGGTTCGTAGTTAAGCAGAAAAACGTGCTTGGTATACCTGGATGACGTCATTGTCATAAGGAACATACACGAACATACACGCACCATGGAAGAGGTGTTCTCAAGGCTACGAACTTGAAGCTGAGTCCTTAGAAATGCACACTTTTCGCAGTGGAAGTAAAGTAGCTAGGACGTGTTTTATCAGCACCAGGTGTGAAAATGGACAGAGAAAATAGAAGCTGTGAGAAGTTTCCCGAAACCTAGTAACAAACGAAAACAACGAAATTTTCTCGGACAGGAGACCTAGCATCATCGATTCGTCAAAGACTTTGCTAAGAAAAGCTTACAGAATCGTTCCTTTACTAAGTGAAACAGCCTTCCAGATGTTGAAGAAGAAGCTCTGTGAATCGTCGGTGCTAGCATAATCCGAAGCAGGAAAAATGTTTGCAGTTGATACCGATGCGAGTACCAATGGGAATGGAGCCGTGCTGTCACAGCAGGTTGACGGTGAAGAAAAAAAAGTCATGAAAAAGTCATTTCATACTGCAGCTGAGTTTTGTCAAAGAGTGAAAGGAACTACTGTGTAACCCGGAAAGAACTTCTAGCTTTAATTGAAGCAACAAAGCAGTTCTACAAGTACCTATATGGAAATTCGTACTTCGAACAGATCCTTCTCGCTGAGATGGGTGCTTTATTTAAAAAACCCCGAAGGGCAAGTTTCCAGATGGATCGAAAGGCTACAGTCATATTTTTTTTGGGTAGGGAGGTGAAGGCTATTTACGCCCTCAGTGTCGGACTCCCAGTGCCACAACAGACCTACTGGACTACCGAATAAACACCTCCCCTGTCAACCGGAGCGTCTAGCCTGGAACCGTTTGACACATTCCTTCGGGGTATGCCTCCCAATGTTACGCCTTTGGGTAACAGGGATTCCTGCTTCAGTTGGATGGGAAAGAGGAGGAGGATTGCTAGACAAGGAAACCCTCTACCCTCCACGCCTCCAGCCAATCAAGTGTGTCCTTTTCGAGGCTAGAATTGCCCGAGAGTAATGTGCCCCTTGATTCCATTTGTCAACTGATTTCGGCATCGCTTCGGTTAGGCTATCTGGAGGGAGCTCTCCCACTTTTTCGGCATGATTACCGCGCTGTTTGTCCCATCTGCATGAAAAGAAAATTTGACGCCTGTTGAACTGATGCATCGTACATCGTCTTTCATCGCGAGCAACTTTTCCTTTATTACCCTCGTGCCGTCGGAGGTAGATTCTTTTAGGCTCTCTAGCAAGGGGATCGATGGGTATCACACATGCAATTACCAATACCGCTGACTCAGAGACTGTCTGGTATGCTGATGCAATCCGCGGTGCTCCTCGTCTCTGCACCTGTGCCAGCCGTTTTCGGTGCAGTTCCTTGATGAGAGCTTCACTCCATATCTTTGCTCCATATAGAAGCGAAGGTTGCAAGACATTAATCAGCAGTCGTCTTTTTGTTGGACTAGGTCCCCCATGATCGGCCATTAGTCGACCAATTGCTGAGACCCCTGCTGCGGCCTTGTTCGCCGTTGCCTTGATTTGCTCCGAGAAACTCAGTTTAGAGTCTATCAGCAATTCCAGATACTTAGCTGATAGTTTCGATTCTACTAATGTGTCCCCGACTCGGACCATTCTTACTCTGGGGATCCTCTTCTTGGTCAGGATGACTACTTCGGTTTTCACCAACGCTACGTTAAACCCGTGAGTGGTCATTCGGCTCCCTACCCGGCGCATTAGCAAATTTAGCCTTAATTGCGCTTGCCCGACTGTGCGCCCAGCCACTGGTGCCGTAACTGCATAGCCAATCAATCGCAACTCACCCGACTCGGGAAGGGCCACGGGTCCTTGTTCACGCCTTCGACGAGGTTCTGCCAGCAACGGGCCTTACTTCTGATGATGTTGACTGTTGACTGGTGATCACTGGCCGAGTAGTCCTCTAGAACTGTCCAATTGTGTGTCATATAGGAGAGGGACTCCAAGGCGAATGCCACGTCCGGAATGGTACCAACCCAGCCCAAGCGGTGGAAAGTGAGAGTGTTATCAGTGTTCACTACGGCTAGCCATACTCTGGCTGCCATCTCCACGATTCGATTCCACCTAGGATCCAACTGAGGCATGCCCCATAACATAACCCTCTATGCTCAACACAGCATCCTCCAAAGAGTTGTGCTTTCCCTGGAATTATGTTATTGGTTCGGTCGGTGTCAAGCACACACTAAAGAATGTTATTCCTGAGCACTGGTCCTACATGAAATCATCATTCCGCCCATTGCCCTGAACTCTCAGTTGGGTGCCATTTCGAACCCATATAGTACAAGTACCAGATTCATCAGGGTACCATGCTAATGAATTTTTATCTTGATGTTGTCTGCTAAGCAGCAATTGGTCAGCTTTCATATCCCTCGTGAACTGGTCAAGCATGTCTCGGACGTTTGATCTGCAATCTGTTCTTTTATGTCCTGTGTTACCGCATTTATAGCACAAGGAGCTCCAATCAGGCCCTTTGCAGCCTTGTACTGTATGACCGTAGCTTAGGCATTTGAAACAGTGGAGAGGAACTGCTCTTCGCGGTATCCCGCAGACCACCCAACCTATTTTTTTTTTGTCCATGCAGAGGAGTTTTTTGGCTTGTTTCTCGGTTAAGTCGACTATGGCCATGCGCTGCCCTCTTTTGTTTTCAGGGTTTAGTCATAACTTAAGCCCACTTAATTCGGGGAAACCCCTTTTGAGTCACTCATGTCCGTAATGCAGTCAATATCCCTGATTTCGAGGGTGGTCATTGGTTCAAATGAGGGTACCGTTGCCTTTTCCCCAAGAGCCTTTTAACTGCGTCACGGAATGAGTCGTTATTTCATGTCTCAGCTCCAAATTCCACAAGGAGGCTTCCAGATCTGGTTGGCCCGACTGTTCTGATGGCAGAACATGAGTGTCATCGGGTTTCACAGCTCCCTTGATTTCCCGCAAAACGTCTGCGTAAGTTCTCCCATCTGTTGGTATGACTAGCAGTGCATGCCTTAGGGCTTTGCGGCGTTGCTTGCTCCGTGTTTTTTTTCCTTTTTTGGGTTTCTTTGCCTTTGTCCCCAGGAAGGAGCTTATCATTGGTCACTTTTTCGAGAAGGAGCTTTCTGGATGCTTTTTTAGTGGCCTTGGTTGCCACCACCTGGAATTCATCATTCGACGTAACGTGCCTGTTCGCTGCTTCGTCCTTCCTCCTTTTGCTTCGGTCTCCTTGGATTGGGCTGCCGGCAACTCTGTTGGTAACGCTATGCGCGGGATTCACTTGCGTTTCGACCGGGGTCCTGGCCTTTTGCTCTTCCCCCGCTTTAAGCCATTTGCGTCTGTAGTGCCCGATTCGGTCTATGAGCTCTTCCAGCTCTAATATACCGTCGCTAATGTCCTTGTTTACCCTTCTTGTTTTAATGTCTGGACATTGCAGGAAGCTTTGATCTCTTTAACTGTGTTTCCTGCCATACGCATGAGGCGTTCTTCTTCATGACGATCCAATACGATTAGATTGTCCTGCGCCTCGTTTTGAGGCGGGCATTTTCTGTTTGCGTCAGGATCTAGAGCTCTGACGACCTCAGTAGCATTGTCAGTGGGAGCATCGCGTCGTATCATATTTTGAATATCATCGGTGGTTTCTCCCTCCGCGTGTTTCCCAGGCATCTGTTGATCACACTTTTCCTCTTGTCTTACGGGATGTTCCAGCGTGCGTATTGTTTTTTTGCTGCGTCCGAATGCCACCAGTATCTCTGGTTGGTAGAGGCTTTCTGTCTTTTATTTTCATTCGTCCGTTTGTCGTCTGGGTTTGGTTGTTTGTTCGTTGCTGTCTATTTTGTTGCGTTTGATATTAATTTACAAGGCATCATGCAAAAAGGGCCCCCCCTCGGAGCTACTACCACCACTTGTGTATGTAAACGCCTTAATGGTCCCATGTGTGGCTGTGCACAGCAGGGAGGCCATGCGAGGGATGGCACCAGCCCTTATGCGGACAGGTGCTCAGAGCCAGACCACCGCTAATCGGGAGTTCGCCTCAACCGAACATACACCATCAACTTAATCGTGTGAGCTTCGAACGTACTCCGAGGCCTGCCAAGGTTTTACCGGGACGGAGACGGTACGATACTTATCTTGGAGCCGTTCGTAAATAAATAAAGGTGTATCAGAATGTAACAGTCAGTTGTACTTATCGATAGCAAGCAGAAGCTCTGCGAAAATAAATTGTTTAATTTCGAATTGAATTTGTTTTTTTTTTTTAAAGGATAACGTTCTAATTATCCTGACTAGCGCAATCGGTAAAGTAAAGGGCGGAGGACGATTTCGAAGTTACATTAAACCGCAAAAGTTTTCCGACGTATTATCGCTTCGCATAGGTTGATCCCCCACGGTCCGGTAACTTTAATTTGTGAAGTGCAAGTGACAAAGGATTATTGTTGCGCAAGCAGTCTCAGCGAGAGCATATCGCTACTCGAGCAGATAAATTGAGGAAGAAAATGAGAAACCAACTAACCATCATCTTCAAGTATGTTCTTGGTCAGATGCCTCTTCTTCGTAAATCCAAATCATCATCCAAAAAACCCTATAAAACGTTCTCTAGGTTATTCAAGCAAAATAACTCGTCTAAACTAAATGATTTTAAACTAAGTAATTCCGTTAGTTCGAGAATTGGAAATAAGTTATCCGCGACTGAAAACGATTTAATCGATCATTCAATCAAACTCCCAATCGTTTTATCAAATATACCTGGTTTGTTCAGATCGCATAGTTTGACAAAATTAACCAGTATAAATATTAATTGTGAAACAGAAATTAAAACAGGAAACAGCGCAATGCGAAATCCCGCTACAAGTGTTCAATCTACAATTACAACCGTAGACATTTACAACTCATTATGGGCACGTGACGCAATTAAAGATTTTCCGTGGTTATAGGGGAACTCTAGATTACTCTTCGATTTCCTCGATAATGTCGAAGAAATCCTTGACATCATTCATGTCACCAGTGGTTCGCCCTATGGTCAATTGTTGTTAAGGGCCATTAGGATTAAAATTGTTGGAGATTGATTGGAGTTGACATCAACAAAACCATTTAATATAAACCCAATTCAAAACTCCTTCAATAGACAACAACAATTCGTATTCTCAAGGAACCCGAGACTAACACAACGACAAGTGCCATTCCAACATAACCACCGTAACACCCAACAAAGACCATCTATGTTTAACAGACTAAACAATGATCTTCCTCAAAAACTGGAACCTATGAAAATATCGGGTACAATCAGGAGAAGCCAACCTCAACATTCGACTCCAGGAAGTAACTTTTTCCGCTCAACAAGACCACCCAACTTCACATCAGAAGAATTATTCAACGCTGGAGAACAAGACTCACATCCCCTTGAATTTCGGCACAACACCGCCCTCAGACAACCGGGGCACATAAACAATCCAAGAGGAACGCTTTTAAATATTGAGGAAATGAATACCGAAAGTGGTAATCCTGCTAACAACCCTTATAATCTAGATCAATATTACTCTCAATATTATTACGAAGATGACGATCCTGCTTGTTTCTTTCCCCCAAAGTAAAATTATTATCCAATTACTGAACGAGAAGAAGACACAATAAATGTAGAAAATTTTCCTACAATTGACTCCACGAACCAATTGGATACCTAGACATCAATAAACACTACAATTTACTACCCTATGTTAATATTTCATCTCCTTTTGGACGACCATTGAGGTTTCTAATTGACACGGGAGCATCATCGTTATTTATAAACCCTGAACATATTGATCCTCGCGACATAATTGAAATGAAACGACAAAAGCGACATAAATCGACAAATAAAACCCATTCCAATAACCACTGTCCTCTCTAAGTTAAACAAAAAGTTTCATTACCGAACTTTACTGAATTTAATTAACTAAACTAAACTTAAAACTGTCACCAATAATGCTGTACACCCCTTAAAATTCAAGCCAAATTTTATGTCCAATAAATACATCATTCTACCTGAAACAAATTCAATTGTCAAACTTCCCGTTGATGTGGAAAACGGAGATATTTACCTCGAACCAAACAAAATATTCCCCGGTTTGGTGATTTTAGAAGGAATCTATACTGCAGTTGATTAGTACGGAACTGTTTAAGTTCCTAATCTCTCACAGTAGAAACCCTCCTGCTTGAGCATCCCGTGATGGTGGAGAGCCTTTCAGGTCGTTACGAACAAATTAACAATTTGAATGTGTGTTATGAGGACGAGGAATCATCATTGACATCATGTGATGATGTCATTCGATTACTGCGAGTATCACACTTAAACAATAAGGAACAAAAAGAACTATTTAAGGTCTGTCGAGAATATGACGACATTTTCTTACGGGAAGGACAAGATTTGACCTTCAGAAACCAAGTGAAACATTGAATTAGAACAACCGATAAATCACTTATCTATACGAAGTCCTATAGATATAAGGAGGAAGTCCGTAACCAAATCTCTGATATGGTGAATCAGGGTATAATTCGCCCCAATTACTTGACTTAGAGCTCTCCAGTTTGGATCATTCCAAAAAAACCAGACGCGAGTGGCAAAAAGAAATAGAGGTTAGTTATTGATTATAGGAAGTTGAATGAAAAGACGATAGGTGATCGCTTCCCTCTCCCAAATATCAACGACATCCTGGACAAATTAGGAAGGTCGATGTACTTCTCGACGTTGGATTTAGCGAGTAGATTCCACCAAATAGAGCTGGACCCTCGTGATGTTCCGAAAACTGCCTTCGCGCACGAATATGTGCGCAGGCCATTTGGGCTAAAAAATGCACCCTCGACCTTTCAGAGAGTAATGTATAATGCGCTCAAAGAACTGCAGGGCACAGTTTGTCTCGTCTATCTAGAAGATGTAATAATAATAGAAAACCTCAAGAAGGCAATTTATGTATTCTCCCATGTTTAGCGCTTTCAATCAGTTCTTAGCAATTGTTTTCCAAAAAACGCTATAGTTAAAATATTTTTTCAACATATATATATTTCGGGAGTAAATTGCTCCCTTCTTCAGTGTTAAGTGTTTTCTGAGATTACAAACCTCTTAAGAAGGATATTATATTAGGGTAACATCAAGTTTTCTATCTACATATTCCATTAGTCTAATTACCTAAAGTCTAATTACTTAAAGTCTAAAATTCTTTAAAGTTTTATAATATGGAGAGTAAAAACTTATGGTCTAATTACTTAGGGTCTAATTGCTGAAAATCTAATTACTTAACAAACAAATTACGCTATTCATCTGATTATTTCCAGTAAGCGAGAGTAGCCATTTCCCAGGTCTTCGTTGAGCCGCATATCGGTTGCCTGCCTGATAATCCATAAAGTTTCGTATACGTCCAGTTTCCGCATGTTTCTTACTTCCTTCGTTATCGTTAGGTCGTCCCATTCCACTCGGTGTCCTTCGCAGATGTGTTTAGCTACCGATGACTTCACATTGCTAGTATTTCCTCGTCTAAGCGCTAATTGTGCTTCCTTTACGTGCTCATCGAATCGAGTTTTCACCGTTCTTCTCGTTTGTCCAACGTACACCTTTTCACAGCTTTTGCACGTAATTTTATAAATACCTCATTTTTCTTCTTCCTGTCCTTCACGTTTGCCAATCTATTCTTTAGTTGAAACTGCGTGCTGCTCGGGATTAGCTGAATATTAGTCCTACATGAAATCATCATTCCGCCCATTGCCCTGAACTCTCAGTTGGGTGCCATTTCGAACCCATATGGTACAAGTACCAGATTCATCAGGGTACCATGCTGATGAATTTTTATCTTGGTGTTGCTTGCTAAGCAGCAATTGGTCAGCTTTCATATCCCTCGTGAACTGGTCAAGCATGTCTCGGACGTTTGATCTGCAATTTGTTCTTTTATGTCCTGTGTTACCGCATTTATAGCACAAGGAGCTCCAATCAGGCCCTTTGCAGCCTTGTACTGTATGACCGTAGCTTAGGCATTTGAAACAGTGGAGAGGAACTGCTCTTCGCGGCATCCCGCAGACCACCCAACCTATTTTTTTTTTGTCCATGCAGAGGAGTTTTTTGGCTTGTTTCTCGGTTAAGTCGAGTATGGCCATGCGCTGCCCTCTTTTGTTTTCAGGGTTTAGTCATAACTTAAGCCCACTTAATTCGGGGAAACCCCTTTTGAGTCACTCATGTCCGTAATGCAGTCAATATCCCTGATTTCGAGGGTGGTCATTGGTTCAAGTGAGGCTACCGTTGCCTTTTCCCCATGAGCCTTTTATGAATATGAATATGAATATGTAGTAATATGAATAGCAGAATATGTGTGTGTTCGGGTTTCACAGCTCCCTTGATTTCCCGCAAAACGTCTGCGTAAGTTCTCCCATCTGTTGGTATGACTAGCAGTGCATGCCTAAGGGCTTTGCGGCGTTGCTTGCTCCGTGTTTTTTTTTCCTTTTTTTGGGTTTCTTTGCCTTTGTCCCCAGGAAGGAGCTTATCATTGGTCACTTTTTCGAGGAGGAGCTTTCTGGATGCTTTTTTAGTGGCCTTGGTTGCCACCACCTGGAATTCATCATTCGACGTAACGTGCCTGTTCGCTGCTTCGTCCTTCCTCCTTTTGCTTCGGTCTCCTTGGATTGGGCTGCCGGCAACTCTGTTGGTAACGCTATGCGCGGGATTCACTTGCGTTTCGACCGGGGTCCTGGCCTTTTGCTCTTCCCCCGCTTTAAGCCATTTGCGTCTGTAGTGCCCGATTCGGTCTATGAGCTCTTCCAGCTCTAATATACCGTCGCTAATGTCCTTGTTTACCCTTCTTGTTTTAATGTCTGGACATTGCAGGAAGCTTTGATCTCTTTAACTGTGTTTCCTGCCATACGCATGAGGCGTTCTTCTTCATGACGATCCAATACGATGAGATTGTCCTGCGCCTCGTTTTGAGGCAGGCATTTTCTGTTTGCGTCAGGATCTAGAGCTCTGACGACCTCAGTAGCATTGTCAGTGGGAGCATCGCGTCGTATCATATTTTGAATATCATCGGTGGTTTCTCCCTCCGTGTGTTTCCCAGGCATCTGTTGATCACACTTTTCCTCTTGTCTTACGGGATGTTCCAGCGTGCGTATTGTTTTTTTGCTGCGTCCGAATGCCACCAGTATCTCTGGTTGGTAGAGGCTTTCTGTCTTTTATTTTCATTCGTCCGTTTGTCGTCTGGGTTTGGTTGTTTGTTCGTTGCTGTCTATTTTGTTGCGTTTGATATTAATTTACAAGGCATCATGCAAAAAGGGCCCCCCCTCGGAGCTACTACCACCACTTGTGTATGTAAACGCCTTAATGGTCCCATGTGTGGCTGTGCACAGCAGGGAGGCCATGCGAGGGATGGCACCAGCCCTTATGCGGACAGGTGCTCAGAGCCAGACCACCGCTAATCGGGAGTTCGCCTCAACCGAACATACACCATCAACTTAATCGTGTGAGCTTCGAACGTACTCCGAGGCCTGCCAAGGTTTTACCGGGACGGAGACGGTACGATACTTATCTTGGAGCCGTTCGTAAATAAATAAAGGTGTACCAGAATGTAACAGTCAGTTGTACTTATCGATAGCAAGCAGAAGCTCTGCGAAAATAAATTGTTTAATTTCGAATTGAATTTGTTTTTTTTTTTTAAAGGATAACGTTCTAATTATCCTGACTAGCGCAATCGGTAAAGTAAAGGGCGGAGGACGATTTCGAAGTTACATTAAACCGCAAAAGTTTTCCGACGTATTATCGCTTCGCATAGGTTGATCCCCCACGGTCCGGTAACTTTAATTTGTGAAGTGCAAGTGACAAAGGATTATTGTTGCGCAAGCAGTCTCAGCGAGAGCATATCGCTACTCGAGCAGATAAATTGAGGAAGAAAATGAGAAACTAGCTAACCATCATCTTCAAGTATGTTCTTGGTCAGATGCCTCTTCTTCGTAAATCCAAATCATCATCCAAAAAACCCTATAAAACGTTCTCTAGGTTATTCAAGCAAAATAACTCGTCTAAACTAAATGATTTTAAACTAAGTAATTCCGTTAGTTCGAGAATTGGAAATAAGTTATCCGCGACTGAAAACGATTTAATCGATCATTCAATCAAACTCCCAATCGTTTTATCAAATATACCTGGTTTGTTCAGATCGCATAGTTTGACAAAATTAACCAGTATAAATATTAATTGTGAAACAGAAATTAAAACAGGAAACAGCGCAATGCGAAATCCCGCTACAAGTGTTCAATCTACAATTACAACCGTAGACATTTACAACTCATTATGGGCACGTGACGCAATTAAAGATTTTCCGTGGTTATAGGGGAACTCTAGATTACTCTTCGATTTCCTCGATAATGTCGAAGAAATCCTTGACATCATTCATGTCACCAGTGGTTCGCCCTATGGTCAATTGTTGTTAAGGGCCATTAGGATTAAAATTGTTGGAGATTGATTGGAGTTGACATCAACAAAACCATTTAATATAAACCCAATTCAAAACTCCTTCAATAGACAACAACAATTCGTATTCTCAAGGAACCCGAGACTAACACAACGACAAGTGCCATTCCAACATAACCACCGTAACACCCAACAAAGACCATCTATGTTTAACAGACTAAACAATGATCTTCCTCAAAAACTGGAACCTATGAAAATATCGGGTACAATCAGGAGAAGCCAACCTCAACATTCGACTCCAGGAAGTAACTTTTTCCGCTCAACAAGACCACCCAACTTCACATCAGAAGAATTATTCAACGCTGGAGAACAAGACTCACATCCCCTTGAATTTCGGCACAACACCGCCCTCAGACAACCGGGGCACATAAACAATCCAAGAGGAACGCTTTTAAATATTGAGGAAATGAATACCGAAAGTGGTAATCCTGCTAACAACCCTTATAATCTAGATCAATATTACTCTCAATATTATTACGAAGATGACGATCCTGCTTGTTTCTTTCCCCCAAAGTAAAATTATTATCCAATTACTGAACGAGAAGAAGACACAATAAATGTAGAAAATTTTCCTACAATTGACTCCACGAACCAATTGGATACCTAGACATCAATAAACACTACAATTTACTACCCTATGTTAATATTTCATCTCCTTTTGGACGACCATTGAGGTTTCTAATTGACACGGGAGCATCATCGTTATTTATAAACCCTGAACATATTGATCCTCGCGACATAATTGAAATGAAACGACAAAAGCGACATAAATCGACAAATAAAACCCATTCCAATAACCACTGTCCTCTCTAAGTTAAACAAAAAGTTTCATTACCGAACTTTACTGAATTTAATTAACTAAACTAAACTTAAAACTGTCACCAATAATGCTGTACACCCCTTAAAATTCAAGCCAAATTTTATGTCCAATAAATACATCATTCTACCTGAAACAAATTCAATTGTCAAACTTCCCGTTGATGTGGAAAACGGAGATATTTACCTCGAACCAAACAAAATATTCCCCGGTTTGGTGATTTTAGAAGGAATCTATACTGCAGTTGATTAGTACGGAACTGTTTAAGTTCCTAATCTCTCACAGTAGAAACCCTCCTGCTTGAGCATCCCGTGATGGTGGAGAGCCTTTCAGGTCGTTACGAACAAATTAACAATTTGAATGTGTGTTATGAGGACGAGGAATCATCATTGACATCATGTGATGATGTCATTCGATTACTGCGAGTATCACACTTAAACAATAAGGAACAAAAAGAACTATTTAAGGTCTGTCGAGAATATGACGACATTTTCTTACGGGAAGGACAAGATTTGACCTTCAGAAACCAAGTGAAACATTGAATTAGAACAACCGATAAATCACTTATCTATACGAAGTCCTATAGATATAAGGAGGAAGTCCGTAACCAAATCTCTGATATGGTGAATCAGGGTATAATTCGCCCCAATTACTTGACTTAGAGCTCTCCAGTTTGGATCATTCCAAAAAAACCAGACGCGAGTGGCAAAAAGAAATAGAGGTTAGTTATTGATTATAGGAAGTTGAATGAAAAGACGATAGGTGATCGCTTCCCTCTCCCAAATATCAACGACATCCTGGACAAATTAGGAAGGTCGATGTACTTCTCGACGTTGGATTTAGCGAGTAGATTCCACCAAATAGAGCTGGACCCTCGTGATGTTCCGAAAACTGCCTTCGCGCACGAATATGTGCGCAGGCCATTTGGGCTAAAAAATGCACCCTCGACCTTTCAGAGAGTAATGTATAATGCGCTCAAAGAACTGCAGGGCACAGTTTGTCTCGTCTATCTAGAAGATGTAATAATAATAGAAAACCTCAAGAAGGCAATTTATGTATTCTCCCATGTTTAGCGCTTTCAATCAGTTCTTAGCAATTGTTTTCCAAAAAACGCTATAGTTAAAATATTTTTTCAACATATATATATTTCGGGAGTAAATTGCTCCCTTCTTCAGTGTTAAGTGTTTTCTGAGATTACAAACCTCTTAAGAAGGATATTATATTAGGGTAACATCAAGTTTTCTATCTACATATTCCATTAGTCTAATTACCTAAAGTCTAATTACTTAAAGTCTAAAATTCTTTAAAGTTTTATAATATGGAGAGTAAAAACTTATGGTCTAATTACTTAGGGTCTAATTGCTGAAAATCTAATTACTTAACAAACAAATTACGCTATTCATCTGATTATTTCCAGTAAGCGAGAGTAGCCATTTCCCAGGTCTTCGTTGAGCCGCATATCGGTTGCCTGCCTGATAATCCATAAAGTTTCGTATACGTCCAGTTTCCGCATGTTTCTTACTTCCTTCGTTATCGTTAGGTCGTCCCATTCCACTCGGTGTCCTTCGCAGATGTGTTTAGCTACCGATGACTTCACATTGCTAGTATTTCCTCGTCTAAGCGCTAATTGTGCTTCCTTTACGTGCTCATCGAATCGAGTTTTCACCGTTCTTCTCGTTTGTCCAACGTACACCTTTTCACAGCTTTTGCACGTAATTTTATAAATACCGCATTTTTCTTCTTCCTGTCCTTCACGTTTGCCAATCTATTCTTTAGTTGAAACTGCGTGCTGCTCGGGATTAGCTGAATATTAGTCCTACATGAAATCATCATTCCGCCCATTGCCCTGAACTCTCAGTTGGGTGCCATTTCGAACCCATATGGTACAAGTACCAGATTCATCAGGGTACCATGCTGATGAATTTTTATCTTGGTGTTGCTTGCTAAGCAGCAATTGGTCAGCTTTCATATCCCTCGTGAACTGGTCAAGCATGTCTCGGACGTTTGATCTGCAATTTGTTCTTTTATGTCCTGTGTTACCGCATTTATAGCACAAGGAGCTCCAATCAGGCCCTTTGCAGCCTTGTACTGTATGACCGTAGCTTAGGCATTTGAAACAGTGGAGAGGAACTGCTCTTCGCGGCATCCCGCAGACCACCCAACCTATTTTTTTTTTTGTCCATGCAGAGGAGTTTTTTGGCTTGTTTCTCGGTTAAGTCGACTATGGCCATGCGCTGCCCTCTTTTGTTTTCAGGGTTTAGTCATAACTTAAGCCCACTTAATTCGGGGAAACCCCTTTTGAGTCACTCATGTCCGTAATGCAGTCAATATCCCTGATTTCGAGGGTGGTCATTGGTTCAAGTGAGGCTACCGTTGCCTTTTCCCCACGAGCCTTTTATGAATATGAATATGAATATGTAGTAATATGAATAGCAGAATATGTGTGTGTTCGGGTTTCACAGCTCCCTTGATTTCCCGCAAAACGTCTGCGTAAGTTCTCCCATCTGTTGGTATGACTAGCAGTGCATGCCTAAGGGCTTTGCGGCGTTGCTTGCTCCGTGTTTTTTTTTCCTTTTTTTGGGTTTCTTTGCCTTTGTCCCCAGGAAGGAGCTTATCATTGGTCACTTTTTCGAGGAGGAGCTTTCTGGATGCTTTTTTAGTGGCCTTGGTTGCCACCACCTGGAATTCATCATTCGACGTAACGTGCCTGTTCGCTGCTTCGTCCTTCCTCCTTTTGCTTCGGTCTCCTTGGATTGGGCTGCCGGCAACTCTGTTGGTAACGCTATGCGCGGGATTCACTTGCGTTTCGACCGGGGTCCTGGCCTTTTGCTCTTCCCCCGCTTTAAGCCATTTGCGTCTGTAGTGCCCGATTCGGTCTATGAGCTCTTCCAGCTCTAATATACCGTCGCTAATGTCCTTGTTTACCCTTCTTGTTTTAATGTCTGGACATTGCAGGAAGCTTTGATCTCTTTAACTGTGTTTCCTGCCATACGCATGAGGCGTTCTTCTTCATGACGATCCAATACGATGAGATTGTCCTGCGCCTCGTTTTGAGGCAGGCATTTTCTGTTTGCGTCAGGATCTAGAGCTCTGACGACCTCAGTAGCATTGTCAGTGGGAGCATCGCGTCGTATCATATTTTGAATATCATCGGTGGTTTCTCCCTCCGTGTGTTTCCCAGGCATCTGTTGATCACACTTTTCCTCTTGTCTTACGGGATGTTCCAGCGTGCGTATTGTTTTTTTGCTGCGTCCGAATGCCACCAGTATCTCTGGTTGGTAGAGGCTTTCTGTCTTTTATTTTCATTCGTCCGTTTGTCGTCTGGGTTTGGTTGTTTGTTCGTTGCTGTCTATTTTGTTGCGTTTGATATTAATTTACAAGGCATCATGCAAAAAGGGCCCCCCCTCGGAGCTACTACCACCACTTGTGTATGTAAACGCCTTAATGGTCCCATGTGTGGCTGTGCACAGCAGGGAGGCCATGCGAGGGATGGCACCAGCCCTTATGCGGACAGGTGCTCAGAGCCAGACCACCGCTAATCGGGAGTTCGCCTCAACCGAACATACACCATCAACTTAATCGTGTGAGCTTCGAACGTACTCCGAGGCCTGCCAAGGTTTTACCGGGACGGAGACGGTACGATACTTATCTTGGAGCCGTTCGTAAATAAATAAAGGTGTACCAGAATGTAACAGTCAGTTGTACTTATCGATAGCAAGCAGAAGCTCTGCGAAAATAAATTGTTTACTTTCGAATTGAATTTGTTTTTTTTTTTAAAGGATAACGTTCTAATTATCCTGACTAGCGCAATCGGTAAAGTAAAGGGCGGAGGACGATTTCGAAGTTACATTAAACCGCAAAAGTTTTCCGACGTATTATCGCTTCGCATAGGTTGATCCCCCACGGTCCGGTAACTTTAATTTGTGAAGTGCAAGTGACAAAGGATTATTGTTGCGCAAGCAGTCTCAGCGAGAGCATATCGCTACTCGAGCAGATAAATTGAGGAAGAAAATGAGAAACCAGCTAACCATCATCTTCAAGTATGTTCTTGGTCAGATGCCTCTTCTTCGTAAATCCAAATCATCATCCAAAAAACCCTATAAAACGTTCTCTAGGTTATTCAAGCAAAATAACTCGTCTAAACTAAATGATTTTAAACTAAGTAATTCCGTTAGTTCGAGAATTGGAAATAAGTTATCCGCGACTGAAAACGATTTAATCGATCATTCAATCAAACTCCCAATCGTTTTATCAAATATACCTGGTTTGTTCAGATCGCATAGTTTGACAAAATTAACCAGTATAAATATTAATTGTGAAACAGAAATTAAAACAGGAAACAGCGCAATGCGAAATCCCGCTACAAGTGTTCAATCTACAATTACAACCGTAGACATTTACAACTCATTATGGGCACGTGACGCAATTAAAGATTTTCCGTGGTTATAGGGGAACTCTAGATTACTCTTCGATTTCCTCGATAATGTCGAAGAAATCCTTGACATCATTCATGTCACCAGTGGTTCGCCCTATGGTCAATTGTTGTTAAGGGCCATTAGGATTAAAATTGTTGGAGAAGCCAACGAAGTCCTCAACTTGTATGGTACACCACTAAAATGGTATCTTATTAGGGAAAATCTCATCCTCCATTACGCCAACAAGAGGCATGAAACAAAATAGTGACTCTGTGCAAAAATTCTAGAATAAAATAGTGGAAATACTCAGTAGTGCGGACAATCATGTGAAGAATCCGCCAAGAAGAATCTTTTCGCGGAGATGTGCTTAAACACATTTTTATTTGGGTTAAAAGAACAACTTGGCTCCACCATTTGAGCGATGAATACCTACAAGTCTAGCAGATGCCTATGCATGCTGTGTTAAAGAGCAGAACATGTTCTATTCAAAATCAGATCCGAACAGGAACGTGCCAAACCCATGACAAATTGGTATACATAAACTTTTATTTTCACAGACATCGTTGTTTAAACCCACACCTGTGTTCTCATCAATACCACCACTAAATTTTGGATACCATCCTTTTGCTCAACAAAATCGGTCTAACTTAACACATCAACAAAACCATTTAATATAAACCCAATTCAAAACTCCTTCAATAGACAACAACAATTCGTATTCCCAAGGAACCCGAGACTAACATAACGACAAGTGCCAATCCAACATAACCACCGTAACACCCAACAAAGACCATCTATGTTTAACAGACTAAACAATGGTCCCCCTCAAAAACTGGAACCTATGAAAATATCGGGTACAATCAGGAGAAGCCAACCTCAACATTAGACTCCAGGAAGTAACTTTTTCCGCTCAACAAGACCACCCAACTTCACATCAGAGGAATTATTGAACGCTGGAGAACAAGACTCACATCCCCTTGAATTTCGGCACAACACCGCCCTCAGACAACCGGGGCACATAAACAATCCAAGAGGAACGCTTTTAAATATTGAGGAAATGAATACCGAAAGTGGTAATCCTGCTAACAACCCTTATAATCTAGATCAATATTACTCTCAATATTATTACGAAGATGACGATCCTGCTTGTTTCTTTCCCCCAAAGTAAAATTATTATCCAATTACTGAACGAGAAGAAGACACAATAAATGTAGAAAATTTTCCTACAATTGACTCCACGAACCAATTGGATACCTAGACATCAATAAACACTACAATTTACTACCCTATGTTAATATTTCATCTCCTTTTGGACGACCATTGAGGTTTCTAATTGACACGGGAGCATCATCGTTATTTATAAACCCTGAACATATTGATCCTCGCGACATAATTGAAATGAAACGACAAAAGCGACATAAATCGACAAATAAAACCCATTCCAATAACCACTGTCCTCTCTAAGTTAAACAAAAAGTTTCATTACCGAACTTTACTGAATTTAATTAACTAAACTAAACTTAAAACTGTCACCAATAATGCTGTACACCCCTTAAAATTCAAGCCAAATATTATGTCCAATAAATACATCATTCTACCTGAAACAAATTCAATTGTCAAACTTCCCGTTGATGTGGAAAACGGAGATATTTACCTCGAACCAAACAAAATATTCCCCGGTTTGGTGATTTTAGAAGGAATCTATACTGCAGTTGATTGGTACGGAACTGTTTAAGTTCCTAATCTCTCACAGTAGAAACCCTCCTGCTTGAGCATCCCGTGATGGTGGAGAGCCTTTCAGGTCGTTACGAACAAATTAACAATTTGAATGTGTGTTATGAGGACGAGGAATCATCATTGACATCATGTGATGATGTCATTCGATTACTGCGAGTATCACACTTAAACAATAAGGAACAAAAAGAACTATTTAAGGTCTGTCGAGAATATGACGACATTTTCTTACGGGAAGGACAAGATTTGACCTTCTGAAACCAAGTGAAACATTGAATTAGAACAACCGATAAATCACTTATCTATACGTAGGCCTATAGATATAAGGAGAAAGTCCGTAACCAAATCTCTGATATGGTGAATCAGGGTATAATTCGCCCCAATTACTTGGCTTAGAGCTCTCCAGTTTGGATCATTCCAAAAAAACCAGACGCGAGTGGCAAAAAGAAATAGAGGTTAGTTATTGATTATAGGAAGTTGAATGAAAAGACGATAGGTGATCGCTTCCCTCTCCCAAATATCAACGACATCCTGGACAAATTAGGAAGGTCAATGTACTTCTCGACGTTGGATTTAGCGAGTGGATTCCACCAAATAGAGCTGGACCCTCGTGATGTTCCGAAAACTGCCTTCGCGCACGAATATGTGCGCAGGCCATTTGGGCTAAAAAATGCACCCTCGACCTTTCAGAGAGTAATGTATAATGCGCTCAAAGAACTGCAGGGCACAGTTTGTCTCGTCTATCTAGAAGATGTAATAATATTCTCCACTTCATTGCAAGAGCACATAGAAAACCTCAAGAAGGCAATTTATGTATTCTCCCATGTTTAGCGCTTCGAATCTTTATTAATAGCATAATTGAGCCCCATGTTTAAGAGACGCATTTGTTCTTCCGTGAAAACTTCCGAAGACATATTTTTGCAATAGTGGGGAAAAGTGATATAAATAGCTTGCTGCAAAAATTAAATAGTATCCACAAAAATATCAGCTTCACAATCGAGGAAGAAACTAACAACGAGCTTCCTTTCCTTGATTTGAAAATCAAGAGAAACAACGATGGCCTACAACTTGATATATATCGGAAGAAGACGAGCACCCAGAAGACAATACCAAATACATCAAACCATGCGTACTCACATAAAATGGCATCCTTCCGAGCGTGGATACATAGAATGTTGTCAGTACCACTGAGCAACAAGAGTCGGCAGAAAGAACTAGAGCACATCTTGGATACAGCAAAGAAAAATGGCTACGAATCACGGACGATCCTAGGAATGTTGAAGAATATTGAAAAGAGAAAAACACGAGATAAGTTCACTACGCTCTACAACCAACCAACAGCACGCAGTTTCAACTAAAGAATAGATTGGCAAACGTGAAGGACAGGAAGAAGAAAAATGCGGTATTTATAAAATTACGTGCAAAAGCTGTGAAAAGGTGTACGTTGGACAAACGAGAAGAAGGGTGAAAACTCGATTCGATGAGCACGTAAAGGAAGCACAATTAGCGCTTAGACGAGGAAATACTAGCAATGTGAAGTCATCGGTAGCTAAACACATCTGCGAAGAACACCGAGTGGAATGGGACGACATAACGATAACGAAGGAAGTAAGAAACATGCGGAAACTGGA
The DNA here is from genome assembly GCA_954870665.1 of Stratiomys singularior. Classification (NCBI taxonomy): domain Eukaryota; kingdom Metazoa; phylum Arthropoda; class Insecta; order Diptera; family Stratiomyidae; genus Stratiomys; species Stratiomys singularior. Next base: position 58,354,480 of record OX940877.1, read on the forward strand.
CGTATACGAAACTTTATGGATTATCAGGCAGGCAACCGATATGCGGCTCAACGAAGACCTGGGAAATGGCTACTCTCGCTTACTGGAAATAATCAGATGAATAGCGTAATTTGTTTGTTAAGTAATTAGATTTTCAGCAATTAGACCCTAAGTAATTAGACCATAAGTTTTTACTCTCCATATTATAAAACTTTAAAGAATTTTAGACTTTATGTAATTAGACTTTAGGTAATTAGACTAATGGAATATGAAGATAGAAAATTTGATGTTATCCTAATATAATATCCTTCTTAAGAGGTTTGTAATCTCAGAAAACACTTAACACTGAAGAAGTGAGCAATTTACTCCCGAAATACATATATGTTGAAAAAATATTTTAACTATAGCGTTTTTTGGAAAACAATTGCTAAGAACTCAAATCTCAAGGTACAACTTGATAAATCTGAACTCCTCTAAAGGAAATAGCTTTCAAACCCAATCAAGAAAGCTTTGAAGCTTCGCAAACCCTAATAAAGTTCAGGCAATTATCGACTTCCCCGTTCCAAAAACCACCAAGGAGATAAAATCTTTCCTCGGCTTACTCGGTTATTATCGCAAGTTTATCCAAGACTTTGCAAAACTAACAAAACCACTTACCGAATGCTTGAAAAAGGGCCGACGCATTGATCTGAATGATCGTTACATAAGAGCATTCAACTCCTGCAATGATATTCTCATAATGATCCTCTTCTCGAACATCCGGATTTTAACAAACCGTTCGTCCTTACAACGAACGCGAGTAACTTCGCAATTGGTGCTGTATTATCGCAAGGCCCAATAGGTAGCGATAAGTCAATATTCTACGTGAGTAGAATGTTAACCAATTCTGAGATCAACTATTTTACAATCGAGAATGAACTTTTAGTCAGCGTTTGGGCCACAAAATATTTCCGGCCTTTCCATTTGGTAGAAAATTTAAGATTGTGACAGACACCAAGCCACTTACGTGGATGATGAACTTAAAGGATCCAAATTCGAGACCGATAAGTTGGAGACTCAAGCTAGAGGAGTATGATTATGAACTGAATTACAAAAAGGGTAGTTAGAACAGTAATGCGGACGCCTTTAGCCGCATAAAAATCGCGAAAAACACGATCAACAATGTCGAAATTAGCTTGAACAATGCCACTCAGATGTCTGCACATATGTTCCACCGAGCACTTTGCAGAAGAAAATTTGAATACGGGAATACCAATTTCTGAACGTCCCCTTAACGAATTTTCTCTTCAATTAGTACTCAAAGAATCTGATATCACCCCTAAATCCAGTCTGGAAATGCCATTCCGGAACAAACAACGCCGAATAATTCAAATACACAGAAGCAAAACTTGCCGAAATCTTCAAGAAATTTATCCCTCCCAATAGATTTACAGCAATATATACCACAGACGAAATTTTCAAAAAATACAAGATACTTACATAAACCACTTTTCACAATTTAATTGTTTCAAAGTCGTCAGATGCATGGAAATCCTAAAAGAAATCACTGAAGACGATGAACAAAATGCCTTAATAACCGAATACCATCCTAATAGTAACCATCGAGGCATTAACGAGACTCTAGCTCTTCTCAAGAGAAAATATTACTTTCCTTTCATGAAGAATAAATAAGAAAATAAGACAATTAGTCATACTGACCCTAGTAACCGGACAACAGATGGATCTACAGGATATGACAAAAAGGAACGGTTTCCTACCAATGAAGCTAGGGAACTCACGTTTAATCACATCCTATAACAATCTCGTACATAATATACAACTTGATAAATACAGAGAAAACCTTGACATGATATTCGGCTCACTAGCAACTTTAGACAACAATACAGAATTCGTGGAATTATTGAAAATAACAAAATGAAAAGCTGCAGAAGTAAAAAATAAAAATACATTACTACCCCAAAAACGAAGCAAAAGAGGGTTGATAAATGGGTTAGGTACCATCATGAAAAGGATTACTGGAAGCTTGGACGCAAACGACGCAATCAGAATATATGACGAATTAGAGAAAATTTTAGCTAATGAAGGCAAACTCGTAACCAAATTTACTGAACAAACTCAAATAAATGGACAAATGGTTGAACGATCCGAAAGTATTACTACACACATCAATCAACAACAAAAAACAATAACTGATTACTTAAAATAAGTATATGAAGTATCCAAAAATCAAATTAGAAACGATAGTAGAAATATGAAGTTCTTCCAGTATATAAACCAAATTATTTTAATATCGATCTCCTCAATAACCATTTAACTGGAATTTCTGAAGCTATTATCTTGGCGAAACTAAACATTATTTCAAAAATGATAGTTAACCCAAAAGAACTTACGAAAATATACCGATGTTTAGAAGCATAAGTGTAATATACTTTGAACGCATATACGAGTTATTGAGCTTACAGGCTTGTTCTAACAACTCATACATTATCGTTAACATAAAAATTCCCATCCTTTCGAACGAATCATATTCCCTATTCCACATAATACCCTTACCTATCAATGAAACAAAAACAATTGCAACCAAACCCTACGTGATCCTTGGCCAAGAACGCATCCAAGAACTGGACGCAAGATGCCAGAGCATCGAGGGAACCTTCTACTGCCTCCAAACCTTGAGTTGGGAAGACGTCTCACAGTCAAAATGCTTAGCCAACTTTCTGGATCATAAGCCTGCTGAATGCCAACTTTACGAACGAGAAAAGGACCTGGAAATATTCGAACCAGTACCAAATCACCTGCTGCTTATAAACGCTCCGGAGACGACAATCAACACTGCGTGCAGACGTAAGGAATTCCAAATCAAAGGAACAATTCTGTTACGTTTCGAGGACTGTAAGATTACTATAAACAACATTACCTGCAACGCTAAAGTATCAATCTTTTGAGACGAAATCAATATTTATCCAACTGCTTTTAGTAAAACAAATTTTAAATCACCAAGCAGGAACGAAATTTCATTGAAGCATTTGGGCAACTACCAGTTCACTCACACTTACCCCACAAACGAGCTTCTTACCAGCGCTGAACTGCACATGACCATCACCGCTGGAACAAGCATCATCCACGTTGTAATCGTCATCTGTTACACCTCCTGAAAACTTGTCACCAGGCTCAAACATCAGCAAAATACACCACCTGTAATAGTTCAAGCCCACGAACCTTACCACTTACACCTTACACTAAGGAGGGAGGACTTAGAGCACTATCCCTAATACCAACATTACTAGCCAATAACCTTTGTAACGTGATTTAAATTCCAGACATGTATTTTGAGCTTTTCTAAATTCATCTTTTCTCTGTAATGTAACATAATTCTCAGACATCTCATTTGCATAATTTCGTTCAACTAAAATCATCTTCATACGAATGTAATTTAAATCCAAAGCAAGCACAAGCATTTTTTCTATTTAAATAGAGGTGTACGAGAATGTAACAGTCAGTTGTACTTAGCGGTAGCAAGCCGAAGCTCTGCGAAAATAAATTGTGTAATTTCGAATTAAAATTGGTTATTTTAAAGGATAATGTTCTAATTATCCTAACTGGCGCGAGTTTCAACTCGGTGATACTCGGTCCAAAATATCGTGTCCGCCAGCCCAAATGCGCCAATTGAAATTCGTTGGTCGGTTCGTTTTCCAGAGTCGTTGCAGGGTCGTCTTTCGCTGGAGAGGTCTTACAGAGTCGGCCAGGTCTTCGGGTACATGGGGACGGCACTCCCCAAAGAATACTGGCTTCCAGGAGTACTCCCCGCAGGGGGAATGCTGGTCGACAGAAGTCTGCATGTCTTGAAAGTCCCATATGAATTTTCATCGTTTGATGGCCTAATGGGACGTAGCGACATTGACGTTACGACGAAGAGACGATAGCGACGTATGATGCTGCATGTTCTTGGGGGTTTGAGTGGAGGCTGGTGCCTGGCTGGGGGACGAGTGACCATAATCTTATAGAGGTCATTATGACTTCTAATATGAGACGCTGGATGCACGGTGCCCAACCGGGTTGACCAGGAACCTGACTCCGGAGTGGGAGAAGGTCAGTTACGAGGGGGTTGAGCGACTGACTCTTGATGACTTCAGTTGCCTCAGCATTGATGAGATGGTAACCTATCTCCATAAGTGCCTTATTCGGGTTAATGATGTGGTATTCAGGAGGAGACGTAAGACGACTCCTGGCTACGTTGCTTAGTGGACGGACGAGCAAGCTACCAAGCGGAAGGACGTCCAGAACGCAAAGAGGAAGTTCCAAAGAGCCCGGTTTCGGTGGTGGGAGACCGTTAGCCAGCTAAAGTGGGAGTACCAAAAGCTTGCTAAGGAGTACCATGGACTATTCACGAAGTCAAAGGAGCAGCATTGGTGGCGCTTCGTTGGTGATAACGCGAATGACCCATGGGGCAGGCTTATAAGGTCTGTCGGGGAGCTTCTGGTGTAAGTCAGTGGATTGCCAGTCGAGCATCTGGTTTCAGCCGGTGGATAGCCGGTGGAAATGGTTTAAGTCAGTTGGTTTCCCGTCGAGCTTCGGGTTTAGTGCGGTTAATTGCTTTTGTATTGACATCAATATCGACATCAGCCCTTGCGGAGACAAAATTTGTTCCTCTTTTTCAGCTCCAGTGCAGCTTTCCACATCTGGAAACTCAAACGACTCCAGATCCATCCTTTCCGCTGCCAGCACCACTTCGTTTAACTAGGTGATTAATCTAGCCTCGCTACCTTCGGTGGAAATCTTCCTCTTTTCCCATTCTTCTTTCAATTTCGGCAAAGTTGGTGTATTGATTATGCGCGGCATTTTATTCACGAGTTAACTTTGATTTAAAAGTTTAAAAAAATTTCCACAATAGGTCACGATTTTTTTTACAGTTTTACTATCCACAAGCTCACTTTTTTTTAAAAAAGTGCTCAAACATATTTTTTTAAATTAAAGTGAATTAAATTAAATGCCACCAATAAGCATATAATAGAAGACCAATACAAAAAAAACTGCACAATATCCAGTGATAAGCCTGCCTTTATATAAGGACTACGGCAGCTGTTGGCGTACTCCGATATCCGATATAGGAGCCTCGTCTCCTTCGAGAAACTAGGTTTCAGATAGGTATAGGGCAACGTCTGGGAACATCACACAAATAATTTATCTCACCTTCTCTTCCTCTTTACATTTTGAAAAACAAATGGAATGGATGGCAACGTAACGGAAAGGCTCAGGTTTTAACTGAGGAAACCAAGTATTCTAAGACAGCAGGGCGCTACTGCAGGCGACTGCCACTAATCACGCAGTTTCACAACTGGTACAAGAATTTAAGCAGACTGTTAAAACTGGAACAACCCAAGTAAATGTAAAACTTATATGGGTCCCTGGACACAGCCGTGAAGAAGGAAATGATAAAACGGATAATCTAGCAAGAGCCGGATCAACTGAATCAAAACTGTAACTAGAGAAGACAGTAAAATCGGAAGTAGAACTAAGAAACTTGCAGAAAAGAGATTAATACAGCTTTGAATGACAGAAACTATTGCAAGATAAGCCAAGCTCTTTCAACTCACCCTAGCAAAACAAGTACTAAACAACTACTAGATATGAGCAACAAAGCATCAATGAATATGAATCCAAACGGGGATACCTCACGATCCTCCTTCAAGATTGTCCAAACCTGTCCAACGAATGCTTCACATGTCGGAGGAATACTCAAATAAGAGAACTGAACCACTTGGTGACAGTAGAATTGGAGAATCTTCTTGGTTTCTATGTAACAACCGGGTGTAGAAAACCCTTATTCTTTTTTCTCGGCTAAAAATTTTTCTTTTGAACTGCCCTTTCGTGAGTAGACTCATCTTCGCTTTAGAGTATGTAGTATAGCTTTAGAGACCGTCCTCGCGATAACCAGCATCGCCGGCACATAAGCAGGGGTCCTTCGTTCCATGTTCAGGACGGTAGGGCTCCTTACATAAAGCGTCAGCCCAGACTTCGGAATCCTAAAGAGCATTGATCCTTCGAACTTATGAGAAGTCGTCTTTTACACGAAGTTGGACTTCCAGTGTTCGCCATAATGTGATTAAGAGTCGACACTCCCCCAGATGTCATACCCGCTGCCGCTCGAACCTGATCAAAGAAGCTCATCTTCGAGCAAATCATCTAGCTGAGGCATTCTATTGATTCCTTCGACTCGATAATCAAATAATACTACGGATCCACTATTTGGTCAGTATGGCGAAATGGATTTTTTCCAGCACTAGACTGAACCCACGGCGCAGTATCATACCTAGTTTCAGTTGTGCCTATTTGGCAGAACGTCCGATTACTAATGCTGCTATGCCATTAGCATAGCCAATCAGGAGCGACTCCTCCGATGGCTGCAACCTAAAATGCTCGTTGTACGAGACATTTTATAGGTCCGTTATATACTGACTGCCGATCTCCAGGCCTGAATCCGTACTTCCAACGAGATAGACCTCCAACAGCTTGAAACATCCCAGAGTCTCTCTCCCGATGAGCTACTCGAGCACATATCCCAACGTTCTTCAGCATACATAGGGGCCGATATGCAGACGGTAGCTCAGAATTATTCTTCCCCTTACTGATCAGCACAAGCTTTGCTTCCATCCAGTCTCGCCTCCTTCTAGCCTCGACTCCTTTTTCGGAACGCATTTTCCTGCAGGCAGGCATTGAATGTGCTAATTAATATGACAGTTCAAACTTGACGCACAAGCTGTACCACTTCCTCTGATATGCCATCTGGTCCCGTGACCAGATGGCATACCAGCGAGATTTCATTGCCCTGTCTAGCTTGATGGTACTGAAAAGCGGGCATGCAACAGAACATTCCTCATATGAACGAATAGGATTCGCACGGAAAATTCCATATTTTTCCCCAAAAACCTCGTCCATATTTTCCCCAGGAAGCACATAGGTCATCCGAGAGGCTCCGAGGTTCCGCATGACCAAAGCCCCACGGGTCCCTGTTCATGTACTCAATGACGTTTCGCGAGCAGTGAGTCTTGATTTCATTGATTAACCTACGGAGAAGTTTTTTTACCAACCTCTATGCAAGCGTACGGGATTATGACTCATCTCAATCCCCGAAAATTGGGCTTGGATGAAGTCTGTGCCATTCTTTGCCATAGACTGCGTGCCAAACCAAATGAAGGAGACAACTTCTAATGAGCGCTGTGCAGTCGGTTCTACTTTATGGCGCAAGACTGATACCCATCGTCCTCCGTGCGAAAGAGTGCATAAATATTTACCTGCGCAGAACAGAGAACAGGTCACCAGTGAAGAGCAGCGGTAAACAGCGCGGTGACCTCTCCAGCGAAATTGAAGAGCTCTGCCAAGAATCATTGGTTGGAGAAATAGGGCAGTTTTGACACTTGAAAAAACATACTGGATTGTCGCGGATGGAGAAAGGACTTTATTAAATTCCTTTTCAGCTATGAGTTCAATTGGTCTTCTTAATATGGACATGATAATTTTTAGACTTTTTCTAAAGTCAATATGGTTGTTGGACGGCAATATGGTTGCTATTGTGTATTTAGAAATTCTATCAACAGAATTAGAAGAATTTTAGAATTAGAAAATAGTTAGCATTTTTGATTGTTTGATAACTAGGATATCATTATGGACTATTTATCTGGGGGTTTTAGGGGTTTCTGTTAACTAAAATTTAAGCTTAATGGGATTCCTATCATTTTAGCTAAGTTTCATTTCTTATATAAGTTTATATATCTATTTATATGTTTCTTAAAATTAGGATAATAGAAATGTCATTTCATTCCAGCATAATTTATTCCAGCATGTCCAGTTTCTTTTTTGTGGTAGGTTTCAATTATTTCCATCAGGCTATCTTCAGATTCGGGTTCAGACAATAGCTGATTAACTTTAATACAGTTCATTATTTTCAATTCATTGTAAATTGCTGTTTTCAAAAGTCTAAGTTTTAATCGAAGGAATGAAGTTGTTTGTTTCAAATGCTCATGTCCTTTAATAATTCTGTGATGAAATTCGGTTAATAACTCTTTTCTTTTCTTATTTGTTAGAATAATTTGTTGTGGATATTTGTTTACGTAGTCATCTTTCAGAAGTATATGCTAAGAGGAGTCTACTTCGGCTGAATGTTGAGTGGGTATCATGGTGTCTGGAGTTATATCTTGAATACTACGAAATTCACTAATATTTAATTTTTCACTTGAATTGATGATTCTATCCTGTAAAATCCTTAAGAGGTTGCATCTATCATTTATGATGCGAGACAAAAAATCAGCAGATTCTCCCAACTTGAGAATCCAGCGTTGAACACGCTAATTCAAATCTTTACCTTTATATTTTTGATACAACCATTTGATTGGACTTTGGTCGGCGGAAAGATTAAATTTTCTACCATAAAGATAGGGTCTAAGGTAATTTATTGACCATACTGTAGCTAACATTTGTTTTTCGATTGTAGAATAATTCTTTTCATGAACATTCAGAGTTCGTGAAATATAAACAATACGATGTCCCTTATAGCGCCATATGGCACCTAGAGTGAAATTACTTGCATCAGTGGTTAAGTCAAAAGTTTCGTCGAAATCAAGTTGTTTTAAGACATTGTGAAGGCATAAGATTTCTTTTAATTTTTTATGGGCTTCAATGTATTCTAGATCATCTTATTTAATTTTTGATTCCTATTTTAAATATTAAGTCAATGGAACAGCGAGTTTACTGTAGTCTTTAATGAATTTCCTATAATAACCAGTGAGACCTAGAAAAGACTTTATTTCTTTTTTTGATTTAGAAAGGGGAATGTTCAGAGTTTTGGAAATCTTTTCGGGATTTGATTTTATTCCGTTTGGAGTTACCAAATGTCAAAGAAAAGTGGTTTCTTTAGCTAAAAACTTACATTTTTCTATTTGGATCTTGAGGTGGGCTTGTCTCAAGAGTCAAAGATTTTCTTTATATTTTGTACTTGTTCTTCGAGGCATGTCCCAAAAATCAATATGTCATCAAGGTAAACCACGCAAACTTTGCTTTATCATCCTTTGAAATGTTTCTGGTGCATTTTTAATCAAAAAGGCATTCTTAAATATTCATAACGCCCGTGGGATGTAGAAAAAGCTGTCTTAGCGATATCGTGGGGGTGTGCTTTTATCTAGTGAAAACCTTTATCAAGGTCCAGGGTGGTGAAGTATTGACTTCTACCTAATTTTTCCAGAACAGTAGGATATTTATCGTCTATAGTTACAGCATTTAATCGTCAGTAATCGATTGCAAGTCTCCATTTTTGAATACCAGAATTATCCATTTTCCTTGGTACTATAACTATCGGGGAGTTACTGGGTCTGATTATATCTGATTATTATATTCTAACATTTCATGTATTTGTCTTTTTATTTCCTCATCGTCTATCTAGGGATTTCTATACATTATAGAGTACATAGGGTCTTCTGTGGTTGTTTCGATTTCGCGTACTTCATTGGAGATAGCACTTAATTGATCACTTTCTTTATAAAATAATTCTTTATATTGTTTTATTATTCCGCGTAATTTTACTTCTTATTCATTCATCTTATTCATCTTCTTATTCATTATTTAATCTTTCGGTATTTAATTTTAAATTCTTTATGGGCTCCATTATGGGCTCCTATTAATTTCTTATTATTCATATGGGTTTCCTAATATTGAATTTCTAATTCCTTTAATTATTACTCATTTTGTATTTAGATTAACTTCGGCCTGGAGGAGATCTAAGATGTAAATTCATAATATAGCCTCTTACTGCCTGTTGGCAAAGTTAGCGACTTTCCATATAATAGTGGAATGTCTGCCTAATTCGGGTGGAGTTTATGTAATTGTTTCCCTTTTTATTATAGTTTTTCCTGCAATAGTGTTTACTTCCATATTTATTGTTTTAGTAGTCTTGGGATTTAAGTATTTTTTATCTAATGTAGTTAAAGAGGAACCTGTATCTACCAGGGCAATCAAGGGTTAATTATCAAGGGTAATCGAGATCAAGGGCAGTTTATTGGAGGTGAAGCTCCTAGAAAAAAATTTGTTTCGTCTAGTGTTTCACGATCATTATTATTAGATCTAGAAGTTCATTATGTCGTCCTACTACTATGTACTATGAAAGTCGTCCATTGGGGATGCAAAGTTTTGTTTTTGGGTATTAGATAATCGATGATTGTTTCTGGGAATATTGTTAGAAAAACCATCTCTGAATTGTTGACTTTGAGATCGATAATTTTGAGGAAGTCGATGTGGATTTGGGTTCGGTCTATGGGGGTGGGTATTGAGTGTTGCGAGGTAAATTGGAAAAAGTTATCCCTAAATTGTTGTGAATTGGACCTGTAATTCGTTTTTTGTGGAAAATCGAAGTTTTGTCTAAAATTGTTTTTAGGTTGCAAAAAGTTATTATTATTTAAATGATTTTTATGTAAATTAATTTATGTTGATTAGTGAGCTCTTGTCGAATGATAATTGATCTGCAGGTGATTTTTTTCTAATAGTTTGGCATAAGCCTCTGATATGTTAGTAATCTGGGAGGGTCTGAGGAAGGCAGCATCCCATTTTTCGGTTTTGTTTAAAAACACTCGCAGGGCTCTAGTTGTATATTTGCTAGGTCAGAAATCTAACGGTGCGGGAGTTTCCAATCGACTTTTTGTGTTGAGAAGGCTAAGTATGTGTTGTATTTTCTCATATGGATCGGTGACTGATTTTGCTTCCACGGCTTCCAATGAGGCTCGCAATTGTTCCAAGGACTCGGTCACTTCACATCGAAGGATGAGTTGTTGCTTCACGTTGACCCATTCCGTATTTATTGCTTTGTCTCTGGCGTGTCTGGCGATGCCTTGTATTTTGGATATCTGGACTCTATAGATTATAACCCCGATCTTCTACTGCTGTGAAGCTGATTATCCGTTCCATGTTTGTGATGAAACCAGGTAATTTGTAGGTGCCTTTTCCATCAATGACCTGGAATCGCTCAGCGTGCTCAGCGTTTCGAAAGACAATACCATTTTATCTATTTATAAATAACCGTTTACATCTTGATCGAAACAAGATCAGATGTTTACTGATTTGTAGTAAACTAAGTTCAGTATGGAGCATTGATTTTTAGTTACTCCTTGGCACTGATTTGTAGTAACACTATTGCCTGTAGCTCTTTCTGATCTTCACTTTAAAGTCATTTATGCTGAGAATTCTCGACTTTGTCCTATACCGGTCTCTGTATCGGTTTGTAGGCGTTAGTGACTTGTCCCTAAGTGTCTTCCAATTCTTTTAAAAGCACTAGTTTACTTTTTGATTCAGGTTCGTTTCACTTACGAATACTAATTTTTAGCAACTTACAGACTGCACCACTTCTGTCGACCGTTGGGACAAAAAAATTAAATAATTTGATTCTAAAAAGGAACTTTATTTATGACTATTTTACAAACCAAACTTGCAAACAACAGCTAACTTTGGGAAATCGAACAATTACCCGCCTCAACCTCAGTTGCACTGAGGTAAAGGTTGAACTGCAGGACTTCAATTATAGTCTTGCTTTTTCCTTGCTAGGTCTCTCTCCATGGCCAGGGTTCGAACTGTATCTTTCTCTGAGATGTCAACTTTTGCGGCTCGTTGCCTTCTCGAGCCGGTAGGTGCCAATTTTACCCCAAAGTTGTTGTATTCTCTCTTAGCTGCCGGAAGAGTTCTAATGGCCGCTTCAACTTCTTTGACGTCTGCAATATAACCAATGTATCTTATTTCTGAAAACGCCGTTGGCTGTTAGGTCGAGAAAACAGCTTTAGAGCTATGGACGTCCTTGACAACACTCTGGAACAAGCTCTTGTCTTTGGACTCCACTCTGAGTTCTACAAGGTGGCCACCTGTTTTTGTCGCTTGCACCGTACGTATATAGTCTCTTGTTTTTCGGATTTTTAATTTTCCCTTATTATTTTGAGGAGATCGACGTAATTCCTCCCGTCTTAAAACGTAGTGCATTCCTACGCTGCATGTGATAATTCTACATTCTCGCAAACTAAGCTCAATGGAGCAAATCGGTTTTGGATAGACTTTACATTCTCTTAACCTCTGCGTTCTCATCTTCGTGTTCTTTCAAAATGTGTAGTTATTGATATAATGGAAGAATATCATTATAAATAAATTGTAGGACATTTAGACAGCCACGAAACCGCAATCGAATGAGATCCGATTTTATTCGACGAGTTGATGAGTTCGACGCCAAGAGTCTGTCATATATTGATTCAGTCAATGTTGGCATGCTGAAGAGCACAATCCTCTCCTTAAGGCCAAAAAGCAGCAGTGTGATATTGAAGTATCAATCGAAAAAATATCATTATAAGTGGTTGGAATATTTCCCATGACTGACCGGGAAATAAATAATATATGCCATTGTTTATCCATTATTTTCAGCAAATTGGCTAATGTTTATCCAATATTCTATATTATTACATTCCGATCTCTTCAAAACAAGGAAAACGATCATTTGTCATCAGACAAGCTGCCTTCTCTATCAGCGCTAGATAGTGTGATGAGTTATTTTCCTGATTGCTCGAAAATGGCAACTTCAGGTGTTTCCTGTAAACGTCTGCATTTTGTCTGCTGTAAATTTGTACCAGTTTCGCCACCTATATATTTGCTTGCGGTAGTCAGCTCGATATTCCCGTCCACAACGTTAAGGATTGTTGTGAATTTGAACTCTGACTTGATGAGGGTTGTTTAAAGAATCTTATTCCCATGATTTCAAATAAGCTACGGCTGGGCTTTTACACAAATTCATTTAATAATCTTTCATTCAAGCATTGTCGTTAAATATACGACTGGTACCCCAGCATCGTCTTCATGCCTGTTGTTTATTGTTCAACACTTATCTGGTGATTTGATTTTACTCTTACCCTGCTTTGCATGTGTGCTTATTGTTTTTCTAAACTTGTATTCTTTTCGATTTCTTGCTTAGTATGTTGGTTTTTTGGGAGCTTCGCAGGTGAATCTTTGTGCGAGGACATAATAATGCGCATTCGCTCTTTCCAGTTACGACTTTTAAACTAAATTTTTATTCAAAATTAAAATTCGGCATTATTTCTCAGTTCACAATCTTTTCGGATTTCGCTTTTACAAAATTCTTTGTTGCCGACGTGCGATTAAATAACATCAAGATTGGCATTATTGGACCATCAACTTCTGCGCACAATTTTCGTTATATTGTGACATGTTCAAATAATGTCACGCGCCACTGTAGTCGTCTTAAGAGAAAAGTCGTAAACAAGTTTCAATTACCAGTACATCGATAATTCTCGAAGGCATAACATAAACACATTGCGTGCATTGAGTACAACAAATACGTGTGTAAGTGACTCTGCGCGTAAACTCGAGAATAATCCACATGGAAGATTCTGGGTTGCTTGGTAGATGGATAAAAGCGACTACAGCGAGCGGCGAGGAGAGTCTTGTGAAACAAGAAGCAAAGCTAGACTTATCACCCGGTTAAACGAAGCGCTGGCAGCGGAAGGAATGGATCCAGAGTCGTTTGAGTTTCCCGATGCTGAAACTTGCATTGGAGGCGAGGAGTAGGATCAAATTCTGACTGCGAAAGGGCTGATGCGGATGTTGATGGAATGCAAAAGCAATCAACCGAGTTAAACGAGAAGCTCGAACGGCAGTCAATAGCATTCAAACAGCAATCAGCAGACTTGAAACAGAAACTGGAACAGCAATCAGTAGGCTTTAAACAGAAACTGAACCAGCAAACAGTAAGCTTTAACCAGAAAGTGAACCAGCAATCCGCACACTTTAACCAGAAATTTTTTTGACCTAAACCGAAAGCTTAACCTTCAAATTAAAGGTTTCGAAGACACGATGAATAAAGTGGAAGGAAGGGTAAGCAAAATATAAACGGTGCGAGAAGAGATTGAAAGAATGAAGTAAGACATAAGGCAAGCCCAAGTAACGATAGCGAGCAACCCGAACCTGATAGCGAGTACCGCCAGTATCTCAACAAGTAATGTACAAGCACCAATTTTCGATGGACAAATGGCTTGGAGCATTTACAAAACCCAGTTTGAAGCTGCCGCTCAAACAAATCACTGGAATAAGCAGGAGCGCGCAAAAGCATTAATTCTTGTACTGAGTGGTTCAGCTGCGGAAATACTCCAAACTGTCCTTGTCGCGTCGCAGTCAAACTCCATCGCTATCATGAACGCACTCGACATGAGGTATGGAGATAATCACAAATGCAGATCTACAGGTCGCAGCTACGCAACCGGATGCAGAAACCAGGTGAAACCCTACAACAGTTAGCCCAGAATACTGAAAGGCTTGCACTTTTGGCTTAACCTGTATACGACCCAGATCATCGGGCCGATGTGGCAACGGAGGCTTTTAGGACAGGCGTTGCAGGACAGGGAAATGCAACAAGTTTCCGCCAAGCCGAAAAACGCTCAGTAAAGGACGCACTGGTATATTGTTTAAACTTCGAAGCCGCCAAAACAACCACTCGTAACACAGCCAGGATCCGGCAGGTTACAACGAAAGAATGCAGATGTGAACGTGTTGGCACGAACAGGAGGTCGAAGGCGTATGTTCCACCTACATGTTGGAATTGTGGTGAACGAGGGCACCTGCAATGGAGCTGCAAGTAGCGAAAAACACCAAGCTATTGCCCAGGGTGTGCCGCTAGATGGCGGTGTGCCGACCAGAGCCAGAGCTTGGAAAAAGTCCTCTCAAACTGATAGGTCAGGGAAACGACCTAAAGCCAACTTCGTAGGACAAGAGTTGGCTACAAGGATGGAAAGACAACCGAAATATGATTACGAAATCGTCCATCGAAAAGGAGGAGTGCACAGAAATGGCGACGCTTTATTCCGCGGCCCAGGTCCAGCGGCTTGTAAACATTGCCTATGATCTGAGAAAAAAGGTGTGGCCCTCCACGAGTAGCCCTACGGACCTCGTCGATCGTAGAGTTTTAATAATCGTCCCTGTTTCCTCCGGCTTGACTTGCGGATATCGCGTAGAACGTCAGAATAGCTCCTTCCGTCGGTGGGCTTCACAAGAATGGCGTCCCCGAGGACTCTTCGCTTTTTTCTTGCTGGTTTGTCCACGGTCTTTGTCGTGTTTTTTGGCTATGTTCCTATGTTCGCGTTTTGCAGTTTTTTTTGCCGCCTTAGATAATACGAGTTGGAAGGCGTCTTTTCTTTGTGGCGTTTCTTTTTCTGGCTCAACGTTCTCTTTACGCCTTTTCTCCTGTTCGCTCTCGAGAGGGCTAGCAGCAGTCCTCTTGATACTGAGGAGGAAAGGTTGGGTGACTTTAACGGGCACCGTTTGATCTGGATGTTCTTCTTCCAACTTTTTCCAGAGTCTCCTGCAGTGGCAAACTCGATCCAAGAGGTCTTCGAGCTCAAACACTCCATTTTTTACATCTTTACTGATTGTTTTTTGGCTTTTGCACGCTCCTTGCATACGTTTGAGGATCGTATAATATTTTTTAGTCAACCGTTCTTCCTCGGAACGGTTCTCCGCGATAACCTCCTTAACAATCAGGTCTTTTTCGCCGACTTTCTCCTCCGGGGGCTTACGTTCTATGGTCTGCGTTCCTCCTACTGAGGTCGATTCAGCAGTAGCAATTTTAAGAGTGAGGTGGTCGTAAACCTCCGGAGCCGCGTTTACTACCGGCCCATCACTGCTCTTTCCGCTTGGGGCTGAATGAGACCGTGGTGGTGAACGCAAGGTTTTTCCACTACGGGAAAACACGCCAAGATAATCGTTATGGTTGTCAGAATTATGTTCATCGGCTCGTTTGTTCGTCTTTTCTGCGTTATTCTGTTTATTGTTGTTGTTGTTGTTTTTCTTCATTTTGTTTTTAAGGGTCCCCCTCAGAGCCGCTATCTCTGCTCGGATGTGTAGTCGCCTTAATGATCCCATGGTTATCTATGCAAGCAGGGAGGCCATGCAAGGGTTGGCACCAGCCCTTATGGAGTCAGGTGCTCAGAGCCAGATCAGCGTTAATCGGGAGTACGACTCAACCGAACCTACACCACCAACTCAATGGTGTGAGCTTTGAACGTACTCTGAGGCCTGCCAAGGTTTTATCGGGACGGAGACGGCGTGATATTAGCCTGGAGCCATTCGCGCACGGGTTTCACCCCGGCGGTACCGCGCAGAAAACGACTAGGTCCAGAATATCATGGCCGCCAGCCCACATGCGTCAAATAAAGTCGAGAGTCAAATCATAGTCCGGGTTCGGTGCTGTGTTCCCATTAGTCGCCTCTTACGACAAGTTGGGTTACTGTGGATGTATTCTAGCCTCCCCCATCCACAGGGGTGTTAGTGATTTATAAGAATAAAATTTCAACCATCTAATTTTAAATTATTCGGGTGTGTTTAACTCACTATTGCTAATATTTGCGAAGAGCAAGCAGGTCGCGCACCTAGCAGAGTGCAACAATATGTTAATCTGCAGTAACATATTCACTTGTTGATTGTAGCTGATGCCAATTAACGACATAACAACCGAAACAGTGGCCTTTGGTTTTGCAGTTGTTGGATTTCTCCTTTCGGTATCAACCGTCACATTAAAACTGATTGAGAAAGACAATACGAGTCTTCTTTGTTTTACTAGGTGACCAAATTCACATGCATTTTTCAAGCAAATGCTACCACCTACATCCCCAAAGTAATTGATTGAACCCGGGATTGAACACAGGGCAATCAAGATCTTGATCAAATGTCATAACCCTGAAAATTCGATCGATATATTACCGACTATTCTCTTTCACTATGGCTCTACATTCAAACAGGAAAGCCAAAACTGCTGAAGTTGTATAAGGAACGTCCATAAGAGTTTCTGAAGGGTTTCTCGAGGATCAAGCCGGCGAACAACAGAACGAGTACATCATCAAGCTGCAGCCACTATGTATGAAGTGAGACTTCTACAAACTTCAAATCATGCTACTGAAAAAACAACTTTTCTTCAAAAGAGCCTCGGTATTTCCGAGTTCAACAACTGGATAACATTAACAACGAACAAGAAAAGCATTCGCTTGATAGGGAAACTGCCAAATAGCAGATAGGAGTAAATCCTCACCAAATGTAACTGTGAGCTTTCAACCTAAACTCGTGCGTTCCGTGATACAATATTCTGGATGTCCCATCAAACCGCCAACAAAGTTTTCATCGTGACTTCATCATTAATGACAGTATAATGTGGCGAATCCACAATTTGAATAATGTGGTGATTCTATAATTCGATTTGCTCAACAACTTAATCTTGATAATATTCGAAAATAGGTAAATTGTTAAAAATTTATTGGGTGAAAGGAGAATTGCTCGTACGTTTCATTCCAGCTTAAAATAATTTCATTTTAAATTCAATACTCAAAATCATCTCTGCCTAAGGTACCCAATTCGGGCCGTACACTTCTTCATCTATAATGACATATCTGTGAAGACGGGTGAATGTGCCCTACAAGCAAAAATAAACGAATAAGCCCCTAATTAAATCATAGAAGTCCACTGGCAGGCATGTTAATATAGTTTAGCCTTGTTCGGAAGTCAATCAAATAAGCTTATATAGAGGCCTTGTTACTTTGCTTCCTAGAGGCAGTCCTCAAAGCAATGTTGGTTTATGGTGCACAATCTCAATGTACTGTAGCTAAATGCAGATTGGCTTGCTGGTAGTTGAAGCAGCAAGACGTGTTTTGTAGTGTGTGAGTTCAACGTTCAAGTTGAAGTTTAAGTTTTCGGTGTTAACGTGATATAACCGCCATTTTTCAAGCCGAATGAAAAAAATAAAACAACTGACATATCCAACGGTTTTTCATTGCAGTTTCTTTGTGGATAATTCAAGAGTTTAAGCAAACAGAAACGTAGCGCTACCAAGTGGTGTTGAGACGCTTCGTACACACCTTCTTTTTAATTTCTTTTTAATTTATTTTCTTTCTCTCTTTCATTTCATAATGAAAAATGGCAACATCGATTTTGGCCGGTGGATCGCCTGAACAGAAGCGGAAGAGAATCGAACTTTCCACAGTTTCTGCAAATAAGCCGGAAAACAGAAATAAAGTCCTGCCGTCTGAATTGCTATCCTGTGCCGACGTGGAAACTCTACGGCAATACGAAGTCATGGAAATGACAGGCAAGGAAAATATCATCGAGGTGCTCAACATGGCTGCCGATGGTTTCAAGGAAGTCGTGAAGAAAAATGCGGCTAAAACAAAGAAGTAGACAGTTATAGAAGTGCCTACAACACCCAACCGCTACGCCGAACTACAAGAAGATCGGAATGAAAACAATCAGAATAGTACTAATAATAAAATTAGTAAGGAGCTTGAGTGGTGCCCTCCAATATTTGTAAGCAAGGTGAGTGCAAAGAGTATTGTAGACGCGATTAAAAAAATTAATATTAATGCAAAAATTAGAATCGAAACGCTCTCAAAAAGCCGGCACAAAGTTCGTGTCAATTCAGTAGAAACTCACTTGGAGTTTCTCGAGTGTCTCAAAAAATCCGAGGCAGAGGCCTTCTCCTTCACCCCGAATTCACTACGTAAGTACTCTGTCGTACTTAGGGGAGTAAGTGCTGATTTCTCTTGTGAAGAAATCAAAAATGACATCCTGTCGAATACTCCAGGATTAAACATTCAAAATATTACATATCTCTCCACGACTTGGTCCAAACGGGAAGGTATAACCCTAGACCTATTCCGTATAAACCTTAAAACGGAAGAAGATTTAAAAAAAATTATTAAAATCAAATATTTACTCTCGCAGAAAATCTCTTGGGAAAAGCCCAAGCATAAAGGTAACTTAATACAATGCTACCGCTGCCAACGATTCGGCCACGTTTCGGCCAACTGTGCTTACGATGCACGATGTGTTAAGTGCAATAAAGCACATTCCAAAGAGGAAACATGCGAACGCGACCCCTCAAATGAGGATAGTCCTCCTCCGTTTTGCGTTAACTGTGGCCTAAACGGACATCCCGCAAATTTTTCTGGCTGTGAAGTCTATCAGAAAAAAAAATTGCAAACGGTTCAAACAGGACCTTTAAGAAAAAGGTATAACAATTTTAATAACAGTCCTGAAACAACCACAAAGCCACCAGTATCTACTAACCAAGTAGATACTCCTCGTTCAACACGACCAAACCTCTCCTATGCAGCAGTTGCTCGGGGAACCACTAATGCCGGAATGCCTCGGTCCCAGAACCATAACCCTAGTCCAATAAGCGCCATCGGCCAAATACTCAACCTCTCAACGGAATTGTTTGGGATTGAGTTCAGCTCTCTACTAGAGAGTGCATCTTCATTCATGAGCCATTACAATACGCTGACAACGCACGCTGAGAAGGCAAATGCATACCTTAATTTCGTGTGTAACCTTGCATCACGCAATGCACAGCAGCATTAAACTAAACTTCCAAGCCCTTAACATCAATTCTCTAGTAAGTCACGATAAGATAATGTTTCTGGAAAATCTCTTAAATAAATCAGGATCTGACATTGGTCTTATTACAGAAACGCGATTAGCAGCACATCATAAATTGCGAACGGTTAATTATAACATAATCAGAAATGATTCGGCCAGGGGAACAGCAATATTTGTGAAAAATACATTTCACTTTTCCAATACAACAATTCCGTTGCAAGCAGTGCAATCCTCGTTCATCGTGATCACATTGCTTAGCAATACAAAACGCCACATTAAACTCCTCGCCGGTGCTCTATATGTACCACCAAACGCAGGACAGGCAATGATTAATGATCTAAACTTAATTGAAGATGTGGCTGCTGAATATGATTTCGTGATTCTGGGGGGTGACTTGAACTCTAGACATACACAGTGGGGTGACTCTCGTTGCAATACAAACGGAAATATCCTACACAACTGGCTTTGGCGTGACCCACTCCCTATGTTTCAACTAATCAATGCGGGAACTCCCACTTACCCCCGTGCCTCATCCTTCCTTGACAATTTTATTGACTCCCCAATATGTACGAATAAAACATCAGGTACATATCATTTCAAACTTTATTAAAGCACAAATATCTGCGGAGGTGAACCAGAAATTCCAGGACACGTTGAAAAACATCAAACCGGGACCTCAAATGTTTTCTGAAATCAACAGAATCACTGGCAGAAAATACTTTTCAATAAATATCGACAAGGTAAACCTCACCAACCAGAACTCAGTTTTTGCAGACCGTAACAGCAAGCTTGAAGCCTGTGCCAACTTCTATGAGGAACTGTACCAAACTTCGGCAGAAAATTTCCCACCAAGCCAATACCACAAAGTAAATACACGCGTAGCAGAGTTCGCATTTAGCATGACGGGATCCTTCTTAACAATTTTTACAAACAACAACCTATCTTCCAACCCAGCTGAGGGACCAAACTCTGCCTTTTTCACAAAAGAGTCCGAGATACTCGATGCCATCAACTCACTTAAAAGTAAAAAATCTACTGGAGTAGATGGGGTCTCTAATTTCTTACTAAAAAAATCTGCAAGCACCATAGCCCCCAAACTCACAATAGTTTTCAATAACTGCATTAATAATGGATACTTTCCAAACCCGTGGAAGGTTGCAAGATTAATTCCAGTTCCAAAAAAAGGATTTAACGGGGAAATTGCAAATCTCCGCCCCATATCAATACTATCTCCATTTGGCAAAATCCTAGAAAAGATTATTGGAAAAAATTTCGCTTCTTATTTCGCCCCTAGACTGCCAAACATACAATTCGGTTTCACCTCCATGCACTCTACAGAACATGCTGCCCTGGTACTGCAAAATGACATAATTGTTGGGCTAAGAAAAAAACACGCTACGGTGGCCTGCGCACTGGATCTAGAGAAAGCGTTCGACAAGGTATGGACAAATGGCCTATTGTACAAACTGATTACAAATCAGTGTCCTATTCCTCTTCTCAGAATCATGATTAGCTATTTAACAGAGAGAAAGCTTTTTGTGGCCATTGATAACTCCCTTCCAAAACTTGTTGACGTTAAAAGTGGAGTCCCGCAGGGTTCGATCCTTGGGCCAAAATTATTCAACTTTTTTGTGCACGACATTCCCTACAGCCCGCAAGCTCAGCCTTGTGCCTATCAGCCGAAGATGCTAATGTATGCTGATGATACCATTTTATACGCAACAGGAGAAAGACCGATGGAGGCACTGTTCGCTGTGAAAAATCATCTTAATTTGGTACTGAATTTTTTCCACACCTGGGGATTAAAAGTTAACCCCAACAAGTCTGATCTTATTTGCTTTCGCAATGCAAGTGGGAAAGGTCACTCATTTACAGTCCCTGAAAGCAAAAATATTACCCTTTGCATCAACAATACGCAAATTCCGATAAGAAACTCTATCATATACCTTGGCTTAACCTTCCATTACCGTCTTAAAGTTAACCCACATGCCAAAATTGTACTCAATAAAGCACTGATAGCCTCTCAACTCTTAAAGTCCCTATTTAGATCCCCGCATCTCAATTCCCAATCCAAAATCCTCATGTATAAAGCGCTGATTCGGCCGATACTCACATATGGGTTTCCGATTTGGATGCAGATGTCGCCAACAATAGCCGAAAAATTTCAAGTGTTTGAGAGGAAAATACTCAGGGCTTGCTCTGGAAAGTATAGGAAAGCTGATTTGAAATACTACAAAAACTCCTTACTCTATGAATGCACGCAAATAACACCATTTCTAAACTATGTAACTAACCTAGCCAGCAAAAGAATTCAAAAACTTTCTCAGCACCCAAACCCACTTGTTAGAAAAATCGTAACTGATAATAAGGTAGCATCAGCATTGATTTATTACTATGCCTCCCCTATCGCACTGCTCGTAGAGGAGAGGGTGCAATGGCTTCAGGGATCCTCGAACAATATGCAGAAACCTTCATTCTATAACGAACCTCCGAAAAATCTGTATATTTGATAAAATAAAAAAAAAACCTAAGCACTCACCAAGCAAATTATGTTAAGAAAAAATATAAATAAACAAGAAATAAATAAAAAATAGATAAGTACATCCGAATAGAACCCTAGCAATAAGAAACTATTCAAACTCAATTTAAGTATATTAAGTAAAATAGACAAATAGAATAAAAAAAAATAAAAAAATTTGCAAAAATAAAAAAATTCTAAGCTAGCCCTTTAAGGTACACCACTCCTGCTTTGGTATGTAAGATTTAACATAGCCTACCCTTATCATTAAGTTTTATTATTATTATTTTAATTGTAAATATCAATTATTAACTTTAACTTTTTAATTTGTTTTTTTTTTCTTTCCTTTGTTTTTTTTTATTTATTTATTTTAATTTTGTTTTACATTTTTGTTATTAAGTTATATATTATTGTAAGTCGCTATAGAACTAAGCGATAGGTTATACGCCTGAGCAAGCGTAATGAATTACCACACGTTACCCAAATTTCTCCAACATATGTATAAATAAAATTAAACTTCACCACATAGTTTAAGTGACATAACGTAACAGTCATTAACCTACCTTGTCAATGTATTCTTAGTATAAGCTCATGTCATAGTTAAAGTCTCAATAAACTTCTGAATCTGATGCAGCTAAATGCAAGTGCTCTTAACTCTAATTTGAATGTTGACTACTTACGAGTAGATGTCATATTTAATGTCAAATTATCGTTGTGGTTAGTCGATCTGAATAAACTAATAACATGGTTGATGAATAGGCGACTTGAGAAATAACGTTCTAGTGTTAATAATTATTGTGCGCAAAGAAGGCATTATTATATATGCTTAGTTGGTGCAATACACAAACCGCAGATTAAAAGCGAATTTCGAAAATGGTATGTTGTAAATTTAAGTGTTATTCAGTACCTGACGAAAGTGGTGCAATGTATTTGGGGCTTATTTAAATGAAAACAATTTAGTGAGTCAGGTGATGTTAATCCAAAGTATTGAGTTTAGTTTCTTATGAAAGTATCAAAATGTTGAATTGATCAACATGAGTTCCGTCAGCCCTAAAAGTTTCGCAATTGTAGAGTTCTCAATCGTAATATTTCATCTTGGCAAATTTTAAAACTTAATTAAGTAGTTGTATATTATATTTGTACTCAAACATAATATTTCTACTCATATAATGCTTAGAGAAGTTTCATTGCTACTAACCTTGGTTTCTTTGGTCAAGATGGATAAATGCACCAATGAACTTGCAGTTGAAATATTAATCATATATTTTGTAATTTTTATCTTTTCCGTTGGAAAGACAATGTTATTAGTTTGCTGGCTGGCATGTTCCAACCACTTTTTTATTAATATAAGAATGCCTTTTTATTGTTATCTACATCAGTGACTATTAAACTTGAGGTGTAAGCAACACATTTTCGCCAGCTTTTATTTTTGTAGCTTTTGGAACGGGCAAAACAATGACAGGAGAGTCGATATAACATAGCAGTAGATGCCGCACTAGTTCAATAATTTGAAAAATTTATTTCAAATGCGTTTCAGGAAACTTGGTTCTGCGAAGTCTCATTGCAATTCGAAGCAATATGGCTACTTTCTCCCTTCTTTCTTCTCTTCAGTTGGTGGGAATTGGTGTCAAGCTGGATAACGTATTGCATAAGTTTTTATTAAAAGTACCATTATTTATTGCAGTGAAGTGTATTGTCTGAAAAAGAGTTTCACATAAAAGTACATAATATATCAAGTAGTACATAATCATATTTAATTTTATATCCATGAAATGCGCTTCAGCCTCTCCAACAATGTTCATATATTGTGACAACTCCGTAAATGATCTTTTTTTTTCATATTTTCAATCATAATTTTCATTTTTCTATAAAAGCTATAATGGCATTGATTACATACTTTTTTTTTTTTTGGGTTGGGGGGTGAAGGCAATTTACGCCCGGAATGTGAAACTCCTAGCAGCGCATGCTACCAGACTACCCACTAAACACCCCCCCCTGTCAAGAGATCCTAGCCTGGAACCGTTTGACACATTACCTCGGGCTAGGCCTCTTTTTTACTTCGCGCTAGGGCGCCGTCAGTCTAGAGAAATCTCCCTCCAGCGGGAGGGGGCAGGATGGAGGAGGACTGCTGGAAAGGAGACCTCCCTAGACCCCGCGCCCAAGGTTATCTATCGTATATTTTTTGGCAATAAGTATTGCCCGAGAGTAATGTGCCACGCAGGTCCATTTGTCGAAACTTTTCAGCATTTCTCCGACCAGATTGTCTGGAGAAAGCTCTCCCATCACCTCCCACAAGTCCTGCCGCATCCTGTTCCACCTTCTACAGTTGAAGAAGGTGTGACATGCGTCATCTCTTTCCCCTGGGCAGAAAATGCAGTCTGGGGACCGTGATTTACCAATCTTGTGCAAGTAAGACTGAAAATACCCATGCCCGCTAAGAAGCTGGGTAAGGTAATAATCAGTCTCACCGTGCCTTCGATTTAGCCACGATCCCACGTCCCCTATAAGGCGGGCAGTCCAGCGGCCATTGGAGTCGCCTTCACATGACTGTTGCCACTCGAGTATTGTGCGCTGCCTCTCTTCTCGGTTGACAGCATATCTTGAGCCCTCCACTTTACGGTCATAAATTCTCCATCGTTCTCTAGCAAGGAGGGCGATGGGTATCACTCCTGCGATCACCAACACCGCCAACTCAGAGACAGTGCGGTATGCAGACGAGACCCGCAAAGCTCCTCGTCTCTGTACCTGGGCCAAGCGCTTTCGGTACAGCTCCTTACTGAGAGCTCCGGCCCAAACCTCAGAGCCGTACAGTAGCACTGACTGTACAGCACTCATGAGAAGTCGGCGTTTGCTCGGTGTGGGCCCACCGATGTTGCACAGTAGTCGACTCAAAGCTGAGACGCCCATCGCGGCCTTTTTCGCCGTTGCCCTGATCTGTTCCGAAAAGCTCATTTTGGAATCGATCAATAGTCCCAAATATTTTATTGCGACTTTAGACTCAACAGTCGCATCTCCGATCTGCAAAGGAATTACAGTGGGAATTCTTTTCTTCGTGAGAATGACCACCTCGGTTTTCTCTAGTGCCAAACTGAACCCACGGGTGGTCATCCATTCCCTCACTTGACGCATTAGCACTCCCAGTCTGCGCTGCGCATGTTCGACTGTACGTCCGGCGACCAGTGCTGCTATATCATCTGCATAGCCGACTAAGCGCGACTCATCTGGCAGCTCAAGCCTCAATAGTCCGTCATATGTGGCGTTCCACAAGTCTGGTCCCAGTATGGAGCCTTGCGCTACACCAGACGTTATCTCCATACTGCGTCGCCCATCTTGTGTGTCATAGAGCAGTCTGCGGTCCTTTAAGTAATCCCTCAAAATCCGCATCAGATACCCTGGCAATCGGAAAAAATTTTCCAATGTGCCAAGAATATCCGACCATCTGGCGGAGTTGAAGGCATTTCTGACGTCAAGCGTCACTAGCAAGACAACTCTTTTTTCAGTTTTGTGCGCTTCGGCTCGACAGACTGCATTCACCACTTCCACGATGGCATCGGAAGTAGATCGCCCTGCTCTAAAGCCATACTGCCGAGGAGATAGGTCCCCTGCAGCACGAATTGCGTCTGTGAGTCTTCTTTTGATGAGCTTTTCGAACACTTTCCCGGCTGTGTCCAGCATACAAAGCGGCCGGTATGTAGATGGCAGCCCGGGGTCCCATTTTCCCTTGCTGATCAATGTGAGCCTCGCCACCTTCCAGCGAGATGGGAACACACCTTGTCTCAGGCAAGCGTTGAACACATTGAGCAGCAAGTCAGGACAAACGTGGAAGACCATTTGTAGCACCTCGGATGGAATGCCATCTGGTCCTGGTGCCTTTCGAGCTTTCATAGAAAGCACCGCATCCCCCAGCTCATTTTTAGTGAACGATGGACATTCGCCTGAGTCGACCTCGTGGGCAGCATCAACACGGACAGGGTGAGTTGGAAAGAGCGCCTGCACTATGCCGTCCATCTTATCTGCTTGAAGTAAATACGGCTTCCGTGAGGTACCGAGCTTGCGCCACACTACCTTGTAGCCGAGCCCCCATGGATCCCTGTTCACATCGTCCAGAAGTTCTCGCCAGCAGCGTGCCTTGCTCTCGTTGATGAGTCTTCGGAGTTCTTTCCTTGCTGATATGTATGCTGCTGTCCTATCGGATGCTTCCTCTACGTTTCTCGAGCGCTGAGCTGCACGTCGAAGTCTGCGTAAATAGCCTTCACCTCCCAACCAAATAAAAAAACCATAATTTGAAAATATTTTATTATAAATGCGTAAATAATTATATAAATACAAAAAATGGATTTCAGTGCGCTTACGTATAATTGAAAACATAGTGAGCTCCTTATTCTGAATAAATATTCGGCAGTTTTTGTAGTGGATAATTTCTTTCTACCTAAATTACTTGTAGACTGCCATGTCTTATAAATAAAATTAGGTGCCATTTTCAGTGTTATGCATAGAAATGTATTTTGAATTATTAGTATTTGAGTGGAAGAGCTCTGATCTTGAATATGGAATGTAGAAAAAAAGAATTTCTTCCATTTCAATAATCACCGTTAAAGTAATGGCCGTAAATATCTTCGACTTTTTTTCGAAAATTACCGCTGGTTGTGCTTTCATAATTTTCCTTGGAAATTGTTAATCTACTCAGTTTCTTTTTCACGAACCAGAGTCTTCACAAAGAACATGGGTCTTGAAATATCTGAAATGATTTTGAATTTCGAACATCTATAAAAAAAAAAGCGGAAACGTTGAACGAACGTTACCTGATACCTTCATTCTATATATTTTGGTTTTTTTCTGAACAATTGTGCTTTCGTTTTCGAAATATGAACTTACTTCATGCAATGTTGAAAGACATGCTTGATTGCATGATGAACTATCAACCAGTCTTCACCGATAATAATAAAAACGTTGTCAGAAAGCTATTCAAGTCACATTGACATGATAGACTGTAATATAAAGAGTATGCGTTTTAGAAATTTTCGAAAACGTTTTAGAAAACAGCCATGTAGTAGTTTAAGGCAGTTCCTTTGAAAACAAACGAAAGTGGAAATCTTTCATGGAATTAAGTTAATGATAAGAAATAAGGGTTAAATTCATAGGAAATGCACAACAATTGCTGCAACAAATAAATACATTGTTTCATGATTTCCTCAAATAAAATAAATGAGAATTAAAAAAGCTATTAAAAGCTGAATTATATAATAAAAATTCAACGAATAAATTCAAATTAACAAATTAAATATCAATAAAGTGAAGAAAGTTTGCGATCAATTTTCTAACTGAGGTCACATTCAGGAATTGATGATGATGCCCGCGTGGCTATTTTCATTTCTGCGATATGTTTGTTACTTTGAATTTGAAAAAGTGAAAATACGAAAATACGAAAAGTACGTGAATTATTTCAATGGTGATCTTCTTAATTTAAATTGTTCGCTGGATTTGTTGTTTATTTTTGCATTCCAATTTTTCGTTGATTGGCAATACTTTTTTTCTATTATGAAAGAAGAGGAATGTTTTCGCTAACTGAACCAAAGCGTTTTGCCCTCACCGGAAGATTGTTTTAAAAAAAAAATGGAATTGATTTGAGCGGCGTAAATTTTTCACTAAAAATGTGAAAAGTTGCTCCACTAAAGCATCTGTTTCTTCATATCTGATATATTATTGTGTTTCATTTTAAATCATTCCACAGGAATCGCAAAAACGAAATACAGATCGATATTATTATTTTTCATTATTTTATTAGTTATAAAGCTTTATAAAATGTCAGACTATAAATTTTCAGGAGATACAGCAACTAGAAATTTTATGCAAACAATTGTATGAATCAACTGATTCAATAGTTCGAACTGAAGCCGAAAAAGCATGTGTAAATTTCGTAACTATCCCTGATGCACTTCCGAAATGTCAAATGCTTTTGGATCGAGCTGATTCAAGCTACGCTCAAATGCTCGCAGCTACTACACTGACAAAACTTATTCCAGGTCTCAGTTTAGAACAAAGAATAGATATTCGGTAAGCTTTTGTCATAATTAATTTTTGTTTTTCCTATGAAACTTAAGTATTTTAGGAGCTACGTCTTAAATTATTTAGCGACCCGTTTAAACCTACAAAATTTCGTAATCCAAGGTTTGGTCACATTGTTGGCTAAATTGACAAAATTTGGGTGGTTGGATATTTACAAGAATGAAAATGTGTTTCGGAATATAGTGGAAGATGTGCGGAAATTCCTTCAAGTAATGATCATATTTTATAGCATGTTTAGCTGTTATATATTTGTTCCTCAGGGATCCGTGGAGCATTGCACGATTGGTGTGCAAATTCTCTCGCAACTTGTGACGGAAATGAATTCATTTGCGGAACAAGATATCCATACATCTTTTTCTAAGAATCGTAAAATAGCTTCTTCTTTTCGCGATATTCACCTGTATGATATTTTTTTATTGTCTTGTTCGCTGTTGATTACAGCTCGCGAGAACAACAAAAATTTGAATTTTATGGATGACGCGCAACAGAAGTGGGTAGTTTATTTGAAAATTTAAAAACTTATAACTATTTTCGTTTTTAGTTTGATATCGCATATTCTAAAGTTAACGAAAAATTGCTTGAGTTTTGACTTCATTGGCAGCGCCACCGATGAATCAACCGATGATATGACTAGTGTCCAGGTTTCGAAATAATGTTAATTTAAATAAAATAGTAATACAATGTTTTCGCAGATACCAGCGACCTGGCGACCAGCATTTTTGGATACGAACACTTTGAAGTTGTTTTTTGATTTATATGAAAATCTTCCCGGACGACTAGCTAGTTTAGCGCTAAGCTGTCTTGTTCAGGTATATTGGAATGAAACCAATTCTTTTGTTTCTTGATCGTATTCTTATTACAAAAATAGATGACTTCAGTTCGTAGATCCTTATTCAGTAATAACGAACGTACAAAATTTTTAACGGTGCTTGTTAGTGGAGTTAAGAATATTTTGGAAAATCTTCAGGTTGGATGCTTTTATCATATTCAATCAAGTTGTTGATAGTTACTCCTGTTTATAGGGGTTAAGTGACCATGAAAATTACCATGAGTTTTGTAGACTCCTTGCACGTCTAAAATCAAACTATCAACTAGGTGAACTTATACAGGTTGACTGCTATCCAGAAGCAATTCAATTAATAGCTAAATTTACTGTTCAGTCTTTGCAAGTGGGTATAGTTTACGCTTTTTCATACATCATAACTGTTATACATCCTGTAGATGTGGCAATTTGCCCCAAACAGTGTCCACTATTTGCTCTCGTTATGGCAAAGGATGGTGGCATCAATTCCGTATGTAAAAGCTGCTGAACCACATTTGTTGGATACATACACACCAGAAGTTACAAAAGCTTATATTACGTCAAGAGTGGAATCGGTGAGAATGATTGTGAGGTATGTATCAGTCTTCATAAATAATGAATAAATAATGATGCTAAATAAAATACAGAGATAATTTAGAAGATCCTTTGGATGATCTCGGAATGGTGCAACAACAATTGGAACAATTGTCAGTGATAGAACGTTGCGCGTACGAGAAAACATGTACCCTACTGGTTCAACTCTTTGATCAAGTAAAACATTTTCAGTAATTGGTGTAGCGTATTTCTTACGTATGTTACTTCAGACAGCAAGGTCATACCAAGAGTTAATTCAAAGCTCCACCACAAATACAATGGAAATAACAATTCATGAACTTCAGCTTACTTGGCTTGTATATATTATCGGTTCTGCAATAGGTGGCCGTTTAAATTTTAGTGCTAGTGAAGAGCAAGATATAATGGACGGAGAATTGGTTATAAGGGTGATTATATAACCATTAAATTTGAAGCGATTCTGAAGATTTGATAAATAAAATAATCTTAGGTTCTTCAATTAATGAATTTGACTGATTCAAGGCTTCCCCAAGCTGCTTGTGAAAAACTTGAATTAGCAATAATGAGTTTTTTAGAACAAGTTCGAAAAATCCATATAAATGAACAAATTCAAAAGGCCAAAGTCTATAAGCGTTTATCGGAAGTATTGGGATTGAATGATGAACAAATGTTGCTAAGTGTGATAAACAGAAAAATGTTAGTATATATTTTAATAATATAAAGATATATATACTTTGCACGTTTAACACCCGTATATTATAGCATAACAAACTTGAAATTTTGGGGTCGTTCTGAACAAATCATTACAAAAACTTTGTGTTTACTCAACGATCTATCATTGAGCTATTCCTGCATAAGAAAGTTGGCCAAGTTAGATGAAGTTCAGTTTATGCTGAATAATCATACGGTGCGTATGACTTCTAATTTTGAATGAAATCAACTTATGTCTTATAATAGGGGGAACATTTTTCATTTCTTAGTACAAATACATCACTCAGTGAAATGCGGTGTCGCAGCATGTTTTACACTTCTCTTGGAAGAGTTCTCATGATAGAGCTGGGCGAAGATGAAGATCGATTTTATAACTTTATGGCTCCATTAACAAGTTAGTTTGAACTGAAGAGTACCCAAAAGTATGTTTTGTTTATTCTGCTATATTCCAGGTCAGTTCGAGTCGATAGGATCAGTACTTATGGAACCAAACAGCTATCCACCTGATGAAACAAAAAAAGCAATCATCGGACTCGGCAGAGATTTAAGAGGATTGGCATACGCCTTAAATGCTAAGAACCCATATTCAATGTTTTTTGACTGGATGTAAGTATCTTTGTTTTTAAATTTTAAAATTAATTTCCAATATACACCACGATGCTCTTGTTGAAATTTTTATTTCTGACAATTTCGCAAATAACTTTAAAAAAATGTTCAGCAAGTAAATAATTATAAAAGTATTGAGAAGTATGATGCATACTACAAGCGCTTTGTTGCTTTATTGTGGATAAAGTGCAAATAACTACGTAAGAACGAAATTAACTTCATTAATTAGAAATGAATGAAAAACTCAACTATATGACACGCCCTATATACTCAACTAACCTTGACACAAGCACGCTAAAATTACAAAATAAAAGCATTAAAAATTTCCTTACGAAATCGCTGTATTATTGATCTATCACTACCAGCTGGGTGAATGTCGTCTGGTTATAATTACGTTTTATCATTTTCGCTCTCAGCTTGAACTTGTCCTATGTTCCAATTTGCCTTTGGTAAGCTGGTAGTGCCAATCGATGCGTCCCGGCCTGTGAGTTGGCACCTGACGAGAAGCGGCAGGGACGCGTGTTCGAAACCAGCTTGAGCTCTTTCCACCTTTCTTTGTAAATTCACTTTCGAGGTATTCGACAAATTGATCAGAACTTCCGCACCCAAGAGTCTTCGCTTAGTTAGCTAGCAGGGGTATAAATCACTTATAAGTTCTAAGTAAAAATGGATAAATTGATCCACCAATAACTTCAAAAATTGATAAAGCTTACCAAAGGCAAATTGGAACATAGGACAAGTTCAAGCTGAGCGAAAATGATAAAACGTAATTATAACCAGACGACATTCACCCAGCTGGTAGTGCCAATCGATGCATCCCGGCCTGTGAGTTGGCACCTGACGAGAAGCGGCAGGGACGCGTGTTTGCGAGTGTCCGCCGTTTCGACAGCATCGCCCTATTTGACTAACATTTTCAACGCCGCAAAATTGAACCTTTACTTACTGGAACGTTTTACTACCAACTGCTGAAAGTTGGGTCATAAAAATATAAAAAGCGATTCTCCACAAGATACAAAGAGAATAATTTTAAACACCGGAGTAAAGCTTGTTCTGCACTGGATTGCATTCGCCATTGAAATTGAAGGTATTGTAAATTATGTCGTTGGGTAGAGGGAAAATAAGAAGTTTGACCAATTTTTGCTATCAATTCGGGCAATCTGGAACTCGACCAACAAACTGGAAATCGATAATAATGCAGAAAATTTATTCGAAACTATGTCTCGAAGATACCAGCAGAGCATTGATCTACCATACTGTACCTTATTGATTTATTTCAGAGAATTCAGTATTGTGCTAATTGTTGTGTTGTACAATAGCACATAATAATGTGTTTCTAGAGCGAAATTCGGTTCCTGTCCCCATTACCTGTAATGCCAAGGCAGGCCACTGGCTCTTGTCCAGTTTGTTTCAAATTTTAAATCTGTTTACCAAGCTTATGTCCTTCCATCAAGATTCGGAAGTGACAATGTTTCCAGTTTTCGGCACTTTGTATAGATAATAAGCTACGTTTTGTCGAACTTGATACGCATTCATTTAACTTCGCCCACCCGAAAAGAAGTGAGAGCGTAGTCGGCATCAGGCCTGTGTAGTGGCTGCTACACACCCGATAATTATAAGTCGACACTGTTTTCTTTTATGCGAGTAGTTATTAACTTTATATTTTAGTTTTATTCATGGAATCCGTAGGGTAATTTTACAATTTTTGATTTTAATTTTTCATTACTTAACATTTTAATCGTTATTCACTCCAATTGTGTCGGCTTTTCAGTGGCTGAGAATGAACTGGTTTTTTTTTTCTTTCTTTTACTAGTATTAGTAATTCTAGGCCTATGATTAGTAATTCTTTGACTAGTAGCAATTGGTGCAACTGATAAAATTTTATTTTGCTTGTACAATTGCAACAAGTATGCTAGTGCAATATGATCCCGACACCTGCCATGATTTCTGGGAAACTTTGACTGATCAGTATGACAAGCTTATCAGCGTATGCTATCATCTGAAACCCTTCCTGTTTATGTCGTAGTTAACTATAAGAACCCAGGCAGTTGGCGATACCATGACACAATGATAGTCTATTTCTTCAAGTTTACGTGGTGTTTCTAGGATGTAAGCATTCCTTTTCGTGCTTAGTTCCGTTTTCCATTTGGTAAGATATGAATCTTATTCATGTCTTTTGCTATGCCTACCGTTGTTACATTATTGAAGGCTCCCGCGTTATCGATGAAATCCTTCAATGTGTAATTTTTGAAGCATACAAAGCAACCTTGCTTCTCTGTATGCTTCCTACTAATTCATGTTGAGTCGTCGTTGTTGGCTTTCGAATGGAAACAATTTAAACCTTTCTCTAGTCTAAAGTGATATATGTTTTGGATAGAATGGCTATGTATATTTTACGCAAGATATTATTAAACATATTATTATGATATCCACTTTCGTAGGCGTGATCAAATACACTTAGTCGGTTCCTATTAATTTTTATAATTCGAACGTGTTAATGGCTTTTGACGAATCTGCTGTTGTGTATCTACAATTGAAATAATGTGGCTTATCTACAATTCCAAATTTCCGGCCACTTAATTTTCTTATTATTATCATATTTTTTCATGAGTATGATATTCTTACCCCTTTTCATCTCAAAGTTAATCCACTGCTGGTTGGCTGGCTCTCCATCCATGCATGTTCTCCAATGCTGTGATATGAGTGTCGTTAATCTTATTATGCTAGATGGCCACTTGTATATCATCGAAAAATATCAAACGTTAAACCTACAGAAACTGGAAAGAAATACCAAAGAGGATTTTTCCTGGACAGGCTTTTGAATTCAAAAATCCACTACGTATTTCTCCCACTATTCCCATTTACATGTTTGTTATAGCTTCTGAATTTGGAGTTTTCCGAATGCTTAATAAAATCGAATTGATCTCGCAACGACTTTAAGACGATCAATACAATATACGATCTCAATACAAAAACCAGCCACCTAACCAACCAGCTAACATATTTAGATATTTCTATACATATTCCTACCCAGACAACACGCCAAAAAACTATGGTTAAAAACGAAAAATATAAGCTATTTTCGTTTTTATTGAAATGCTACTTTTTCAATCTTATGATGCGTTTTGAAGAAAAAAGTTTTAGTTTTAAAAAAGTCATAGTTTTAGTGACAAACTTGAAGTCTTGAACTTGAATGATGGGACATGCATTTATTATATGTCATTTATGATATTTCCATCACCCTGTCTTAAATTAAGTGTTATAAACTTTTTTAAGTAATTATTCTTAGGATTTTTAAACTATACCTGTGTTTTTGTCTCAATTTCAGTGAAATTTTTCCTTTGGTTATTTCAAACAGTTTGATTAGTGTATTGATGTTGATATATTGATATTAATGATAAACAGTAAATCAGTGTGCAGTTTAATAAATAATCCATTCAATCGCTTGATTTTCCCGGCAGTTTTTTGATGCAAAAAACTTTAAACTATTAAACTTTAAACTATTTATTAAACTGCAAACTAGCAGTTTAATAAATAAGCCACTCAATCGCTTGATTTTCTCGGCAGTTTTTTGATGCCTTCATATCTCTCCTAGATTTACTACGTCTCATGTTTTCACAGCTATTCGCGTAGTCGTTGAGTTCGGTCGTCTAGTTCCGTACGAACAATTTCATGTTTTCACTAATACATATCTTTTGTAGAGCGACTAAACAGTCTTGATATCACTGCAATTGGTGTTCGGCGTTGTTTATAAACTTTAAACTTATTTCCCATTGAAATTATTGTCAAGTTTGTGGAAAATTCAATCAAAAATTCAATCACATTCTAAGTGGAATTTCAGAATTTCGATTTTACCGAATATCGGAAATTTCAAGAATTTTTTAACAAATGTAAAATTCATTTTATTTATAAAATGCATTTAATTTGCTAATTTTCTGTCTTCGCTTTTCCGACATTGAACACATAGAAACGCCCAAATTTGACACGGAAAAGTTACATTAAGCAGAAAGGCAATTTTTTCTTCACGCCCTTTGTTGAAGACATTAACTGTATTAACTAATCAAGATTATCAAAACAGGTATTGTTTGTAAGTTCGTTGAACATTCTGAGGGCAGCAGACAACTAGGGATATAAATCAATCACGGAGGATCTAATTATCGACAAATGAAGCTTTCGAAAAGCAGAACTAAACTCATGGTTTCGTCCATATCACCTTTTGATGTTATCCGAACGTATCGGTTATCGTGAAACATTGTAACATACATTATCATGTAATGCATATAAAAACTTATGTCTTTCATTTGGTTTTCCGATTTGAAATATATGATCATTCGTGTTTATCTTATCATAAATATAATAAAAAGATGAATACTTATAATACTAATAATACTTGTTAATACTAATAATTAATACAAATTAAATTCTTTAAAGCTATCCGGATTACACTCCTATTTTAATTCGAGCTGTTGAAATTTGGGCGCATGATCCGTCAGTGACTACGCCCATTCTGAAGTTATTCGCTGAACTTGTTAATTGTAGATCACAGCGCTTACAGGGGAACGTCTCCAGTCCTAATGGGATACTTTTATTTAGAGAAAGCTCAAAACTCATTTGTACCTATGGTAAGTATGATAACATTGACTTCTTGTTAATGACTTACTGTTTTGTTGTGACTACTTTTGTTTGATCAGGCAATCGTATTCTGCTTCTTGATGTTCCCCGAGACCAACACTACGCAATGCGCCTTAAAGGCATATCGATATGTTTTTTAATGTTGAAGCATGCTTTAAGCGGTAATTATGTAAATTTCGGAGTTTTCCAATTATACGGTGATGACACATTGGATAACGTGTTAAGTATAACGGCCAAAATGATTATGTCAATTCCGCAAAACGATCTTTTGGTAAAGAGGCTCAATTCGGTTTAGTTAATAATATAAAAGTTTTATCTTTCAGGAATATCCTAAGTTGTCAGCCACCTACTATTTGCTATTAGATTGTTTAGCCCAAGATCACATAACATTTATTGCTTCTTTAGAAACGCGTGCTTTTTTGTATATCTTAGAAAGTATATCAAAGGGGCTTACCGCTTTAGGTATTTACAGTCGGTCATATTGGAACTAATTTCAAATATTTTTTTTAATAGACACTTCAGTATGTACTTCTTGCTGCTCAGCTTTAGATCATATCGTATCATACATATTTAAACAATTACAAATGAAAGGTGGTATATAGTAGGTTTTTGAAGTTCATTTAATAGTCCTTATTCTGCAGTGTCGGCATTCCCAAATAAAAAAGTGCGTCATGGAATATCAATTGAAAACACACATTTCCTTAGCGTAAGTTGATAATGTTCTAATTTGTGTTTGCGAGTACTAGAATCATTTTTAACAATCTGTAGATGGTAGAGATGCACTCAGAAATGCTGCAAGGCATCTTATCAACTCTTTTAAACCTCGTTATGTCGGAAGATTGCCGAAATCAATGGTCAATGTCACGTCCACTATTGGTACTCATTCTTTTGTATGAAGATTATTTCAGGTAAATACTTAGTAAAATTTGCAATTACCGTCTATTTAAATGTAAACTATATAGATCAATAAAAGAGAATATTATAAGAACGCAACCTATTGACAAACAAGAGTACATGGCGCAGTGGTTCAACGCGTTGATGGAGGGTATAGAAAGAAATTTGACTATGAAAAATCGAGAAAGGTAGGAAATAGTGATAGAAAAAATCTAATAATAAGGTCTCAATGTCTTTTCAGATTTACACAAAACCTATCGATGTTTCGACGGGACATTACAAATTCTTTAAAATCTTCAAGTTACAATACTGGTTCGTCTGTAAATGATATGATTGTTTCCTAGCTTTATAAAACAAATTGCAATTTTTCTTTCTTACCGAGTCTTTTATTTGAAAATTGATTTGTTTTATTTTAGTGTTACAAATTTCAGTGTTGAGGTATGAGTGACAGCATTTATCAGCTCTTGAAAATTAAAACATAATAAAGACCGTTGTAAGTGCTGTTGCATCATATCCAAATTATCATTAGTTCCGTTTGGTAAAATTTCATACCCATTTGGATTATCACCGCAACAATTATCACATTCTTTTCTAATTTGCAGAAAATTCTTTCCAATACCCTGAGCAAAACTACTCAGTGTCTGTGTAAACAGTGTGTTTATAAAATTAAACATTTTTTTTGTAATTTGTATGGAAGAATGGATTGCTTGGAAACAAATTGACTACAGTTTTGATCTGAATTTGCTGTAAAACGAAAAATGTAAAGGCAAGTGAAGGAAGAATTCAGAGGATTATTAAAAAACCAAAATATTTTTAACGATGTTTGTAACTAAGTGCTATCTATGTAATAACACGAAATAAAATGTTTTATACAAACGGTATTCAAAAGGTAATGTGATATTCGTGTGTTCGGCTTACGATTAATCTTTGCACGGTAGTTAATGTATTCTCATTTTTTCCCACAACAATATGAAGAAAAACTATTTTTTTCAAATAAAGATTGTGAAAAATATCCCTAAGTTAAAAATCTCATTCAGTTAATAAATTTTTTTTAGAAAAGAAAAAATGTCCACTCTGTATCACGAAAAAAAACCGCTGCCTTAGCTCAAAAATCTAGGCAAACAAATGCCTGTACTAAGGGAATATTATCCGCTTAAAACTTAAGTTCCTTAGTCGGAGGGATAAGAAAAAATAAAACTCTTGTTTTCATGTTCCTTCAAAACTCGTTTTTATTAAGTGCCTTAATAAATTGCAATATACGATTTCTATTGGCACATTGGCTGATAGAGACCTTTGCGAGCGAGAATCACGACTAATCCATCGATAAAAGTTAGTAGCTTTTATAGTAGCATTTTGCTAATGTTGCAATAATCTATTCATACTAATCATTGTTGTGACATCGAACAACATTTATACATTTTGCTATGACAAAGAAATGCTTTGTAATTGATACATTGAACGTTTTGGGTGTTTCAGCTGAAGTTTGCGGGAAAAGAAATATAGATAGACAATATATATTTTTTAAGATAGTAAACATGATGACGAAGAGTAGGTGTTAATGTAGTTTGTACATCGTGCGATCGATTTGGGTGAATTTTACGGAGGGATCAATTTGAATATCTGTAACACACATTAAGTAAATTTAGTTAGTTATGCAAAGCTCCTGCATTTGCTGATTATAATAAAGTCATCTGAATATTGCAGTATCATTGTGTTCTCGTTGGTAATATCATGCAATTTATGCGTGTAAATGTTGAAGAGTATCGGACTAAGAACGCCTCCTTGTGGGAGTCCGTTTCCCATTTCAATAGTGTTATTTCCTATGTTGAGAATTCTGAGTCTGACACAATTCAGTATCCAGTTGATGTATGGAGTTTCAACATTGAAGCCTTTAAGGGCCATGCTTAAAGCGTAGATGTCCACCTTCTCATATGCATTAGGTATATCACAGGTTATGGCGATGCATTGTGAAGCAATCTGTTGATGCAGAGATTAACTGTTTTGCCTTGTCTGTAGGCGAAGCTATTATCGCTGTGTGGCCTCCTTTCTTCTAAGAATGCCGTGATCCTGGCTTTAATGAGGTTATTGATTATTTTGACGGGAACATTGAGCAGCGAGATTGGCCTGTAACTTTCCATATGGTAAGGTGGTTTATCTTTTTTTGGAATTCTTTTTCCAGATTACTTTTATTCCAATTTCACTGCTTCCTTCCATGCCTCGTTAGCATCCCATAGCCTTTGGTAGTTATGTGAACTCTTTAATCTTGTGAAGTTTTACCAACATTTTTCTTTCCGGATCCAAAGTTTTTTGAGGTGTTTATTCCACAAAGCTTTCGGTGTGTACTTGAAATGAGTGTTGTTGCCGATTATCCTGTTAATGTGTTTTATTGCCTCGCCTACGTCGCTTGGTAGGGAGGAGTTGTCTAGCTGTTATCGTGTGGAAATTTGTCAGGGTTATGAGGTTAATGTCAATTTGTCTTTGTCATGTCTTTGAGTGTTTTCCCCTTGGGGCAGCAGAAGTTATCTCCACACATCATGTGCCTGACGTTAAAATCCCCACCTATGATTAGAAGCTTATTCCTGTTGGTGATACGCAGTAGTTGATCCAGTTGCTGTTTTAAGTCGAATTTATTGGCATCCGGAGGGATGTACACTGAGATTACAATGAGGCTTGGTGTGGTGTTAGTTGTCTCTAAATCTATGTATTTTTTTTTCGACAAATTGACAAATTGATCAGAACTTCCGCACCCAAGAGTCTTCGCTTAGTTAGCTAGCAGGGGTATAAATCACTTATAAGTTCTAAGTGAAAATGGATAAATTGATTCACCAATAACTTCAAAAATTGATAAAGCTTACCAAAGGCAAATTGGAACATAGGACAAGTTCAAGCTGAGAGCGAAAATGATAAAAACGTAATTATAACCAGACGACATTCACCCAGCTGGTAGTGCCAATCGCTGCGTCCCGGCCTGTGAGTTGGCACCTGACGAGAAGCGGCAGGGACGCGTGTTCGAAACCAGCTTGAGCTCTTTCCACCTTTCTTTCTAAATCTATGATTTCTGCCTTTTTTGGGATTACTGGGGATTGTTTTATATTTTGTTTATAGCTATGGCCACTCCTCTTCCGGTTTTGTTCTGTCTGTGTTTGTATTCGATGTTTTAGTCGTTCAGGTTACGCATGCTTTTTTCCTCAGAGGTCCATGTCTCCTGGAAAAGTGATATATCAGTCTTTGAGATGTTTACGTCCATCTCTAGGTTGGATTTATTTTTAATGATACTTTGTATACTGAGTTGTTGGAAGTTCAGTTTATTATTATTAGATGAGTTCATGGGGTGTTTTTAGATTAAATAGACTATTATATGTGTAAAATATATGATATGCTTATAAAAGATAATTAGACTAGTAAGCTACTTTTATTCTGTTTTTCTATTGAGCTGTTTCCTGTTGTGAACAGGGATTGAGCTTGTTGTAAAAATTCTCCTATTGTTGTACATTTAATATGGTATTTGTTATTTTCTTGGGGGGAGTTATCTACGGAGCGTGCTAGCTGAGTGATTAATTTGTCAAAGTTACTGGTTTTACAGGCTGATGAGTGGCTGTATACTGGTGTGGGCCTTTTGCAGCTGTTGTCATGGTCGTGTTGGGTAACGCTTCTATGTTTACTAGAGGTTCCAGTTTCATATTTACTTTTGTGTATCTGGGATTGTTCGCTACTGTGCTTCCATAAGTGTTTCGGAGTATTGTCTTATTTATTTCCGCATTGTTCCTAAAGTTTGATCTTATTTTGTTGTTGAGAAGAGGAAAAGCCTCATCTAATGATTCATTCCCTTCTGGAAACTGTTGTCATAGAAGACCTTCTTAGCTTCTTTCAACGAAATATTTTTAATGGCACTGACTTTAAGTTCCTCTTCATATGTTGTCCATTAAGGGCAGCTTTTGTTGGTCGCTGTGTGGTCTTTCGATCCACATGAAAAGCACAAGGTTTCCTCTGCGGGTCTCTGTGTTTCAGTCTGTACGCCTCTAGAATTTTAATGTTTCCTATTTGGTTGCCGATCCTGTTGCACGTAAATGTTTCGGACTTAATTTCTTCTTCCGTTATTTCGAATGGTATGTTACGTATAACGCCATATCTCACCAGGAAGTTATTAAAGATGAAAAGGTTGATGTAGCATTTTGTTGCCTCTTTATTGTCTACTGCTAAATTAGCATCTACAGCTGATTGAAAATTGAGATTAATCTTGTTGAAACTTAAATTGTTAATATTTGTAATATTCTTAATATATAATTGCTTATTCATCGAGTAACATATTGGGGCATTAAGTCTTTTTCTTTCTTTTTGTCATCGAATCTTTCGCAGATGACTGAGAAGGATTTGCGGGGATCGCCTAGTGAGTATTTGTTAATCGTTCTGCTCGGAGGTGTTGAGTTGTTGTTCGCAGTCTGGTTCCGTACTGTTGTGCTGATGTTCGTAGGAATTAGTTTGTTGTCTCTGATATCTGCGTTAAATTCCCCATTTTTGGACATGAAATCCTCCATGTCGTCAACTGAGACTGTTAGACTGTCAGTGCTATTAATTTTTGTTAGGTGTTGATTGTCTCCCTAACTGATTTGCTTCATAGTTCGTTTTTGGGTTACTGTTATTATTACGGTTACTGTTTGTATTGTCTAGGTTAGGTTTCGTCTTACGAGTTAATGTTTCTTCCTGTTTGTCTAAAAGTTGTCTCCTTCTTTAAGTCCTAGTGACTTCCTTGAATTCTTCTATTTCTGTCTCTCCTGGGTCGGGCGGGTGGCTTAAGTCTTTAATTTTGTCCATTTCAACATCAAATCTCAAAAATTTACCTCAACCTTGATGTGGCTGCGCTTGAGCTCTCAGCTTCATCGCTTTGGTATATGCTCGAAAGGTTTGAATAAAAAACTTGACACTACTATCGATTACACTTTAATGGTGGTTAGAACAAAAGGGAATGAGTGAGAACGGAAATCGTGGCAAGTGATTTTTTCCTTCGTATGCCTTGGCTTGCACTGCTACACTTCCTTACTCTAATGAAGTTGGATTCGGAGGAACGTAAGACTTTCCAAATGTCGCTATTCATACTACTTTAATACACGTCAGCCGTACGTTGTGTAAGGTTTTCTCTATTAATTGGATAACGTGCGCACAAAAATTTATGATTATCATATTGGAATAATTTTGGTAGAATGTAATTGCTTGCTATACTGCGTTCGTACCTAATTCGAATAAGTCACTTATTTAATAATATCGAATGAGCTTAATAGCAAAAATTAAGGTTTCTTCGTTTCTTTTCATTGTTCGTTGTAAACTGGTTAGAAATGGTAAATATGGGTGAAATGTCAGTAGAAAATTATAATAATTCCATTTTTTTGATCGATCGCCGGGAAATCGGGAGTTTGTTCGAAGTGTTAGCGTTTTATGTCCCACGCTATGGTTAATATTGAAGTTCAGAAAGCCCGCTTTTCCGGCGTCACTCTTTATATAATCATCAATCTAGTGTTGCTAGTAATACCATAATATACCTGTGCACAAGCTCTGGCACTTCGGAGGGGAATCACGAAGAAAGATGATCGAATATTCCTTATAGACAATGAAGTGAGCTTTGAAAGGTAGATAGCTTATAAATTAAACGGTCTAGTCTACATAAAATTATTGCTAGCTTTCTGAGTTCGAAGTTATGTTACAAGAATTTTTACGTTCGCTTTGCTGACTTCGCTTATTTCGCATATTTCAAAGTAAGCGAGCCAGGAAAGCAAATCAAGAACCAATGTATGCTTGTTACGAGCGATTTAAAATGTGTCACCTATACTGTTTTCGCTCTGATACGTAACAATGGCTTCTTGACCAATTCGGATTTTCCTTGATTTGATAATCTTCTCAGTGGGTGC
Organism: Stratiomys singularior; assembly: GCA_954870665.1. NCBI lineage: Eukaryota > Metazoa > Arthropoda > Insecta > Diptera > Stratiomyidae > Stratiomys > Stratiomys singularior. The sequence continues at coordinate 58,396,601 of OX940877.1, forward strand.
GATGAAAACAAATGTATTTCACTAATGGCAAAGCGCGGAAATCAAACAATGCATGCATTGCCTCTGCCTTTTTGTAAAGTTTGGTTTTTTGCTACACTGAGTATTCATGCCTCTTTCTTTTTGATGCCCTCAGGTAAACTTAGGGCTCTTCAGTAATTACGTTGTTCCATGAAGCGGTCTAACCATTAGAAACCACTCACATAAAATTATCGTGCAACTATTGTATGTGGCTGAGCGTAATATGTTTGCGAATTATATCACCTAAAACAAAACACCAGACTACCGACGAACATACTTCATGTCGGAAATATACTAATCGAATGAAATTTGACAGTCTAAATTTATGAATGTTAAATATTAAAAAAAAATTTTATCGAGCCACAAAAAATATAGCAGTACAAAGCCCAGTTCTGGAACAACACAGTTAGGGACACAGTCCATTCGAAAAAAAGTGTTCACACATCCACATGTGGGCGAATGAATATTACTGACAGCATAACTGTTTTAATCGATGTCATGTAAAAGATCATGTCAAACAATGTAAAAATCGACGAGGATAATTATAGCAAACAGAGACTCCCAAACATCGTAACAAACAACACTATAATACAAAGCATTAACATGAACAATCGTACATTCCCCAAATAGAACGATTAACAAATATTCTTTGGACAACCCCTGAAAAAGTTTTTAAGTTTTTTTTTTTTTTTTGTAAATTCTAAAATGTTTGGAGGGAACAAAGAAAGGAAAAGACTAAATGCCCTTTTTTTTTTCAGTCATCAAACGATTAGGAATAGAGCATATTACAAACATTAACAACATAGGGTACAACGAAATTAAATATAGCTTTCAGACAGCCATAGATGCTAGCAGTACAATATAAAATAAAGTAAAATGGTACACAGACCTTTTTATCTCGGATAACATCCTTTTAAGATACGGCGTCGGACGAAGCGTACCAAACGAAATAACGAAGGAAGAGATAAATACGGAAAACGTGCCGGCAACAAAATCAGAAGTCAAATAGAAAAATACTAAAGAATAAAAATAAAAATACTTAAAAAAACAAGAAACGAAAAGACTTAAACAAAGGGACATCTAGAAAAGCTAATGCCAACAAATTCCATGAAAACCACATTCTCTGGAGATATACTCCTCGATGCAATTTAGTGCCGCTACAGGACAGTTAAAGCTGAATACATTTTCTGCAGACCCAGATTTGTAAATATTTGTAGAGAAACGCTACCGAGATGCAACAAGTGTGCAAAATCAGAATTTGTTCAATGCTTCTTATGTGCCCAAACTGGAGACTGCCCAAAATAGAGATATGAAGTTCAATCAAAATAAGTTCAATAAAGAACATCTCATAAAAAGAAAGTTTTTAATAACAACAATGTTCACCTCCTCTAAGACAACGAATCGATGTATGAGGCTTTGCGATTGTTAAATGATGAACTGGTTTCCATTTTCAAGAACAATAACGCTGAAATCAATAAATCAATGCTCAGAAACTCATATGTACATAAGCTCATTATTACACAAAAGAAAGCAGAGTCAAAAACAAACCCTAGCAGTCAGGCAAGCTAGAAATTATGCCCCAACAAAAACAGATCTACAGCATCAATGACACTACCCCAGTTTACAATCACCCATCTACCCACAAAAACAGTCAACTGGAAAAGCTGATAACACAGCTGTTTAACATTTTAAAGCAACTCACTCCAAAAGGAATCTACATTACTAACCGTGCTTCTTGAATATTCTTGAACTCAAATCACGGCAAACAATTGCCTGCAGAAAATCTAAGAAGAATAAAATAATACATCAAACATCACATGAACTGATGCACTAACAACAAACTAAATTTTTTACAACTAATTATACAAAGTTTTATTGAAAATAAATCTAAAATCCTGAACACTGATAAAGCGCTCCTCCAAGAGACTCCAAGTGAGCACAGTACCTTAATTTTCCAAAAAAAACATAAACCACATACACTCTTATAATTTCTACATAATAAGCAGATCAATGACTAGAACACAACTAGACGACTCAATTTTATCCAAAGAAATAGATGATCAACCGGATAACCCTGGACAATGCAGTCAACAACTCAAACTTCAAATACACCAACACCATGGTGGAACAAACAACCGAAAAAATCGGTAACATTAATTCAAACACTATATTTACAGTTAGAACACAATAGAACTTCAACAACAGTTTAAAATTCCTAGAAACAATCAAAAAGAAATACACTGCACAAACAGATACAACATCCCCTATTTCTGAACCACAGTTCCTCCAAAGGACTTCAAAATACAGGAACTCGATAAAATACTCAAAAACCACTGAACTAAGACAATTTCAGGCCCAGATAAAATTGAATAAAGTACTATCGAAAGAACAACAACAATAATTTATAGAGTCAATTAACAGCAACTTCAAAAATAATAAAAAGCTATCCCCCTTCAGAATGATAATAATTGCTCCTATACCGAAGTAAGATTAGCCTCCATGGCTAATTGAAAGTTGCCGATCAACATCGCTTCTCAACGCACAACTAGGAATAATCAGCAACCTAATTAAAGCCAAAATTAATAGAATTCATAGAAGAAAGAACATTTTTCAGTGACAAAAGTTCCACTAATAGACAGGGAAAATCAGTAAATTTCTGAATTAATAAACTGTTCCATAAAACGGCCAGAAACAGAAAAAACAAATACATGGCATGTACAAATACATACATATATACAAATACAAATACATACCCTGCAGTATTTCGAATGCATATAAGAAGGTGGACATCAAATCACTAATCCAAGCTCTCAAAATTTAATATTAAAGCAACTTACATTAACTAGATACAAAATTTCCTCAAACTAAGAATCCTCAGTTTGAAGAAAAGTTCAATAGAAATAAAAACTAGACTACCATTAGGGGAAAATGAGTTCCCGAAACTGCTTCAAATATAATCTCGCTAGCCATGGACAAAGAACCAAAGAATCCAAACCATGAGCCTGCTTCCTAACAGCTAAATAAATACTCGAAAACGTTGATAACAGTGAATTCAGAAAATTACTCACAGAATAAATCAGTTCCAACTGCATTTATTGTTGATCTATTCAACAATATCTGTTTGGGGAGAAATAAACACAACTCAAAACAACTTCTTCCAGCTCAACAACTCTGGCAAAAACCTAATACACAACTCGCTCGTGCTCTATCACAACAATCTTTTCAATTCCATAGCCGTAAATTAAAAAAAAATTAATTGACACCCATGAAATAATTTGCACCGATCTGTTAAAAATTGCCTTAGCACAGGATACGACATAAAGGTATAAGATATAGAACGGCCCTACCCCTTTACGTACCTGGGCGTCCGGAACTCCATTCGTTCCTGCCATTTGTGTCATATACATCATTGTATACGACATGCGATCGAAATTTAAATGTTTTCCGCGCGATCAGAAGAATGCAATAAGTTTATGTGTTTTGTTGGAGGGCATATATCTGCCTTGAAATTGGTAATTATCCATTAATATTATTACCGACAATTTCACATAAAAGTTAACTAACTAATTAGAGTATAAAATTTGCAGATCGAAAACATTTTCATTCATGAAATGTTAAAATACTATCAATATTTACATTTTCCAAAAACGTCGGTTACCTTCTTTTTCAAATTTGCCAGTGAGTAAGAAAACCAATTTTTGTAAAGGAATGGTCATACATAGTACTTGAATGTTCAAAATATTATCAAATCGATCGCTGAATCATGCACTTTAATCAGTCAACGTTAATTGAAAGTGCGTAAACGCTTATATTGAGCATTTCTAATTTTCATTAAGCATATGGGGCACATGGATATGTTCTTTACATTTAATGAATGAAAATGCTTTTGATTTGCTGTTTATATGCTGTAATTGGTAAATTAACTTGTATGTGTTTTGTATGTGATTAATATTAATTTATAGTTTTCAATTTCAAGGCAGATATATGCTCTTCAACAAAACATGTAAAAGTGGTGTATTTTTCAGCTGTTATTAGTGATTTATGACTGTAGCTTTCGAAAAACTTTCAAATTTCGGATATCATGCTGCATATGACGCAAATGGCAGGAACGAATGGAGCCGATGATTTGAACAGCTGGTGAGGGGAAATTAGATAAGTTTAAAACTTCGGACGCTCACGTACGCTCATGTACACGGATAGGGCCTCTCTATATCTTAAACCTCTATCTATTGAGCATTTATAATTCTCAGGATAAGGATGTGCGCATTAATGTGTGGCAGCTCGAAACGTCCCGACGCATTTTTCGCGTCGGAAACAAAAGTTAATGCCGCGACAAGTCTTCACTTGCCAACCAAAAACACGGCAAACTTACTAAAATTTCCTTAAGCCGTCCTTCTCGCTTCTCACGAAGGCTTATACCGGGGATATTTTATTCGTATCTTTATCTTCTTATCCCGGCATTGCCAGATGCCAATAAGCATAAGTTTGTTTAAAATAAAGGGATTCAACATTTACTCTGCGTTTCAATCCCAAAGTGGTGACCCCGACAACAACAGCAACATGGTACACGGGCAAAATGAAGAGAGCAGCGAGTTTCCTCTCCCTCAACAGGCACCTCCAGCGCCACGTATCGAAGGCCTACCACAGGCTCAGGAGATCAACGCCATCAGCCAATGCAGGCTGCCGTGCTTTTGGCGCGCCAGCCCTGAACTGTGGTTTTTTCAGGTGGAGTCCCAGTTTCAGGTCCATAAGGTGATGAACGGCGCAGCTAAATACCATCTCACGGTATCATCTTTGAACCTCGGCACCATCACAGAGGTAGCAGACATCATCCTTGCGCCACCGGAGCGCAACCGATACGAGGCGTTGCAAGCTGCCATCGTCTCCCACCTCACTCATTCGCCCGATGCACAGCTGTATAAGCTGCTCACAGGCGTTCAGCTTGGGGACAGGCGACCTTCACAGCTGCTGCGCCATATGCGTTCTCTGGCTGGCACGCGCGTTAGCGACGATGTTCTTCGGGTCAGGTGGCTCGATCTCCTGCCCCAGCAAACGCGGCGCATGCTATTGCTAATTAGAAACCAAACATTGGAGGAGCTTGCCGCTGTTGCGGAGGAAGCACACGAGATGGGCCCAACAGTGATGGCCACTTCAGTTCAATCATCAACGCGCGCAACAACACCATCATCCGGCATCTCCTCACCACGCAGTTCCGTGGACCATTTTGCGGTCGAATTAGCTGCCCTGCGTCTAGCGATCGCACAAATGACCACCCTGACTCGCGAGGCGCTCCATCAACCACAGGCCAATGCCAACGCGTTGCGGGAGCACTCATCATCAAGTAACGCGAACCAACGACGAGCGCGCTCCACCACTCCTGGACCAGATCGTCGTACGGGACATTGCTGGTACCACAGCAAGCACGGCGCCCTTGCGATGCGATGCAAACAACCCTGCTCGTTCCTAGCTTCAGATGCCACCACTTGGCGCTTGGGAAACTAGGACACCGCCAGCAACACCTCGGAAAAACGCCTCTACGTCTCCGACCGCACCAGAAAAACCGTTTTCTGGTGGACTCCGGATCCGCTCTCTCTATTATCCCGATACACCACATCGCCAGACCTCTTCGCAAGCAAAACCTCGAGTTACAAGCAGCCAATGGCACGCCTATCGCCACCTTCGGCACCCAACAACTCACGTTGGACTTTGGGTTACACCGCCCACTTCGCTGGACGTTTGTGATTGCAGATGTCTAGACGGCTATCCTTGGAGCCGATGCTCTAAAACATCATGGTCTACTTATTAACCTCCGCAATCAACGCCTTCTAGATGACCTTACAAATCACTCCACAGCCTGCGACGTTGGCCCAGCTCCACCAGTACACAGTGTTAGCACCATCGCCAACACATTCATCGTTGCAAACAGCGTTGAAGACTTATTCAAAAGGATCATCGCTAAATATTCAAGGAAGCCTCTGAAACCCGGTGAATTGGCTTCGATTGCTGGCCTTCCAGTTCACTATCAGATCATCACTCACGGCCCACCGGTTTTCGCAAGACCACGTCGTCTTACAGGAGAACGCTTCGCCGCTGCGAAAGCAGAATTTAATTTTCTTCTGGAACGGGGTGTTATTCGACCATCATCGAGCCAATGGACTAGCCCTCTCCACATGGTACCCAGGGACGGTGGTCGTTGGCGTGTCACTGGAGACTACCGCCAGCTCAATGCCCAAACTCGCCCCGACCGCTACCCATTACCTATCATTGAGGATCTGATCCAAGAGGCCAACGGTTTGATATTTTCGGTCATCGACCTTCAACGTGCATTTTATCAAATCCCCGTCGCCCCCGAAGACATCGAAAAAACGGCGGTCACTACGCCCTTCGGGTTTTTTGAATTCCTAGGTATGCCTTTGGGGCTTCGGAATGCAGCCTAAACGATGCAGCGGACCCTTAACCACTTGTTAAGAAAGCTTGACTTCGTACGTGTCTACCAGGACGATATTTTGGTGTTCTCTGCCAGTCACAATCATCACCAACATCACCTTGACCAGCTTCTCTCCATATTGCAAGGCGCCAAGCTCCAAGCCAATTGGGACAAATGTCAAATCGGCCTGCCCGAGGTTGTTTTTGCCGGCTATCAAGTAACCAAAACAGGATTCCGACCACCAGCTCCAAAAACACAGGCTATCACGGATTTTCCCAAGCCGGCTGACTCCTCGCAGTTGAGACGCTTCCTTCGGATGCTTAATTTCTATCGCCGCTGCATACCACATGCGGCCGAGCTACAAGCACCGCTTTCAGAAATGCTGAAAGGTTGCAATACCAAGAAAGCGCCAGTTACTTGCACACCCGCCTTCGAAGCCGCTTTCGAACGTTGCAAGCAAGGCATCACCGCAGCAGCTACGTCAGCTTTTCTCTCGACTTCACATCCTTTGGCTCTCCGCACTGACGCATCCAATGCCGCCATCGGCGCAGCTTTGGACCAGCAGCAGAATGACGGAACTTGGATACCGCTGGGGTTTTTCTCGAGGAAGCTCTCCGAAACCGAGCAGCGCTACTCAACGTACGACCGCGAGCTTCTGGCAATTTTCGCTTCCATCAAATTCTTTCAACGCATCCTGGAGGGAAGGCACTTTGTCACATACACTGACCATCGGCCGCTCACTTTTGCCCTGGCGCAACGATCGGACAAAGCCTCGCCCCGCCAAAGCAGACAGCTAGATTTCATAGGCCAATTCGATACTCAGTTGAAGTTTACACCAGGTGACAACAACGTCGTTGCTGACGCACTTTCACGCGTAGAAACGGTTGAAATACCCGCGACGATCACCACCCGAGCTATCAGTGAAGCCCAAGCTGTTGACGACCAACTACCGCACCTCTTATTGAGCCCTCGACTCAAGCTGCATCAATTGGAATTGGACGACAATCCCGTACACTATGTTGAATTTAACGGGGCTCTCAAGCCATACTTGCCGGTCACGCTCCGCCGACAAGTCTTCGGCACAGTCCACCATCTTTCACACCCCAGTGGCCGTGCCACCGCAAAGCGCGTAGCGCTTAAGTTCTTTTGGCCAAGTCTTCGGAAGGACGTATTGCGGTGAGCCAGGCAATGTGTAGCGTGCCAGCTCTCGAAGGTGCATCGCCACAACCGCGCCGAGCTGGGCAGTTTCAAGACGCCGGATGGGCGTTTCGACCACATCCACGTCGACCTCATCAAGCTTCCCCAATGTGAGGGGTTCGAAAACTGCCTCACCATCATCGATCGCTACACGCGCTGGCCTCAAACCATACCAGTGCGCGACATTAAGGCAAGTACCATTGCCAGAGCATTGTTCGACCATTGGATCAGCATATTCGGTACACCTAAGGAGATCACCTCAGACCAAGGTCGCCAATTTGAAGCTGCCCTTTTAAGTCAACTCTGCCACCTCTTGGGGACCAACCACGTGCACACCACACCGTACCACCCACAGGCCAATGGTATGGTGGAACGTATGCACCGCACACTCAAGGCCGCCTTAAAATGCGTTCCCGAGACACCGTGGCCGCAAGCACTTCCGGCCATTTTGTTAGGCTTGCGCACAACGTTTAAGGAGGACCTTCAAGCGTCCCCGTCCGAGATGGTTTTCGGCACGTCACTACGGATCCCAGGCGAATTTTTCGTTCCTCAATTTCCAGCAGCCAGCATCCCTCAGGATTTCGTGACAGACCTCCGCCGCCTGTTTAAAACCATCCGCCCCGTCCCGGCTGCCAGACACATCACACACCGTCCTTTTGTCTTCAAGGACATGGCTACCTGCGAGTATGTTTTCCGCCGCATTGACTCCATCAAAAAGCCGCTCGACCAGCCGTACTCCGGACCACACCGAGTCATCGAAAGGGTTAGCGACCGCACCTATGTCGTAGACGTAAACGGTGTCGCCAAAACTCTCTCCACTGATCATCTCAAACCGGCTCATCTGGAACAATCCGAGATCCAGTTGCCCCCACAACAGCCTCAATTGCTTCATTTTTACCAATTGCCCCCACAGTCGATTGCACCTCTACCTCCGCCGGCCTCTCAAGTTGTTCAACCAGAGCGCAGCAGTCCGGAACATCAGCACCAAACACCTACTACCGTCAACAAGAGAGTCACATTTTCACTCCCTTCAACACGTGCGAAGGTCATTGGGGAGGGAGTTACTGTGGCAACTCGAAACGTCCCGACGCATTTTTCGCGTCGGAAACAAAAGTTAATGCCGCGACAAGTCTTCACTTACCAACCAAAACACGGCAAACTTACTAAAATTTCCTTAAGCCGTTCTTCTCGCTTCTCACGAAGGCTTATACCGGGGATATTTTATTCGTATCTTTATCTTCTTATCCCGGCATTGCCAGATGCCAATAAGCATAAGTTTGTTTAAAATAAAGGGATGCAACATTTACTCTGCGTTTCAATCCCAAAAATGACATTAATAACGGAATTATTGATTTGAATATATTTGATTAGCTTAGTGTAGTCTTGATATCAGTTTCAGATTGCAATTTCCCCATGTAGGTCGGCTGTAGGAAATCAAATCCGAAGTCGACCATCTGTTAAAATCGTTTGGAATGGGCGGGCTTAATTCTTCGGGAAAAGGTCATCGTGTCGAGTTGACATTCCCGTTAAGTCGATTCTCTTGTTTCCATGGGCAGCACAAATTTGTCGATGGTGGGGAATTTAATATGATCATACTTTTTCGTAATTTGATTGATTTAAGGACGAAATGTTGTTTGTCAGTATTTGAATAATAAAATGCGAATCGAAACGAAACATCTGCTTGAATTATAGCACGCAAATATTGTAATGATAGTGACTATAGTTCAGATGACGAAATTTTCGCTCATTCATTTATACTACTTATGGGTATTTTCAAATAAGTATTGGTGAATTTGTGTTGATATGCGTAAATTTTGATGATTCCGAACAATAAATTTGGCTTAGGGCCTCTCTAAACAGCTATTATTGAGGGAAACTATGCCAACTACAAAAAACGAGACGACACAATAAAACTAATCAAAGAAAAAGTAAATGAAGAATATATAACGGAATACAAGGAAAGTACGAAGAATTTAAAAAACTGCCCATGACTAAAAAGCAACCTTATATTTGATAAAAAAACCCTGGTTCAATTACATCTAACTAGACAGTAATGTCACTAAGCAAATTGATAGGATACTAACAAATACAGCGTACAAGTATACAAGACTGAAGAAAGCGCACATAACTTCATTCCATCATTGCAGTTTTCGTAATAGTCGAGATGAACTAGAATATCAAATATTCAAATGCTCTACATTTGACAATTTAAGAAATAAATTTTCATTATTTAAAAAAGTTTTCTATATAGACAAAATTTTCAACTTCAACAAGAAAAGCCAATCTGGCAACTGTGCTAATTCCTGGAGGAAGCCAAGGCAGAGCTGTGATCATCCACAACTCAATCCCCACGAATAGTTCATTCTAGCCAAAACAATATTTCCCAGCGGGTAATTCTGCTAACCAAACAGATGAATATAATATGTGTACTAACTAACAAGTTCACCAAAATTGAATTGAACCAAATAACAATGACCCCAAAAGGGCACAAAGCAGAGTAAGGTAAAAATCATCAGTAGCATGGGTATGTAGTATATCGTGATGCTGATTACGTGGAGAATATTAGTTTAGATATTGTTGAATTTTATATCTGGCTTCGACCAGTCGTGGTATATTTTGTTTTTCTTACGTCTGTCTTATATTATTTTAAATTGGTTTTAGTATCTATTATATGTTCACTATCTTGTTTTATTGAATATATTTTCTGTGTTTCCTATGACTTTTACCGCCTCTAATTTGCCTGAAAAATTTGAACCATGTCCAATTTAACTCGTCGAATTGAGTTTGTATATTGTTTTTTCTTTTATTGTTAAAATTATATCACGATCGTTTTACGAGATGCTACCGTTCATGAGGTCGATATTTTTTGTTTGTAGTGCATTGTTTTAGTGGCCGATAATTCTCAATAATTTTTTACTTGAATGTTTCGTCAATTTCTTCTACGCCATACCTAAGAAGTCATAAGTTTTCGTTCAGCGTATTTGTATTCCAATGTCGTTCGAAATGTGGTTGCTGTTCGAAACAAAAGGAATATTAAGGCCTTCCTATTGGTGGAGTGGCCGGGATTTAAGAGCCAATTAATTGTCTACAATAAAGGCCGAAATACAATACTGCGTGACGGCGATGCGTGAGCGCGATGTGATTCTCCCTCGTCGTCTCGCAACGCATTTAATTTTCAATGCACGCGATGCGGGGAACATTAATGTTCATATGACAAATGTCAAATAGGTCACGTTTTACATAAAATTGTTTTTGATTTTTGAAATTTTAATGTTCCTTCGGTTAGCAAATAAAAGCCTTAACTAGGATGCATGAAATTTTCATTCAAAATTTATTCATAATAACCAAAGTACTTAAAATGTAATTAAGGCGTTTGAATTTCAAATTTCATTTAAGCGCCATATTGCATTTGACAAACGTCACGCACCTCGCTGCGCGGAATTTTCGATTTTCCGAATATTTCCCGCCTCGCATCGACGCATCGCAAGCATTGTGCGATGTCGCATACAAATGCATGTTACGAAAACTGCTTGACATTTGCAGCGGCTCTCGTTGCGCTCTCGTATCGCAGTCTCGCACTATTGTATCTCGGGCTTAATTTTTGTCAGCTTACCATGTGTACTCATGTGAGTTAGATAGACAATTTGTTGTGGGCGGCTTTTGACTTACTGACTAGCTTATTCTTAACATGTGTGTTATTTATATTATTTTTTTCGAATTGCTGCCCCAGCTGGAAACAATTTAAATACACACTGAGTGGCTATCGCGAAATTTAAGTTACAATAAAAAATTACAGATGGCAAAGTAAACAATACTCCGATGCTAAACAAAACACATCGCATGCATGTATCAGCACCATGGCAAGATGTTATACATACCTCTTGTTGCATATGTAACCTGTTTTGCATGAGCTTTATTATGAAAGCTTTTTATAATCTCTTTTTTTAGTTCGAGAATTTATCGATTGTTGTCATAAATAGTGTCTTTTGTGGGCTATAAATATATCGAAGGGTATATATTATTATATTAATTCATTTTGTCTTCAACGGATCTCAATAATTTGGAAGGAGGTTTTGATGAATTTCGCACATATTTTTCGAGACAGCAAATTTCACAAATATTTATGAATTGAGTGCCTTTAATTTTTAGTTTGAGGTAGTAAATTGTCTGTTTTAATTATTGGAAAATCGTAAATTTCACGATGATTCTTGGTTTTGTGTACTTCTTCTATAACTGTTACCAATTTTTATAAATCTTCTACGTCTTCTGTCAACTTTGTTGATTCACGGTATTAAATTGGGAGTTATTTCTGAATGCTTTGTTTAGCTGGTTGGAAAATTCGACCCATTCGACACATTCTTTTTCTCATTCTTTCGTATAAATTGTTATTTCCAATTTTCATTGATTTTGAAGTGGTTTGCCTTATAATAATCAGGTTTTTAAAAACATTTATGATGGAGTTTGTCGTTAAAATTGAATGAGGTATTTTGTTGATTGGTAGATTATCTAGTACTGAATTGTGTGTCTCAATTCGAGAAATTGCGTCTGCATTCTCGTATCACTTTTTTCTATTTTCATATTCGGATGATTTCATTCCTCGATGTACGAATTTTGAACATGGTTCCAAAATGGACAACAGCCATGCGAAAGTTGTGTGATCGGTTTCATCGAAAATTTTCCCTCGAAAAAGTTTCTTTCTCAATGATACTGCGATTCATTATGTACTCATGGGGTGTTCTACTTGCATAGCTAATATGGTGGTTATTTAGAGAGAGAGCGGCCCCAAACGAGTAGTGGCTTGCATCTGTGGTAAGGGTTAAATTCTTTAGTAAAATTGGGTTAGTGTAATATACGGTCGCTTGTCAATAATTTGTCAGCCTGTCTGTAAGAATTTGATGAGCGATTTGGTGATCATTGATTAATCTTTGAGCAATTTCTTGTAATGACATATTAGGCCTAAAAATTATTTAATCTGTATTGCACTTTTTTGGACCATAATTTTGAATTTTTAAGGAATCATATATTTTTCTAAGATTGTCCATGCAGTCACTGACTTTGGGTGGGTAGAATATAATAATGTCATCTAGATAGACCAGACATTAAATGGTTTTTTCCCCAAAATTCAGATTTTCGTCGCGAATCGAATCAAAAAATTTACAAGTTAATTTTTCTTTAATTACACTGAAACATAATCAGCCACTCCATAAATTGAGTGGTGATCGAAAATGTTCTTCAACTTCGACGCTTACTTTCGCTTTGAAGTTAGTAACGTGATCAACACCATTTTTGATGTTTATAGTATTAGAAAAGCATCTCTGCTCTTTAAGGTACGTTAGACCACCTCTTTGTTCAACAGATTTACTGATAGAAAATAGTTTCGAAATAAATTGTAGTAAGATCGCATTCGCATCAATGTGAATTTGATCATTTATTTATCCGACAACTAGCCTGGTAAATCGCTCGAAAACATCGTTTCCGATCAAGTCGTCCTAAAATTTATAGAATTTGTAAGCGAAAAGATTTATGCTTTCATTTTGGTTCTCCAAATTTTTCAAGCAATGGTACTTGAACCTTTTCGTTACGTTTCGTAGTTGTCGTAGTTGTGCTTCGTACGTATATAAGGATATTAAGGGAAGTGGCAACGAACGGTACTGTAAAGGCCAACTGTTTGGTTTCCGGCAGACTAACTCTTTTCAGCGAGGTATGCTGACGTGTTTTGGACCACTATTGGATTTCATCTCCAGTTCCATTATTGAAAAGCAACAGTAATACCTGATGTGCCATACGCGCTTTTCGAAATTAACTCTACTTTTATTTACGATAACTCAATTATCCAACCAGATCAGAAAAATCTTGGCTGTTCATCTGAAACCGTCATGATGCCGGAAAATAAATATTGTTTTCAAACCTCGGAAAAGGAGTGCTCTTCCACTCGAAAAATCTTACACGGTGAACCCGTACCGGCAGAATAGTTGATGTCCATATTTCGGGAGATCGCTTCCTTGTGCACCACCCTTTCCTTCTGGGAAGAAACACGATCGGCGGAATGGAAGCACTCGCTTATACTTCACAAATCGTTTTTTTCTCTCACGGGTTGGGGGGACGCCCATGACAGGTTACTGTTAGCCCCCCACATGGTGAGGAGCCTATCCTGGCTGAAGCGTGGTGGTTGTGGTTTCGAAGGCTGGAGAGAAGAGGGACACACACCAGTTGTGTTCGGGTATCCAAGAAGCTTTCAATAAATTGGATCCTAGGACTGAAACATGTTTCAGATCTTAGGGGTGGTGGTTGACACATTGTTTCAACCCTGTCATAGTGACCGTGGGGTTGGGCCATCTCGTGGCGCGTACCCACGTAAACAACGACGACTTCATGTGCCATGTGTTATGCGAACTATTGATAGTTCTATTTTATTATTGATTCATAATCGTATCGTATCATTCATAATCAATCCCAAGTAGAGTGGAATTCTTACAGTCTCCTTTTTTTTCTTCACAACAGAAATTTTGTAGTGTAATTTTGCGAGTGCACATTTACTATTTTCATCGGTCCCTGTCACTGAAATTTGGTAAATTTTGCAACCTTTCCTTTGAGAATATTTTCAACTGCTTGTGGTTATTTTAGTTTCGTTTGCGCGACTTATATTCACGAAAGCACCAAATAGTAAAAATACGATGGCTAATAACTTAACCCATTTATTGCCCAAATACTGACTCTATTCTTGCATTTAATTTAATTTTCAAAATTTTTAATTAGCTGAAACAGCATTACAAGGGGATTTCCAGCATTCCCAGACGAAAAATGCAGGCAAGAAGTGTCATGTGGATTTATAAGAAGGTGTATGATTTTTGGTTCCGTGTACTGGTCTGGCAGATGTTGCCGTAACTCCTTCCCACTTGGAGAGAAGCGTCGATAGTAAAAATGATAGATTCGGAGTTTCTTTTGCCGGGCCAATGCTAAATATCCAAAATATCAGTGCGTAAATTAAGAGTCATTGCTGCTAATTTCGAAATGGAATCCGTCCTATTGCTTCTGGGTGATGATGTTCTTATTGGCTGAAAGATTAACTGGAGCAAACACTCCTGAGTGGGATGACGATGTCGTCCCAAATTGTGTTGGGATAATCCTCGGACGTTGTCTTTGAAATGAATCAAAGAGTTCCCTAAAGAAAGAAAATAAAGGGACTAAAAGAACAATTACGGTCGATTAATGTTTGAGGAGCATTTAGAAGCAGAAGGTAGCTTGGCTCGAGATTGTAAATTTGTCCATTTGTGTGTTCAATGATGTATTCGCAATCGGATAGAACATTAAATTCGCGATATATCCAGTGGTTCTCTTTTGTCATTGACTTCAGGCTTTGCGCAGTAGTAAATTTCCTCGATTTTGGGACATATTTGGTCAAATTGTTGTATTAAATCACTGTGTCTTTCAATTATTCTAGCAGCTCCTAGTTTAAGCGTTAATAGTCCCACATTGTCTCGCGAATCGTGTATATTATAGTGGTTTTATTTGTTCCCCCTTACTTTTTTCTAAATATAATTTCATATTCTCGAAATGTCTATAGAACCTAACGGGAAGTGTTTCGTTTATCAAATTTTTTTTGAGTAGGCATCGATTCTTTCTTTGAACTGAGGGATTTAGTTAGTTTTCTTAGGTAATGATGTTTGTCATTACAGCCTAATTTTTCGTTTAAAATTTTGGTTTTCTTCATAAAAATCACTTACGGCGTTAGTTTAGTTGACGAGTGTATCGCGTTTTTATATATTTTTAATGTTTCTGAATATCTGAATATAATTATATAGTTTAGAATATTTGCATGTTCGACATAGAAGTTAATGTTCCTCCTCTCGCCGTGGATGATTCTTTATGTTTCCATTAAATCCTTTTTTTCAAAGGATTTTAGGATAGAAAAAGTCTATCGAGTCCAGGCTTGGCGGCGTATTTACATTGTAAATGTAAATTGTAGTTCTAATTTGAGAGGAGTTTCAGTTTGTTGAAATATTATTTGAAGTGGATTTCCGTCATATTTGAATATCGTACAGGTTTTCCAATTATTGATTATTTTTGTTACTTAACTTGTAGTGGAGAAAAAGTATTTCATCTCTTGAGATGCAGAAAAGTTTGGTGTATACCCCTTTGGTTGCCTTTTTTTTGGTGGTCGTTCAAGTTTATAATTTGAAAATTGTTTGGAGTATTGGCTAAGTACAGATTTGAAGGTGTTGTCATATGTAAGGACAGTTGTTATTTTGATTGGAACACGTTGTTCTTTGAATATTTTAGTTAATTCGGAAATCGAAACGTTCTACGTTGTTAATTCCTAAAGAATATTTGTGTGGCTATCGGAGGTCTTTTGTGGTTATTTGTCGATAGAAATTGTTTATATGTTGTTCCGCCATCGGTATGCCGTCAATAATATTTTCCTTAGCTGAGTGAATAGTGGAGGCAGTGCCATCTAAACTGGAAGAATCAACAATATGAGAATCTTATTGAAGGATGATGAGTCGTTAGGACGAATTATATAAAGGGCGTCAGCGTTGGTGTTTAATGCGCCTGTTTTGTAAGTGAGTTTGTAGTCGAACTCTTACAGTTTTAGACACAGTTTCAATGTAAATCACAATTTCACTATGCATACCTTCAGATTTCTTAAGTTCCATTTTCAAATTTGCTTGCGAAGTTTGCGGAAGATTTTTCTCAAGTTTTCTCCATGTTCCTGTAGTGAAATAGAATATACAATAGATCTTGGAGTATAGGTTACATCATACCTTCTGTCAAAAAAGTACCGGGAATTTGTTATTTAAAACGACCGCGCTGATTGTATTTTGAAATTTTGTCAATGTCAATGGATTTTGAAAGTCAATCAAACTCGTTAATGAACGAAATTATTGAACAAAAAGTTTGCCTTAAATTTTGTTTCGCAAATAAAATTTCGTGTGCTGACGCATTAAAAATGTTGAAAAAGGCTTATGGTGATTCAATTTTATCCAAAACCCGTGCATATGAGTGATACAAAGAGTTGAAAGAGGGCCATGAAATCGTCGAAGACATGCCCTTTCGGTTAGAAGATCTTCGACCTCTCTAACCGAAATTAATGTCGACGTAGCGAAGAAAATTATGTTCGAAAATTGGCATTCCAGCTTAAGAGAGATAGCCACCATCCTCAACATCTCTCATGAGTCTGTTCGTACCATTTCGATTGAGCATTTGGGCATGAGACGCGTTGCTGCACGGCTTGTTCAAAAAGAGCTTTAATTTCTTCAAACACAGTACCACGAACAAGTCTCTTTGGACATGCTTGAACGCTTGAATTCCGACCCAACATTCATGAAGCGGATCATAACTAGTGATTAGACACGGGTGTATAAATTCGACATTCTCACCAGTCGACACGTTTCCAATTGCGCGCTAAAAATGAGTAGAAACCGAAAAATGCACGTCAAAGTCGTACGAAAACAAGGTGGTGTTCATTGCTTTCTTCGATATTCGTGGTCTCGTTCGCCATGAGTTCGTTCCACAGGGTCAGATGGTGAATAAGGAGTTTTATTTGAGCGTACTCAGGCGTTTACGTGGACAAATTTGGAAGAAACGGCCGGAATTATGGGCTTGTGGATTTTTCACGAAGATAACGCGTCGTCGCACCGAGCTACAATTGTGAACGAATACAAGGGAAAAAACTCGATAAATACCATTGATCAACTACCGTATTCACCTGATTTAGCTCCGTATGACTTTTTTCTGTTCGCGAAACTAAAATTGGCTCTCTAACCTCTCTTACTAATATACTAATTTCACTTTTGTGCTATTCGACAAAATAGATCTAAGCTTCCGCACCTCTGAGTCTTCGCTAAAATCAGCATAGCAATGATATAAGTCACTAACAACTTGTAAGTGAGAATGGATATGTTGATGCACCAAATAAGTTTCTAGAATTAAAAAGCTCATCAAAGGTAAATTGGAAAAATGGGACAAGTTCAAGCTGAGAGCAATAATAGCAAGTTAAATAACCAGACGGCATCCATCTAGCTGGTAGTAGCGCTGTAAAAGTAACGACAAAATCAATACCCATATGAAAGAACAAATATCCGTTACTATTGTATCGGTACTCGTTACTTTCGCTAATTTCAAAATTATGTATATTTTCCCCATATTCTCATATTACACACAAAAGGAAACAAACTTTCCAATCAGAACGCAAATATAACAGTTAATAATTAAATTTTCTTTCTTCTTAATAAGAACCAATTCACTGTTAAAACTGAAAAATTAATGACGATTGACAAAAAAGTCGAACAAAAAAGGAAACATCGATCATAAAACAATAAAAACCGAGATTCTGCTTTGCGAAAAAATGTAACGAAGTGCATCGTATCCCACACGTATGTATATGCGAAAGATGAGCAAGCATGCAACCCATACGACGGACGGTACGGCTCGCTGTACCAATGTCCAAAAGCCGTAGCGCCGTCGTTCATGCTAGAGCACAGATAAGACGACGTGACGAGTCGTCTAGCATAGCATACCAACACGGGAACCAATCCTCAAATCTATACACAGTGTCGTCTGATACCCGTATCTCTGATCGATACGCGTATTGCTGTCCCGGCGAGCACGACTTCGAGCGTTTTCCAGGGAACATGCTCCATCGCTATACGTACGTGATGTGGAGGTGGTTGGGAACTTTTGTGTGATTTGTGGCCACAACTATGGACGAATGAATGAATGAATGGACTTGTGTATGGTTTTGATGGGATGTATTTTGAACTCTTCAGAGTTTTTTTTTGTGGTAGGGAGGTGAAGGCTGTTTTCGCCCTGAGTGTGGAACTCCCAGACGCAAAATGCTTTTGGACTACCCACTAAACACCTCCCCTGTCAACCTTAGAACCTAGCCTGGAACCATTTGACACATTACTTCGGGCTAGGCCTCGTGCTCCTACGCCTAGAGGCGCCTTCGCATTATGGGTATCTCTTCTCTAACGGGAAGGACGGGTGAGGAAGGAAGTGCCACAAAAGAGATCCATCCATCCCTGATGCCTCCCAGCGCTCCAATAAAGCTTTTTTTAATGTAAGCACTGCCCGAGCATATTGCGCCACGCGATTCCAATTGTCAACTGTTTTCAACATTACTCCGACGATAGTTTCCGGACAGAGCTCTCCGATTTCGCTGAGTAGGACCCCTCGCTGCTGGCTCCACCTTTTGCAGTAGAAGAATGTGTGACAGGCGTCATCCAATTCTCTTGCACAAAACACACAGTTAGGAGACCGTGCTCTGTCAATTTTGTACAGGTAGGACCGAAAACAACCGTGCCCGCTTAAGAGCTGGGTCAAGTCGAAATCGGTCTCACCATGCACTCGACTGAACCACGGCTTCAGGTCAGGGATCAGACGTGGAGTCCACTTTCCCCTTGTTTCTTGCTCCCAGGACTGTTGCCAATCGCTGAGAGTGCGACGTCTCTCTTCCCTGGTGATCTCTTCTCTTCGATCTTCGCCTCTGCGCAGGTAAATACTTCTGGGCTCTCTCGCAAGGAGGGTGATGGGTATCACCCCTGTGATTACCAGCACTGCCGCCCCGGAGACCGTTCGGTATGCGCATGCGATTCGCAATGCTCCTTGTCTCTGCACCTGTGCCAACCGCTTCCGGTGTAACTCCTTGCTGAGAGCATCGCTCCACAGTTCTGATCCGTAGAGGAGAAGCGACTGCACAACGCTCATGAAGAGCCGTCTCCTTGATGTGGTGGGCCCCCCTATGTTGGCCATTAATCGGGTGAGTGCCGTCACACGCGAGATTAGTAGGTTCACTTCATTAATTCAAAAAAAAAGAAAAACATTTGTTAACTTTTGATTAAGAATTTTATTAACCGTTTCGTTTGGAACATCGAATGAGACTGTTTGAAGTTCTTAATATAATTCTACTTGTAATCTACGTTCTACTTGACCTACATTAATTAAATGCAATTGACTTTATTGGTCGGCATAAATTCATATTGCAAGTGTTTGCAATATTTGCAATTTCAAAAGTATTACGATGAACTGAAACAATTTATGTTGCAAATACCTTTGTAAGCAGATTGCAACATGTAAGAATGCATGTTGAAACTGTGCCAATAACTTTTACGGAATTTGTGCCGGCCAATTTACACAGAGTTCATTGCTATTAAATGTGGGTACAATAGGTGGAGGTATTGATGACGTAACTCCTCCCTCCTTTAACTGAAAACTCTCCTGAGTTTTATTAACTACATTTATCTTAAGCGACTTGTATTTCTTTGAAAAATATGTGTATGAGATTAATAGAATGGTTACAATTATGGTGATCGTCATCAATGTTATCACATTAAAAGTTGTATTTTTTCTTTTGTGGAACTGTAATTCTTTTAATTGTTCAATATTTTCAATCTGGTTCAAAACAAGTTCATCGAAAGTCAATTGTTCTATAGTGTCATTAATTTTGAAAAATGAAGGAATCAGAAAATTTTGTTTAACTTTTCCTTCACTATTACTGAATATGTTTTTCCCGATTCGAATGTTGCAGTTATGGAAGTTAAATAAGTAGTTTCCCTTTAAATTAAGAACTCTTTCGTCACATGTATTTGTAAAGTATGTATTATTCTGGTTTTTTGCCAATACTAAACCTGGCTTAGTTTCCACTATTTCTGATTCAAAGTTTTTGATTCTAACACAATTTTTATGATATATACAAAGATCAGACTCCTTCAAATTTTTTTCATAGTTATTTCCCTGATAGTCGTGAAAAATGTTATTGAGTTTTACAATTTGATGTTTTTTAAACGATAACTCTTGATGTTCTCTATTCGTGATTGGAATAAATACTGAGCTTTCCGCTAATGTAGTTAATTTGGGTATTTTAATAACAATAATTATTTTATTGCCATCATATTTGGCTTTACCTAATTTGATATTTTGAAATTTATAAAAATCTAAATCATAAGTCACTATTTCTTCGTCAGTTAAAATGTTATTACTCATTATGTTTGATCTAGCCGAAACAACGGCGCTTTGTATATGTTGTACATGATCTCCTAAAATCTTTATTTTCACCAAAATGTCTAAGTACAATAGTTGATCATAAATTTGTTTTCTTTTACCTCATTGAATTTTTCCGCGAACTTGCTTCTGTCTGATTCGATCGCTTCTTTTAGTTTATCAAAAGTTTTATTAAAATGATTATTTATCCGAATATTTTTGTTTAGATTTTCGATGGCAAGGTGATTGTTCTGATCTATTATTCTAAGGTGCTCTTCTATGGTCTTCCTGTCATTGTCGTCCATTGAACCGTATAGCCACTTCATTCCCTGTCCAACTATATTAAAAAGTCCTCGTTTATGTCGATGTGGTAGTAATGTCCGTACTTTCATTCGTATCGTATTAATCTCATGTTTAAGTAGTTGCTTGTGCTCAAGTGATTCCATTTTTTCAACGTTTATTTTGAGAGAATTAATAGTATCCTCGATATCAAGGGGGTTTATGATATGAAGTACTAAGTCATAATTTTGAATAATGAGAACATCTTCCAATTTTATCTCGACAAATCCGTTATCATTATGTATCTCTTCTACAGTCAGAGCTCCCATCAATGTTGTCGGTAACATCATTAATATCATTAATATCCAATTGACCTGAAAATGTATTGGGCCTTTTGATATTAGTTGGATGTATGTTATCTAGTTTTAGCTTCCTATACCTAGGTTCATTCTTATGTCTTAAAGCCTTATAATTTTTAACATAGCCCTCCCCTTTAAGTAACTCTATTTCTTCCCGATTTTCATTAAGCCTATTTATTCTCTTTTCTTTTGTGTGTTTTAGAAGTTCTTCTATTTTGGCTCTATCTACATTGCCCTGTTCAACATCTATCGGTCTAGCATTAATAGTAGAATGTACAGATTTATTGTACCATTCCACACATTTGAAAACCCTTTCTTGCATTGATAATCCCGATTTTTCTACCTCTAGCGTTCTAAGTTTATCTCCGAGAGTATTGTGAAAACTATTTATATCAGCATTGCCAGTATGGCTGTTTGGTTTAGTAAAGTGAGTTTCCACTTCCTCTTGTCTTAAAAAATCTTTAACATTAACTGAATTATATTCATTATCCATTACAAAGCGCTTAGGCTTACCCCTAATTGAAAAGTATAGCCTAATTTTTTCTACAATAGTTACACTATTCCTATCCTCCAAATAAAGTGCTACTACGAATTTAGAAAATTTGTCAATAAATGTTATAAAACTATGTTTTTTGTTAGTGTATGTATCTACATGAACTATCTGATTAGTGTTATTTGGGGTTTCCGTTGTATAAAATTTTGGTTTTAAAGGCTTTCGATCATATTTCGCTCGATTACATGTGTACGGCTCGCTGTACCAATGTCCAAAAGCCGTAGCACCGTCGTTCATGCTAGAGCACAGATAAGACGACGTGACGAGTCGTCTAGCATAGCATACCAACACGGGAACCAATCCTCAAATCTATACACAGTGTCGTCTGATACCCGTATCTCTGATCGATACGCGTATTGCTGTCCCGGCGAGCACGACTTCTAGCGTTTTCCAGGGAACATGCTCCATCGCTATACGTACGTGATGTGGAGGTGGTTGGGAACTTTTGTGTGATTTGTGGCCGCAACTATGGACGAATGAATGAATGAATGGACTTGTGTATGGTTTTGATGGGATGTATTTTGAACTCTTCAGAGTTTTTTTTTGTGGTAGGGAGGTGAAGGCTGTTTTCGCCCAGAGTGTGGAACTCCCAGACGCAAAATGCTTTTGGACTACCCACTAAACACCTCCCCTGTCAACCTTAGAACCTAGCCTGGAACCATTTGACACATTACTTCGGGCTAGAGTGCACATTACTTCGCCCTAGAGGCGCCTTCGCATTATGGGTATCTCTTCTCTAACGGGAAGGACGGGTGAGGAAGGAAGTGCCACAAAAGAGATCCATCCATCCCTGATGCCTCCCAGCGCTCCAATAAAGCTTTTTTTAATGTAAGCACTGCCCGAGCATATTGCGCCACGCGATTCCAATTGTCAACTGTTTTCAACATTACTCCGACGATAGTTTCCGGACAGAGCTCTCCGATTTCGCTGAGTAGGACCCCTCGCTGCTGGCTCCACCTTTTGCAGTAGAAGAATGTGTGACAGGCGTCATCCAATTCTCTTGCACAAAACACACAGTTAGGAGTCCTAATTTTTTCTACAATAGTTACACTATTCCTATCCTCCAAATAAAGTGCTACTACGAATTTAGAAAATTTGTCAATAAATGTTATAAAACTATGTTTTTTGTTAGTGTATGTATCTACATGAACTATCTGATTAGTGTTATTTGGGGTTTCCGTTGTATAAAATTTTGGTTTTAAAGGCTTTCGATCATATTTCGCTCGATTACATGTGTCACAATTATTTATATACTTTTGGATTGTCCGTTTTAAATTTTTGAAATAGATTATTTTCTTTAGACCTGCATAGTTTTCGTTTATACCACCATGTCCCGTTTCCTTCTTATGATACTTTGCAATATGTTTGAAGGCTTCTTCCTCATTTTTCATATCCTTAGCATGGTAGGCACATTTATAAAAAGATATACTTTTGCCAAATATTTCTATCAACTTTAACTGAACTAAGTTATATTCATGCTCGGACAGATCCGAGTAAATTCCTACTTTGCCAGGTTTTAAAAATCTTCGGAATATCTCAATCATAAAATTAGTTGAGATATCTTCGGCACTTACAAATATTTTGCGTTTTTTGTCTATAGTCTCAATCTCTTTTGTTTTATCTTTTGTTAGTATGATTTGGGTAAAGAATCGATTGACCACTGTTTCCAGTATCGGAAAATGATCGTTCTGTTCCTCTTCCTGCGAATGTATGGTAGCATCAGTAGTTGAGTTGTCTTCCTCCGGCAATCTCTCCTCAAGTGCATTGATTTCTCCCGTTTCTGTGTTGATCCTGCTCATAAAGTCTGCTGCCTTGTTGTCCTTTCCTTTTATATATACAATATTGATATCATATTCACCTAACTTCAATAACCACCGCTGTAACCTTGGATTTATGTCTTTGCCCTTGTGTTTAGTTTGTAGCCATTTTAGTGGTTGATGATCCGTCATCAAATCAAAACTTCTGCCGTAGATATACGGACGAAAATAATTGACGGCCCAAACGATCGCAAGAAGCTCCTTTTCCGTAGTAGAATACTTTTTTTCGTGTTCATTTAAGGTCCTGCTAGCATAACTTATAGGATGTTCATCCTGTGTTAGAACCGCTCCTATCGCAAAATCACTAGCATCCGTAACCAGTTTAAATTTCTTATTGAAGTCCGGATACTTAGGTATCGGCGGATTGATCAACATTTTCTTTAATTTATTAAATGTATCAGTATACTGTGGGTCATTTATATTGATTTTCGTGTTTTTCTTCAAATACTTGGTCATTCCATGTGCAATCTTTGCATAGTCTTTAACAAATTTTCTATAATACCCTGTTATACCCAAAAATGACTTTATTTGTTTGGTGGTTATGGGGAGTTTAAGTTTTTGAATATTTTCTATCTTACTTATGTTTGGTTTTATTCCTTCGGTCGTCAATGTATGTCCAAGATATTCAGTCGATCTAGAAAAAAACGTGCATTTGTCTATTTGTATCTTTAAATTATGCTCCCTTAATTTATCAAAGACCTTCTGGATACTCGCCATATGTTCTTCTATTGTTGTGCTGAATATTAAGATGTCATCTAGATACACTACACAAATTTGATTAATATATTCCCTTAACACGGAGTTTATAAGTCTTTGGATTGTCGCTGGGGCATTCTTTAGACCAAACGGCATTCTTACAAACTCGTAGTGTCCGGAGGGTGTAGAGAAAGCAGTTTTCTTTCGATCCTGGTCTTTTATTAGAACCTGGTGGATCCAGGTTGTTGATCCAGATCCAGGGTTGTAAAATATTGCGATCTTCCCAATTTCTCCAAAATATTTTCTATGTTGGGTATTGGATATTTATCAGATATCGTGACTTCGTTTAAGGCTCTGTAATCAATGACAATTCTCCATTTCTTCTTGCCCGAATTGTCAAGCTTTTTAGGAACGATCCACAATGGTGAGTTGTATGGCGAACAACTTTCTACAATAATGCCTTGCTCCAGCATATCTTTTATTTGCTTATTTATCTCTTCCTCGTGAATTTGAGGGTATCTGTATATTTTAGAATATACGGGCCTATCCGTAGTTGTCACGATTTCATGTTGTACCTCATGAGTGTGAGTCAAACTTTGTCCTTCTTGGAAAAATAACTTCCTGTTTTTCCTAATCAAGTGACCAAGTTTTTCTTTCTCTTCAGCATTCATGTTTTCTCTTAAGAGTTTTGTCAGGACTTCATCATCTGAAGGGGGATTCTCTAAAGTATTAACGTCTTCGTACCTAAATGGACATGAGTCGAGAAACTTCGTTTTTACACTATTGATTTCTAAATATCCTTCTTCCAAATTCACTATTGCTCCTAGAGGCTTTAATAAGTTTTGCCCTATTAAACCATCGAAACTTTTGTTTACGAAGTTGGTGAGTTTCCAACTCATTAAACTATTTTCATTAAATTCCACTGGTAGTTGTGTAATAATCTCGTGGGAAATCCTTCTTAATCCGCTCAAAGTATTGAAAAATAGAGGATTCTGAAGCGTATATCGTTGATATTGGGGAAGTTTATGCCTATTTAGGAGGGTTGTAGTTGATCCCGTATCAATAAGACACTTGATCTTATCAGTACCAATAGTTAATATAACTATCGGTAAATTCGATTCTTGGCTAGAAATTGAAAATTTACTTGTTCTTGGGGTACTTGCTCACAATGATCAATTTCCATAGGCTCACTTCTACTGAGCCTTGAAAATCGTGAATTATCACTACTAAAATTTCTATGATTTTGACGGAATTGTTGAGATGGATTATCAGAAAAATTTCTTTTAGTAATTTCATCACGATTAAAAAGACCATCGGTAGTATTTCTTAATTTTTCTTTGTTTTCGTTGAAGTACTGTCTGTGGTTTTGGTTTCTGTTTGATATTGGAGTAAATATTTTGTCCCGTACTTGTTGTCTGTATCTGTAGTCTTGTCTTATCATTCCCGTCTCTTCAAGTAAATAGTATGCTTCACGTAACTTTTTAACATTTCTGCTGTACACAACACTTGCACAATTTTGGTTTATGCCATTAAGAAAAGTTCTCAAAATAATTGATTCATTAGCTTCCGGGGAAAATTCAATAGGTTTATTTACATCAAATTCGTATTTTGCATTTAGTTTATCCAATATGTTTTTTAAGGCTAAATAATATTCACTTACATTATTATTATTTCTCGTACTGATTGACTGATGATGTAGATGATGATATGTTTCTCGAACTCCAAAATTATTAACAAGTTCCGCTTTTATTTCGTCCCACGTTGGATTTTGTCCTAGCGTCCTGATTGCTTGTAGGGCTGGTCCTTGTATTTTGTTCAGGATGTGTCGACTGAAGACGTAACTTTTCATCGCTTGATTTCCGCTTACCATGGACATTATTAGTTCGACTTCCCTAATAAATGATGAGAGATCGTAGTGCCTTAGTCCATTGAATTCTTTGATGGCTGCAGCTTCTTTCAGAAGATCTGCTGCACTTATTGTAAATTGCTGCTGATTTTGACATGCAGCGCTGTTTGATTCCGGAGTACTCATCCTTGTTCGTTTGTGTGCTATTGCCTCTTGCCACCTTTTGCTTCCAGAATGCAGCTTTTTCCTTCCACTAAACCAGTCTTCGGATGTGGTTTGGTGAGAATATATGGCAGTTATCACGACTTATGATTACACAGCCACGATTAGTAGTCAATAGTTATCACACTTAACTGTTAACACTTTAATGGTTAACACTTTCACTGTTTTTCAATTTTTTATTTAACCAATCTTCGGATTTGGTTAAACGCCGACTGCGCCAGATTAGTAGGTTCACTTCATTAATTCAAAAAAAAGAAAAACATTTGTTAACTTTTGATTAAAAATTTTATTAACCGTTTC
Organism: Stratiomys singularior; assembly: GCA_954870665.1. Classification (NCBI taxonomy): domain Eukaryota; kingdom Metazoa; phylum Arthropoda; class Insecta; order Diptera; family Stratiomyidae; genus Stratiomys; species Stratiomys singularior. Next base: position 58,423,293 of record OX940877.1, read on the forward strand.
GTTTGGAATATCGAATGAGACTGTTTGAAGTTCTTAATATAATTCTACTTGTAATCTACGTTCTACATGACCTACATTAATTAAATGCTATTGACTTTATTGGTCGGCATAAATTCATATTGCAAGTGTTTGCAATATTTGCAATTTCAAAAGTATTACGATGAACTGAAACAATTTATGTTGCAAACACCTTTGTAAGCAGATTGCAACATGTAAGAATGCATGTTGAAACTGTGCCAATAACTTTTACGGAATTTGTGCCGGCCAATTTACACAGAGTTCATTGCTATTAAATGTGGGTACAATAGGTTGAGGTATTGATGACGTAACTCGCGCTGCAGCCTTGTCAGCTACTGCCCTGATTTGTTGGGAAAAACTCATCTTGGAGTCTATCAGGACGCCCAGGTACTTTACTCCTGATTTCGATTCGACCAGCTCGTCCCCTATACTGATAGGCCGTATTCTGAGGATTCTCTTCTTCGTTAGGATGACCACTTCGGTTTTTTCCAGTGCCAGTTTTAATCCGTGAGCGGTCATCCAGTCCATTACCCTCCGCATTAACGTATTGAGTCTGAGCTGCGCATGGTCTACTGTGCGTCCAGCGACCAGCACCGCGACATCGTCCGCATAGCCGATGAAACGTGACTCATCCGGCGGTTCAAGCTGCAGGAGTCCATCGTAGGAGATGTTCCACAGGTCCGGGCCAAGGATAGAGCCCTGAGTGACACCTGAAGTAAGATTTGTACTTCGCCTGCCCTCCTTCGAGTCGTAAAGAAGGCTGCGGTCCTTCAGATAGTTCCTGAGAATCCGCATCAGGTACACTGGTACTTGAAAACGATTTTCTAGCGCTTCCAGAATATCCACCCATGTAGCGCTGTTAAATGCATTTCGGACATCCAGAGTAATCAGCAGGACGACCCGTCGTGTGGAAATACTGTGAGACTCCGCACGTTGGACCGCGCTCACTACTTCTCCAATTGCATCGATGGTGGAGCGGCCTGCTCTGAAGCCATACTGCCGTGGAGATAGATCCCCGGCAATACGAATCACGTCAGCGAGTCTTCCCCTGATAAGTTTTTCAAAAACTTTTCCGACCGTGTCAAGCATACACAGTGGGCGGTATGCAGCTGGCGACTCGGGATCCCCTTTTCCCTTCGTAATGAGCACAAGTCTCGCCACCTTCCAGCACTCCGGGAACAGCCCTTCGCGCAGGCATGCGTTGAACATGCGGAGGAGCAGGTCAGGGGAAAAGTGGAAGACCATTTGTAGCACCTCTGCTGGAATTCCATCTGGTCCTGGAGCCTTTCTGGCCTTCATAGACAAGACTGCTTTCTCCAATTCCATCTTCGTGAAAAATGGAATTTCCATTGGTGTTTCATAGTGAACGGCTTCAACGATGGCGGGATGGATGGGGAAGAGAGCCCGCACGATTTCGTCCATCTTTTCTGCCTCGTATGAGTGAGGTGACCTTTGGACACCGAGCTTCCACATTACTATTTTGTAATGACACTCCCTTCGTTTTTCGGTAATTTCCGGTGACCACCAGTATACTGGAAGCTTGCTGTGCCGGGGTCTTCGTAGGGGCATTGAAGACCTGCAGGCGGATGTAATGATTCCCATAGTTGAGTTAACGACATCTCTTGCCGCGGGTTCTCCGTCCTCTAGCGTTGCTTCCGACAGCGGTGATCGTGCCATAAGCACTTCAACAAACTTCTCAATATCCGCTTTCTCAGTATTCCACCGGAGCGCAGAAGAACAAGCGCATGGTCTTCGGGAAGCATCGTGATGAATCTCCAGAGCTATGTACTGGTGATCACTGGCCGAGTAATCCTCTAGCACTCTCCAATTTTTAACTGCTTGTGCTAGGCACTCCGAGGCGGATGTCACATCAGGTATGGTGCCGACGCAACCCCATCGACGGAAAGTAGGGGTATGGCCTGTGTTCAGTACGACGAGCCCAGTTCGTGCTTCCATTTCCACGATCCGTTTGCCCCGAGCGTCTGACTGGGGCATGCCCCACTCGATTCCCTTTGCATTGAAGTTCCCTCCGACGAGCACATGGCCCTCAATACTCGAAACAGCGTCCTCCAAAGCATTGAGCCTAAGTTGAAAGGACGACAACGAGTCGTTCGGAGTTAGGTACACGGAAGAGTGTAGTTCCCGAACACCGAACCCAAACAAAACCATCTCCTCGCCCCCGATTCTGCTCTTGTAGGTGTGCACTGTTTCGAACCCAGATGGCGGCTGCACCGGATTCGTCAGGATACCATGTTGATGAGTTTCTGGTGTCATGTTGCTCGCTCAGCAGTAGTAAGTCAGCTTGCCTGTCTCTCGCGAACTGTTCCAGTAGGTCTTGGGCGATGATACTTCGATGTAGATTGATTTGGAGTATACGGATCATTGCAGAAGCGCTTTTGCCTTGGTTATTGACCGACACTTCCCTGTGCCTGGAATATGTTTCAAATCATCTGGTCTCGGGTTATACTCCTGGCAGAGAACACAGTGTGACTCGTCTGTGCATTTCTTCTTTTTATGCCCTGTCTTGCCGCAATTGTAGCACAAGGAGCTTCGGTCAGTTCCATTACATGTCTGTGCGGTATGACCGTATCCGAGGCAGTTGAAACACCGAAGGGGAATGGTCCTTCGCCGTATCCGACAAATAACCCACCCTATTCTTATTTTGCCCTGCATCAGAAGCTGTTCTGCTTCCCTCTCTGTGAGGTCGATTATGGCCATGCGTTGACCCCTGTTGTTCGGTTTGGCCAGCCTGACTTTCGTCTCGCCTAGTACGGGGAAGTCGCGTTTTAAGGCGTCTTCTATTTCGGGCAGATCCCTAACGCAGTCAATGTCTCTAATTTCCAGTGTGGCTTTAGGCTCGAGTGTGGCTACAGTTGCCTTCTCTCCAAGGACTCTGTTGACTGCGTCACGGAACGCGTCTTTATTGTTTGCATCTGATCCGAACTCAACAAGTAAATTCCCCGAGCGAGTTGTCCGTACAGCTTTTATTGCAGTTTGTATGTCTTTGGGTTTTACCGCTCCCTTGATTTCTCGTAGAACATCCGCATAGGATCTACCGTCGGTGAGTTTAACCAGCAGTGCCTGCCCAATTCGACAATTTCGACGCTTCTTAATTTTAGTTTCCTGGGTTATCTGCGATGATTCACTGCATTTCGGTTCCTGTGGATGTTTATCGATTTTGGACTTCAGGACCGCTTTTTTAGCTGCCTTTTTGGCAGCTTTGGATAGTGCCGTCTGAAAACCCTCCTCAATCGCGATTTGATCGTTCGGCGTCCTGTCCTCGTCCTTCCTCCGTTTATTCCGATCCCCTTTGATTGGACTGCAGGCCAACCTTTTGGTGGCAGTAGAAATCAGGACGGCTACTGCGCTGTTGAATGTATTAGCCTGCTGCTCTTCCTCTGCCTTTAGCCACGTGCGTCTATAATGACCTATTCGGGTTAGGAGGTCTTCCAACTCAAGAACTCCGTTTTTAACCTCTTTGCTAAGGTTCGTTTGTGCGTTGCATGTGACGGTGATGCGTTTAATAACCCTTTCTGCTTTACGGTATAGCCGCTCTTCCTCTGCACGATCCATGATCATCGAAGTGCTCCGTGTCTGACGTGCATGGATTTCTTTATTTGTGTCCCGTGCTTCAGTTGCTTCGGTGGTGATGGCAACAATCATAGGTTTCTCAACCGTGTCGCATTTCTCTACCGTGTGTTCGTCTCTTCCTGGTTGCAATAGGCTCTGTTCTTCTTTATTTTTGTTGCTCTGGTGTGCGCATGGTTTTCTTGCTGCGCCCAAATGCTGTTAAAATCTCTGGTTGTACCAGATTTCCTACTTTTCGTCCATCCGTTTTCGAGTGTTTCTGTTCTGACATATTTTCTTTTGTATATAATTTGTTTGTTATCATTTCTTATGGGTCTCCCTTCGGAGCCGCTATCTCCACTCGTGTGTGTAGTCGCCTTATTGGTCCCATGGTTAATTTTGCTAAGCAGGGAGGCCATGCGAGGGTTGGCACCAGCCCTTATGGGGACAGGTGCTCAGGGCCAGACCGGCGCTAATCGGGAGTTCGTCTCAACCGAACCTACACCACCAACTCAATGGTGCGAGCTTCGAACGTACTCCGAGGCCTGCCAAGGTTTTACTGGGATGGAGACGGTATGATCGTTAGATTGGAGCCGTTCACACTCAAGTGTCACCTCGGTGCTACCGTGTGACGCAACTAGGTCCAAAACATCATATCCGCCAGCCCAAAGCATCAATTTTGGTTAATCAGTCGAATCGTAGTCCACAATTGGTTCAGGGTCATATTCCGTGATGTCCTCAATTTCCTCGGGTACGGCACTCCCCAAAGAATACTAGCTTTCAGGAACAGTCCTGGTAACCAGCTTTCCCCCTGCGGGAGAATTCTTCAGAGTAGTATGCAATTTGTTGTTTAAAATGGGGCGAAAAGAATTTTTCCAGACAAAAATTTTGGAATTCGTTACAAAAACAAACACGGTAGACATAATAGTTTGGATAACTTATCTATGGTCAATCAGACATTGAACAGCTTTTAAGATTTTGGTTTTTCATTGTTATTTCGGCATAATTGTGCTATTGAGTAATTTAGGAAAAGTATCAAGTAACGAGTTATATTTCGAAGTAATGATTCGATAACTCGAATCTGGCAATGCACCCGTTACTCAGTAACGAGTACGTAGGGTTTGCCACAGCTTTAGTTGGTAGTGCCAATCGATGCGTCCCAGCTTGTGTGTTAGCACCTGACGAGAAGCACCAGGGGGCGCGTGTTCGAAACCAGGTTGAGCTCGTCCAACCTCTCTTTCTAAAATAATCTCTTTTTTGCAAAAGCAAAACTGGCCTCAAAACAAACAACAAAACCGAAAAAAAAAAATTGTGTTGACGGGAAATATATACAATAGAGAGTTTCTTGTATATATTTCCCGTCAACAAACTTCACATTTTGTTTCTTTGTTCTATTTTTCATTCTCGTCTGCTTAGTGTAAGTATTTATACAGTCTGATTTTTATTTTTTTGAGTAAACAAACAGAACAAACCGGTAGTTGTGTGAATAAACACAAAGCAATATCGTTTGATGTGTAATCGTTTTTCAGTTTACCAACATCGGAAAGTATTTATTTTTGGCAACGAGGAAGCAAAATCGTGCAAAATGTATTTGTCAGCCGTTGGACAAAATAAAGAATATATTTATTTTCGTGTATCATCGAATCATCATTTTTGTTTTTGTTGGAATTCTGTTGAGGTTTACCCATTTTCAGATAAGGGGTTAACGTTATGCTGAACGTTTTTTTTATATTTTTGAAAATTATTCATATGATTGAATGGAAAGAAAAGGCCGTACAGGAATTTTAGTTGATGTACGTCCAATGCAAGAGTGATTGCTGACGAACGAGCACAACAAAGCGATGAACAAAGTGCTCCACGAAATGAAGTTGAACGAGATTTAATTGCAAGTTCACGTTCTTGGTTAAGTACAGAGGAAAGAGAACCGCATAATACACAAGACCCACAAAGAATGGTAGGATAATAATAGATAAAATCAAAGTTCTTCTCAGGACAATTTAACTCATCGGTTCCGTAGACAATCTCCAGTGAGTGTTGTGTTATAACGTGTTGCATTTAATTACTAGACAATAGATTATGCCTCTCTGCCAGTAGTTTAAATTATACCCTGGTGTGAGCATTACCACTTAAATACAAAAATGAAACAACAAGTTTATGCTGAGCAAATGGAAAAGTTAAACTGCCGCTGTTGAAAGCGCCATCTGTACCGTTACATACAATGTTTTGATCATTTTGTAACATTGGTACAACAGCAACAGCAAACCATTTCTTGAAGAATATTTAGTCTTACGATTCGTCTTACCAAATAACTTCATTTGGCGTAATGAGTATCAACACACACAGAAATCGCATGCCCACATCTAAGGTAATTTGTATTAACAGCGATAGAAGTTACTATTTCGATCCAAAGACTGACCTTTTTGATTCTTCCTTAATGAACATTCAAGCTTGATTCTTCCTTAATGAAGATTCAATATCAAGTGTAGCATAAAGTTTAATCATTCTTGCCATACGTTGATGCGCATTACCATTTTTTGCGAATTTTCAACGTTATTTTCATCCTTTTTTTTTATTTCATCGGCAAATGTGCGAAGAGAAATAAGGTCAGATTTGCAAGACCCATATCATCAGCACAATAAAAAATTACATTTGGTTAAACCTACACTGGAGAGAATGCAGTCAGATGTTGATATAGTGGTTTTAGGAGGTGATAAAATGCCTGCTAGCCATCATGCCCGAAGAAATAATGTACCAACTATTGACAGCGCAGCAATAGTGATCGTTTGAGATCAATTTATTAGACGAGATATCATTCACATAAATGGTCAACGACAACGTGTATAAGAACAAAATTGCAGTTAAGATGCTTTGCATGCATACATATGTATGTATGTATGTATGTTTGTTTAGCTACTTTAGCTAATTCGAATATAAGTAATAAGATCTGTCTCTTATTAAACTAATTTATTACTACAAAATAACAATTTAATTAACACGTGTTCTGATCTGCTGCGCGTTGTCTACTCGAGTGAGTGTGTCGTCAATTCCTCCTTCCCGTGCTGTGCATAGGTAGCGCTTGTGGCGCTACATATGCTCCCTCCTGAGTGACGTTGATAACAAGTGATGACAGCTGGAATCGTGACGTTTAGCGATCAACGTCACGATTCCAAGAAATTAGTATGCATGGGTGCGGTTTTTTCTTGTAGGTGGATAAGTTTTTAGTTTCTTTGGTGGGGAGTTAAGCGGCGGCAGGATACGCAATACGTCACGATTTTGGGGCTGTTTTAGAGAGACAGGAACTGTTTTGACAGGTGATGACACTGATCGCTTTCCAACTGCTGTGCATGGAAATGAAGTTGACGGCAGGATTTGACGTTGATTTAGCGGTGAACTGCTGTGTGCATCTGAACACAAGTCGGAAACAGGAGATGCCATGACAGATGCTGGTGCCACTTGGGTTTCGACGGTTCGGGTTGGTGATGGAGGCGCAGTGGAAAACGAGGGGGGTGATTGATTCTCCGAGACCCTTATACTCTGTGGCGATGCAGTCTGAGCAACTGGTGAGGATAATCGGGCTTCGATGGTGTGAGGTCGTGACTCGGAAGTGGTTTCCAGGAATGCAGGCTTGAGTCGTTCGGTCGAGCCACTCGTCCGTTAACATCGATCTTGAAAAGTACGTCCGAGATGCGGTTTATTACCTTGTTAGGGCCAGAGTAAGATTGTGTCAGAGGCTTCTTAACAGCGTCGTTCCTTAAGAAAACGTGGGAGCAGGTGCGAAGACTTTTGTTGACAAATATTTGTCTTTGGTTGCGATGTACTGGTTGTGTCTGACGAACGTGCCTCATTGTGGAGCGGAATTGTGTAAGGAACGCGTGCGGATCCGCTTCAGTTGGTGCTGGGGCCACTAGCTCCCCGGGAAATGTGAGAGTTGTGCCGTAAAGCATTTCTGCACAGGAAGCAGCAATATCCTCCTTATACGTCCCACGTAGGCCCATGAGAACGGTAGGCAGCACTGAAGGCCGATTAGGGTTCTCTTCATGGCACATAATTGAAGCTTTAAGAGTACGGTGCCAGCGCTCAACCATGCCGTTGGATGCGGGATGATAAGGTGATGCTCTATTCCTTTCACAACCCAAATACCGCGCTAATGATTTGAAAAGTGCCGATTCGAACTGCGTGCCCTGGTCCGTTGTAATAGTACGTGGCACTCCAAAACGTGCAACCCAATTGTTAAAAAATGCCTGGGCTACCGAGTTCGCCGTTTGGTCAGCCAACGGAATGGCTTCGGGCCACCTCGAGAAACGGTCAACCATCGTAAGGCAATATCTATACCCTTGTGAAGGAATTAATGGGCCGACGATGTCGAGGCGCACGTGTTGGAATCGCTCTTTAGGCATCGTGAATGGCTGAACCGGATTTCTTTGATGTCGGCCTACTTTTGAGCGCTGGCACGGTATGCAACTGCGGGCCCAAAGGCGGACATCCCTTTTCTATTCGTCCACACAAACTTTTTTGCGATTGTTTTTACGGTGATGCGGCCGCTTTGGTGCGAAGGCTTATGAAAAATGTCGAAAATTTTTCTCCTTAGACATGAAGGCACAAGGAATCGAGCTTAAGGCTGCGAGGTGTCCATGATTATCTTACAATTTGCGCCCATTTCCATCTGGCTTAGCTTTAGTGACGTATTATTCATTCGTAGGAGACGCTGAATTTCGTGGTCGCTTTGTTGTTTCTTCGCTAAGTTTTCCAGGTCAATGTTTGATGCAGTAGATATAGTTTCCAATCGTGAAAGTGCGTCAGCTACTTCGTTGCTGGGCCCGGAATGTATCGTAGATCTGTGCAGAACTCCGAGATGAAACTTAGATGCCGCAGCTGACGTGGAAATGCTTTCGCAGCCGGTTGAGTAAACGCGAAGGTGAGTGGCTTATGGTCTGTGAGCACATGAAAATGTGTGCCCTTTGAGCAGTGCCGGAAATGCCGAATACTGTCTTATATGGCGAGGAGTTCGCGATCGTACACGCTATATATACTCTCCGCAAGGGACAGTTTTCGTTGGAAAAATGCGAGGGGCATCCAATAGTTGTTTTGTTGCTGTTCCAGCACTGCCCCTATAGCCACGTCTGAAGCGTCTGTTGACAGTCTTAGAGGGTTGTTTGATTTATAATGCACTAGCATCGTGGCCTCAGTTTTGCTATTCTTGCAACGGAGGAACGCGTCATCGGCTTCCAGTGTCCAGACTATTGGAGTTTTATCGTTTTTTTTGCGCCGGTGCGGAATTTGTTTAGTGGCGCCTGGATATCCGCTGCATTTTGGACGAAACGGCGGTAGAAGTTCACGGTTCCAAGAAAGCGGCGGAGCTCGTTGATGTTGGTAGGCTTGTTGAAATTAATGATGGCTTTTACTCGCGATGGTGGTGGCTTGACACCTCTTGCGCTGACCAGATATCCTAGGTATTGCCACAATGATTACTATGCGATGTTTTGCTAAACGTTCGAATAGTTTAGTAAGGTGCTCGATATGCTGAGTCTCAGATTCTGACGCCACCAGAATATCGTCGATATAGCACACG